>OY856411.1:1132210510-1133450510 GCA_963693085.1 Alisma plantago-aquatica | reverse complement strand
AAACTAAAACCTTTTTCAGAGAGATCCAATTGTAGGAAAACTCTTTCAACAAGAACCAATGTATTACATTTACATCCTGGTTCATAAGTACATATCTTGTACCGTCTCTTCTCGAGGGTTACAACATCAACTGCTTTGTTAAAAGCTAAACACAGACAGCATAAGGACCTCGAGGCATTAAGCCAAAATCTCAAACTGATTTGTTAAAAGTACTAACTACTGACTCTGAGGACCTAAGAGTACAGAGACAACACATAGGACTTCTATCTACAAACATGACAGACAGCACACTCCACCTGAGTTGTTACTGTTGTACCTACTATTGTTGAAGTTCTTCCTCTACAAGATGTTCTCAGTCTCCTTCGTACTCGTCTACCTAAAAAATGTTGGTTCCCACGGGGGTGAGACAATTGAAAATTGCCCCATCGAGAGATATAACTCTTCGCCAAAAACATCATTATTGCAGTTTAATTAATATAAAACTGAGCAGATGATAAGCAGTTTATATCATTCTCATCTTTAAAGTATTGCAACTATTTATAATAGAGCAGGAAATCATCTATTCTCTTTATAAGGAATAGTAAGCACATCTATATCATTTTTCTATCATACATTTTCAACATCTCAAACTTTTCTTATGACACTCATCATTCTGATGGGTCACTCATGATTCATTCTTGTTTCCATCTGTTGGCCTTAGCCAATCTGCTAAACAGATATTCAATTATGCCAGTCATGTGATTATATCATCATGTCTTATTCAGGTATTGGACTACGCCAATCCTTAGTTATAGACTCCATGCCTTTGCTAGGTATTGGACTTAACCAATCCTGTATAAACATTTCAGATTAAGTCATTATCAATCTCATACAACCATTCCAGGTATTAGACTATGCCATACCTATGCATCTATTCCAAGTATTGGACTATGCCAAACCTATGCATACATTCCAGGTGTTGGACTATGCTAAACTTGTGCAATTATTCTAGGTATTGGGTTGTTACCAATCTTTTGTAGTTATTCCAGTTATTGGGTTGTTACCAATCATGTGCAGTTATTCTAGGTATTGGGTTGTTACCAATCATGTACAGTTATTCTAGGTATTGGGTTGTTACCAATCCTATGCAGTTATTCCAGGTATTGGGTTGTTACCAATCCTATGACATTATTCCAGGTATTGGGATTTAACCAATCATGTGATATTATTCCAGGTATTGGGATTTAACCAATCTTGTGATATTATTCTAGGTATTGGGATTTAATCAATCATGTGATATTATTCCAGGTATTGGGTTATGAACAGTCCTGTGATATTATTCCAGGTATTGGGATTTAACCAATCATGTGATATTATTTCAGGTATTGGGTTATGACCAATCTTGTGATATTATTACAGGTATTGGGTTGTTACCAATCCTGTGATATTATTCCAGATATTGGGTTATGACCAATCCTGTGATATTATTCCAAGTATTGGGTTATGAACAATCCTATGATATTATTCTAGGTATTGGGTTATGACCAATCTTGTGATATTATTCCAGGTATTGGGTTATGACCAATCTTGTGATATTATTCTAGGTATTGGGTTATGACCAATCTTGTGATATTATTCCAGGTATTGGGTTATGACCAATCCTGTGATATTATTCCAAGTATTGGGATTATGCCAATCTTGTGTATCTATTCTAGGTAATGGACTATGCCAATCGTGTGTATCTTTTCCAGGTAATGTACTATGCCAATCCTATGTATCTATTCCAAGTATTTGACTATGCCAATCATGTGTATCTATTCCAGGTAATGGACTATGCCAACCCTGTGATTACATCCTATGTCTATTTACACAGCACTAGGTACCTCATTCTTCTACTGACATTTAAACTTTGGCCATGCCATCACATTCTTTATGTAATCCAAGTATCCTTCTCTTCTCCACACTTGTATAATCAAGGTTCCATCATTATTATTGTATCCTTTTGCTGTAATTATTATGTTACTAAGTTCTATTTTCTTGGTTTATTAAGAACTTTATCATCTCTTACAAAGGACTTTTATAATTATCTTGGTGCCTTTTACTAGGTATCAACTTATTCATGTGGTTCACAAGGCCTATTAAAATATCTTGTTACCTCTCACTAGGTAACAACTAATCTCATGGCTCATAAAGCACATTTAATATCTTGTCACCTTTCACTAGGAAACAACCATTCTCATGGTTCATAAAACACATTACATCTTGATGTAATAATTAGGATAACACTCTTTATATATTACTCATACAAGTATGTTGGATTTGAGATGCATCAAGGGATATCATTCTTAAAGAGCCGAATGTGATATCTGTGATGTCTTGATATATCACTTCCCTCAACACTTTAAACTTACTTGAGTTTATCAATTTATATTGTATTAAGGTATTTCCCCATCTTAATACTTCCATACACTAACCTATCACCTTTGTTGTGAAGTACATATGTCATAAAACACACATAAGGATTGTCCAACTATCTTCAATGATATGAACTCATCTCAGGTTAAGGCATTGCTTGCTATAAGGTTACCTATAATCAATCACTTTAGGTATTTCCTTTATCAGTGTAATAATCACTATTCCATTATTAGGATTAGGTCTCCCATACCATCACCCTTTATTAGGGTTTAGGGTTTCACATACTATCATACTTCATTAGGGTTAGGATTTCACATACCATCACCCTTCATTAGGGTTAGGATTGCATATAGCATCACCCTTCATTAGGCTTTCACATCACATTGCCCATAATTAGGGTTTACTATTCATCCCAACTAGGGTTTCTCATGGCATCACCCTCAATTAGGGTTTCTCATAGAATCACCCTCAATTAGGGTTTCTCATGGAATCACCCTCAATTAGGGTTTCTCAATTCATGTCAATTGGGGATACTCATCCCATTACCCAAATCAGGATTATAATTCATCACTATATTGTCCAAGATTAAGGTTTCATATAGCATTACATAGCATCACCCTAGATTTGAGTTCTACACCATATCAATACATCAAGATTTTACATCACATTACCCTAGTTTAGGGTTTCATGCACTTTACCCTAAAATTTTGGGTTTCTTATTCAACTATCCATAATTAGGATTTACTATTCATCCCAATTAGGGTTTCATATCACATTGCCCATAATTAGGGTTTACTATTCATTCCAACTAGGGTTTCACTCTCCATTCCCATAATTGGGTTTTTACATTATGTTACCCTTAATTAGGGTTAGGGTTCATTAACCTTCTTCATTAGGGTTTCATGATCTCTTTACTAAGGATCATACCCTAATCACCACATGATCAATACTCATGTATGAATTCCTTTCTATCATCCTTTCAACTTTATTAGGTTACATCAACCCTCCAATCAAGTACATACAACTATGATTGACATAGTGTACTGAGTTATTGCTTACTTAAGCTTCAAGGATTAACTCATATAGGGATTATCAATCACTTAATATCTTAACGGTACAACTCTAGTGATTATCTTTGAGATAGATCAATAACCATTATAGAGTCAATTGATCCTTCATCACAATAATTTTTCAATTGATATGATCACATTGAATTACGAAACGACCTTGACCCTTACTCTCTAAACGGTTTGAAACCATTTGGGCAAATTGCCCTAGAAACCGTTGAGCAAGAAGTGCATTGAAATCGAATGGACTTGGGTCTCCAAACGGTTTGAGATCGTTTGGACCCAAAGGGTCTTTAGACCATTTGGACTCAAAGGGTCTTAGGACCGTTTGGTCCAAACCTTCTCAAAACTGAATGGACCAAAAAGGTCTTTCAACACTTAATCAATTCAAGGTTTCAATCAATGAACCGACTATCAATTGAATCCTTGATTCATTCATCAACTGAACTATTGAATCATACTTTAATTGGACCATCAATTAGGGTTTTGAACCCAATTGAACTAGGATATATAATCAAGAAACCTTCAATTAGGGTTTTGAAATCGAGGCACCTTCAATGATTAACATTGTGGAACTAATTCAATTGAAATCAATGAATCATCATCAAATTATGATATGACCTAACCTCAAACGGTCTTGAGACCGTTTGCCCCATCCATCATTGAAATTTTGTGAAATTCAATTAGGGTTTAGATCATTAGATTGATCACCATTTGAACTATTGATTGCATTTCAATTTGCTATCTCTGGTCCTTCAATTACTCAACCATACTCAACCCTAGACCTCCAAACGGTCTTGGTTGACCTCCAAATGGTCTCAAGACCGTTTGGGTGACCTCCAAATGGTCTTGAGACCATTTGGGTTAATCAACCCAAAATTTTAAATCAACCAAATGAAATTTCAGCACTTAACCCGATTAGGGTTTGATAATTGATTAACCTTCAACTGATGAACCCTTTGAAACTAATTAATTGAATTTAATGGGTCATCAACCATCAAAATCATTCTATGAGCTCCAAATGGTCAACCATTGCAAATGGTCAACCATTCCAAATGGTTTGAAACTGTTTGGTTTCTAACGGTTTGTTGAAACCGTTTAACCAATTTCAATGAAATTGATAGGTTTCCAACTTTTGAAACTGTTTGCCTAGGATATTTTTGAGGTGTGTGCTTAGGATGATGTCATCATCATCAAGCTACGATCCTTCATATTTTGCTGTAATTTTCATGGTGGTTCCCTTGATTTGATCAAGTGAATTTTAAGAAGAACAAATGATCAACAATTGATAAGGAATTGAATGCAATAACAATATTAAGGGTTCAAGTTATAAAACCCGCCTCCAATTGAGCTTCAAAGCTTCAACCTCCACGTCTTTAATGGTGAAAGAAACACCTTCAACTATCCCAAGCTCGTCCTCAAGCTTTGAGTGAAAAGGAATTGCTAGAATTGAAGATCGAGTGAAGATAAGAAGAAATCAAGCATTGATTTGTGATTTCCACCATGGAATCAAGGTGAAAGAAGGTCAAGAAGCTTACCAACAGGTTGGGAGTCGTTCTCCTGTTTCTCCTAAGCTCCCTTGGTCGTTTTTCAAGCAAGAAGTGAAAGTGGATTCGAAATTACCCTTTCAATTCATGGATAAAGGAGCATATATATGAATTTTATTGAAAATTCATTTAAGAGAGAGAAAGTAGGAATTATCTCATCCATTTCCTTGCCACTATCCCCCTTCCCTTCCTTGTTTATGAGGATATCTCCTTTTCCTCTTATTCCTCTCAATTATCCATGATTTAAAGAAAAGCAAATTAAGCACCTTAACCCTTATAATAATAATATCCTAAAGTTAGTGGATAATTCTTTTCCTTTTATTAATGTGAGTGAGTTATCCACTTCCTTTAGATATTTTCGTTTCCTTTGCAAGTCACAAGGACGTCCACATATATGTATTTCAACCAACACAATTTTGGTTGAAGATCACTTCAATTAATATATTTATTTTTGCATTAAATTGAATTAGGGTTTCAATTATACTTAAATCTTGATTATTTTAATATCAAGATTCTCTCTCCTCCAAAGTGATACAAATGAGATGCCATTCTCATTTTCTTTGCTCTACATGATGCCAAGAAACATTAGGAATTCTCTGGAAAGGTAATTTGCATATTGAACCCTAGGTTTTGGGTAAATTGTACATCACACCAAAACTAGGTTTTAATGCATAAACATTGCTTTATCAGCTCTTTCTTGGTACTCAGGCTTTTCCAAGCCATACCTCTGCATCATCTTCATTCTCATGATTCTTCAAAACATGAGGAACATTTTATCATGTAACATTTGCAATTTAACCCCTCAACTTGGATAATTTGCACTTTAGTCTAAAATAGGCAAAACATTATTTTGACATGGTTCAAAAAGGACTAAAATTGAAATATAAGTTCCTCTTAAACCTTAATTACTTTTCACAAGATAAAAAAAGCATATAATTATCTTTCTCAAACAAAACACCTAGGGTTGAAGCATAACCCAGGTCAGGGATGTTACATTTAGGGTCTACCTAAGATGGTAACCCGATATGTTACCCGACATGGATACCCAATATAATAAATCCTAAAGGGAGACCGATATAGTATCTTGTATATCACTCAAATGATATATGATGAGACATATGTTTTATGCCTGATATGGGGAACATCTTGTGCATGATATGGCACCAAGCACATAGCTTATACCCGATATGGGGTCAAGCACCTAGCTCGTACCCAATATGAAGTTGTCTTGAAATCATAAGAACTAAGTGATAGTCAATTTGATATGGGTACACGATAGGATTATTAGGGGATACACCCTAAAACATGATATGGTGATGCATTTATACCACCTGCCCGATATGGGTACACTATGTGAAATAAGAATGTATCTTAAATTAATACATGTTAACATACACACATCTTATACCCAATATGGTAGAGACACTCCAATCATATGTGATTGATTGAGTGATACATGTTGAATGTGGTGTTAATTAAAAGATGATGGGAATTGTTAATGATGAACTAATATTCCTTAAAGAGGAGGATTGAACTAAAAGTATGATGTAATCAATATCCTAGCAAGGATGATAGAGAAACTCATACTTTGTGTTGATAAACATTTAATGACAAATGATGAGAATAGATAAGTATGATTGCATACTTATGATATCAATATATGCTCCTAGATGTGTGGAGCAATGAATTAGGGTTTGGATTGATAATTTGAGCTTGAAACCCTATTCATTTATAAAGGGAAAACCCTAACCCTAATAATGGGAAGGTTATATTTCTCTTATTGAATAAGCCTTGTAAAGCATGGTAAATAATTGTATAATGCTTATGTGGTCTGACGACCTAAAAGATAATTGTTACCTAGTGAAAGGTGACAAGATATTTAAATGTCCTTGTGATCCATGTGCATAGTTGTTACCTAGTGAGAGGTGACAAGATGTTTAATAACCTGTGTGAATATTGTTGCCTAGTGAGAGGTGATAAGACATTCAATAACATGTGTGAATAATTGTTGCCTAGTGAGAGGTGACCAGATGTTCAATAACCTGTATGAATAATTGTTGCCTGGTAAGAGGTGACAAGATGGTTAATCAAACTATGTGATCTATGTGAAATACTTTTACAATAAGTGAAATGAATACCTTGGTCTAAGGACCTAGAGGTAATAGTTACCTGTTACAAAGGTAATAAAGCTATGTGATGATCTAGGGGTTTGAATACCCAGATTCGGTAATGGTGATGATAATGATGTGAAGGGATGAGGATGAGGATTCCCAATAATGTGATAAGGGACTGAGATCCCAAGTACCAAGTATCTAAATGTGTTTTAAAGATTTGAAAAGTACATGATAGATGTATTATACTTTCTTTGTATCATTTGTTGTGATTAATAATGATAACTTGTTTGATGCTAAAAGAACGATGTAATGCACATAATATAGCACTAGAAACCATAAAACATTGCCCTGACCATAGATCAATCAGTGTCAGAATTTGTTGAATGGTGAAACGGGTTTCCCACAGCATAACCCGGAATGCATATTTTTGAATATGTGGGGGCATGGTGTCTAAGTGACCATGACTTAGTAATTTCATAAGAATGTCTCAATAGAGCTGGTGAACTGACCCGTGGCTTAGAGTATGGTGCCTATGTGACCATGACTCAGAGTATGGTGCCTAAGTGACCATGACTTAGTAATTTCATAACTAGGGACGGTTGTTGTAGATGTTCCCCTAAGAGAACACTGTTGACATTGTAGCTCTAAGTGAGGATGCCTTTGTACCCTGGCACAACTATATTGCAGCCGACACAAGATGTCCTGTTAAGCCTAAGTGGTCTTGTACTAACCGAGATAAGGGAGGTCATGGCAACCGACTCTTCCATTGACCTTGTATGGTACCGACTTGTGAGAAGTTTGTGGTCAGTTGGAGATGAACAAGGTATGCTTCATCTCCTCAGGGCATAAGTGTGATTGTAAAATATGCTCAGTCGTGTAGCATATATGCTTAAGGATCGAATACGGAAAACATTGTTTGATGCACAATTCAGTTATACATCTGAGTTGATAGATGTTATTTATGTTTCTTTACATTCCTTGCAAAGCAGATAGATGATTTATAACTCTACCATGGGTAGATGCAATGTTCTCCTTAAGAAAGGAGATTATCTTATTTTATTTATACAATGATTAATCCTACCTGTTAATATAAAAGGAACCCCTGGTCAATTTTTATAATATTTATCTGCAATAATAATATGGTCGGCAGAGAGTTATATCTCTCGCTGGGACAATTGTCTCACCCCGTGGGATCCAAAAAATTTAGGTGGACAAGCACGAAGTAGTGGATACCTTTCTATAGAGAAGGAACAATAGGTGAGGCAGCAGTAACAACTCAGGTTGAGTGTACTATCTGTCGTGTCTTGTAGATAGAAGTCCTATGTGTCGTCTCTGTACTCTCAGGTCCTTGGAGTTTATTCGTAAAAGATCTTGTGAACAATCTGAGATTTTGGCTTGTATGCCTTGAGGTTTTATGTTGCTCTAGTATATGTTTTGATAGAGCAACTGTTATATGTTGTCCTCAAAATGAGATAAAACAATGTTGTACAATGTAAATCATGATATGTATGAGTTTTGGATCTTTCAGTAAGAGTTTTCTGGATAAAGGATCTCCTTGCAAAATGGTTTTAAATTTTAGTGATTTTTTTTGTTAATCCGCTAATTATGTTTATTCCGTTTAATTGATAATGATTTGGTTGTTAGTTTGATGACGATCGTTACAAGTTTGGTATCAGAGCTTAAGGTTCACTGAGGCTATAGAGACATAGGACTAAGGTGTTGAGTTTGTTCTAGTTTCCTCCAGTATATCTTATAAGTGACTTCTGCTTATGTAGAAGATAGAGTAAAGCTTAAAGATGTCTGGAGAACACAAGGAGTACATTGCTGAAAGAAATGTTGCTGCACCAAGAGAAGGTGCAAGGGATCAGGCGAGAGGAGAACGATGGCTTGAGAATCCCCAAGATGATCCAGCTATGATAATGAATCCTTCTTTTGATACCATTGTTGGGTAGGTTAGGACAGTAGTAATGCGTATAGTGGACTATGTATTAGCAACACAACCCAGATTACCAGCCCCCAATGATGAAATTTTGGGCACTAGCAGGATTCCTGATCAACATCCATATGTTGGAGCGATAGAAAATGATGAAAGAAATAGGTTACAACCTAAAATTAGGGTTTTCTATAGGTTTAGGCAGCCTGGACATATCATAAAAGACTGTCCAAAAGAGGATAATGAGGTGGGAATTAAGAAAAGACCTATCCAGACTCAGGGACAGATGCCTAATAGTTTCAAAAAGGGAAAGTTTTTGGAACCACCAGTGCAACCAATGTCTAGTGCACCAGGGCAGTGGCTACCCATAAAGGGTAAAGGACCTTATGCTCCACCAGCTAGAACTCTTGGTTTGGCCTCTACATCGGTTATAAGGCTGACAAGGTCGGGGAATGCTTATAAGATGTGTTATGAGTGTAAACAGATTGGGCATATTAGATCCTCTTGTCCAAAAAGGAAGGAGGAAATGACCCAACCGCTGAGGCAGAGTTAGCAAGACTCTCAAAGGCAATGGTCTAGTTGTGGCATACAAGGACGTAGATGGACGTCCCGAGTAGGTCCATCAGCACCGAGCAATAGAGCACGACGTTGGAATCATGCAACGACAAGATTCTATGAAAAGAATCAGCCTGAGGTAGTTAACAAACTGCGAGATGAGACAGGTCAGATGAAATAGTATCATTATGATATGTCATTTCATGATTCTATGTGTTAAATATAAGAAAGTAGTTGTTATTGAGCTTCCTTTGACTAGTCCTATGAGGACACAAGTAAGATGAGGACTTACATTTTGTTCAGTAATCTTTTAAATGCTTTACAATTTCTTCTATCTGTGTGAAAAAGGATAAGGTATATATGTGATACCTGGAGAAAATCTTGGGATGTTAAGTCCTATGTTCTTGATGGTATAAAAAGTAAGGAATATGATAGTAAACAAGGTGCATACTACCTAACCTTAGTACTTGTATACCATGGCCATGTATTCAATTATTGAAGATAAGGTAAGTATGTAACTCTTATATTGTTATCTTTCTGATTACTCTGATCAAGTAGTCATTCTGAGACAACCTAGTGAGTATAATGAAACTGGAAATATGGTATGGACATTTGTATCACATCCTAAGTGCAATAAAGTGGAATCTGAGATGATATCAGATCCGTCTGTGTGTATGAGGAAGTAAAGAGTATAATCCTCATGAAATGAGAATGAGAACAAGGGAGGTGATCCATGATTGATAAAGTCTATGTGAATAGTAAAGATCTTTTCCCATAATGAGGAAATGGGAAAGATGATAAAACCATGAAATGTTCATGAACATGATAGGAAATAATAAAGGAAAGGGATGATGATATGTAATCGTCCATATAATTCATATGTAGATGGCAAGGAACCTGAGATCCAACAAGTATAAATGACTCATGAACAGTAAAAGTTCATGTAATAATCTTAGGAGATGATGATGTCTCCTCTTTGATGAACAACCATGGGTAATGATGGGGTGATGAAAGGAATATGTTTCTTTGTGTTCTTTCCTTTCAGGAACATGGCAATCAAGTGAGTTTGAGGACACTTGATGTGCATGAGTTAGAGGTGATCTGTTGATGGATACTTAGAAAAGTATTAGTTTGTCTTGGAATTTGGTTCCAAGATAAAGATATGTGTAACATATTATGTCCTAAGATAAAAGAAATATCCTTTTGTATGTTTGCCTCTGGTATTAATAATAGAAAAATGGATATGAAAAAGATATGATATGTTTTTGATACATGTGAAGGATACCAAGGTAAGAAATTCTGGTATCCAAGATGTGTCAGAAGGTATGGGAAAGTGAGAATATGACTCCTGATAAGATGAATAATGTTTCGTTATCTAGAAGGTCCAACCTTGAGATAACTCTAGTAGGAAAATTATATGTTAGGGGTTTATTCTCTGCATAAATGTAACCTTGATAAAGACGTATTAATTGAAGGAATAATTGTAGAATCATTTTTATCAAAGCTAAAAATAATTCCTTAATGTATCCCTATCTAGATATGTTGAAGCAGATTACTCATAACATCTAGAGATATCTCAGAGATAAGTTCTTCTTTAGTAAAGTAACTTTTCCTTATGACAATAGAATGAATAATTAGGAAGATGGTTGATACAAGTCATAAGGAAGTTTAGTGTAGGGATAACAAATTGGAGTGGCACTAAAGATGTATGATAAGACATGTAGTCCCAAGTAGGTGACAAAATGTAACCCTGATCTCTCCTTGAAAGAAAAATGCTAAACTGAGTGAGGAGTATGGAAGACTCCCTATAATATTGTCACATAAAAAGATGTGAATCAATAAGGTTTGACACCTGAATTATTCATAGTACTTCGCTGACTTAGAAAGTATCACTTGACACAGAATTGACTTTACAATCAGTGATGAATAGAGCAGCTGAGTATGTATCATGTATGATAGATATGATGATGATCTTTTATGAAAAGGCTTTGTGTTGGTCAAAGTTCTTTGGTATCTCCATAACATCAAGATGTTATGTGGAGATTTGATGATATGATGCATGCATACCAATTGTCTTCCTTCATCTGGGATTTCAGGGATGAAATCCTTGTTAGGGGTTTATAATTGTAACACCCCTGACCTGGGTTATGGCTTAACCCTAGAATTTTTGCTTAAGTAAGATATTTACAAACTGATTCTAATCTTTTGAAAAGAAATTAAGGCTTTTGGTGAAGTTTGTTTTCAAGTTTGAGCATAATTACAAACTATGTGTGCATTATATGAAAGTCTGAGTGAAAAGTGCAATTTACCCAAGATGAGGGGTTACATTTCAAATGACACATGTAGAATGTGTTCTAACTATTTTGGTATCATAAGAAAGAGAGTGATGCTAAGTGGTGGCTTGTGGAAAGCCTAAATCCCAAGTTATAACTTGTTTGAACAATGCTAGTACTTTGTACACCAATTTTGGTACAATTTGTAATTTACCCAATATATGGGGTTAAAATGTAAATTATCACCTCTCGTGTAACATCCCTGACCTGGGTTATGAGTTAACCCTAGGTGTTTTTCCTAAATATGTAATTAAATCCTTGTGATTAATTTAGGGCATGTAATTAAGTTTCTCAGAAACATATATTTCAGATTTTGCTCCTTTTTATATAAAATTGTAGCATTGTTTTGTTATACAGGGACCTATGTGCAATTTACCCAGATAGAAGGGTTAACTTGCAATTTTCACATGTTGAGATGTTCCTCTGATGTTGAGACATCATGAGAATCATTACGATGAAGTTTGAGGGATTTGCCAAGCTTGGGCACCAAGGTGCAGCTGTGGAAGCAATCCCTGTGCTTGAAAACCCTAAATTGGAGTAAAGTGCAAATTACCCAATTTGAGGGGTGCAACTTGTAATTTACACCATCAAAAGTATTTATTAAGACTCTTGTCATCATTTAGAGAAGAAATGATGAAGATGTCACTTTAATTGAATAATCATATAATGAAAAACACCTTTGTGATTGAATAATCAAGGTGTATGTACAATAGCCTTTTATGTGTATGCTTAAGTTATAGGTTGATCTTCTTTGCCTTCATTTCTTGACCTTAAAAGAAGTTTGTCTTTAGAAATAATAAGAGGGGACGAGCAAAGAAGGATGGAGGGACTAAGTTGAAATTATGGAGAACTTATGAGCTTATGTTGAAAATCTCACCCCAAGTATATATACTCTCCACTTCACCTAGCAAGGAAACCCTCCCTTCGTTCCTTTCACTGTTCTATTTACCCAAACCGAATAAAGAAGAGCTGTGGAGCTCAGGAGGACGACCAAGGAGTGCAAGGTAGGTTTGAATCCTCCCTTTTGCTTAAGTTCATGGTTAGAACTCGAATTCAAGGTCAAATTGATGGCTAGCTCACATAGCTCTACCTTTCTAGCCATCTCTTCTCGACTTTCCTCGGAAGGATCACCTTGGCCGACCTGTGGAAACTCAAGGACGCCATTAAAATCTTGGAGCTCGAAAGCTTGGAGCTCAAGGAGCAAGCTTTAGGCGGGTTTTATAACTCTAAACCTATGCTTTGTTATATACATCTCGTTTATGCTTTTAGATGATAGTTCTTCTTCTTCTCTACCTTCCTTTGCTACCTTGCAAGTAAATCTGTGAGAAATCCTTGCTGTTCTTGAACTAGGAGATGAAGACGTTATTTCCAAAGTTAATCCACTACTTTTCACTTTACTAAACGGTCTCCACAAATTGCTCTCTCGGTTTGCAAAACCGTGTAGTGAGCAAACAGTCTCAGGACCGTGTAAGGGCAAACGGTCTTCAAGACCGTTTAGCCACGTTGACTGAGCGTGGACCGTATAAGATTTCTGTTTATAATTATGTAGGCTAATCACCCACAAAATTTGAGATGATAACTCCAAAGGAATCGTGAGATATCCTTTTTAATCAACAACTTTAATTGAATTTACTCCTGATTTCCAATATGTTGAAATCGCCCTTTTTGGGAAAACGGTCTCAAGACCGTGTAAGAACGTTGACCGTATGAGATTACTGTTCAAAATAATGTTGATTAACAACTCACCAAATTTGATGGACTAATTCCAAACGAGCTAAGAGTTGAAGGATGATTACTAGGGCAAACCCTAATTGAAATCAGTACTGAAATCTCAATGATTTGATTAAGTGTTTTTGGGTTGATTAACCTAAACGGTCTCAAGACCGTTTGGGGATCAATCAAACGGTCTCAAGACCGTGTGGGGAATCACCCAAGACTGTGTGGAGGTCTGGGGTCAAGTATAGTTGACCAATTGAAAGTACAAAGATACCAAATTACATTGCAATTAAGTATTGATATGATAATCAACTCAATAGATCCAACCTTGAAGAATTTACACTAGAATACAAAAGTTGGATGGGCAAACGGTATCAAGACCATTTGGAATTCATCCAAACGGTCTCAAGACCGTGTGGTGACAACCCAAGACCGTTTGGAGGTCTAGGGTTAAGGTAAATTGATCAATTGAGGGCCCAATTGCAATAGGTTATTGAATTAATCAAAATACTGATTTGAGACTCAATCAAGGTTCAACTCCTATCAAATCACATTATATTTTGATGAAATATTGGGAAAACGGTCTCAAGACCGTGTGGAGTTCATCCACACGATCTCAAGACCGTTTGGGCCAAGTTTGGGCCCAATTGGAGCTCAATTGAAGGGTTCAACCTTGTGTTGATTCACATTGTTGAGTGTTGATGGTTGAACGTTGATGGACCTTAATTGAACCAACTTCAACCCTAATTGGATAACAATTGAGGGTCAATTGAGTGACCAATTGGTTAAGCATAACCCTAATTGACTCAATCTATAAATGGTTACCATTACTTTGACCATTTGGAGGCTTCAACATTGATAATCATAAACGATTGAAATCATTGAGCCATGTTGAAGGTCCAAACAGTTTGAGACCAAATGGACCAAACGGTCTCAAGACCGTTTGAGGCCTCACGATCTCAAGACCGTTTGAGACCTCACAGTCTCAAGACCGTTTGAGGTCACACGGTCTCAAGACCGTGTGAGGCCTCACGGTCTCAAGACCGTTTGGGGCCAAACGGTCTCAAGACCGTTTGGACTCAAACGATCTCAAGATCGAGAGACATCAAACGGTCTCAAACCGTGTAAGCCCTCTTGGTCTTGAAGTCAAACTTGTTAAACGGTCTACACCCTCACACGGTTTGGGCAAACGACCTTGAAGGTCACACGGTCTTGGAGTCAACCCTAGCAAACGGTCAACTCATCCAAACGGTCTCAAACCGTTTGGAGGTTGAAGGTTGAAACCGTTTGAGGTTTTCAAAGGTTGATTTCACTTAATCAATTGAAGGTGTAAATGGTTCAATGATTCTCTAATCTAAACCCTAATGATAACCTAGGATATTAAGGGATTAATTGACTAATGAATTGAACCATGATGGTGATCAATGGGGTGAATTACCAAAATACCTTGATGGGTTCAATTGAGTAATACCTTGTTCAAATCAAACCCTAATCACATGATAGTGATGTTTTGGCTTATGTTAGCCCATGAGGACTTAACCCAACCTGATCTAGAGTGGTGTTATCACCATCTACTAGTATGAGGAGAGAGAAAGTATCTTAAGAAAGAGAAAGTACCTTAATAGAGAGAAAGTACCCTTTTAGGGTGGAAACTCAAGTAAAGAACCTTCAATACACTTGAATGTGCATGATTAGGGTATGATCCACCTATGTGAGATCATGGAAACCCTAATTATGATATATGATGAATCTTAAGCTAATCTGAGAGCATCAATGATGATGTTCCTCATACATGATGATGTTATGAGTTCAATTCACCATATGATGTGAATAGTAAACCCTAATTCAAAGGTGATGATATGTTATATGAGTATTAAACTCTATTTGATAAGAATCAAAGAACTTAGCTCTTATGACAAGAGTGGAAAGTATAATCATTGTTTTGAATTACCTTTATTAGTTGAATTAACCATGCATGTTCTGATATGGAGGTGATCATATCCAGGTATGGATGATGATGCTATATTCATTAAAGGCATATTGATAGCTTTATGAATAAGTAAAGTATCTTGATGCCTTGTCAGTGGCATTCTATGATAATAATGGGCTGTGAGAGCCATGAATACCATCAAGGTCATGCTTTAGAGATGACTTATGATGAGTATAATGAGAAATGATGATTGATGTGAGTTAGGCTTTTTGCATTTGGTATTCTCCTTTCATAGTTGTTATGCTACTGTTATTGTTTGAAGAACAATGTGTGATGTTAAATGAATACTGAATGTACCTAACTAATCAAGTATAATGTAGAGCCCTGATCATAGACCCATCATTGTCAGATATAAATGATGGTGAAACAAGTTTTCTTAAGGGAACTCCTGGATCACATACTATTGAGTATGTGGGGTACATGGATGTGTAGAACCTTACATCCTAGTGTAGGGATTTGATGTAGATATGTAATCCGTCAATCCTTCACTACTGTTCCATACTGTATTAGTAGTAGGTAAACATGAAACCTCCTGATGATGAAGAAACCATAGATATCTGTATCAGTGGAGATAAACATGAAATCTCCTGATGACGAAGAGAGTACAGAACGCCACTGTAACTCTAAAATAGCGAAGGACCAGTTTACCCTGGTGAGCTATAATAGTAGAGACACAAGATGTCCTACAAGTGATCCTCTTACTGACTGAGGAAGGTGAAGGTCATGAGAATCCGACTCTCTTAATGACCTATGTATGATACTGATGTGACTTCTTAGCGATCAGTTGGAGTATGAGTGGTATGCCTCATCTCCACAGGGCATAATATTGTTTGTAAAACATAATCAACCGCGTAGTATACCTGTTAGAGATAACTACGAGTTAGTTGATTGATGATACACTGTAATAGTGCTTATATTCTTCATGTCTCATAAATGTTGAGCTCTTGTTTATAGCTGCAACTGCTATTGAATACTTTGAAAGCTTTACTGCTTATGATATTCTTTGATGTTATAATAAAGCTTCTGGCAGAGAGTTATAACTCTCGCTGGGACAATTATGTAAAATTGTCTCACCCTGTAGACTTCAACTTTTAGGTGGACGTCGAAGACGGAGGAACCAGTCTACTGGTGACCAGTCCCAGCAGCAGCAGCAGCACCAGGAGCAGCAGTAAATCTCAGGTGGAGATTTAGCCTGCCATGTGGTGTAGTTAGAGTCAGTCCTATGTGTCCTCTGTACTCTCAGGTCTTGGAGTCTTTTGTTATGAGTTCTTAAGATTTTGTATCTTGATGTATATAATTACTCAAGAAGTAATTATCATGAGATGTAAACAGTTTATCTCTTGTTATGAAAGAAGCTTTTAAGGATTCAAGCTCTTGTCTCGAAAAGTTTTAATTTCCCGTGATTTTTGTCTTCCGCTGTTAATCGATTCGCTTCCGCTAAGTTTAAATCATGTTTATATCGTGGTTTGGAGATCAGAGCCCACAATTAGTGGTATCAGAGCTCTAGGTCAGTTGAGTCTACAGAGGCATAAGACTTAGGATGTCGAGTCTATCTTTAGTACTCTTTCCCTATCTAATAGAATCTTCTACTCCTCAGGAGAAGAAGATACATAAGGATGGTTGAGCCTCATGATGAGTACATGGCAGAGAGTAGTGCTAGTGCACCTCAAGGCGGTGCAAGGGTTCTAAGAATAGAACAGCCTGCACCAGAGTCACCAGGAGAGCCACCCCAGTTTGACCCAGCCGACATGGGTAACCCAGTTGTACAGACAATGTTCGGGCAGTTCATGACTGCCATGACACACATAACCGACAGGATGCCCATGCCTACACCTAGGGCACCTGTCTAGCCTGAAGCACAAGGTATCGGTAAGACGTTCGAACAACTTCGTCGTGTCGGAGCTACCGAGTACTTTGGGACTGCCGACCCCGCAGATGCTGACCTATGGTTGACTGAGTTGGAGAAGGCTTTCAGGATTCTTATTATCCTGGAAGCTGAGAAGGTTAGACATGCTGTCTATCTTCTCAAAGGCAGTGCTGGTCACTGGTGGAACATGGAAGAGCAGAAGAGACCTGGAATAGAGTTCTCATGGGAAGAGTTTCGTCGGGAATTTATCAATAGATATTTTCCAAAGACCTTCCTAGATGAGAAGATCTCTCAGTTTGAGAGACTAAGGCAGGGTATGATGAACATCAGCGAGTATGAAGCTAAGTTCATGGAATTGCTGCGGTTCTGTCCGCACATGGCTGCCACAAATGAGGAAAGAATCAGGAGATTCAAGAAGGGTTTGAATGCTGATATGTCAACCCCTGTGTCTGCCTTAGAAAACCGAGAGAGATTCTCTACCTTTGTTGAGTCAGTCCGAAGGATAGAGAGATCTGTGGTTGAGAAGAGGCAAACCCAGAAAAGATATCCACAGTTCCAGGGTTTTTCATCTAGGGATTTTAAGAAACCTAGATTCTCTGCACCTAATCCTCCATCACCCAGATCGAGTTCTCAAACTCAATGGTCACCAAGCAGAGGTAGAGGACGGAGTCAACCGCTTCAAGGGACTCACAGTTCTGCATCGATGTCAGTTACTGGACCACCCCGACCACAACAACAGGAGAGGAGATGCTACAACTGTGGTAAGGTGGGACACTTGATGAAGGATTGCCGTTCTAGGCCTGTCAGTGTGACACAGCCTCCGAGACAGAATCAACAAGGATCTCAGAGAATGCAATCTCAAGGAGTAGCTCGAGGACGTGGACAAGCGTCTCAAGCTGGATCATCAGCACCACCTCAACACCAGACGACAGTGAGGTTCTATGCTATGAACCCACCAGATGCAGTGGTCAATCCACGGGTAGTGGCAGGTCAGATGAAACTTTTATATCCTGATATGTCTGCATCCTGTGTTGTATCTGTTCTGATTGACCCGGGTGCTACGCACTCTTTCGTCACTCATAAAGTGATTCGTAACTGCAATGTGACTGTTAGTCATAGGGCAGATAGTTTGTTGTTGGAGACTCCATTGAGTGGGTCTGCCGTTTTGCAGGAGGTATGCTCTCCTTGCATCCTCTTCTTTTCTGACCATCACATTCAAGTGGATCTTATACCGCTTGATATGCAAGGATTTGATATAATCCTCGGGATGGATACCTTAGAAAGGTATAGAGTTGTCTTGGATTGTGAGTCCAAGTTGGCTGTGTTTGCTGATGAAAGCAACACATGGATCTTTCAAGGAGAAAGAAAGATTCTGCCCACCTGTCTTGTGTCAGCTATGGTTGCTGATAAGTTGTTGAGGCAAGGATGTTATGCATTCTTAGCCCATGTGGTAGATGTTACCAAGGAAAGGTCCAATACTGCTGAAGTTCCCATAGTCAGGGAATTCGAGGATGTGTTTCCTGAAGAACTTCCTGGTATACCACCACCTCGGGAGATTGATTTTGAAATCAATCTGATCCCAGATACGAAACCCATAGCCCAGACTCTGTATAGGATGGTGCCTGCCGAGATGGCAGAACTCAAGAAACAGCTTCAAGAGTTACTTGACAAGGGTTTTATCCGACCGAGCACTTCACATTGGGGTGCTCCGGTCTTGTTTGTTAAAAAGAAAGATGGGTCAATGCGGTTGTGCATCGACTACAGACAACTCAATAAAGTAACAATAAAGAATAAGTACCCTCTGCCGAGGATTGATGATCTCTTTGACCAGTTGCGTGGTGCAACCGTCTTTTCCAAGATAGACTTGAGGTCTGGATATCATCAACTTCGTATTAAGGATAGTGACATATCCAAGTCTGCCTTTAGGACAAGGTATGGTCACTATGAGTTCACGGTTATGTCGTTTGGACTAACCAATGCACCAGCTGCATTTATGGAACTCATGAATAGATTTTTTCGACCTTTCCTTGATCAGTGTGTTGTCGTCTTCATAGATGACATTCTGATCTATAGTAAGGATGCTCAGCAGCATGAGCGGCATCTTCGCCAAGCTTTGACCTTGATAAGAGAACACAAGCTGTATGCTAAGTTTAGCAAGTGTGAGTTCTGGCTGCCGGAGGTATCTTTTCTTGGACATGTGATATCTGCCTCGGGAATTTGTGTTGACCCTACAAAGGTAGAATCTGTTCTACAGTGGGAACAACCGAAGACACCGACGGAGATTTGAAGTTTCTTGGGGTTAGCTGGCTATTATCGAAGGTTCATTAAGAACTTTAGTTTTATAGCCTTACCTTTGACCAAGTTGACCCGGAAAGATGTTCCTTTTTCTTGGAGTGATAAGTGTCAACAGTCTTTCCAGTTGTTGAAGGAGAGGTTGACAAGTTCACCTGTGCTTGTACTACCTGAACAAGGAAAAGGATATGTAGTTTTTAATGTGATGCTTCCAAGAATGGACTAGGATGTGTGTTGATGCAGGATAAACAAGTGATTTCTTTTG
This sequence comes from Alisma plantago-aquatica, assembly GCA_963693085.1. Taxonomy (NCBI): domain Eukaryota; kingdom Viridiplantae; phylum Streptophyta; class Magnoliopsida; order Alismatales; family Alismataceae; genus Alisma; species Alisma plantago-aquatica. The sequence continues at coordinate 1,133,430,437 of OY856411.1, read as the reverse complement.
CTTCCCGACAGCTTAAGAAACACGAGGAGAATTATCCAACACATGATCTGGAGTTAGCTGTTGTGGTTCATGCCTTGAAGATCTGGAGACATTATCTCTACGGAGAAACATTCCAGATTTTCACAGACCACAAGAACCTTAAGTATATCTTCTCTCAGCATGAGCTTAACATGAGGCAACGTCGTTGGATGGAGTTAATCAAGGACTACGATTGTACAATTGATTACCATCCGGGCAAGGCCAATGTTGTTGCAGATGCCTTGAGTAGGAAATCAACAACATCAACCATGAATAGAGCACAACTAAACTCTTTAGTATGCTCTAGGAGAGATATGCTTATCTCTTTAAGGCAAGACAATGTACAGTTGAAGGTGTCATTGTTAGCCGGGTTGTTAGCTGAGATGCATATTAAACCTACCCTAAGAGAGCAGATTAAGGAAGCACAGCTAGGTGATGCTGCAGTTCAGCAGATTAGATCTGAGTATGGAAATGAGAAGCGAGATGGTTTCCATGACTCAGATGACCAAGTAGCCTGTTATAATGGAAGGATGATAGTGTCGGATGTGGATAACTTGAGGAAGTTAGTCCTGGAAGAAGCTCATTCTTCCATGTATGCTATGCATCCAGGGAGCACCAGTATGTATCGGAATTTGAAAGATCTGTATTGGTGGCCTGGAATGAAGAAGGATGTTGTAGAGTTTGTTCTGAGGTGTCATGTGTGTCAGCAAGTTAAAGCTGAACACCAGAAGCATGCAGGAACAATGCAACCTTTACCCATACCACAGTGGAAGTGGGACCATGTGACCATGGACTTTGTTGTTGGCCTACCCAGGACAAGAAAAGGACATGATTCCATTTGGGTAGTTGTTGATAGGTTGACAAAGACAGCGCACTTCTTACCGGTCAAAACAACGTACTCTGCTGAAAGGTTATCACAATTATATGTTCAAGAGATAGTGTGTTTGCACGGAGTTCCTGTCACAATAGTTTCTGACCGAGGTCCTCAGTTTACAAGTCGTTTTTGGGAACAGTTACACAGAGCCTTAGGCACCAAGCTAAGGTTTAGTACGACCTTTCATCCACAGACTGATGGACAGTCAGAAAGGACCATACAGACTTTAGAAGACCTTTTGAGAGCATGTGTTCTCCAGTTTACCGGGAGTTGGGATCTACACCTAAGCTTGATAGAGTTTGCCTATAACAATAGCTATCAGCATAGTATTGATATGGCACCATATGAAGCCTTATATGGTAGACGTTGTAGATCACCTTTGTTTTGGTTTGAGACTGGTGAGCGTCAGTTGTTAGGTCCTGATCTTGTGCAGCAGACCACAGAGAAGATTAAAGTAATACAACAAAAGATTAAGACTGCACAGGATAGGCAGAAATCTTATGCTGACAAGCGTCGTAGACCCTTAGAGTTCCAGGTTGGAGACAGAGTATATCTCAAAGTCTCGCCTTGGAAAGGGGTCCTTCGTTTTGGAAGGAAAGGGAAGTTAGCTCCTAGATTTATGGGGCCTTATCCAATCATTGAACGGATTGGAAATGTAGCATATAGACTAGAGTTGCCACCAGAGTTACAGAGGTTACATCCTGTGTTTCACATTTCTATGCTGAAGAAATGTCACCCAGACACTGAGTCAATTCTACAACCTATGGAGGTAGAATTGAATGAAGATGTATCTTATGAGGAGGGACCAGTGTCAATCCTTGATAACATAATTAAAAAGTTAAAGAAGAAAGATATAAGTCTTGTGAAAGTCCTCTGGAATCACCGTGGTGTTGAAGAAGCCACTTGGGAACTAGAGGATGAGATGAGAAGGAAGTATCCTGCCCTTTTCTCTTAATATGTCTTATCGATTTCGGGGACGAAATCCTTGTAAGGGGTGGATAATTTGTAACATCCCTGACCTGGGTTATGAGTTAACCCTAGGTGTTTTGCCTAAATATGTAATTAAATCCTTGTGATTAATTTAGGGCATGTAATTAAGTTTCTCAGAAACATATATTTCAGATTTTGCTCCTTTTTATATAAAATTGTAGCATTGTTTTGTTATACAGGGACCTATGTGCAATTTACCTAGATAGAAGGGTTAACTTGCAATTTGCACATGTTGAGATGTTCCTCTGATGTTGAGACATCATGAGAATCATTATGATGAAGTTTGAGGGATTTCCCAAGCTTGGGCACCAAGGTGCAGCTGTGGAAGCAATCCCTGTGCTTGAAAACCCTAAATTGGAGTAAAGTGCAAATTACCCAATTTGAGGAGTGAAACTTGTAATTTACACCATCAAAAGTATTTATTAAGACTCTTGTCATCATTTAGAGAAGAAATGATGAAGATGTCACTTTAATTGAATAATCATATAATGAAAAACACCTTTGTGATTGAATAATCAAGGTGTATGTACAATAGCCTTTTATGTGTATGCTTAAGTTATAGGTTGATCTTCTTTGCCTTCATTTCTTGACCTTAAAAGAAGGTTGTCCTTAGAAATAAGAAGAGGGGACGAGCAAAGAAGGATGGAGGGACTAAGTTGAAAATATGGAGAACTTATGAGCTTATGTTGAAAATCTCACCCCAAGTATATATACTCTCCACTTCACCTAGCAAGGAAACCCTCCCTTCGTTCCTTTCACTGTTCTATTTACCCAAACCGACTAAAGAAGAGCTGTGGAGCTCAGGAGGACGACCAAAGAGTGCAAGGTAGGTTTGAATCCTCCCTTTTGCTTAAGTTCATGGTTAGAACTCGAATTCAAGGTCAAATTGATGGCTAGCTCACATAGCTCTACCTTTCTAGCCATCTCTTCTCGACTTTCCTTGGAAGGATCACCTTGGCCGACCTGTGGAAACTCAAGGACGCCATTAAAATCTTGGAGCTCGAAAGCTTGGAGCTCAAGGAGCAAGCTTTAGGCGGGTTTTATAACTCTAAACCTATGCTTTGTTATATACATCTCGTTTATGCTTTTAGATGATAGTTCTTCTTCTTCTCTACCTTCCTTTGCTACCTTGCAAGCAAATCCGTGAGAAATCCTTGCTGTTCTTGAACTAGGAGATGAAGACGTTATTTCCAAAGTTAATCCACTACTTTTCACTTTACTAAACGGTCTCCACAAATTGCTCTCTCGGTTTGCAAAACCGTGTAGTGAGCAAACGGTCTCAGAACCGTGTAAGGGCAAACGGTCTTCAAGACCGTTTAGCCGCGTTGACCGAGCGTGGACCGTATAATATTTCTGTTTATAATTATGTAGGCTAATCACCCACAAAATTTGAGATGATAACTCCAAAGGAATCGTGAGATATGGCCTTTTTAATCAACAACTTTAATTGAATTTACTCCTGATTTCCAATCTGTTGAAATCGCCCTTTTTGGGCAAACGGTCTCAAGACCGTGTAAGAACGTTGACCGTATGAGATTACTGTTCAAAATAATGTTTATTAACAACTCACTAAATTTGATGGACTAATTCCAAACGAGCTAAGAGTTGAAGGATGATTACTAGGGCAAACCCTAATTGAAATCAGTACTGAAATCTCAATGATTTGATTAAGTGTTTTTGGGTTGATTAACCTAAATGGTCTCAAGACCGTTTGGGGATCAATCAAACGGTCTCAAGACCATGTGGGGAATCACCCAAGACCATGTGGAGGTCTGGGGTCAAGTATAGTTGACCAATTGAAAGTACAAAGATACCAAATTACATTGCAATTAAGTATTGATATGATAATCAACTCAATAGATCCAACCTTGAAGAATTTACACTAGAATACAAAAGTTGGATGGGCAAACGGTCTCAAGACCATTTGGAACTCATCCAAACGGTATCAAGACCGTGTGGTGACAACCCAAGACCGTTTGGAGGTCTAGGGTTAAGGTAAATTGATCAATTGAGGGCCCAATTGCAATAGGTTATTGAATTAATCAAAATACGGATTTGAGACTCAATCAAGGTTCAACTCCTATCAAATCACATTATATTTTGATGAAATCTTGGTCAAACGGTCTCAAGACCGTGTGGAGTTCATCCACACGATCTCAAGACCGTTTGGGCCAAGTTTGGGCCCAATTGGAGCTCAATTGAAGGGTTCAACCTTGTGTTGATTCACATTGTTGAGTGTTGATGGTTGAACGTTGATGGACCTTAATTGAACCAACTTCAACCCTAATTGGATAACAATTGAGGGTCAATTGAGTGACCAATTGGTTAAGCATAACCCTAATTGACTCAATCTATAAATTGTTACCATGACTTTGACCATTTGGAGGCTTCAACATTGATAATCATAAACGATTGAAATCATTGAACCATGTTGAAGGTCCAAACGGTTTGAGACCAAATGGACCAAACGGTCTCAAGACCGTTTGAGGCCTCACGGTCTCAAGACCGTTTGAGACCTCACGGTCTCAAGACCATTTGAGGTCACATGGTCTCAAGACCGTGTGAGGCCTCACGATCTCAAGACCGTTTGGGGCCAAACGGTCTCAAGACCGTTTGGACTCAAACGATCTCAAGATCGAGAGACACCAAATGGTCTCAAACTGTGTAAGCCCTCTCGGTCTTGAAGTCAAACTTGTTAAACGTTCTACACCCTCACACGGTTTGGGAAAACGACCTTGAAGGTCACACGGTCTTGGAGTCAACCCTAGCAAACGGTCAACTCATCCAAACGGTCTCAAACCGTTTGGAGGTTGAAGGTTGAAACCGTTTGAGGTTTTCAAAGGTTGATTTCACTTAATCAATTGAAGGTGTAAATGGTTCAATGATGCTCTAATATAAACCCTAATGATAACCTAGGATATTAAGGGATTAAGTGACTAATGAATTGAACCATGATGGTGATCAATGGGGTGAATTACCAAAATACCTTGATGGGTTCAATTGAGTAATACCTTGTTCAAATCAAACCCTAATCACATGATAGTGATGTTTTGGCTTATGTTAGCCCATGAGGACTTAACCCAACCTGATCTAGAGTGGTGTTATCACCATCTACTAGTATGAGGAGAGATAAAGTATCTTAAGAAAGAGAAAGTACCTTAAGAGAGAGAAAGTACCCTTTTAGGGTGGAAACTCAAGTAAAGAACCTTCAATACACTTGAATGTGCATGATTAGGGTATGATCCACCTATGTGAGATCATGGAAACCCTAATTATGATATATGATGAATCTTAAGCTAATCTGAGAGCATCAATGATGATGTTCCTCATACATGATGATGTTATGAGTTCAATTCACCATATGATGTGAATAGTAAACCCTAATTCAAAGGTGATGATATGTTATATGAGTATTAAACTCTATTTGATAAGAATCAAAGAACTTAGCTCTTATGACAAGAGTGGAAAGTATAATCATTGTTTTGAATTACCTTTATTAGTTGAATTAACCATGCAGGTTCTGATATGGAGGTGATCATATCCAGGTATGGATGATGATGCTATATTCATTAAAGGCATATTGATAGCTTTATGAATAAGTAAAGTATCTTGATGCCTTGTCAGTGGCATTCTATGATAATAATGGGCTGTGAGAGCCATGAATACCATCAAGGTCATGCTTTAGAGATGACTTATGATGAGTATAATGAGAAATGATGATTGATGTGAGTTAGGCTTGTTGCATTTGGTATTCTCCTTTCATAGCTGTTATGCTACTGTTATTGTTTGAAGAACAATGTGTGATGTTAAATGAATACTGAATGTACCTAACTAATCAAGTATAATGTAGAGCCCTGATCATAGACCCATCATTGTCAGAGATCAAATGATGGTGAAACAGGTTTTCCTAAGGGAACTCCTAGATCACATACTATTGAGTATGTGGGGTACATGGATGTGTAGAACCTTACATCCTAGTGTAGGGATTTGATGTAGATATGTAATCCGTCAATCCTTCACTACTTTTCCCTACCGTATCAGTAGTAGGTAAACATGAAACCTCCTGATGATGAAGAAACCATAGATATCCGTATCAGTGGAGATAAACATGAAATCTCATGATGACGAAGAGAGTACAGAATGCCACTGTAACTCTAAAATAGTGAAGGACCAGTTTACCCTGGTGAGCTATAATAGTAGAGACACAAGATGTCCTACAAGTGATCCTCTTACTGACTGAGGAAGGTGAAGGTCATGAGAATCCGACTCTCTTAATGACCTATGTATGATACTGATGTGACTTCTTAGCGATAAGTTGGAGTATGAGTGGTATGCCTCATCTCCACAGGGCATAATATTGTTTGTAAAACATAATCAACCGTGTAGTATATCTGTTAGAGATAACTACGAGTTAGTTGATTGATGATACACTGTAATAGTGCTTATATTCTTCATGTCTCATAAATGTTGAGCTCTTGTTTATAGCTGCAACTGCTATTGAATACTTTGAAAGCTTTACTGCTTATGATATTCTTTGATGTTATAATAAAGCTTCTGGCGGAGAGTTATAACTCTCGCTGGGACAATTATGTAAAATTGTCTCACCCCGTAGACTTCAACTTTTAGGTGGACGTCGAAGACGGAGGAACCAGTCTACTGGTGACCAGTCCCAACAGCAGCAGCAGCACCAGGAGCAACAGTAAATCTCAGGTGGAGATTTAGCCTGCCATGTGGTGTAGTTAGAGTCAGTCCTATGTGTCCTCTGTACTCTCAAGTCTTGGAGTCTTTTGTTATGAGTTCTTGAGATTTTGTATCTTGATGTATATAATTACTCAAGAAGTAATTATCATGAGATGTAAACAATTTATCTCTTGTTATGAAAGAAGCTTTTAAGGATTCAAGCTCTTGTCTCGAAAAGTTTTAATTTCCCGTGATTTTTGTCTTCCGCTGTTAATCGATTCGCTTCTGCTAAGTTTAAATCGTGTTTATATCATGGTTTGGAGATCAGAGCCCACATATCGAGTGTCCCTACTCCCTCTATGTATCTTTTAGAGAAATAGAAAGAAGGAGACACTATGTTTGAATCACCTTTGAGTGGTGATACTCTTGGTAATGAAAGACTAAGAATGAGTTGAAGGCAAGAGCCTTATATGTGTTGTATCGAGTCGTAGACTTGATATAAGGAGCCCTATCGGCCAAAGAGACAAAGTAGGTGTAACATCCCTGACCTGGGTTATGAGTTAACCCTAGGTGTTTTGCCTAAATATGTAATTAAATCCTTGTGATTAACTCTGAGCAGGTAATTAAGTTTCTCAGAAACGTATATTTCAGTATTTGCCCCTTTTTATTTAAAGTTGTAGCATTGTTTTGATATACAGGGACCTATGTGCAATTTACCCAGTTAAAAGGGTTAGCTTGCAATTTGCACATGATGAGATGTTCCTCTGATGTTGAGACATCATGAGAATCTCTTTGGCAAAGTTTGAGGGATTTCCCAAGCTCGAGCACCAAGGTGCAGCTGTGGAAGCAATCCCAGGGCTTGAAACCCTAATTTGGGGTAAAATGCAATTTACCCAAATAATGGGAAGCAATTTGTAAAGAATGTCATCTAATGTATCTTTTTAGACTTTTGCCATCATTTAGATAAGAAATGATGAGGAATTCACTTCAATTGAGTTATCAAGTTAAGAAATAGGCTTTGTGATTGAATAATCAGGGTATATGTACAATATCCCTTTAAGTATGAACTTTATTATTAGTTTGTTCTTCCTTGCCTTTTTTTCTATAACTTAAGAGAAGGATTGTCCTTAGAATAAAGAGGAAGGGACGAGCAAGTAATAAAAGAAGGACTTAGTTGGAATTAAGGGAAACTTATGAGCTAATGTTGAAAATCCTACCCCAAGTATATAAGCCCTCCTTCCCTTAGTTGCAAGGGAACTTAACCTTCGTTCCCTTACTGTTCCATTTCACCAAAGACGACCAAGGGCTGCCTTGGAGCTAAGGAGGACGAACAAGGGGTGCAAGGTAGGTTTAAACCCCTCTTCTTGCCTAATTCCATGGTTAGAATTCGAATTCAAGGTCATCTTCATGGCTAATTCTCGAAACCCTATCTTTCTAGCCGTCTCTTTTCATCCTTCCTTGGAGTTTTCACCTTGGCCAACCTGTGGGAACTCAAGGACGCCATTAGAGCTTGGAGCTTGAAAGCTTGGAGCTCAAGAAGCAAGCTTTAGGCGGGTTTTACAACTCTAAACCTATGCTTTACTATATGCATCTTTATATGCGAGTTAATGATAGCTCCTAGTATTTCCCTACTTTTCCCTGCTATTTTGCAAGCAAAACCGTGGGATATCTGTACTGTTCTTGAGCTAGAAGATGAAGGCGTGATTTCCAAGAAAAACCCACCGCTTTTCTTTTCCCTAAACGGTCCTAACAGTTTGCTCTCACGACCTCAAGACCGTGAGAGAGCCTCGCGGTCTCGAGACCGTGAGAGGGCTCGCGGTCTCAAGACCGATTGGCCTTGTTGACCGAGCGTGGACCATATAAGAAACCTGTTCCTAATTATATAGGCTAAATACCCTCAAAATTTGGGAGACTAACTCCAAAGGAATCGGGAGATATGACCTTTTTAAGTCACAACTTTAAATGAATTAATTGCTGATTTTCAAACGGTCTGAAATTGCCTTTTTGGGCAAAAGGTCTCAAGACCGTGAAAGGTCGTTGACTAAGCGTTGACCCCATGAGATTACTGTTCAAAATTATGTTAATTAACAACTCACCAAGTTTGATGGTCTAATTCCAAACGGGCTAAGAGTTGAAGGGCGAATACTAGGGCTAACCCTAGATAAATTAGTACTGAAATTATGGTGACCTAATTAGGGTTTTTAGGGTTGATTGACCTAAACGGTCTCAAGACCATGTGGGGTCCACCCACATGACCTCAAGACCGTGAGGACAATCACCCAAGACCATTTGAAGGTCTAGGGTTGAGTAATTTGACCAAATTGAACACCCAATTGCAAATAAGTTATCAAGTTAATCAAAATTCGGATTCTGTGACCAATCATGGTTCAACCTCTATCAAATCACCTTAGATTTTGATGAAATCTTGGGCAAACGGTCTCAAGACCATGTGGGGTCCACCCACATGACCTCAAGACTGTTTGGGCCAAGTTTGGGCCCAATTGGAGCTCAATTGAAGGGTTCAACCTTGTGTTAATACACATTGTTGAGTGTTGATGGGTGAACATTGATAGACCTTAATTGAATCGATTTCAATCCTAATTGGTCAACAATTGAGGGTCAATTGAATGACCATTTGGTTAAGCATAACCTTAATTAACTCAATCCATAGGTGGTCAACAGTTATTGGACCTTTTGAAGGCTTCAACATCAGTTGACATCATCGTTTGATTTGTTGAACCTTTGTTGAAGGACCTTGTGGTTGAGACCATGAGAGGCTCACGACCTCAGGACCGTGAGGTAGCTCACGACCTCAGGACCGTGAGGTAGCTCACGACCTCAGGACCGTGAGGTGGCTCACGACCTCAGGACCGTGAGGTAGCTCACGACCTCAGGACCGTGAGGTGGCTCACGACCTCAGGACCGTGAGGTGGCTCACGACCTCAGGACCGTGAGGTGGCTCACGACCTCAGGACCGTGAGGTGGCTCACGACCTCAAGATCGTGAGGTAGCTCACGACCTCAAGATCGTGAGGGGGCTCACGACCTCAAGACCGTGAGGTGACTCACGATCTCATGCCATGAGGAGGCTCACGGTCTTGGAGCTAGAAAGGGGCTCATGGACTTGAAGGGTCAAAGTGAGCAATCGGTCAACACTTTCAACCAATCTTAATTCAATTAATGATTAATGATTGGAATTAATCAATATGACTCATGGTTGACCACATTCAATCATGTGATGGTTCAATGTTGCTCAAATCAAACACTAATGATAATCTAAGATAGTGAGGAGTTATTTGACTAAGGTTTTTGATTGTGATGATGATCAATGGGGTGAATTACCAAGATACCCCTGAAGGGTCAATTGAGTTATACCTTGCTCAATTCAAACCCTAATTACATGAGAATGATGTTTTTAGTCATAATGACTCTATATAACCTGATCTAGTCTAATGTTATCATCAACCATTAGTATGATGAAAGAGAGAGTACTCTAGAGAGAGAAAGTACCCTAGAGAGAGAAAGTAACTCTAATCACTTAATGGTGATGCTTTTGGCTATGTTAGCCTATGATGAATCAACCCAACCTGTTTTAGAGTGATGTTGACATCACCTAACCTTATGATGAGAGAGAAAGTACTTCTAGAGAGAGAAAGTACTTCTAGAGAGAGAAAGTACCCCTTTTAAATGAAAACTCAATTGAAGCATCCCCAATACATAGAAATGGGCATAATTAGGGTATGATCCACCTGTGTGAGATCATAGAAACCCTAATTATGATAAATGATGAACCTTTAACTAATCCAAGAGCACCAATGAAGGTGTTACTCAAACATGATGATGTTATGAGTTTAATTCACCTTGATGTGAATAGTAAACCCTAATTCAAGGGTGATGACATGTAATGTGAATAGTAAACCCTAATTCAAGGGTAATGGCATGCTTTTGAGTAATAAACTCTATTTGATTTAAATTAAAGATTTAACTCTTATGACAAGAGTAGGAAGTACATTCCTTATTGTTGTATTACCTTTATCAGAGGTATTAATCATACAGGTTCTGATATGAAGGTAATCATATCCAGGTATGGATGTTGATGTTATATTCATTGAAGGCATGTTGTTAGCTTTATGAATAAGTAATGTAATCTGATGCCTTGCCAGTGGCATCCTATGCAGATACTGGGCTATGAGAGCCATGAATACCATCAAGGTCATGCCTTAGAGATGACTTATGATGAGGATAATGAGAAATGATGATTGATATGAGTTAGACTTGTTACATTTAGTATTCTTCTTTTATAGCTGCTATGCTATTGTTATTATTTGAAGAACAATGTATGCTGTTAAAGAATACTGAATGAACCTAACTAATCAAGTATAATGTAGAGCCCTGATCATAGATACATCATTGTCAGAAATTAAGTGATGGTGAAACAGGTTTTCCATAGGGAACTCCTGGAGCACATACTTTTGAGTATGTGGGGTACATGGATGTGTAGAACCTTACATCCTAGTGTAGGAAAGTGATGTAGATGTGGAATCCATCCATCCTTCACTATAGTTCCATACCGTATCAGTGGTAGGTAAACATGAAACCTCCTGATGACGAAGAAAGCACAGATATCCGTATCAGTGGTAGGTAAATATGAAACCTCCTGATGACGAAGAGAGTACAGAACGCCACTGTGACTCTAGAATAGCGAAGGACCAGTTTACCCTGGTGAGCTATAGTAGTAGAGACACAAGATGTCCTACAAGTGATCCTCTTACTGACTGAGGAAGATGAAGGTCATGAGAATCCGGCTCTCTTAATGACCTATGTATGATACTGATGCGACTTCTCAGCGATCAGTTGGAGTTTGAGTGGTAAGCCTCATCTCCACAGGGCATAATGTTGTTTGTAAAACATAATCAACCAGGTAGTATAACTTGTTAGAGATGACTCCAAGTTAGTTGATTGATGTTACATTGCAATAATGTTGATATTCTCCATATCTCTTAAATTGTAGAGATCTTGTTATATCTGCAACTGTTATAGAATGCTTTGAAGGCTTTACTGTTTAAAATAATCTTTGATGTTATAATAAAGCTTCTGGCGAAGAGTTATAACTCTCGCTGGGACAATTATGTATAATTGTCTCACCCCGTAGACTTCAACTTTTTAGGTGGACGTCGGAGACGAAGAAACCAGCCTACAAGTGATCAGACTCAGCAGCAGCACCAGGGGCAGCAGTAATCTCAGGTGGAGATTTGTCCTGCCATGTGGTGTAGTTAGAGTCAGTCCTATGTGTCCTCTGTACTCTCAGGTCTTGGAGTCTTGTGTTATGTGATCTTGAGATTTTGTATCTTGATGTATATAATTACTCAAGAAGTAATTATCCTGAGATGTAAATAGTTACCTCTCTTTATGAAAGGAGTTTTTATGGATACAAGTTCTTATCTCGAAAAGTTTTAATTTCCCGTGATTTTTGTCTTCCGCTGATTATCGATTCGCTTCCGCTAAGTTTTAATCGTGTTTATGTCATGGTTTGGAGATCAGACCCCACAGTAGGAGCCTCCTATCGGTTTGTTGAGCCTTGGAAAAGGCCATGATGGGAAGAGTACCTCGAGGAGGTCGCCCATGATGAGTTTCAAAGTTCCTTACAAAAAGTGTATCAGGTTGCTTATTTAATGAGATAAAGATGAGATAACTTGCCCAACAAGATAAGTAAGGGCTGAGATATTGTCTCTAGGTTATCCCCAAGACTCGTGCATGCCAATATATACATGTGTGCATGCATGGCCACGTGTCAACCATGCATGGCCACATGTCATCTAGTAGCATGAGGGGAAGACACCTCTTATATGCTTTATCTCATGAAATCAAGTATATATACTTCACCTTTCACCAACTTATGAAAGTTTACGATCCTTATAACCATTACCCTTGGAGATATCATGCAAAGTCCCTTAGGTATCGTGCAAAGTAGCTCAAGGAGCTAGGAGAGCTCGAGCACCAAGCTTTAGGTAAGGCTTTGGTCACCTTCAACCTTGGTTGAAGTAGGATATCAGATTATGAATACTTCTTTATTTCCTTCTTCACCAAGTGCTTAACTATGGTGATCTCTTGTCCATGGAGGAGTTGTGAACGAGCCCTGGACCTTGGAAAAGTTCTTCTTCAACCTTAGGACGTGAAGCTTTGCATCTTGGAGCTTTGAAGCTGTTCACAAGGCGGGTTATAGAACTTGAAATCTATCATGTTATTATTCATCACCTAAATTGCTATACTTAATGAACTACTTTTAATTTCAAAATATTCTGAAATAGTTGACAAAATTATGAGTTCTAGTAGTTTCTTGGACCTGTTGCCATGAACTATAATAGTTAGAATGAAGTTTTAGAGCTTGAATAAGATGGTATCACTTTATAAAGTTGATATCAGGTTCAAGCATACACACTAGTAGCTCTAACCCGATATGGGTATGTGCAAATATCACTTGCACGATATGAATTGAAGATTTTATTTCCTTGCATGATATGAAGGTAAAGTTCATATCTTGGAACATGATATGGTGTTATCCATAAACCTCTTGCACGATAGGAAGTCAAGTATAGACTCCATGCGCGATATAAGGTTTAATGTATACTTGTAAGATTGATATGAAACCCTAGTTTGGGAAAACTGATACGAGTAAGTTAGCAAGTATTCCTCGCAGAATATGATCATGTAATATACACTTGTACCCAATCGTTATTAATTAAACGGAATAAACATAATTAGCAGATTAACAAAAAAAATCACTAAAATTTAAAACTATTTTGCAAGGAGATCCTTTATCAAGAAAACTCTTACTGAAAGATCCAAAACTCATACATATCATGATTTACATTGTACAACATTATTTATCTAATCTCGAGGACAACATATAACAGTTGCTCTATCAAAACATATACTGGAGCAACATAAAACCTCAAGGCATACAAGCCAAAATCTTAGATTGTTCACAAGATCTTTTACGAACCAACTCCAAGGACCTAAGAGTACAGAGACGACACATAGGACTCCTGTCTACAAGACACAACAGATAGTATACTCAACCTGAGTTGTTACTGCTGCCTCAGCTATTGTTCCTTCTCTGCAGAAAGGTATCCACTACTTCGTGCTTGTCCACCTAAAAATTTTGGATCCCACGGGGTGAGACAATTGTCCCAGTGAGAGATATAACTCTCCACCGACCATATTATTATTGCAGATAAACATTATAAAAACTAAGTAGGGGTTTCTTTTTATATTAATAGGCAGGATTAATCATTGTATGAACAAAATAAGATAATCTCCTTTCTTAAGGAGAACATTGCATCTACCCATGGTAGAGTTATAAATCATCTATCTGCTTTGCAAGAAATGTAAAGAAACATAAATAACATCTATCAACTAAGATGTATAACTGAATTGTTCATCAAACAATGTTTTACGTATTTGATCCTTAAGCAGATATGCTACACGACTGAACATATTTTACAATCACACTTATGCCCTAAAGAGATGAAGCATACCTCATTCATCTCCAACCGACCACAAACTTCTCACAAGTCGGTACCATATAAGGTCAATGGAAGAGCCGGTTTCCATGACCTCCCTTGTCTCGGTCAGTACGAGACCACTTAGGCTTAGCAGGACATCTTGCGTCGGCTGCAATATAGCTGTTCCAGGGTACAAATGCATCCTCGCTTAGAGCTATAGCGTCAACCGTTCTCTCTTAGGGGAACATCTACAATAACTGTCCCCAATTATGAAATTACTGAGTCATGGTCACTTAGGCACCATACTCTGAGTTATGGTCACATAGGCACCATACTCTGAGCCACGGGTCAGATCACCGTGCTCTATTGAGACATTCTTATGAAATTACTCAGTCATGGTCACTTAGGCACCATGCCCCCATATATTCAAAAATATGCATTCCGGGTTATGCCACGGGAAACCCATTTCACCATTCAACAAATTCTGACGCTGATAGATCTATGGTCAGGGCAATGTTTTATGGTTTCTAGTGCTATATTACGTGCATTACAACATTCTTTTAGCATCAAACAAGTTATCATTATTAATCACAACAAATGCTACAATGAAAGTGTAATATATCTATCATGTACTTTTCAAGTCTTTAAAACACATTTAGATACTTGGTACTTGGGATCTTAGTCCCTTATCACATTATTGGGATTCCTCATCCCTTCACATCATTATCATCATGATTACCGGATCTGGGTATTCAAACCCCTAGATCATCACATAGCTTTGTTACCTCTATAACAGGTAACTATTACCTTTAGGTCCTCAGACCAAGGTATTCATTTCACTTGTTGTACAAGTATTTCACATAGCTCACATAGTTTGATTAATCATCTTGTCACCTCTTACTGGGAAATAATTATTCACACAGGTTATTAAACATCTGTTCACCTCTCACTAGGCAACAATTATTCACACAAGTTATTGAATGTCTTGTCACCTCTCACTAGGCAACAATATTCACATAGGTTATTAAACATCTTGTCACTTCTCACTAGGTAACAACTATGCACATGGCTCACAAGACCATTTAAACATCTTGTCACCTTTTACTAGGTAACAATTATCTTTTAGGTCATAAGACCACATAAGCATTATACAATTATTTAACATGCTTTATAAGGCTTATTCAATAAGAGAAATACAACCTTCCCATTATTAGGGTTAGGGTTTTCCCTTTATAGCCGAATAGGGTTTCAAGCTCACATTATCAATAGAAACCCTAATTCATTACTCCACACATCTAGGAGCATATAGTGATATCATAAGTATGCAATCATACTTATTTGTTCTCATCATTTTTCATTAAATGTTTATCAACACAAAGTATGAGTTTCTCTCTCGTCCTTGCTAGGATATTGATTACATCATACTTTTGGTTCAATCCTCCTCTTTGAGGAATCTTAGTTCATCGTTAGCAATTCCCATCATCTTTTAATTAACACCACATTCAACATGTATCACTCAATCAATCACATATGATTGAAGTGTCTCTACCATATTGGGTATAAGATGTGTGTATGTTAACATGTATTACTTTAAGATACATTCTTATTTCACATAGTGTACCCATATTGGGCAGGTAGTATAACCACATCACCATATCATGTTTTAGGGTGTATCCCCTAATCATCCTATCGTGTACCCATATCAAATTGACTATTACTTAGTTCTTATCATCTCAAGACAACTTCATATCGGGTATGAGCTAGGTTCTTGACCCTATATCGGGTATAAGCTATGTGCTTGGTGCCATATTGTGCACAAGATGTGCCCCACACCGGGCATAAAACATATGTCTCGTCATATATCGTTTGAGTGATATACAAGCTACTATATCGGTCTCCCTTCAGGATTTATTATATCGAGTATCCATGTCAGGTAACATATCGGGTTACCATCTTAGGTAGATCCTAAAACTCATAACCCCTTCATTCCTTCAGGGATCAACCTTATCATATAATTACTTGACAAGCTAGATGTCTTATTAAATTCTCATATCACAATCCATTACACAAAAGGGTAGGGTATATCGGGTTTCAATCCCTCAACTAGGGTTTTCCATCAGTTTGGGTAAATTATGCCATATCATTCATGAAGTATGAATTAAACCTTATATCGTTCACCAAGTAGGAGTAAGTGCTATTCTTAGCATCCAAGGGATATCATTCATATCATTCATATGGTATCACTCACCACTTGTATCGGCTTACCCATCACCTAGGGTTTCCAACTCTATATTGTTTAGAGTATTTACTATCTCTATATCGTGCAAGAAGTATAATCTTGGACTTGTATCGTGCACAAGGGGTAAATGGGTATCTCCCATATCGTGCAGGGGCATAACTCATATCGTGTATGAGCTATCATCTATTTGCATATTGGGTTAACCCCATCTCGGGTTTCATATCGGGTTGAGGTGTTCCAACCATATCAGATTACACCTTATATTTTTGATGACGGTCGTTACAGTTTTCTTTTGAAATGTTTATTTATTGATGTTAATCATGATCACAGTATGTCAATAGTTGCTCATAGAATTTCCTTTTGTGCCTCTTCTTTGCCCACATCAAAATTATACCCAACCTCACATTCGACCTCATGTTGGTCGTCAAGGGGCAAACAAATTGTTTTTGGTCATGTCATAAAATGTTGTTTTCATAGTTTTGTTCTTATGTGTGGTTGTCGCTGCTTACTATTTAGTCTGTTGATTCACTTCTAGTGTCAGTTGGCGAAGAGAATTTCCTAATGCTCGATCAACTTCAGTTCAATTTTCACATCTCTTTCTAAAAGATTGATTTAGGACCGTTCTTGCCCTGCTTATCTTTCCTTTAGACCTACACAACACTTTATCTTAAGCATTTCAAATTTCAAATTGTTTGATTTATCCATCTATTCTTTTTTGAAAGAATCAAATCTCTTAGTTAGAAACAACAATTTTAACTAACTCTTATTTGCTTGGACGAAACACTTTGGTAAGTTCTCTTCGGGGAAATATGTCAATATCCATGCACGAGTCGATTAAGTTGATCGTCTTCGCGGTGCAATGGAGTTGAGTCCCCATTTCTTGTTTGTGATACACATCCACAATGGTTCGTCAAAATGACCTACATTAGTTGAGATGCAAGTGTTTTAATCGTTAATCGGGCCACATGTGTGAGTGGTCGGCCCGTGAGACACATTGCTGTTGCCGGCCAATTCACAACCAGCTATGGTATGATTATAATTTTATCTACGCTGCCAAATAAAACGGTAAATTTAAAGGCAGCCAAATTTAAAACCAGAAATGAACAGAAAAGGATATAAATTAGCATGTGAATGGAGTCGTTGATGCGTGTAGCCAATAGCCAATCATTCTCTGTTGCTGGAGGGGAGGTGTGAGAGAGAGAGAGAGATAGGCTGCTTATAATAAGGCAGCCAACTAATTGCCAGAGCAAATTAGGGAGGCAGAGAGCGAGAGGCGCGACGACAAAGAGAGGGTGACAGTCGTCAGATGAGCTGTCTGTCGTAGTGGGAGGGGTGAAAGGAGGGGGGATTTGTTTGAGCCGGTGAAGGTTGAGATGGGGACAGAGAAGGAAGACGATGAATGTGTGTGACGTCCACCCTCAAATTTTTATTCGCAAGGCCGCCCTGTCTGCTACCCAGCTTCCCACCCCGAGCTCCAACAGGGAGTAATAATAAAGGATTTGAAATCTCTCTGCTTTCCCTTTCTCGCCACCTTTTCTGCCCCCCTCTCTATCCAGATCTCTCTCCCATCCCCCTTTCTCTCTCTTCCCCAATCCGTGCGCGTTAGAAAAGTTTCGGTTTTGAGGACCACCCAAAAGGCGGTACAGCTCTCCTGCACTGGTGATCCCCCTTTCCTCCTCTATAGGTTTTTAGGGTTTGCTTCGGTTGGTCGTGAGTCTCATGACTTTCTGTTGCTGGTGTTTGGTAGAGGGTTTGGCAGGGGGAATGTAGGATTTCGGTTGCCTGCTGGGCCGCACATTCTGTTGATCCTGCCAGTGCGTGGGCGGTGGGGTGCGGTGCGGTGCTAGGAGAATAAGTGAGGTGCCAAGGAGCAGGAGCACGAGGAGGGAAGAGGAGGGTGGGGGGAAGCTTTCTTTGCGACAGGCATTCTCCCCGTCTCTAACCCTTTCCGGTGGTGTTAAGTGGGATTTTCGTGGAGTTCCAGCGAGGGCTGAAAGAAGCTGAGGGGACGAGATGAGTGCTTCCAGGTTCATAAAGTGCGTCACCGTCGGGGATGGCGCCGTCGGCAAGACCTGTATGCTCATATCATACACCAGCAACACCTTCCCCACAGTAAGTAGCCGCTTCGCATGCTTCAGTTGTTGGTTAGTTTTCTTGTAGCTAATTAACAATTTCCCACCGTGCCCTTCTCTTTTCCTCCACTACACAGTGGGCGCTTGGTTTCTGGATCATGTATCTGTATGGATTTTCAATTTATCAGCTGTCTTGTTTGTTCTCGTCGCTGAGCTAATCGTTTAGAAAGGAATGCATTCCCTTATCTCCATCATCCTTCTTCCCATACTTAAGTAGAAGACGTTGCTAAGAAATCTGTGACAAATTCACTTATTTTCTTAGAATCTCTTTTATTTTGAAGTAGGTAAGTGTGGGTCTGTAGATTTTTTGGACTTAAAAATTGTTAGCATTACAGGATTCCTGCGGGTATTGGGGTATTTGCCTGTTTCGATCGGCAAAGATTATCTGCACACAACTGCTACTTTTAAAGGAGATTTCACCAAGTAAAGACATTTGATTCTTCTGCTGTACTTCGATTCTAGTTTCCCTCACCCATTTTCCAGAATCTGTATGACGTCTTGCCTTTGATTTCGTCACTGATTACATCTGCGGTCAAAGTTAGTTGATTCAATGCTGCTGTATACCGATCCTCTTTTCTTTAATGGGGTGGTTAAACGTTTACTTTTCCTTGAATCAGGATGTTTCTCCTTTGCTTTTAAATGCCTACTTTGACTTTTGACTTTAAACTTGACGTTAAACCCGTATGCGACTATGCGCTTCTGCTTTCATCATTTCTCAGAAATGGCCGGATTCTTCTCCGCCAAGCCCTTTATCGTCCTTGATTTTTTTTTTTGTTCTCACAAAGAGTCTGTCTTTGAATCAAATGTAAAGCTGATAATGGACACCCAACAAACAGAAAAACTATCAGCACCTTACATTCACACAAGAAAAGTTGCAGCTGAAATATTTGGTGTAAATGGTATACCTCAACCAAGACTAGTAGTGTATCTTGCACGGTCGAAGTGACATTCTTCTCTCAGCCTGAAAGTTTCTAGCTTCAATTCTCTCTCTATTACTGATTCATCGTTTCTACACTCGTAATTTTGATACTATATTGCGTTAGTTTTAGCCTGTTTGGAAAAGTTTGAACTTGTAATCACTTTCACATTCTTGTCAAAGGTGTATTTCATCTTCAAAATGGACTTAATGTAGAATTTTTTTAAAATGACGCATGTCATTGTTTTCTCCTTTTATATATTTTGTAAACTTTGTTGTAGCTAACCTTGTGATATTCTCGAATCTGGAACTTATTGTGCCTTTTCACCAAGTTTGGAACGTTGTGTATGTGTGTGCTTGTAGATTCTTTTCTGAATGGATATAAAACCCTTTCTTTATTATTAAAAACAAACAACTTCATCTTAACTTGTAGTTTATCTGACTACAATATATAAGCACATATATGTTGATTTAGGTAACAATATGAGTGTGTAGAGCTCCTAGTACTAATCTAATTCACTGCCTCAAGGGCTTCCTTTCTTCAGGGAAAAAAATGAATTCTGTGCCATCATATACAATCGACCTCTTCCTAAATGAGTTACAAATATATAACGTCATCCAGATTTGATTTGGTTATTTAACTCATGAGGTGACTTGCGAGTTCCACCTAATTGATGCTGCTCACGCCATATCTCATCTCTTTTGTTTCTACAGATAATTAGAGTTAAAAAAGTCTGATTGTCCAAATAAAGAAATAACTAATATGAGTAAATTAACTAGGAACTGGTTTTATAGGTTCATTGAAAATGATTTTACTACAGTTTCTAGACTCATACCAGTATATGCTAAAAGTACAGTCATAACTAACTATTGGCTATCTTCGACAATATTCATTATTAAGTAGCATCGGGTAATTGCTTTCTACAACTTTCAAATATAAACTACCATGGTTGTATGGAACATATACTTCAAATAAGTAGTAGGGTGCTGACTAAGTTTGAAGAACGATTACTTCTAAAATGATAATTAATTATGAAATTAATGGGATTGCACAAATTGATTTTGGTATTGATAGAGTAGATTTTGTTTAGTTGGTCATTGAAAATGGTGGGTAGGCGGAAGAACTTTTTTGTTGGTACAAAGATGAAGTCGTTATTCTTCTATCATCTCGTCTTGTCCTGTGTATAATACAGCTAAAACCTCCTACATAGATTATAGCTACAATCTTTGAATAAGATGGGATAATCTTCATCATACATGTGATTTTACCCTGCATGGTTCATGTGTGTATTGGATCTTGAATTACTTGGATACAATTTATTACAGTGGCCTAATATGTTTCCTCGCTGGGAAAAATACTCGGCTATTATATTGTCTTCTCATTTTTGTATCACTAGTTTTATTTATTTATTGCTGCCTATTTCAAAATTTCTTTTCTATGAAGGAGTTTATTGTATTTTTCGCTTCAGCTGAACAAGCACTGGTTCTCATTTTTAACTTGGGAAAAGTGAAGAACTTAGATTGTGAAATTAAATTGTTAAATTTAAGGGATAATTTGGTAGTTTAGTAGTGGAGTGCAGTGAAAGTAATGGTTCTTCAAAAGTTTGTTATCGTGAAAGATCTTAAGTACCCGCTTTTAGGCGTTGGATTTAGTATTCAATTTTTTTCAAATTGATATGCTTGGTGTTTCGGTAATTTCTACTTCCCTAGGACGAAAACACATGGGTTCTGGGCAAAACCGGCAAAGAAGGTTGGAGGACAATGATATGTAGATGACATGAGGGTGTCGGTGAGCGGTCGACATGCCTGCATTGCTTTGGACAGGGCATGGGACAGAGGATTGCTAGTTTGCAAGTTATGTAGAACAGTAGAAGAAAAGGGCATCAGACTTGTTCTCACAACATAATACCAATGTTGAAGGATCTTCATAGAAAGATGGGACAATGTTAGAGTCAAAGTAGATTTAGAGTAATAATCTTACATGAATATTGGATGTGCCAATGAATTGTTTGTAGTAGGTTAAAGGAGTGTTGAAGGTGGAGTGCTTCATTGATCCCAAAGGTTTATGATCCTTTGTCCTACATGGTGACTGTTTTATGGGAAAGGATGCTCCTTCTTCAATCTCTTCTTAATAGGCATGAGTGTTGCCACATCTTTCTGTGTAACAGGGTCGTGTCAAAAGGAATGTTCTTCCTCCATTGACCTCTTGATGGTTCCGAGATCAATGGAAAGTTGGGATCGTGCTTGAGAAGTGGTTGCCAAACTCGGGGTATTAAGTAACTCCATTGGTGATTAAGCGCCTCAACCTACGAATCTCAGTGACTGGCTTGGCCTGATCTCTTTTGCCATTTTTAGGTTCCGCAAGTTGATCCTATAAATGGTAGGAAGAATATTACTTTGGATTGATTGTCTTGGTGGAATTTCCTGAAGGTTTCCCTCAAGTTTAATTACATTTTCTTCCTAGGTTTTTGCTTCATGATAAAGTTGAAAGCGAGTCTTAGGTGCCATGGTGGTCAAACAAGAGGAGGATGCATTCAGTAGTCATGGACGATGGGTGTTTGACACTAGACATAGTGGAAAAGGTGGATGATGTATGTCAGAAGAGGAAGAATGGGGGGGGGGGAGGAGTTGGCATGAGAGGTACCTTATGAGTAGGGCTGGCAATTTTTGACCCGACAGGACCTGAAAATGTTTAATTTATTCCAAACCTAATTTCTTTCATTTGTGAACGTTTTTGGTTGTATGAGATCCAAATTAGGCAAACCCGACCCGAAATTGATTTTTTTGAGGATTTTATTTTAACATTCAACTTCATGACTTCTGAACATATGACCCGAAATCGACCCGATTGCCAACCCTACTTATGAGGAGCAGGAATAAGGGGAGCAGAAAGGAGGGGGAAGAAGAGGATGAGGTGGGAAGAAAGCAATCTAGAGGAGGAAGTGAAAGGAGTTACCTTGAGGGGGAGAGGCCCCTGCACATGTTTTTTGCTGCCTGTTACGGTTGCTCGTGGCTTGCGTGCCACTTGCATTAGGAATGAGGCTGCTGCTTGCGGTCAGTGTGAGATTAGAACCATGTACATAAGATGTCACTCTGACGCCTTATCACTAATTGGGGATATTAATTATCAATTGCTGAGTGTTTTGTGTTTGTTTGCCTGTTTATGCAATTAGACAAGTCGCTTTGTAGTATGATGTTGGCAAATCCTGCTGTGCTCAACATTAATTTATTATTCAAATATGTTGTAGTTCTAATTCTTCCCAGACTCCCAGTAAACTGAATGTTTATCGTTTGTGAATAGGATTATGTACCGACCGTTTTTGATAACTTCAGCGCAAATGTGGTTGTTGATGGAAGCACTGTCAACCTAGGTTTATGGGATACAGCAGGTACCATTTGATACCTTTATATGCAGTTTTGCATGACGTTTTTAGAGTTCTTTAATAGATTGCTGAATGTTCTGAAACAGGTCAGGAAGATTACAACAGATTAAGGCCTCTGAGCTATCGTGGGGCAGATGTATTTATTCTTGCCTTTTCTTTGATAAGCAAGGCTAGCTATGAGAATGTTTCGAAAAAGGTTAGAATGTCTGATATGCTTTCCATTTCCTGATTTTATGATAAATTATTGTATTTACTTGTTATTTTCGTATTTGCAGTGGATCCCTGAACTTAGGCATTATGCACCTGGTGTTCCGATAATACTTGTTGGAACCAAACTCGGTGGGTGGCTCTTTCTTGTGTGTGTTCTCAAATCTTACTGCATAGTATCTGACTTTTTATAAATTGTGACGTGTTTATTGCAAATATTTATTATAATCTCTTTCAACTGGTACGGCTTATCTGTGTCCCTTTAATTAACTGTGTAGATGATGATAGAAGAAAGATGACTGATATTTACATGTATACAACACATTGTATATTTCTGTTGATGAAAGGAATTTTTGTTTCGGTACAGAACAGATACCAAGACTAAGCTCAGATTCGTATCTAACATTTGGCACAAAATGCTCTTTTACACCAAAACAAGTCAAATTTGACTTGTAACATTCAATTAGCATGCCTTTTAGTACATTCGTTGCTTTCTTAAACAATAAAATTACTATATGTTGACATTTTCTTGAAGTTATTGGAATCTCTAATTGATTTAATGTAATGATATTTTTTGTTTATATGCAATATATAGATAGAATCCTGCACTTTTTGTTATTCTGTGTCCAAGGAAATTTATTTGAGGGAGTACTCAGTGGACATGTAATTACGTTCAGTTATTAGTCAAGGTTACATGGTAGAAGAAGCATGCACGGAAAATATCAAGTCATTTTCTCCCTTTTTAGTTTTGTAAGGCCTGCTACATTGCTTTAATCACCTTTAAGCCTAAAAGGGTAGGCATCATGATAATCCTATTCTTTGTTCCTCTTTATGAATATTTTAATAGGCAATGAGTCTGTTATTTTAATAGGCAATCAGTCTGTTCTACTAGATTTCTTTGGGTCTTAGAGTGTAAGTATATATTTGACTGTAGCAATATTCAAAAGAAACATGCTGTGTATGAAAGTGATATCACAAGTTTCACGGGACTGCAGTCACTGTAACACCCTGATGTCCCAAAACATTTTAAATTGTTAAACCGGTAAGTCATCCAGATCTCTTGAGACCATGTTAGAACAATTCGGTAGCTTGAGCATCGTATTAGAACTAATATATATCACTCAGTAGTTTCTAAAATTTGAACTATGGGTACACATTCCTATTGTGAAGGTTTTGTGACTTTGAAGACTTGCATTTTTGCCTCCACATATCTGAGAAAAACTAAGCACTGCTCTTTACAGTTAGCCCAAAAACATGGACATGCACCTTGGTAGTATTTTCAAATTTTTTAGCTTTGTTTTATTTACTGTTTTGAAGTGTTATCTTGACCGCATGATTTCAGCTGCTAAAGGCTGCCCTAATATTTGCAATTAACTTCTCTGAATTTGAAAACCTGGGTCTTTGGTACTTTGATAATGCTAATGAGGATCGACATTGCTAAATTTATGGCACACTCAGTTGCAACCTCGGGTTGGTGTTGTTTATTGGATACCAGCAAGAGCATCTGGGTGGGAAGGTTACGGTTGGAAGAAGGGCCGGGTTAAAAAAGACCGAGGGAACTTGAAATCAAGTCCCCAGCCTCCTGGTCTCTCTCTGGGTGATACCAGTGAACCTCTATAGTAATTTAAATATTTACACATTTGACCCACTGTTAATGGTGTTATCAAATGCCTGCGACCTTCTTCCTTACAAATTTTTTTAGTAATGAAATCTGTATGTATGGTGCCCCAAACAATTTCTTGTCTTCATTTGTTATTTGTGTTGTACGCATTTCCTTTACATGTGCAATCTGCTGTCACTAAACTGATGCATTCACTTGCCTGTAGATCTTCGAGATGATAAACAGTTTTTTATAGACCATCCTGGTGCTGTGGCTATCAGTACTGCTCAAGTAAGGGTCGTCTCATTTGTTTTGTATCTATCGGATTTATGTCTTTTTGTTCAATCTCTGACCTGTTTTGTTCACCTGTGTGGTTGAAGGGTGAAGAATTGAGGAAGCAAATAGGAGCTCCTGCATACATCGAGTGCAGTTCCAAAACACAGCAAGTAAGCGCTGGCCATTCTTTTTTTTATCTCCATTTATTCTCTTAATCCATGACTGATCAACTTTTACTCTCTGGCAGAACGTCAAAGCGGTCTTTGATGCAGCCATCAAAGTTGTTCTCCAACCACCCAAGCAAAAGAAAAAGAAGAAGAGAAAGTCCCAGAAAGGATGCTCTATCCTGTGAATTCCAACAAGGCAACACTGTGACCTAGTTAGTCACCCTTATGCTCTGCGTTTTCGTCAAAGATTCTAATTGGGAGGCAACTTGGTTGTGTAAATTACTTGTCCTGACTGACCTGCTAGTAGGGAGAGGGGAGTGAACTAAGAAAGCGGTGTGCTTTGTATAATCTTACCCATTTATTTAAATGATGGTTTGTTGAATTTCTGTATCAATCGGGTTTGTGGGATTAGATATCACTGCACTGGGTTTGAAGAATTTGGATGTTGTCTATTTAAGATCTGTATCTGCACGTAACTTGATTTGACTAAATATGATGATATAATGTATGAATTTGTGCTTCTTGCTGGTTTTGTTGCGAATATTCTTGCGGGACAAATGGAAGGTCCGGAGGTCCATGGAGGATTTACATGAACTACAACGTTACCGATCCTTTCCAACAAAGCCTACACGATGCAATAGTTTCTGGGGTGTACTTTCAACAGCTGAATGCAACTAAAAATCATTACCCACACCATCGTGTTTTTCAACCATATTTCTTTCTTTGCAAGTCTCTGCCCTTAGCATTATATGGATCCAACGGAATCAAATGTTACTTACGGCATTCACATGCTAGTATACACTATAGTAAGGCCTTGCATTGAGTGTCGTTATCTAATAAGTTCTTTATCCGGCATTCAATTGTGATCTAAAAATACTACTGCAGCATCCCAGTGCCTGGACGAGGTACGCAACTCGTCCAAGAAGGTGCTTTGGAGATCAATGCAAAGCAGGTTGGGGAATGAAACGGCTAAAGACAGGGAGAAAGGGATGTTTACAAAGGTTGGTGTCCAAGCAGAGCAAATTGGTACAAGGAGGCGAGGCTTCCCCCAAATTGAGGTCTCGAGGTTGGAGATGACTATAGAAGGAAAATTGATATGGATTAATATGGATGATATATTGACAATATATTGTATGTTGGATACAAAAGAACTCTTCATTCTGCTTTATATAGGAGAAGGTGGACATACTCTAGAGAAAGAGAGGGTTAGGACTAATGCTTTGATACCATGTTCTCCATATGACACCATATGAGAATGTATGGTATTCAACTCAAAAACAAATGATTCTGAGTGAAGGGACTACAGATCTTATAAGTCCAAAGACCACCTCATAACTTAGCAGTGTGGGATGATTATTCTGAGCCCCCTTTTAAGTGCACTCACCTTTTTTGGCGTTCTTCACTTGTTATTTTAGATAGGGCGTAGTCCTCGCATTTGTTTTGTAGGGTCTACTTTGATACCATATGACAACGTGGTTATCAAATGAAAATCAATTGGTAATGAGTGAATGGACCACACACCTTATAAGTCCAAAGACCACCACAGAACTCAAAGGTGTGAGACTATTCCAACCCCCTCAAATGTAGTCACTTTTATGTGCTTGTACTTGTAAATTTTAGGTAAAGTTTGCTCCTCACACTTCTTTTGCGGGGTTTGTGTTGATGATTTCTTTCTGAATGTTTAGATGACTGCGAAATGTGTTGATGGATGATATGATTACGTTTCTCTCCCCAATTTGACATCTAAATATTGTAATAACAATCAAAACTGCGAAACAAGTAAATATGCCAATAAAGTGGAAAATCTAGCATGATTAAAGACTGAGTACTTAAGGCAAATAATGGATTCAAAGTGAATGCAAGAGTAGGAAAAAAGAATATATAATTCATGCACATCAAATCCCCCTTAGCTTGAATCATTGCTTGTCTTCAAGCAAAATGAACATGGATAAACAATTGAAGAAAGTTTCCAGCACATGTATCGATCAAATAAAATGAAAGAAGTGTATCAAGCCAATCCAACCATAATCAATGGGTTTATGCTATTAGCCATGAGTTCAACTCAAACACTGAAGATGGAAATTTAGTTTAGTAAAATGGAAAAATCTAATGAAAATACTCAACAAAACAATTGGAACGTCCCATGATTTGAGGTCTCGAATAAAATGATCTTAAAAGGAATGATTGAGCTACCCATATCACCAAAGTGTACCTCATTTTTTCGGGAGACCATCATTAAAGAACTCTGTCGTTAAGCATGCTCAACCCAAAGTAGTACTAGGATGGTGGTCTATGGGGCCAATCGTCATTCATGAACCTTACTAGAGCCTCGGACAGTGGGCCCGAGCGTTACAATATTAAGTAGAATTTAAATGACCAAGCAAAATAGTCATTGATATCAACCTAACTCTCTCAAGTATACAGATATCAAAGAAAAAATTTGACTTAACATAAACAATCCAGTTGTGTTCTCTTTACTTTTAGATAAAGAACAAGACAATGAAACATAAGTTCCAACACACGGTAGCTAAAATAGACTTATGCACATGTGGAATATCGATTGAGATTAATTTACTTTCTAAAATACGTAACACCTAACCATCGTGGCCAGAGCAGACTTACACTAAGCTAACATGATATGTTGGCGGTTTAGCCATCTTGTGTGGGAAATATGTAATTTAAAAATAAAATAAGCCAACATAATCAGAAGTGAGTCGGGTCCCGTTGAGAACCATGAGGGCTTAGGCTAAAGTATTATCCAAAAATCATAGGAGAGATAATTGGATTTCATAATCAACTGAATTTCACACTTTTTTTAATGATTTTTATTGAGAGGGTAGTTGAAAATATACTAAGAGTTTGATAAGGCATCTAGAACACTAAACAACATTGTAATGTTATTAATTAAAAAAGACTAAGTTGTTACATGTATTACGCAATCAAGAGTGGAAAAAATATGAACATGTAGGCTAACGACAAGAAATAAAAATGAAGAAAATGTGGTTTGAAAACAAATTTTATTTAACTGATACAAGGCTTGTACAATTTTTCTTCAACTGATATTTTTCAAAAACAATAGGGACAAATAGACAAACAATTTAGCATAAAGGGAAATCAATCCAATAAAGAGAATAAGCATCCAAAAACACTATTCGACCTTAGCATAAAGGGATTCACCATGATTTAACATTGTCTAAAACAAAAACTAAGTAAAAGAAATGCAAAGGAAAACTAAAATTAAATTACCAGCCATTAATAAACAAATCATACAATCCTAAAAGTAAAAAAGGCGAGTGAAGTACAAATATGAAAATAGAAGATACAAAATATGTTAATGATGATGGCCACGATGAAAAAATAATGGTAGATACAACAAATACAATGTGATCTAGTTTCACTCATTATTCAACACTTCTTTCTCTAACAAAAATACCAATGCTCTCCGACAACGTTGCCAGAAACTTGTTAACCGTGTGCACAAGTCTTAAATTTATAACTCGTGCACTACCCCACAAGTACACACGTGCATGTAGTATATTGGATATTTTCCAAGGATAAATTTATAGTTAAATGCAAGAGTGATGAACTTCAACAACTTAAATCTTTTTAACAAGAAAAGTTCTGTTATGTTAACTAAGCAATTTAGAAGAAAACAAACTAAGACAAAAATCACTTATATGAAGGATCAAATTGGATTGGGGATTATTGAGATCATGATTTCATATCCACAACATAACATGAAGAACAACAATGATTAACATTATTAGAAATAATATAAGGGAGGTTTGTATCCTACACCCACCTCTCGATAGTATAGAACAATTCTAACTTTATATACCACTCTCGTAGATATACTAAAACTCGCACTATAAAAATTTGTTCCCCAACACATCCCAACCACTCTCATAGTCAAGGTTGTGCAACTAAGGTACATCTCTTTACTCATATGCATATCTTCCTAGATTGTACAAAGAGCATAATTCATACACACAAAGTGGTCAACAAAGCGTGTAAGAAGAAATCGACACTATTGGACCTCAAAACAATGAAACAACTAATATTATATATGAAATTCACGTTCAACATAGTTATGACATGGGAATTACTCCCCCATCTCCCCCCCCTAAAAAAAAAGAGATTTACTCATCTGTGGTTGTATAAAGTAAATACAAGAAGGAGAAAATAGTGGTAGACACCATAAAATAAGAAAGTAAACTTGGATGTTTGTGAAGAAGTAGGAAAGAGTTGGAACTCCTATTGTAACATCCCTGACCTGGGTTATGCTTTAACCCTAGGTGTTTTGATTAATAAAGATTATTATATGCTTAATCTCATCTTATGAAAAGTAAATAAGGCTCAAAAGAACCTATGTTTCAATTTTGGTCCTGTTTGAACAATGTTGAAGCAATGTTTGCTTATTTTGGACTAAAGTGCAAATTACCCAAGTTGAGGGGTTAAATTGCAAATGTTTCATGATAAGATGTTCCTATGATGTTGAGACATCATAAGAATGAATATGATGTAGTGGTATGGTTTCTACAAGCTTGGACACCAAGATTAAGCTTGTAAAGCAATCCTTGTGCATTAAAACCTAGTTTTGGTGTAATGTGCAATTTACCCAAAATCTAGGGTTCAATATGCAAATTACCACTTCAATATGGTCCTTAATGTTTCTTGGCATCATGTAGAGCAAATAAAATGAGAGGGACTCCTCATTTGAATTAAGTTGTAGGAGAGAGAATCTTGACATTAAAATAATCAAGAATAATGCCTATTTGAAACCCTAATTCGATTTAGGGCAAAAATGAATAAAAATAATTGAAGGGCTTTCAACCAAAATGTTTTGGGTTGATTATGAATAAGGATGGACGTTCCTTTAACAAGATAAGGAACGAAAATATCTTAAGTAGGTGAAATTCCACTCACCTTTTTATAAAGAAAAGTAATATCCACTCACATGTGGGATATTATATTATAAGCATTAAGGTGCTTAATTTGCTTTTCTTTAAATTGAGGATAATGAAGGAGAATTAAAGGCAAGGAAGGTGCCTAGTACTCAAGGTAGTTGAGGGGGAAGAGGCGGCCACTTTATTGGGATTAATTGGATTTTTATAAGGCATTTTCTCTCTCATCAATTTCCTTATAAAAGTGCCATTTCTAAGCCCAAACCAAGGCCTTTTTCGGATTTTCTTCTTCCCCTTGCTTGCAAAACCGACCAAGGAGCTAGGGAGGAGCAGGGAGCATGTCCCCAACCTGTGGGTAAGCCCTTGACCTTCGTTCTCCATGATTTCATGGTGGAAATCGAAAATAAATTATGGATTCCTTCTTATTTCGATCTCCTCTTCAACCGTAGCCAACTTTTGCAATCAAAAGCTTGAGGACGAGCCTAGGGGGAGTTGCAAGAGCTTCATCCACCATTAATGGCGTGATCTTGGAGCTTTGGAGCTCAATTGGAGGCGGGTTTTATAACTCAAACCCTTAAACATTGCTATTGCATCAATTCTCTATGCTTTGTTGATTGATTTCTTCAATTTGATGCACTCTTGTTTCTTGCTGCAATTTCCATCAAGAACGGTTGCTGTTCTTGGTTGTTCGAAGGAAGGGGATGATGACATCATCCTAGATGCTTATCCAAAGAAAATGACCAGCAAAACCGTTTTGATAGCTACTCCAAATCGTTTTAATTTGATTGGCTATGCGGTTTCAGCAAACCGTTTAAGGGCAAACGGTTTGAAACCATTTGGGAGCAAACGGTTTCAAGACCGTTTGAGATGGTTGACCAAGCATTGACCGTTTGGGAATTTTGTTCCTAATTATGTAGGATGATAACCCTCCAAATTTGATGGATTAACTCCAAAGGAATCGAGAGTTGAAGGCCAATCAATTAGGCAATCAGATTGAATTATGTGCTGATTTTCAACCTGATTAACTTGACCTGGTTGAGAAAACGGTTTCAAGACCATTTGAGATGGTTGACCAAGCGTTGAACGTTTGTGATTCCTGTTCATAATTATGTTTATTAATAACCCACCAAATTTGAGGGGTTAAATCCAAAGTAATCGTGAGTTGAAGCCTAATAAATTAGGGAAACCTAATTGGATTAAGTGCTGATTTTCAATCTGATTTAATTGAACTTTTTGGGCAAACGTTCTCAAGACCGTTTGAGTGCGTTGACCAAGCGTTGACCGTTTGGGATTAATGTTCCTAATGATGTGATATAATGACTCACCGAATTTGAGGGATTAACTCCCAAGGAATCATGAGTTGAAGGCTATTCAATTAGGAAAACCCTAATTGAAAACAGTGCTGAAATTCCAATGAGTTAAGTTGAGATTTTGGGTTGATTAGCCCAAACGGTTTCAAGACCATTTGGGGATCACCCAAACGGTCTCAAGACCGTTTGGGGATCACCCCAAGACCGTTTGGAGGTCTGGGGTCAAGTATAGTTGACCAATTGAAGGTCCAAAGGTACTAATCATATTGCAATGTAGTGCTGATCTGTTGATCAACTCGATAGACCAATCCATGATGATTTTTCACTAGAATCCAAAGGTTGGATGGGACAAACGGTCTCAAGACCATTTGGAGCTCATCCAAACGGTCTCAAGACCGTTTGGTGGTCACCCAAGACCGTTTGGAGGTCTAGGGTTGAGTATGGTTAGGTGTTTGAAGGTCTAAAGGTACCAAGCTGTTATACAATGCAATGCTGATTTGGTGATCAATCCAATGATCCAAACCTTAATTGGATGGCTTGGATTTGAGTGATATGATGGGAAAACGGTCTCAAGACCGTTTGGAGGTCATCCAAACGACCTCAAGACCGTTTTGTGGTCACCCAAGACCGTTTGGAGGTCTAGGGTTAAGTATGGTTAGGTGTTTGAAGGTCTAAAGGTACCAAGCTGTTATACAATGCAATGCTGATTTGGTGATCAATCCAATGATCCAAACCTTAATTGGATGGCTTGGATTTGAGTGATATGATGGGAAAACGGTCTCAAGACCGTTTGGAGGTCATCCAAACGACCTCAAGACCGTTTGGGGTCAGGTCATACCCAATTTGGATAATGGTTCAATAGTTTCAAAGTAACCAATCTTACATTGATGAGTGTTGTTGGATCTTCAATTCCAAACCCTAATTCAATTGAATCAAGCCCTAATTGATGACCAATTGAGGGTCAAATTAGTTGAAGGTTGACCTATTAAACTCAATTTAAGTATGAGCATAGGTCCAATTGATGATTGGTTCCATGAATTCAATGGTTGAAGGTCCAATGCAATCAATTGAAACACAATTAGTAGCATGATTGATGATCAACTTCAAAGCTCTAATTGGTGTTTATAAACCCTAATCCCATTGAGATCAGACCATAATTGAAGTCCCAATTGAGGGGTGAGCCATGATTCAAATGATGATTGAGTTGATGATCCAATTGGTTGAAGTTCCATTGATTAGAATTGAGTGTGGTTCAATTTGGTTAATTCAATTGGATACCTCATGTTATTGAAGGTCTAATTGATCAAACCTTTTTGAAAACCTAATGTGATTAGGTGGGATATACCTTTAATGGTACTAGTCATTAATGCATAACAAATGCATGGACCCAATACATGATGTAAACCCTAATTGAGGCTGATTCAATGTATAACCTTAATAAGAGGTTGTCTACATGTGAAATCACTAATTAGGATGTTAGTAAACCCTAGTTGAGGGTGTATCCTTGTGAAGCCCTAGTGGAGGGTGTATCATTGTGAACCCTGGTTGAGGGTGTATCCTTGTGAAACCCTAGTGGAGGGTGTATCATTGTGAACCCTGGTTGAGGGTGTATCCTTGTGAAACCCTAGTTGAGGGTGTATCATTGCGATTGTTTATAGGCAACTTTATAATAAAGTTATGCCTTAAACTAAGATAAGTCCATATCATGTGAGATAGCTGGACAATTCTAATGTGTGGCCTATGCATTATATGCTAAGGGTGAGTATTCTGTGATGGAATGTATTAAGAGGGGAAATACCTTAATACAAGATAAAGTTGGTTAACTCAAGAGGGTCTGAATTAATGAGAAATGGGAAACCCTAACCATGGTAAGGGAATAGTGGTATTACCCTTGAATAATGATGTTATATATTGTTTTGCATGGTGCTGATATGAAATTGATGTATCATCATCTGTACTAACCATGCATGTATGATGTGATGATGAACATAGCCAGGTATGAGCTATGACATTTTATGTATTGACATTGTTTATTGGGCCTTATGTGCCATGCTATACCTTATTGCCTAGTATGAGGTAATAAGAGAATTAATGGGCCTTAAGTGCCATGAGAAGATGTTTATGTAATAAGCATCATATTTACCTTGGTCAGGTGACCTGAAGGTGATAATTACCTGAAAAAGTGGTAATAATGCTCAATGATGAGCTAAGGGTTTGAATACCCAAAACCATATGATTATGGCATTGAGTTGCAAAGGAATGAAAATTCCCAGTATTGAAATGAGGGACTGAGATCCCCATGTCTTATAAAGACTGAGAAGTGATTAATGGAAATAGTACATGTTTTCTTTATAGCATTTGTCTTATTAAGTTATGTTTGGAAACTTGGCTGATGCTAAAAGAATATGATAATGTACTTAATTAATCAAGTGATACCATATAATGTAGTTGCCCTGATCACAGATCCATCAACGTCAGAATTAGCTGAATGGTGAGACGAGTTTACTCGGAATGCATATTTTTGAATATGTGGGGGTAATTGGGCAATTATATCCTTATGCCCCATAGGCATTGCTACGGGCTATGTCCTATGAACGGGATTGGTTACGGATCATACCCCAATAAGAGCATGGCTACGGGCCATGACTCCAAAACAATAATACCGGGCATTGGCTATGGGCCATATCCTGAAGAGAGTATATGCTATGGGCTATAACTCTAATAGCGATGTTGCCAGTATACCCTGGAAAGCTATCTAGCAGAGACACAAGATGTCCTGCATGTTATCTCGTACTGACCGAGATAGTTGAGGTCATGGGAATCCGACTCTTCCATTGACCTATGTGTGGTACCGATGCTTTACGTAACCGTGGTCGGTTGGAGTATGAGCGGTATACCTCATCTCCTCAGGGCATAAGTGTGATTGTAAAATGTAATCATCCGTATAGCATGTTTGCTTAAGGATTGAATACGGAGATTCATTCGATGATGTTGCATTTCTTTGTGCATTCCTTAGTAGATAAATGTTAATTATGTTTCTTTATATTCTCTGCAAAATAGACAGATGAATTACTTATCTACCATGGGTATATGCAATGACCTCCTTGAGAATGGAGATTATCTTATTCTGTTCTATGATGAATAATTCTGCGTGATAATGTAAAAGTAACCCCTGCTCAGTTTTAATTTGATAAACTGCAATAATAATGTTTTTGGCGGAGAGTTATATCTCTCGCTGGGGCAATTTTCAACTGTCTCACCCCCGTGGGAAACATTTTTAGGTATGCATGGAAGGCAGAGCAGAAACCCTAGAACAGGGAAAGAGCAACAGCAACAGCAGGGACAACAATAAGATCTCAGGTGGAAATATTATCTGTCTAGTCATATAGATAGTAGTCATATGTGTCGTCTCTGTACTCTCAGGTCCTCGAAGTTTTAAATGTATCAATCTAAGTTTTGGCTTAGTGCCTCGAAGTTTTTATACTGCCTGTGTATATTTGTTAACAGGGCAGTCAATGTTGTAATCCTTGAAAAGGAATGGTACATGTTGTGTACTTGTGAACCATGATGAATTTGGAATACTTTTGTTCATGGTTAAAGAGTTTTCCTATGAATGGATCTCTTTGCAAAAAGTTTTAAATTTTCAGTGATTTTCAGTAATCCGCTGCAAATAATTCGCTTCCGCATTAGTTAATCATGTTTTCGCGAGACGGTCGTTACAATTAGTGGTATCAGAGCTCTTGGTTCATTGAGTCTACAGAGACATAGGACTAAGTTGTTGAGTCTGTGTTAGTGTCCTCCAGTATACCCTATAATGATTTCTGCTTGTGCAGAGAAAGGGTAAAGTTTAAAATGACTGGAGAGCACAATGAACACATTGCTAAGGGCAATGTTGTTGCACCAAGAAGAGGTGCAAGGGATCATGCAATAATAGAATGAGTGCCTGAGAATCCCCATTAAGACCTGATCAGGATAGAAAATCCTATGATCATGCTCTTGTTGGGTAGATTAGGGCAACAGTAATGCATATGCGTGGACTGGATGCTAGGATTATAACCTAGGTAATCAGTCCTTAATACAGAAAGCTTGATCTTAAAATGAGTTCCTAAATGACTTAGTCATGTTGGAACAAGGGAAAATATGGAAAATATTAACTTATAGCAAGAAAGTGGACTCTGCTATGAGTTCAGACAGATAATAAATATGTCATGGTAGTGCCCAAGAAGGGGCAATAAGATGAGAAGTAGGGAATGGTCTCTATAATTCTAGAGACATTTGCCTAATGGTTTTAAAAAGCCAAGTTTTTGGTACTAATAGTGCAATAAATGCCTAGTGTACCAAGGAAGTAGCCACTAAGTAAGTGCAAAGGTCTTAACCTTTCACCTGTAAGATTCTATGGCTTAGTTTTTGCTTCAGTAATAAGACTAGTAAGACCATGATATGAGTACAAGGTATGTTATAAATGTGTACATGTTGAGTACACTAAACCCTTTTTGTTATAAAAAGGAGGATTGTTGATATTGTTTTCCCCATTGGTTGCTATATAGGGATGAAATGATGAGAACTAGAATTTGAATTATGTTCAGTATTCTTTTAAATGCTCTATATTGATCTTACCTCCATGAAAGAGGAAGAGGTATAGAAGAGATGCCTGGATAAAATCTAGGGATGTTAAATCTTATGTTATGGTAATATGAAAAGAAAGGAATATGATAGCATGTAAGTGCATACTACTTGATCTCAGTACTTGTAAACCCTGATCAAGTGTACACCTATTGATGATAAAGTGAGTATGGAAACTCTTAGATTGATATCTTTTTGATTGCCCTGATCAAGCAATCATTCTGATACAATCTAAAGAGTATCATGAAATTGGAAATATGATATGGATAAATGTATCATATCTTAAGAACAAGAAAGAAGGATCTGATAGGAATTCAGATCAGTATGTGTATATGAGGAAGTAAAAGTATGACCCTCATATGATGAGAAAGAGAACAAGGGAGGTGATCCCTGTTCTATAAAGTTGTAAATATGATAAAAGAAAGATGAGAATATAATGTGTTTTCAACACATGCGAATGATACTAAGGTAAGAGATTCTAGTATCTGAGAATTATCAGATGGTTTAGATTGGCTACCTGGAATGGTCAACTATGAAATCAGTCTGATTATATAAAATGATATGAACATCATATGTTAGGGGTTTATGCTTTGCATAAACATAACAACTAAATATGTCTTTAAGATAAGTTCTCATTTGACTCTATGAGAATATTGTGTGAAGGAACTTTGTGCTGATCAAAGTTCTATGATGTCTGCATAACAATGAGGTGTTATGAAGAGACATGATGATATGATGAATGAATAATATCTATTCCCTTTATCTGGGATTTCGGGGACGAAATCCTTGTTAGGGGTTTATAATTTGTAACATCCCTGACCTGGGTTATGCTTTAACCCTAGGTGTTTTGATTAATAAAGATTATTATATGCTTAATATCATCTTGTGAAAAGTAAATAAGGCTCAAAAGGAACCTATGTTTCAATTTTGGTCATGTTTGAACAATGTTGAAGCAATGTTTGCTTATTTTGGACTAAAGTGCAAATTACCCAAGTTGAGGGGTTAAATTGCAAATGTTGCATGATAAGATGTTCCTCTGATGTTGAGACATCATAAGAATGAATATGATGTAGTGGTATGGTTTCCACAAGCTTGAACACCAAGATTAAGCTTGTAAAGCAATCCTTGTGCATTAAAACCTAGTTTTGGTGTAATGTGCAATTTACCCAAAATCTAGGGTTCAATATGCAAATTACCACTTCAATATGGTCCTTAATGTTTCTTGGCATCATGTAGAGCAAATAAAATGAGAGGGACTCCTCATTTGAATTAAGTTGTAGGAGAGAGAATCTTGACATTAAAATAATCAAGAATAATGCCTATTTGAAACCCTAATTTGATTTAGGGCAAAAATGAATAAAAATAATTGAAGGGCTTTCAACCAAAATGTTTTGGGTTGATTTTGAATAAGGATGGACGTTCCTTTAACAAGATAAGGAACGAAAATATCTTAAGTAGATGAAATTCCACTCACCTTTTTATAAAGAAAAGTAATATCCACTCACATGTGGGATATTATATTATAAGCATTAAGGTGCTTAATTTGCTTTTCTTTAAATTGAGGATAATGAAGGAGAATTAAAGGCAAGGAAGGTGCCTCGTACTCAAGGTAGTTGAGGGGGAAGAGGCGGCCACTTTATTGGGATTAATTGGATTTTTATAAGGCATTTTCTCTCTCATCAATTTCCTTATAAAAGTGCCATTTCTAAGCCCAAACCAAGGCCTTTTTCGGATTTTCTTCTTCCCCTTGCTTGCAAAACCGACCAAGGAGCTAGGGAGGAGCAGGGAGCACGTCCACAACCTGTGGGTAAGCCCTTGACCTTCGTTCTCCATGATTTCATGGTGGAAATCGAAAATAAATTATGGATTCCTTCTTATTTCGATCTCCTCTTCAACCCTAGCCAACTTTTGCAATCAAAAGCTTGAGGACGAGCCTAGGGGGAGTTGCAAGAGCTTCATCCACCATTAATGGCGTGATCTTGGAGCTTTGGAGCTCAATTATAGGCAGGTTTTATAACTCAAACCCTTAAACATTGCTATTGCATCAATTCTCTATGCTTTGTTGATTGATTTCTTCAATTTGATGCACTCTTGTTTCTTGCTGCAATTTCCATCAAGAACGGTGGCTGTTCTTGGTTGTTCGAAGGAAGGGGATGATGAAATCATCCTAGATTCTTATACAAAGAAAATTACCAAGCAAAACCGTTTTGATAGCTACTCCAAATCGTTTTAATTTGATTGGCTATGCGGTTTCAGCAAACCGTTTAAGGGCAAACGGTTTGAAACCGTTTGGGAGAAAACGGTTTCAAGACCGTTTTAGATGGTTGAAAAAGCATTGACCGTTTGGGAATTTTGTTCCTAATTATGTAGGCTGATAACCCTCCAAATTTTATGGATTAACTCCAAATAAATCGAGAGTTGAAGGCCAATCAATTAGGCAATCGGATTGAATTATGTGCTGATTTTCAACCTGATTAACTTGACCTGGTTGAGAAAACGGTTTCAAGACCGTTTGCGATGGTTGACCAAGCGTTGAACGTTTGGGATTCCTGTTCATAATTATGTTTATTAATAACCCTCCAAATTTTAGGGGTTAACTCCAAAGGAATCGTGAGTTGAAGCCTAATCAATTAGGGAAACCTAATTGGATTAAGTGCTGATCTTCAATCTGATTTAATTGAACTTTTTGGGCAAACGGTCTCAAGACCGTTTGAGTGCGTTGACCAAGCATTGACCGTTTGGTATTACTGTTCCTAATAATGTGATCTAATGACTCACCGAATTTGAGAGATTAACTCCCAAGGAATCATGAGTTGAAGGCTATTCAATTAGGCAAACCCTAATTGAAAACAGTGCTGAAATTCCAATGAGTTAAGTTGCGATTTTGGGTTGATTAGCCCAAACGGTTTCAAGACCGTTTGGGGATCATCCAAACGGTCTCAAGACCGTTTGGGGATCACCCGAAGACCGTTTGGAGGTCTGGGGTCAAGTATAGTTGACCAATTGAAGGTCCAAAGGTACTAATCATATTGCAATGTAGTGCTGATCTGTTGATCAACTCGATAGACCAATCCATGATGATTTTTCACTAGAATCCAAAGGTTGGATGGGACAAACGGTCTCAAGACCGTTTGTAGCTCATCCAAACGGTCTCAAGACCGTTTGGTGGTCACCCAAGACCGTTTGGAGGTCTAGGGTTGAGTATGGTTAGGTGTTTGAAGGTCTAAAGGTACCAAGCTGTTATACAATGCAATGCTGATTTGGTGATCAATCCAATGATCCAAACCTTAATTGGATGGCTTGGATTTGAGTGATATGATGGGAAAACGGTCTCAAGACCGTTTGGAGGTCATCCAAACGACCTCAAGACCGTTTGGTGGTCACCCAAGACCGTTTGGAGGTCTAGGGTTGAGTATGGTTAGGTGTTTGAAGGTCTAAAGGTACCAAGCTGTTATACAATGCAATGCTGATTTGGTGATCAATCCAATGATCCAAACCTTAATTGGATGGCTTGGATTTGAGTGATATGATGGGCAAACGGTCTCAAGACCGTTTGGAGGTCATCCAAACGACCTCAAGACCGTTTGGGGTCAGGTCATACCCAATTTGGATAATGGTTCAATAGTTTCAAAGTAACCAATCTTGCATTGATGAGTGTTGTTGGATCTTCAATTCCAAACCTTAATTCAATTGAATCAAGCCCTAATTGATGACCAATTGAGGGTCAATTGAGGGTCAAATTAGTTGAAGGTTGACCTATTAAATTCAATTGAAGTATGAGCATAGGTCCAATTGATGATTTGTTCCATGAATTCAATGGTTGAAGGTCCAATGCAATCAATTGAAACACAATTAGTAGCATGATTGATGATCAACTTCAAAGCTCTAATTGGTGTTTATAAACCCTAATCCCATTGAGATCAGACCATAATTGAAGTCCCAATTGAGGGGTGAGCCATGATTCAAATGATGATTGAGTTGATGATCCAATTGGTTGAAGTTCCATTGATTAGAATTGAGTGTGGTTCAATTTGGTTAATTCAATTGGATACCTCATGTTATTGAAGGTCTAATTGATCAAACCTTTTTGAAAACCTAATGTGATTAGGTGGGAGATACCTTTAATGGTACTAGTCATTAATGCATAACAAATGCATGGATCCAATACTTGATGTAAACCCTAATTGAGGCTGATTCAATGTATAACCTTAATAAGAGGTTGTCTACATGTGAAATCACTAATTAGGATGTTAGTAAACCCTAGTTGAGGGTGTATCCTTGTGAAACCCTAGTGGAGGGTGTATCATTGTGAACCCTGGTTGAGGGTGTATCCTTGTGAAACCCTAGTGGAGGGTGTATCATTGTGAACCCTGGTTGAGGGTGTATCCTTGTGAAACCCTAGTTGAGGGTGTATCATTGCGATTGTTTATAGGCAAATTTATAATAAAGTTATTCCTTAAACTAAGATAAGTCCATATCATGTGAGATAGCTGGACAATTCTAATGTGTGGCCTATGCATTATATGCTAAGGGTGAGTATTCTGTGATGGAATGTATTAAGAGGGGAAATACCTTAATACAAGATAAAGTTGGTTAACTCAAGAGGGTCTGAATTAATGAGAAATGGGAAACCCTAACCCTGGTAAGGGAATAGTGGTATTACCCTTGAATAATGATGTTATATATTGTTTTGCATGGTGCTGATATGAAATTGATGTATTATCATCTGTACTAACCATGCAGGTATGATGTGATGATGAACATAGCCAGGTATGAGCTATGACATTTTATGTATTGACATTGTTTATTGGGCCTTATGTGCCATGCTATACCTTATTGCCTAGTATGAGGTAATAAGAGAAGTAATGGGCCTTAAGTGCCATGAGAAGATGTTTATGTAATAAGCATCATATTTACATTGGTCAGGTGACCTGAAGGTGATAATTACCTGAAAAAGTGGTAATAATGCTCAATGATGAGCTAAGGGTTTGAATACCCAAAACCATATGATTATGGCATTGAGTTGCAAAGGAATGAAAATTCCCAGTATTGAAATGAGGGACTGAGATCCCCATGTCTTATAAAGACTGAGAAGTGATTAATGGAAATAGTACATGTTTTCTTTATAGCATTTGTCTTATTAAGTTATGTTTGGAAACTTGGCTGATGCTAAAAGAATATGATAATGTACTTAATTAATCAAGTGATACCATATAATGTAGTTGCCCTGATCACAGATCCATCAGCGTCAGAATTAGCTGAATGGTGAAATGAGTTTACTCAGAACGCATATTTTTGGATATGTGGGGGTAATTGGGCAATTATATCCTTATGCCCCATAGGCATTGCTACGGGCTATGTCCTATGAACGAGATTGGTTACAGACCATACCCCAATAAGAGCATGGCTACGGGCCATGACTCCAAAAAAATAATACCGGGCATTGGCTACGGGCCATATCCTGAAGAGAGTATATGCTATGGGCTATAACTCTAATAGCTATGTTGCCAGTATACCCTGGAAAGCTATCTAGCAGAGACACAAGATGTCCTGCATGTTATCTCGTACTGACCGAGATAGTTGAGGTCATGGGAATCCGACTCTTCCATTGACCTATGTGTGGTACCGATGCTTTACGTAACCGTGGTCGGTTGGAGTATGAGCGGTATACCTCATCTCCTCAGGGCATAAGTGTGATTGTAAAATGTAATCAGCCGTATAGCATGTTTGCTTAAGGATTGAATACGGAGATTCATTGGATGATGTTGCATTTCTTTGTGCATTCCTTAGTAGATAAATGTTAATTATGTTTCTTTATATTCTCTGCAAAATAGACAGATGAATTACTTATCTACCATGGGTAGATGCAATGACCTCCTTGAGAATGGAGATTATCTTATTCTGTTCTATGATGAATAATTCTGCATGATAATGTAAAAGTAACCCCTGCTCAGTTTTAATTTGATAAACTGCAATAATAATGTTTTTGGCGGAGAGTTATATCTCTCGCTGGGGCAATTTTCAATTGTCTCACCCCCGTGGGAAACATTTTTAGGTATGCATGGAAGGCAGAGCAGAAACCCTAGAACAGGGAAAGAGCAGCAGCAACAACAGGGACAACAATAAGATCTCAGGTGGAAATATTGTCTGTCTAGTCATATAGATAGTAGTCTTATGTGTCGTCTCTGTACTCTCAGGTCCTCGAAGTTTTAAATGTATCAATCTGAGTTTTGGCTTAGTGCCTCGAAGTTTTTATACTGCATGTGTATATTTGTTAACATGGCAGTCAATGTTGTAATCCTTGAAAAGGAATGGTACATGTTGTGTACTTGTGAACCATGATGAATTTGGAATACTTTTGTTCATGGTTAAAGAGTTTTCCTATGAATGGATATCTTTGCAAAAAGTTTTAAATTTTCAGTGATTTTCAGTAATCCGCTACAAATAATTCACTTCCGCATTAGTTAATCATGTTTTCGCGAGACGGTCGTTACACCTATAAAGGAGTCAAAATTCCGTCCTTGATGTTGACCTAGAGGTTATACATTGTCCATATTTTGATAATGAATTAACCATTCCATTCATATGAATCTAACATATGTATTCAAGATTGATCTCAAGCTATATGTACATGAAAAGCATCAATTTACACAAGCCCTAGCTTGTCAAAGTTCAAGTCAAATGCAATTCAAGTGTACTAATAAGGAAATCACTTCAAACGAACTTAGAAGAATTTTGTAATCACTTATATTGATGATATGACTTGTAATTAAGATGAGAAAAATATGTGGGACACTTCATACCAAGTTTTAATCACTTATTTGCCCACTTTGAAAATCGATCACAGACTATTGATCGGTGGAGTTACAATTTCGACCGATCCCATGGATTGATTTTCTGAAAGTAGCAATCGGTTGAGTTGTGCATTCACAAAACTCAACCAAACGACCTTCTGACCAAATACAATTTTGGCTGATCGGTCGAGTTTCTCAAGACAAACTCGATCGATAGTTTGAAAATTGCGGTTGTCTTTTAGTCGATCGGTTGAGTTACCTTTATTGAAACTTGACCGAATGCACTATATAAAAAACACAGGAAAAGTGATTATAATCGTTGGTGACTTGTTTGGACAAAAATAGATCCATTTCCTTGAGAAAAAGTGACTATATTTTGGTCCTAAGTGTTCCCCAAATCAAGGGAGCACCCCCAGCTATAAATAGGACTCCTTGGAGTTCATTCCAAGTTTACTCATTCATTACATTCAAGGTCCTTGCTATAGTTGAGTGTGCTTATACTTCTTGAGCCCCTTTCTCTATCTAATTTACACTTCATTTCGTGATTTGTGAGTATGTTAGGCTTATTGTAAGGGAGCTCTACTTTTGTGCATGTAAAGCTCTCAATCTTCCACTACTTCCCTATCCCCTTCTCTCATGAAGAAAAGCTGAAGCTGCTCCATCGAGTGAAGAAGGAGCTGTAGCTGGTCCTCTTCAAGGGTGTTGAAGAGGTGATGATCTTCTCTAAGTGAA
The DNA here is from genome assembly GCA_963693085.1 of Alisma plantago-aquatica. NCBI lineage: Eukaryota > Viridiplantae > Streptophyta > Magnoliopsida > Alismatales > Alismataceae > Alisma > Alisma plantago-aquatica. The sequence goes on along the minus strand of OY856411.1, from coordinate 1,133,387,088 downwards.
GGAGAAGGAAAAGGTTGAAGATCCAAGAGGAGAAGCAAAGTCCTTCAAGGAGAAAGACTTGAGCTTGAGTGGATAAGACCTTGGTGAAGGTTGAAGACTCAAGATAAGTGGGTAAGTTCCTTGTTAAGGTGGATATCTCCTTTTGGTTGGATGGGTAAGTCCTTTGGTGGTCTATTGCTGTAAATCTCTTTGGTGATATAATAGAGAAAAGCATTTGTAAAGTCCTAGAGGCTGACCTCTCTAGGTAGTAGACTGACTCACTTCTAGTTTGAAGTGTGGAACCACTCTACATCCCTTTGTCAAGTGCTTGATATCAATCTCTCTCAACCTTGCTATGCTTGTTTAGATAGGACTTAAAATTGCCATTAAGCTATTGCTCCAATTTGATATAATTTGAAGGTCTAATCTGTTTTGTGAGAATTTTTATAGCTCTATTCACCCCCCTCTAGAGCCCTTAGATCCAACAAGTGGTATCAGAGACAAGGATCTTCTCCAACAATCTCCCATGAGACAAGAAGATGGGTGACAACCTACTTGGTTCACTCAACTCAGAGGGAGACTTCTCCACGCGTTCTCCGGTCTTTGATGGCACCAACTTCCTCTATTGGAAGAGGTGGATGTAGTTCTACATTCAAGGGATGAACTTAGATATGTGGAAGGTGATGGTCACACCTTACAAAGAGCTAACTGGAGCTATCACAACATAGAGAGAAGCTGCTCTCAAGGAGGCTCAACTCAATACCAAGGCCATTAGCATCCTCTACACAACCCTCACCCCCACAGATTTCAACCGGATCTCATCATGGGACACTGCTATGAGATTTGGGATAAGCTGTGCATCACATATGAAGGCACAAAGCAAGTCAAGGAGGCAAAGATCTACATGTTTAACAACATCCTAGAGAACTTCAAGATGGGAAAGAAAGAAGGCATTGCAGAGATGTACTCAAGACTCAATGTCATCACCAATGGGATGGCTTCATTGGGAAACACTTTGGATAGATGCTTCATCAACTCAAAGATCTTGAGAACTCTTCCAAAGAGGTGGGAGTCAAAGGTCACCTCCATTGAAGAAGTGAGGATCCTTGGTGACATCCCAACTGAAGAACTCATTGGCAATCTTCAAGCCCATGAGCCTAGACTTGACAAGCAAGAAGAAGAAGCAAAACAAGAAGAGAAGGAAGCTAAGAAGATCAAAGATAGTACTTTCAAAGCACAAGTGGAGGCTTTCATCCTTCAACAACAACTTACTTGCTGGACTTCTCCCTCGTCCTCTAGTGAAGATGAAGGCCGTAGTGAGCATGAAGCCAACTACATCAAGGGCAAGTACTTCAAGGGAAAACAAGCCTCCTCCTCCTCTACTCCGAGATGCTACAAGTTTGGTCAAAAGGGGCACTACAAGAGTGAATGCCCAAAGTTAAGAAAGCCACACCACAAAATCAGCTCAAGGAAAGAAGAGGATTATAAGAAGGAGAGCAAGCACAAGAGGAAGGACAAGAAGGAGAAGAGACACAAGAATGTAGCTTGTGCAGCTTGGGAAGCTTCATCTTCAAGCGGCTCTAGCTCCGAAGAAGATGGAGAGTGCCACCTTACTCTCATGGCCTCTACAAGTGAAGATATTGGTGAGGTAAGTGGGGTAAGTTTGCATGAATTGCCTAAAGAAGTTGTTATTGACATGCTTATTACTACCCGTTCTTCTTTTGCTAAATGTAAATATAAGAGAAAACGGTTAAGAAAAAATATTGATGATCTTTATGCTAAGCTTGAGATTTTGGAATTGAATGAGAAAACCAACCTTGAGAGTATTGATAATTTGTAAGGGCAATACCTTGATCTTGAACTCCACTACAATGAGGTTGAAGTTGAGAATGGTATCTACCTTAAGAACATTGAAAATCTTAAGGAAGAGACCCAAAATTGTCTAAAAGAACTTGAATTACTTAAAACTAAAAATGCTGAATTTAAATTGCTTATTGATGCTCGTAGAGAAGAGAGAGATGTCTATCTCAAAGAGATTCAAATTCTAAATTCTAAAAATGCTAGGTTTCTTAGTCAAGTAAATGATCTATCTTCTAGACCTTTGTTGCCTAGTGTTAATGTTACTTCTATCCCTCTTGAAAAGGATTCATACCTTACTAAAGCTTTATGTCTTGAGGCTGATCTTGTGCATGCTAGAGATGACATATCTAGTTTATCTTCTACTATTATTTCTTTGAATGATGATAACCATAGATTGAGATCATCCCAACAGAAATTCCTCAAAAGGAAGAACTCCCTAAATGAAATCCTTGACCATTCTACTAAACAAAGTGGTACCAGTGGTTTGGGATTTGTAGGGGGAGTCCCAAAGGGCAAGAGTAAGGCCAAAGGTAAGAAAAATAGCAAGGAGATCTCTTTCTTTGTAGGAGAATCTTTGGGTACTAAGAATCCTACAGTTTATTCTTATTGCAAATGTGATGATCATTATTCCACTTATTGTCCTTACACGCCTAAGGGTACCAACCCAAAGATGAAATGGGTCCCCAAACTAACTCTGGATCCCAAAGTTTGAGTTGGGAACTGACATTCTCATTTCTTGTAGGGAAAATATAGATGCATTGTTGATAGTGGATGCACAAAGCACATGACCAGTGACATAAGCCATTTCAACAATTTCATAAAGAATAAAGGAGGATCCATCACCTTTGGGGACAACAAGAAAGGTAAAGTCAAAGGTGAGGGTGATGTAGGTGAATCCTTGTGCATCAAGAATGTTCTTTTTGTGGATGTCCTACATCACAAATTAATAAGTGTTAGTCAACTTTGTGATAATGGTTACCTTGTACTATTTACTTCTCTTGAATGCTTGATTCTAGATTCCCTCACTTATAAAGTTATATATAAGGGAACTAGAAGTGGTAATCTTTGTGTTATTGTTCTTAACTCTATTAAGCCTATGGTTGGTAGATGCCTTGTAGCCAACTTGAATGTTTTTTTCTCTTTGGCACCGCCGACTTGGTCATGTAAATATGCATCAATTAAAGAAGTTGAGCAAAAAGGACTTAGTCAAGGGAATTCTGAAATTGGATTTTGAAAAGGATGAGGAATGCCAACCTTGTACACAAGGAAAGCAAAAAAAAACTTCCTTTAAATCCAAAGGAGTCCTTAGCACTAAGAAAGCTCTTGAGCTTCTTCATATTGATCTATTTGGACCAATGAGAACACAATCGCTTTGTGGTTCCAAGTATTGCCTTGTTGTTATCGATGATTTCTCTAGATATACTTGGACCTTCTTTCTCATTTCAAAAAGTGATACACTTGATATTTTCTTGAATTTTTGTAAACGAGTTGAGAATGAAGCTTCTTGTCAAATTATTTCCATCCGTAGTGACCATGGGGGAGAATTTAAAAATGAGCTTTTTGAGCATTTTTGTCAAGAATTGGGTTATGTACACAACTTTTCTTCACCTCAAACACCTCAAAAAATGGGATTGTAGAGAGGAAGAATAGGTCTCTACAGGAGATGGCTAGGACCATCCTTCTTGAGTATGATACTCCTAAGAAGTTTTGGGCTGAAGCTGTCAGTACCTCTTGTTTTGTGCAAAACCGTGTTTTCACTCATCCTTCGCTTAAAAAAACCCCTATGAGCTATGACGTGGTAGGAAGCCTTCTATCGAGTATTTCTACATTTTTGGATGTCCTTGTTTTGTTTTGAATATAAAAGATTCTCTTGACAAGTTTGATCCGAAATCGTACAAGGCTTTCTTTCTTGGCTATAGCACTACTAGAAAGGCTTATAGAGTTTTTAATATTGATCTTGCTAAGGTAGAATAATCTATTAATGTAAATTTTATTGAGACTAACCCCTCTATTCCCAAATATATTGCTCCAAATGATGATGTTGCAGGTGAAGTAATTCATATCGTTAAAGAACTCAACATCACCCAAAAGGGAAAAGAGGTGGCTGCTCAAGAAGAAGATAAAGATGATGAAAAGAAGGATCCAACTCCCTGGTTTGCAAAGAATCATCCAAAGGAGATGATTTTAGGTGATCCATTTGAAAGAGTGAAGACACGGGCTGCATTCAACAAAGAACAAGCCAACAACGCCTTCATTTCACAACTAGATCCTAAAGATGTCAAGGAAGCTCTTGGGGATGAAGAATGGATCTTAGCTATGCAAGAAGAGCTGGAACAATTCGAGAAGAACAAAGTTTGGACCGTTGTGCTAAGACCAAGTGATAGAAAGATCATTGGCACCAAATGGGTCTACCGCAACAAGCTAGATGAAAGTGGCAAAGCGGTAAGGAACAAAGCAAGGTTAGTGGCTCAAGGCTACAATCAACAGGAAGGTATTGACTTTGATGAAACATATGCACCTGTAGCTAGACTTGAGTCAATTCACATGTTGCTTGCTTTTTCTAGTCATAAAAACTTTCTTTTGTATCAAATGGATGTTAAAAGTGCGTTTTTGAATGGTACAATTGAGGAGGAAGTGTATGTTGCAGAACCTCTGGGCTTTGAACATGATAGTCTACCTAACCATGTTTATTTATTGCAAAAATCTCTATATGGACTCAAACAAGCACCAAGGGCTTGGTATGAGAAATTAAAGAACTTTTTGTTAGATCATGGGCAAAGTGGATTCTACCTTGTTTCTAAAACACACATCTAACAATTTTCTTATCATTCAAATATATGTTGATGATATCATTTTTGGCAGAACTAACCTTGATCTTTTCAAAGAATTTAGTGATCTTATCCAGAGTGAATTCGAGATGAGTATAATGGGTGAACTCACATTGTTCCTCAGCTTTCAAATCAAGCAAACAAAGAATGGGAACTTCATCAACCAAGGCAAGTACACCAATGAACTACTTAAACACTTTGGGATGGAGAACACTAAGACGATGGACACACCCATGTCAAACATAACCAAACTTGATAAAGATGAAGAAGGTGAAAAGGTAGATGAGAAGCTCTATAGAGGTATGATTGAAAGTTTACCTTACTTAACTGCCTCTAGACCTGACATAATGTTTAGTGTTGGGTTGTGTGCTAAATTTCAATTAAATCCTAAGAAATCTCATCTTATAGCTGTTAAGAGGATTTAAGGTACTTAGCTAAAACCCAAAATTTTGAACTATGGTATCCCAAGTCAAGGGACTTTACTCTTACAGCCTATAGTGATGCTGCTTACGCATGGTGCTTGATTGATAGAAAGTGCACAAGTGGCACTTGTTTCCTCCTAGGACCACACTTGGTGTCTTGGTTCTCTAAGAAATAGAGCACCGTGGCATTATCAACCACCGAGACTGAGTACATTGCAGTCGGGAGTTGTTGTGCCCAGGTCCTATGGATGAAGCAAATGCTCCGAGACTTTAACATTCATTTTGATGCTTCTCCAAACTATTGTGATAATACTAGTGCAATTAACTTGTCATACAATCCTATATTGTATAGTAGAGCTAAACATATAGAGGTTCATCATCACTTTCTCCGTGATCACATTACCAAGAAGGATATTTATATCACACGTGGACACAGAAAACCAGTTGGCAGACATTTTCACTAAATCTCTAGCTAAAAAGCAATATAACTTTATTAGATCAAAATTGCTTATAACTTCTTTGAATAAATCTGATATGCCTTCTAGCTAGTTGTCATCTATCCTATATGTTTTGCATCTATCTTGATCATCTTTGCTTGCTAATTTTGCTAAAAATTGATTTTTCATGTTCATTTCACCTTGTTTTTCTCTTGTTTTTGGGTATTTTTCACAAATGCATATTTTATCACAAAATAGTACCCAATGATGAGTGATATGTGCCCAAGTATGTTCAATATACATAATGGACTTGAAAAATAAATTTAATTAGCATTCATATGTCTAGAAATTAAGTTTGATGGTTTTAGGTCAGGTTGACCATCGGTCGAGTTTCACCAGGACAAACTCGACCGATCCATGGCCGACAAATTTTTTAAAAAGGCCAATTAGTCGAGTTTCCACTTCACAGAACTCGACCGATCGCTGGGCTAAAGCTAACTTAAGTTGGGTTTGGCCGACTATTCTCCCTCTCAACTAGAGAAAAGTCAACCGATTCCACTCCCTCTAGCCCTAAGCTCTCAACCCTCGACCTTCCCTTCCCTTACCTAGCCCTAAAATGACCTAGGGAGACTTATAGATCTTCTCCCTAGCTTAACCTAGGTGTGTGAATGTTTTTAGTGGAGTGGTTTGTGCGTTTGTTCTCTTCTTCCTCTCCATTTTTCCTCCATGGCTTCAAATAGAAGGGAGAGAGCCTCCCCTAGCAATGCACCATCCTCCTCCTCATCTTCCCACTTGATTCCTTTCGATGAGACCCTCTTTGTCTCAAATGAGGCTGTTAATCGATATAAGGATCTTCTTACACAGAGTCCTTTTCCATTTAGAGCCCTTTTTGAGCCTAGCCCTAGGTGCCAAGCTATCATCGATCAAGTGGCAAGATTGCTTTCTGTTCATCACCTATCAGCCCTGGGTGGAAAGCATGAGTGCTTTCACAATTCCATGTCTAGCACGAAAGTTGTTCATGAATTCTATGCAAATTTGCGTTGGAATTATGACACCCTTGTACCTCCTCCCAATACTCAAGTTATCCTTACTTCTATGATAGCCGGGAAGAAATTCCAAATCTTGGAGGATATCTTGATTGTCTTCTTTAAGAGCCGATGAGAATGATACCTGGTGTAAGGATTATGGTGAGTATTTTGACCTGCTTGACCCCAAAGGTTTCTACAAGCAATACGATATCACACTTCTTGACATCCATCGTTACTTGAAGAAACCTGAGGTTGCTTACAAGAAGAAGATCACCCTACCCTCCTCCTCTTTAGATCTCAAGACGCATATATTATCCCTAGTGGTCAACATCCACCCCAAGAAAAACCAAATGGATATTGCAGAGAACACTACGGTGATAATGTACTACATCTTAGAGAATTTCAGAGTCAAGTGGTCTAGATACATCCTCCACTACATGACCTACTTTGACTCGGGAAAGAACACCCATAGCACTCATCCTCCATATCCTGCCCTGATATGTGGTCTTTTCAAATTCTCCACTGAGAAATCACTCTTCTCAGACTTCCACTACAGACCTACCCACACCTGGTGCCTCACCCTCTGCCTCTGCCTCAGCTACACCTGCCTCTACCTCAACATGTGCTCCTCCACCTCCTCAGCCTACCCGACCTAGCTGTGCCTTGTTCCGTGTGTCCAATGAAGCCCTCGTAGGTTATATGATATACTAACAGGCATACAACCTTAAGGTCCAGGAGCATCTGCACCAGGATTTATGTTCAATCATGTATAACATGAACTTATCATGTGCACACCCATACCTCACCTACCATCCATACCCCAGTAGTGATTATGCATCCTATGCATAAAATCACTTCTACCCCGCCCCTCCACCTGCACCTGATACTTCCGCTACTACTCCCATACCCCCTGCTATTGGTGGACCTACTCCAGTCACCCTGCCTCTTCCTGCTAGCCTCTTGGCCTCTCTACTTTCCAGTCTTGGCGATTCTTCTCCTTCCTTCCATTAGTCCAATGAGCTCTATGCTCTTAGTATGGCTTGGGATGAGTAGAATGTTCATTGGCCCAGTCATCGCTTCAGACCCTCTATGGATGAGGAGATGCCTGACCAGGCTGATGACGAGACTGCTGATGCTGCTACTGATGCTGGAGATGGTGAGGATGCTGGTGATGCATCTGATGATGGTGATGGCTCTGATGGCTTTGCTGCTGACTCCAGTGATGAAGGCGATGCTGCTGCACCTTCAGACAGAGACGATGACTACGAGCCTGATGATGATGATGCTGTGGATGATGTAGATATAGACGACCTAGATGTCTATATGTTCTTAGTTTTTAGTCTAGTTTGCTGATCATATATATATTTCTAGGCTATTTTGTATTAGAAACATCTGGGCACATGATCTGTGTTGTACTATTTTATCCTTAACTTTCATCGCTTTTGACTTGTAGTTGTTTTTATGAGAACTTGCACTCTAAGTTGTAATCTATGTTATGTGCACTCTTACTCTTTGATCGGTTATATCTTTCTAAGTTGTAATCTATGTTATGTGCACTCTTACTCTCTGATCGGTTATATCTTATGTGTTGGTTCCATATTTTGCCATATTTTGATTATGACTTAGCATGTTTGATTCTCTCGCCTCTGTTTGATGTATGTTTTTGAGATTACATGTTTGTATATCTGCTTGGTTGTGTTTGGAGAAGACCTGTTTATATGCTCTTCTACCCTCCTTACTTTTTGATAATGTCAAAAGGGGGAGAGAAATTTAATATCTTAAAACTCAACCATATTGCTTTTTATTGCTTATGAGATCCTTTTCTTGTTCATTATATGCTATATCTTATGACTTGCTAAAGGACCATATCATACATGCATGTTATATTGCTTTGTGTAGATAGACCGACTATGTAGGTTAAAGTAAGCATAGATTGAGGGGGCAATTCATATTGTTCAAATCTTACATCCCCGAAATTCACAAGGCAAAGGTATACTTTCAATATCCTTTTCAATATGATTGAGGAATGGTTTGTCATTGTCAAAAAGGGGGAGAATGTTGACCTAGAGGTTATACATTGTCCATATTTTGATAATGACTTAATCATTCCATTCATATGTATCTAATATGTGTATTCAAGATTGATCTCAGGCTATAGGTACATGAAAAGGATCAATTTACACAAGCCCTAGCTTGTCAAAGTTCAAGTCAAATGCAATGCAAGTGTGCTAATAAGGAAATCACTTCAAAAAACCTTAGAAGAATTTGTAATCACTTGTATTGATGATATGACTTGTAACTAAGATGAGAAAAATATGTGGGACACTAAATACCAAATTTTAATCACTTATTTGCCCACTTAGAAAATCGATCACATGTTGTTGATCGGTCGAGTTACAATCTCGACCGATCTAATGGATTGATTTTCCGTAAGTAGCAATCGGTCTAGTTCTGCATTCACAGAACTCGACCGAACGACCTTCTGACCAAATGTAATTTTGGTTGATCGGTCGAGTTTTCCGGGACAAACTCGACTGATAGTTTGAAAATTGGGTTTGTCTTTTATTCGATCGGTCGAGTTACCTTTATTGAAACTCGATTGAATGCACTGTACGGAAAACACAGATAAAGTGATTATAACCATTGGTGACTTGTTTGGACAAAAACAAATCCGTTGCCTTGAGTAAAAATGGATATATTTTGTCCCTAAGTGTTCGCCAACTCAAGGGAGCACCCCCAGCTATAAATAGGACCCCTTGGAGTTCATTCCAAGTTTTCTCATTCACTACATTTAAGGTCCTTTCTATAGTTGAGTGTGCTACTACTCCTTGAGCCCCTTCTCTCTCTAGTTTACACTTCATTTCATGATTTGTGAGTGAGTTAGGCTTATTGTAAGAGAGCTCCACCTTTGTGCATGTAAATCTCTCAATCTTCTACTACTTCCCTATCCCCTTCTCTCATAAAGAAAAGCTAATGCAAGCTCCATCGAGTGAAGAAGGAGCTGTAGCTGGTCCTCTTCAAGGGTGTTGAAGAGGTGGTGATGTTCTCCAAGTGAAGGAAAAGGAAAAGGCTGAAGATCCAAGAGGAGAAGCAAAGTCCTTCAAGGCGGAAGAGTTGAGCTTGAGTGGGTAAGACCTTGGTGAAGGCTGAAGACTCAAGATAAGTGGGTAAGTTCCTTGTTAAGGTGGATATCTCCTTGTGATTGGATGGGTAAGCCCTTTGGTGGTCTATTGCTATAAATCTCTTTGGTGATATAATTGAGAAAACCACTTGCAAAGTCTTAGAGGCTGACCTCTCTAGGTAGTGGACGGACTCACTTCTAGTTTGAAGTGTGGAACCACTCTACATCCCTTTGTCAAGTGCTTGCTATCAATCTCTCATCCTTTCTATGCTTGTTTAGATAGGACTTCAAATTGCCATTAAGCTATTTCTTCAATTTGATATAATTTGAAGGTCTAATCTATTTTGTGAGAATTTTTGTATCTCTATTCATCCCTCCTCTGGAGCCCTTAGATCCAACACTTGATACTAAAAACTCTTTAGAAAGCTTCATTTTGTAGTAGAGACAAGAGAACGATGAAGACCCCTGCTACAATTATTGGAGAAGAAGGAAGAAGAAACATTTCCCTTATGAGAAACCACCTTTTCTCCCCTTGGATGCTTACAACTTCTCATGTCTCTTCTCTACTCTAGTTCCACTCCAAAATGTATGTAATAGTATGTGGTAACCATACCAAGTCAGTTCCGGTTTGCATTTAAAAGTATGGAGGGATTTTCTGCTAATTTGAAAAGAAACTACATGTTACACGACGTGTTGGCAACTCAACACGACGTGTTACTTGTGGTTTCTAAAGTGGAAATGTCTTAATCGGTGATGGCATAGTGTGTTGGTTGGCCAACACGACATGTTTATGTAGATCAGGGCACTTTGGAAAATTCTAAAATCTGGAAATACAATGCATTGATATGTCAACACGATGTATTGGTGGCTATCACTAACTCCTGAATCCCCTAGATTAAAATTATGCACTACAACATGCCAAGTTGCTAAAACATGGAATGCTGATATCTCAACACGATGTGTTGCTAACAATTTCTACAATTTTGATTTTTTGAATGTCTAGATGATTGGGGAACATGTTGATGGAGGATATGATGGAGTTTCTCTCCCCATTTTGATGCCAAAATGTTGTACCTATAATTAAAATCATGGATCAAGTAAACATAATAATAAAGTAGAAAATCTAGTAAGAGGATAGTTAAGGTAGAAAGTAGATTCAATGTATATGCAAGAGTAGGCAAAAAGACTATATAAATCATGCATATCAGTTCGTTCTTACACAAAATGAGAATGTGTGGTATTCAACTCAGAACCAATTAGTAATGTGTGAAGGGACCAAACACCTTATAAGTCCAAGGACCACTCCATAACTCAGAAGCGTGGGACTATTTAAATAGCCCCACAAGTGCATGAACTTTTATGTGCCTGCACTTGTAATTTGTATGTAGGGTGAGATCCTCACACTTGTTTCATGGGGTCCACTATGATACCATGTAGATGAAAAGTTAATATGGATGATATATTGATAATGTGTTGATAGTATGTGGATACAAGAAAATTTCTCTCCTATATATGAGAAGGGGGAGATTAGAGACTTCTAGACCTGACAAGACTTAAATGGGTCTACAAATTGTGGACCATATATCATATGATAAGATATAACTTTTACTTCGAACAATGACCTCAAGAAAGGGTTCTCACGAGTCTATCCCTTGAATTTACATATGAGAAGTACATACATCATGTTTGGTTTGTAGGAAATGTAAGATGACTTGTATAAAAGGATGGGATAGGAGGGTAAAGGTGGAGGATAGGAGTTTGGGCATCCATCCTATGTTTGGATGTAGTCAATAATGAGATGAATGATAAAATTATATTAGTTAGTTCAAGATGTTCCTTTAATCATGTATTATGTTGATGATCACTGAGACCAATGGACATCACCAATATTGTAGCTTTGCCATCAACGATATGTGAAATGTGAAAAACAACAACACAAGAAGCATAATTTAGCAACCTCCATGTGCAATCTATATATAACAACATCAAAACAATGGATCATCGATATCACACTTAGATATATTCACTAAAACCATACCTTTGGTCGCACAAATTGAGAAATAATATAATAATATAACACAAGATATAGTTCACACTAATTCTCTTACATATTTTCTACTCTCACAAAACTTATAAATAAAAAGAGCTCAATTCTTGATAATGTGAAAACTTGATAAACCTCCTTGGATCATATACATGACACCTCACTACGTGTTGAACTTGTATGTGCAGTATCATTCTAAGAGATATATACTGCATACCACCTATGCGCATTGAAAAATAACCATGCATTTGATAAACAATTGTAAGATGTTGGATTTGAAAGTACATGATATTATACTAATAAATATGAACTGAAAAGTATAATATAAAACTTACTTATACTCAAATTTAGAGACGTGCATTCTTATTTGTTAATCATTACATGACTTGTAGGTAGGAAAATCTACACCCAAAACTGATACAATGTTATACACAAAAAGGTGCACATAAAAAGGTTGGTCTCCATCCTTTGCTGTGAGCCATCACAAACAAAAATTACTGTCAATTCACTACATGATGTCGACGGATACAAGACCGAGACCCATCACATAGTAAAAAATTAAAAGTTGCTGTGTCCTCACCATATGTTGTCGATGGCTACAAGACTGAGTCCCTACATATGGGTCAACAACTAAAAGGTTGCAATGTCCTCACCATATATCATCGAAAACTAGAAGACAAAGTCCCTACATATGATTCAATAGATGAAACCAGGGTAGAGTCTTACTTACATTTATCTTAATTTACTTAAGGTTTAGGGACTATACCCACATAATCATTTATGTACATGAACATGATGTATTTTATTAATTTTGGTATGATCTGATTACTTTATCATCATAAGCAAGAAAACCTACTTTGAAATTGTGCAATTATATGCATTACTTAATAAGATACAACATGTTACATGATACACTATTTATGTGTTGCATAAGTAGAAACATATAAGAAAATTATTTAAACCCAATGCATAACCCACTTATTTGCTTTTAGTAGGAATAAGGCTCCTACAAAACTCTTGATCTTAACTCTTAATTAACTTCTAGTTTTAACTCAAAATCTCTTAATTAGGATCCTAACCCTAATTGTACCAAGTTTGAAACTTCATTGAAACAAAATAAAATCATGTCCTATAGTCTATCCCATCCTATAGATCTTGAAAAGATGATATAAACCATGTAAAGTCTGACCCTGTCTGAGTTATAGATCTATTTTTACGATTTATTAAATATTAGACTCAAATCTGCCAATGAGGAGCAAGAAAAAAAAGTCTAATTTTTAAATTTTGGCTCAAATGAAAGTGGATATACAAATATTCCCTTCATGTAAATTTCCCAAAATAGGTATGATAGGGTTAACATCAATCAAAATGCATATTTAAATCGATACACGACTAATCATTGACATGAAATTGGAAAACCCTATATTTCCCTAGATTGTGTGACATGACGATAGGAAACTCAGGGGAAGAGGGTTAAATGTGCATCGTGTCTTCTTCCTCATTGAGCCATGGTGGGAGTAGATGTCCTGGAGCTTCCAATCTCCCCAATGCTCCTTGTAGGTAACATTGGTATTAAAAAGATTTCTCTCTCATCCCTAAACTTGGCAATCTCAGAAAGAGGTTGTACTATGAACCATAGCCCATGAAAGGATTCCACCATTAGAGTAGGGGAGATTAGAGATAGGAACCTTGTCTGTGATGATGATCAAGTGAAACCAAGCCTCTACGAGACTTTGCCGTAACCCAATAGAGGTAACAAATTGAATACAACTTGATAAGGAAGGTTGAAATGCAGAAAACAACTTTTGGATCATAAAACAACAACAATGAGACAAAAAGGGGAACAAAGAGGTACTATGTGATTCTCCAAATGAATGATCCAAAGTTTTCCAGTGAGGTAAGGAGACAATATAAAGAATAGGAGATGGCTATGATGGTCCTAATCCTCACCATACCTGCCAGAGGGAACATGAGTCAGGTGAGGTCTGAAGGATGTGAGGGAGGTACTTGGAGGGGTTCTTGAGCATTGTGATGAGTTTTTGGAAATTTGATGATGGGTTTCAAGAGGTATTCTATATAGGTGTAGGTCTATAGATACAAATGTATCTTGTGAAGTTTGAAATATACAGGGTGAGGAGTCTAGGGCTAGGAGAACACCACTAGTCACCAAAATGCCTAGAAGTAGGGCTCTTTTCTTCGTCTCTTTGAGACAAATAATAATGAGAATTCTGGCTAGGTTGGGATTTAACTAAGAAAGTTCAGAAGTTGTGGAGCCAAAGGTGTGAGGTACTTCTATTCCTTCTTGATGCAAAAAACCCATGTGAGGTAGGAGACGTGTGTCACATCATTAGATCAGATTCAACATCTCAAAATGAGTCTATACCCAATTATATCATGGGGAACAACACATGATTCTTGAATTTGGTCAAAAATACAACTAACACCAAAGTCCATTTGACTAGGATTATCTAGTATTAAAATTTCACAATTTGGCGTTATCTTAAAGGACTCATTTCCCCTATCTTACTACCTCCATTTGAGCCCAAAATTTAACCATATGCTCATAGTCACATATTGATAATTGTCATTGCCTTAGTTTTATAATTTGATTGATAAAACCATAACATGTATTAGTTAAAATTTTAAACATGCACAATTCCTAATAATGCATAGGAACATCATTTTCCTTGACAAAATGGACCACTGTGCATCATTTTATCATCATATTTAACTTGAAACTCTTTAACAAAACTTTTTACACACCCCTAAAGAAAATTTTCAAAATATAATGATATAACAATGTTCTTGATTAGACTTTGGATAGTATTCTAAATATTATGAGATCTAATGACATTTGGAGTTCTAATGGGTTATAAGGCCCTCAAATACCAAATTTTTATAACTCTACCCACCTTATAAAAATTTCATCATTAAAATTTAATTGAACTGACTACGACATTAGTAGAGATACCCACCTTAGGGTTGTGCTATTAATTTTTTATTCATAAACCACCTCTTAACTTCAACCACATTTCACACATATTAAGGATTTCTATACATACTAGGTTCTACCATGTGCCTCATTGATATGTTTTATTGATTATATGATTGTGGTCTTTAAATTACTAGGTCTACCAGTTAGAGTTACATGTAGACATTATTCTTCACTTTTATCCCTAATAACTAGCATCAGACTACTTGATGCATATGCCCAAATCTTTTCATACTACTTGCAAAAGCATTATATGATTTATATATATTATCATTTCCTCTAAATTATAAATGTTGTTTATTAAGACCATCACTTATCATTCAACTTTAAAATATCACGAGTCTTGAATTGAAGTATTATCTCAAGCATTAGTTTTTGTATTTTTATATAAACATCATTTTTGATATCTTGTGGGGAAGAGGTAATTTTTCATAGTGTCAACATATTATTAAACGAGAAACACAAAGATGGGTCCCTCTCTATGCTTACAGTTGATTTCTCAAATGCTTTCAACCTGGTGGATAGATCTGCGCTACTCCATGAGGTGCCCGTCTATTTCTTTTTAGGTGAATTTTATGTATGGTGAAGCAGCTGGGTTGTATGTTGGAGATAATTATGTCTCGTAAGCCAATGGAGTGCAACAAGGTAATCCCTTGGGCCCACTTCTTTTTTCCCTTGTATTGCACCCCCTTATTCACGATATTAGAGACTTCTATAAGATTCTTGTCCATGCTTGGTATCTTGATGATGGGACCATCATAGGGGACATATTAGCGGTGTCCAGGGTGCTTGATATAATTCAACGCACAGTTCCAACATTGGGTATTGATTTAAATATCTATAAAGAAAAGCTTTATTGGCCCACTTGTGATGGTAGAAAACTTCACGAGGGTTTATTTCCAAGGGGCATTGAGAGGCCTTTATTAGGAGTGAAGTTACTTAGAGGAGTGGTCAGCTAGGACACAAATTTTATTGTGGAATTGATCTTGAAGAGAGCTACCAAGGCCTTTGACTTGATGCATCTTCTTCCACATTTCCATTATCCACAAAGTGAGATTATTCTACTTCGTTCTTTTTTGGCCATCTCTAAGTTAGCATGGTTCTTGGAGAAGGTGATAGAATGGTTTGAAAAAGGGCTATGAGAGTCTATTGAGGATATTCTGGTATGCGAAGGACTTTCTTTGGGGACCTTCAATGGTGAGTGGCTTCACTTCCCACTAGACTCGGTGGTTTGGGACTTTATTCAGCAACATATTCATCTTCATACTCTTTTGTGGCCTCCAGGGCTCAATATTAGGTGCCCAAGATCATAATTTGCAAGGAAGAAGAATATATGGTATGGAGTCTGATTTCAACTGCACTTTGGACTCTCTTGGTGTCACCATTCCATTTTTTGATCTTAGTTATTTTTCTAATAAGGATACCGTCCCCCTAAAGCCCAACATGCTTTGGTGAGTGCCCTTTTTAGCAAATTATTAAGGACATGGATGTTAAGTTTGACATGACCGTTAGACAAAAAGATATTTTCAAATGTTTGCAAGCTGATTATGTCCAAGATTTTCTTATTTCTACTCCTACTGACGGGCTTGTGCTGCATATGTCTAGAGTACTGTGCTATTCTCAGATATCGTCTTATAATTCTCCAATTTCTAGCCGATAAGGTATGCCCTGTCTACTGCAAGGAGTGCTTAAACTCCTTTGGGGAGCATGCAGTTGATTGCAAGGAACTGCTAGGCTTCAAGTATATGTATGTTATGTTAGG
The DNA here is from genome assembly GCA_963693085.1 of Alisma plantago-aquatica. Taxonomy (NCBI): domain Eukaryota; kingdom Viridiplantae; phylum Streptophyta; class Magnoliopsida; order Alismatales; family Alismataceae; genus Alisma; species Alisma plantago-aquatica. The sequence goes on along the minus strand of OY856411.1, from coordinate 1,133,370,615 downwards.
GATGTTCTTTATGACGTACTTAGACATGAGGGAATTTTTGCTAAGAAAGAGGCACCAATGAAATTTTTTGACAGATCTACAAGAGGGGAGATCGACTCTTAGGCCAGCAGATGTCTTGATTTTTGATTAGGTTGTAAGGAAGCATGCGTGTGCGGATTTAATAGGAGTTTCTCCATTGCTAGGTTTTAAAGACAAATATTTTATTATGGGATAAGTGTACTTGAAAGCTGCCTTAGCCAAAGTGGTCAAGCACGAGAAAGCGTGTATTGACAATTAACATGTTTCATACCTTTTGTTTTGATACTTTCAAGTTCTTAGCACCACAAGTCATTAACATTCTCAAGAGGATGCAAAAAGTTATGCAAAACAATGTCATGACTCCCAGATCTATGGATGTAGTGTTCCGAAGGAAGGCTTCACCATTCAAAAGGGGTTGGTGGCACAACTTGTTGCATGTTTTCCTTCTTTTTCAGTATGATTAAATTTTTCTCTCTTGAAATATGTAAAATATATAAGATTTTCAGTTATGAATGAAAACCCACTTATATTTATGAATTCCTACACTCAAATCATTGCAAATTCCTTCTATTCTAATCATATAATACCCCGACTTAGGTGTTATATGACCTTTCATGAGGTTACAATCTCTGGGTCATGGTTGTCTTCTTTGGTGGTAAGAACATGACCACCTTTCCATGGGTTTTCAACTCTCCTAAAACTATGGTTAAAACCCTATTTTATCTTTCCCATTAAGAAGCCAAGATACAGTTTTGCTAAAACTAGGAGTGCTAGGTTTTAAGATTATTGGGGGTGAGTATCCCTTGTAGATTTGGAATGAACATTCTAGGTTGTTTCATGTTTTTTTTTATCATTAACATGATTTTATTAGTATAGATTAATGAGTAAAATAATGTGATTTCATCACATAACCTTGTACCAAACTGTTGATTTCTCCCAAGATCTCAGTGCACCAAAGTGCTCTTTTACCTTGAGGAATCACTACATTAACATTACTTTCTTAACATTATTCTTACTAACTTTTAGATCTTATCATAGTGCCCTAGGATAGGGATACCAATGCACTTGTAGTCACCATCCTACCATAAAACCATTCTTATACCTAAGAATACCAAATGAAACCTTAATCAAGCATATGTTCTAGGCTCTATCTCATATCAACATCATCCAGAGCCTAATATTAATGTAATTCCATACTATTGATTCATGTTACCGTATATCTTGTATCACCACATTGAATAATATTCATGTATAACCTTAAAAGGTACTATGGATACCTCTAGTCATCATAATACTATTGCATTGCAAACTTAAATAAGGATAATAACATGATTCATATTGTCCTCAAATATTTCCCTTAATAACTGTCACAATTCAACTTGTGACATAACTTCTTCCTTGGAAACAAGATTTTAGAGGAAAATGGTTTCATAATTCTCATTATGTATATTAGGAATAAGACCTTATTTACCTCCAACCATTAATCCATTAAAACAAAAACAATTTAATCTAATGATTGAATTTCATAGTTTTCAAAGATCATAATTCATAGTATGTCCTCATTAGTACTTCTTAATATAAAGCTTTCACTATAATCACCAAAATCATGATAAACCACTAACCATGTCTTATTTAGTCGAGAAATTACTAATCTTAAATTATTAACAAACACAAAAACTTTCATAATCCTCTTTAAAAAATAAATATTTGTACACAAACATTTTATATATTTCAATTTATGAAAACACAACATTCTTTCTTTTGAGGTAATGATTTACTGATTCTGAAAGGTCCTTAATATATTTTTGAATGGAAAAACTTAACATCCCATTTAATGAGAAGCCCTTCGATGAATGGTCATTGTTTACTATATTTCCATAGATTCCTTAACTTAAAAAATGGATCTTGGTTTTTTTAATATCAGGACTTAATTTATTTCCTAACATTCCACAATTCATTTCCATATTATGCAGAGAATGCATTTCTAGATAAGTGTGTACAACTAAGGAGCCTTATTATTGTAATATTTGGGTATCCCCTTGCAAGTAATTACTCTAAGACCATATTTATATTCCTTATGCCAAGGAATATAATATCAAAAATGGCATGTGGAATTCTCTATAGTTCTTGTATCATCATGTTCAAGTGAACACATGCACATGCTCCTAACATTAACTATTTGTGGCATCTCTTGACAAATACTCGTGACTATATGTATCTATACATGATAGATATTATTATACTTATATCTAACATTCCCTAGTACAAGTGTCCCATACCATAAGCACCATAAGAAAGGGGAGTTGAGTAATAAATATCAGCGGCTCATACAATATCCTCTAAGGTTCCCAATTCATATGTGTCACAAACCACAAACCACAAACTATTGAGATGTAAACATAAAGTGCTTGATCTTGGAGTCAACACTTATGACTTATTAAAAATAGACACTTAAATCTAAAGTTACTTTGGATCTTGAATTATATATGAAACAAAATTTACATTTTAAACCATGAAATACCAAGAAAATCTCTCTTTTGTTGCTATTTCAAAATACTTTGAGAACTAGAGCCTTCAAGGAATCTTGAAGAATTTGTAATATGATACTTACATTAAAATATTTCCATCAATTGATCAGAAAACAAAGTGCTTAATTACAAGACACACAAAAGCCATCATAAAATGTGGAACCAAACTCATTATTTGGAAAAATGAAAACTGATAGTTGTACATAATAAATGCTATCCATGCACCAAAGGTGATGGATTTTTCCTAAGCAATTCTATATTAATCTTTTCAACTCCATTCCATTATCATCAACTCTAGATAATTGTAGATTTCATTATAGATAATATATTCTTACTTATCTTCCTCAAAAGGTAGATGTTTAATCTAGGGAACATCAAAGCCATGACCTATGATATACACGATCATCAAACACTCATAATGTCTCAATTTATGGTAATACACACCTCTCTCTTTATAAGAATCTTACCACTAATACTTGGTCCAACTTTCCTTAGGACTCGTCCAAGAGGTGAATACTAAAGCAATGTGAGAATCTTTCATGGTGGCCATGTATATTATTCTTCTAATACCATTTTTGTCGCAATCCACAAGTGCAATTCATATATAACAACATCAGAGTCATAGATCATCTAGATTACACTCATAATTCATCACAATAAGCACATACCATTTATTGCAATAACACAACAACTTTACACATGATATAGTTTACATTGATTCTCACACACATTTTTCTTTCTTCTCAAAGCTTACAATATAGAACTTATTGCATGATAACATGTAATACTAGATAAACCTCCTTGAATCGTATAGATGGAACCCACAATAGGTCTTTAACTAGACATGCATCAACATCCTGAGAGGTATTCCATATTACAAACCACTAATGTGCATCCACACATAGCCCTACACTCAACAAACCATAGTAAGTGGTTGGGTTAATAGTAGTACATAATAATATGTGAGTATCATTAAATTGAAAAGTATACTATACACCTTTACCTATGATTAGAATTAGGGATGCATTTTATTATTTGTCAATCATTACATAACTTGTAGGTAGGAACATCTACACGTGGTTATGATCTGACCTGATACACAACATGGTGCACAAAAAGGGTTGATATTCATCTTGTGATGTGAGGCAACATTAGTAGAAATTAGTGTGTCCTCACTACTTAATGTCGACAACTAGAAGACTGAGTCCCATGACGTAGGTCAACATATAAAAGTTGTTGTGTCCTCACCATATCTCGTGGATGGCAACAAAATTGATTCTTTAGATATGGGTCAACACCTAAAAGGTTCATATGTACTCACCATATGTTGTTGAAGGCTATAAGATTGAGTCCCTACGTATGAGTCAGTAGTTGAAACTAGGGTAGAGTCATACCTTTTCTCAATATCCACTGGATCATTTTCATTACTCATAAGCCATAAGACATCTACAAACAAGTGTAAGAATTAGGACCAACCATACATTAGTCAAGAGCAATACAAAAGAACCATCAACATTCATATTGAAGCAAAAATAAAACACTTCTATTTTGATCCCTAAGCCATAGATCTAACCAAAGCAACTTTTCAAATGGGATTCCTTCAACATGAGTTTGCTTAAATTGTGATAAAATTTCATCCAAACACTAATCTCAACAAAGAAAACCTCTATTAGTATTGCCACACAACCAAATAAAGAAAGCAATCTGGATAAAATTGAGGACTTGCCGCAACAAGAAACTGAAGCTCCCATGAAGAGAGACTGATAAATAGGGTCAAGATCTCTACCAAAGAATAGAGACTAACAAAGTACTAGGGGCCTCACTAACCAACACTAGAAAACTAAGAGAAAAGAATAAGCACATAAAAGAAACTAGGAAGGGGAGGGAAACCAGAAGGGAATGAAATCCAACTGTGGGAGATTGTAGTCAACAAAAAAACTTTGTGATAATATCATGGATCAAAACCCACTATAGGTGCACAAAAAACGACCATCCTAAAAAACGCCTGTAGAGGATCTCACTAGATATGAACTAGAGAGACGCCCATGAAGAAGGGGTGGCAACGTATGGCCTACGAAGCTCCACCGACATATCTTGATTTGAATTAAAGTTCTGGGATTATACCCACACAATCATTTATTTACATGAACATGATGCATTTCGTTATTTCTTATATGATTTCATTACTTTATCATCATAAGAAACAAAACCTACTTTAACATTGTGCAATTAGATGCATTACTTAATAAAGTACAATATGTTTCACAATAAAATATATTGGTTGCATAAGAAAAAAATAAGAAAAATATTTAAACCCAAGGCATGTGACCACTTACTTGCTTTAAGTAGGAATAAGGATCCTGCACAACTCCTATCTTAGCTCTTGATCAACATGTGACATTACCCAAACTTTCTTAATTAGAATCCTAAACCCTAATTTTACCATGTGTAAAACTTCATGGAAGCAAAAAAAAAAACATGTCCTATAACCAAACCCATTGTCTAGACCCCAAAAACATTATTGAAACCATATAAACTCAACACTATATATATTTGTATGATTTATTGAAGACTAGATTAAAACAATAATTAGGAATCAAATAATAAGTATATTTTTACAAATTTTAGGTTAAAGAAATAGTGGAAAGATAGATATGTCCTTCAGATAAATTTCCCAACATAGACCACGAAGGTAACATAAACTAAACATATATTCAAATTGACACATTATTAATCATCGACATGAAATGATAAAACCCTTAATACCCTAGATTGCATGATAGAATGAATATAAACTCATGGGTATAGAGAAAAATGTGTAGTCTAGATTCCTCTGGATCGAGCCATGGTACAAGAATACACCCTAGAGCTTCCAACATCACTACTCCTGGTTGGTAACTTAGGTAGTAAAAATCTTTCTAACCCTTATAGAGGTCCTCTAGTGAGAAAAAACACATGAACCGATTCCTCCATGAGAATAGGGTAGAGTAGAGATATGAATCTGGTCTTGGATGAACATCAAATAAAAATAAACCTCCAAGTGACTTCATGGCACCCCAAAAAAGGTTACAAATCCAACACAACTCAGAAAGGATTTAAGTGCTAGAAAATGACCTCTAGGTCATAAAACAACAAGTAAGAGACAAAAAGGTGAAATAAATAGGTAGCATCTGATTCTTCAAATTGGCAAGATCCAAGCTTTTTGTGAGGTAAGGAGATGATATGGATCATAGGAGATGACGACTATAGTCCAAATCCTCACCACCAAAGATTGAGGAAAAACAAGATAGATGAGGTCTGAAGGATGTGAGGGAGGTATTAGGGGTCCTTAATTGTTGCAATGAGTTTCTAGATACTTGATAATGGTTTTGAGGAGGTTATTTTTATAGGTGTAGGTTTGGAGAGACAAGGGTATCTCACATAGCGTGCAACAGAGAGGGGCAATGAGTCCATGGTTGGTGGAACACATCCAATCACCAAAACACCTAGAGTAGGGCTTTTTGTCATCATTTCTTTGTGAACAAGATGGATGGGAGTTGCTAGGTTGGGACTTAACTAGGATAGGAAGATCTGAGGTTGAGGAATTGGAGGTGGGAGGGGCTTTTGTTCCTTCTTGATGTAGGGACCTATGTGTAGTAGTAGACGATGGCTGCACAAACGAATCAGATCCAATCGACTCAAAATGAGTCTGTTCCTAGCTATCTCACAAAAGCAAGGCGTGTCACTCAAATTTGGTAAAAAAATTCAATTAAAAGCAAAGTCCATTTGATTAAGATTATCTTGTATTAAAAGTTCATTTGTTGGCATTATCTTAACCCACTCATTTTCCCTATATCACTACCTCTATTTGAGCCCAAATTTAACCATAGGCTCATAGTAACATCTAGATTGGTAGCTTGACCCAAGTTTTTGGATTTGATCCATCAAATCCTAATATTAAGTAATGAGATTTAAAACTTCTATAATTTTGAATAATTCATTAGAACATCATTTGTTTGCCAAATAAACCATTATTTATCATTTATCATCATCTTTAACTTGAAACTCTTTAGCACATTTTTTCACATGCCCTTATGCATAATTATTCAAAAAGAATTTAAATTATAAACAATATTCTTGATTATACTTTGGCTAGTGTTTTGAAAATTATGAAGTTTAAATGAATATTTTTGAACTTCCAATGAGTTATAAGGCCCTCCAAGACCAGGAGTTGAACATAAACTAATTTCTAACCTCAAAATCACTTTCTAGAATGATAAAAAACATGAAACACAAGATCTAGAAAGGAAATTATATTATTATTCTATAAAAAATAACTAAACATGTCACTTGCACTTGTATTAGAAAAAAAATAATATAGTATCTATAATCCAAATTAATATGTTTTATTGACCTTAGTCTTTAATGAAAATATGCTTTCCGTTTGCATGTTCAATATGGTTTCATCTTTCATCGATCAATGAAATAAATGTGCAGATCAACAAAAACACTTTAACACATTGAATATTTCGATAATGAATCAGCTTTTAGAGTTATTAAATTGATTGACACATGCTTCTACTCCTTCTATCAAAACAAAATGAGTTTATTGAAACAATGAATCACGTGCTATCACCAAATATATAGAGATGTCTACACAGGCATTCTGAGTTGATAATGCAACAATGGAAGGTTAATCATGGGATGGGAGCGTGACAAAGTAGTTTTATCTCTCCTCCAATTATGGAAATAGTCACTTATAGGATCTTAAATTTCACTTAATAATGTCTCTTTCCATGTCTTGGATGACTTTGGATCACTTGTTGCTCAATTGATGATTTGTGATTAACAAAATGTCATTTTAATACCCAATTGTATAATGTTGAGTACATTATTTAACTTTGGAATGCATTCATATTACTGAGACCATTCAACATCATCCACTTGAACTTCATCTTTTTATATAAGAAGAGGGCGTAATTTTTGGATAACAGTAAAAATTTCACCTCAATCAGAGCTACAATTTGAATGTTATATGTTTTTTACATTAATACATGAAAATACTTTGTATATGATTTTTCTACTCTCTATTCTACATCACCAATCCACTTGGGCTTGGAAACAAATGGGTGCCCTTAGATCAGCTCGCATAAATCCTAACTTGTTCAATGGTCACAACATTGTTACCTACCCCTACCTATCTAGGGGCATGACGACAAGCATGATCGGCCATGCCGAGCCATGGTGAGCCGCTGACCATGTCAAGACATGATTTGTGGAAAAATCACACTATCTCTTCTTCCTCTACTTTTCTACTTCTACCATAAGTGATTTTGTTATGGATGTCCCCCTTGTCCTTCTTCTTCTTCGTCTTGTCCTACTGGCACTGCCACATATGTGGCACTGGGGGTGTCTCCCTCGAATTTCCTTGATCTCATCTAAGCCCTCCATCACCTTCATAAGGAATGGGTGAGTCCAAACGTCCTCTTTGCATAGCTCCACAACACCTCCCTCCTCGTTCCCTCCCTTTTATTTGGAAATGGTGTCACCACAACCAACCATGGCTGGGCGGGCTCTGGCTAGGGTGAGATACAAACTCACATCCCTTGATAAGACATTTAACCATGCGAGATGCACCCATATTCCTCATCTCTACATATCACCAACTCAACAAATAGGCTGGATCATGTACCTCAACACAACCTCTCACCCCATCTAATAGGCACAAGACATTGTATCCATTAGATGGAAGGTGGGTCAATAGTTGACCGCCATCTGACTACAACAATTTCATGATAAATTACATTTCTCCCCTCTCATCCAATATTATATACAAATGATAGATCTTGCAAAAATGATAGAAAATGACTTTTTTCTCTCCAAATGTGACATGTTATATATGAATTTTGATAAGAAAATTGTGAATTTTCCAATTAAAAATGATTTCAAGTCCTAGTTCTACTAGTAGTCTCATTGATCTCCCAAAAAGGCATATTCTTTATTTTTTTTTGAAATGATAACACCCTTTTATGATCAAATGATTATCAATAATACCTAAAAACTATTGTTGCCTAAGATCAGTAACTTTTGACATCTAGTAAACCAATATTACAACTTGATTACTCTTATGTGCTAGATATAATCTTGTGACACTAAATGTGACATATGTGGGATTTTGATGCTAGATCCTAAACTTTGTGCAAATATTGATCTTATAATGCTCAAAAATACTTTTTGACATCCAAATTAGTAACTTTGATGCCATGTAACATGAAATCTCATGTCCATCACTCATATGCTCCATAAGTGACATTGTTGCTTGGAATGTGTCTTAGTTTGCATATGCTAATGATTAAGTATATTATCATACCAAATATTATGATTTCTCCATTATGATCCATGAAGCCTAATCTTAAGATCCCTATTATAGTTGTGACATTGCACCCTCTGTTAGCAATGACTTATGATGTGATATGGAATATGATGATGAACTCACATGCAATAATTGATATATTGAAATTTATGTTGAGAAAAATAAAACATATAGGTGGGTTAAACATCCAACCCTAATAAAAATGATTCATATGACTAAATATTTCTGATTTAAATTAAATTGGACATCCCTTACATGTCATGATCACTAGGTATGATTTTTTTCCCATGATCCACTCAAGTTTTTAAATATAGTTTACTCGTTTCAAGGTATGATTTACCTCTTATTGAACTTGATTATGATATTGATTCTTGTATGTATATATATGATTCCCTATGATTTCAATATATACTTGTTCCTTATGACTACTATGATTCATTTTGATATTATGTTGACAAAGATAAAAATGTAATCATATATGCCAATTATACAACCCTTTTTTTACCTATATATATTCTCGGGGAAAGGGCACAAGGCTCGATGCACCTACTTGATGTTGATCAAGAAAGGGTACAACACTTGAAAAATGGTACAACACTTGAAAAATGGTTAAATACTTAAATTTGGGTTTGAATGTCCCTCATGGACCCTTCTTTGGAAAGCTGGTCAAAGGCCTATGATTGTATGGCATAATGTAAACGAACTTAAAACATATTTTATGTTAATAAGAAAGCCTTTTATGTTGTCATTTAATATTTTTGTCTTGCCTTTATATGAGTTTAGCCAAGTTGATTATGTTCTTTAAGCCTATCAATTGATACATTTTTATAGCATACCAATATGTATGTGTTGATTGTATCTGATTTTATGATTTTAGGTATAACATATACTTTTTGATATACCATCAATATTGTGATCCCACTACGCTATGATATTTTTTGATAAACTCTAAAAATGTAATAAGAACAATGTAAGTTCATGGGGTTTCACGTAACTAAAGGGTTTATATATACTATATCATGTTTTAGATAGTTTCCTTTTGATATGTATCACCTCATTTTGTTGTCTACGAGCTATGATGTGAAACCTTTTGGTTCATGTTATAAATAATGATGTTTTTTTGGTTTTATTGATATATATGTTGTGCGGCTTGAGTCATTATAGGGATAGAATCTCAAGTCCTTTAGGCATTGACTTTATTATTATTTGGAGTTGGAATTTGTGGTAATAAATAGATATGTGAAAAATGGTTTAGATGCTCACTTGATGATAATTCTATTACATGGAGATTCATAGAATATTGATGCCTTGTTTCCATTACCATATGTGGATGGATGCATTACATGTGATATTCATATAAGATTCTGTTGGTAGCCAAAGCTGTATAAACAACCCTTTGTGTGTTAGGTACACCTTGTACATGGTGTAGAGGTGTCGTCACAACAATATTTTGAGGTTCAGGTTTGAGTGGGCATGCAAGGAGTTCATACCATGTAGGTACAAGGGGGTACATAGAACTTGAAGTCCTACTCAAGTGTAACTCAGTTACCCTAGGGTTCACATCCTTGTAGGATTTTTTACGCACAAACATGAGATTTAGATTATCAATGGAATTCAATTATGTCTAATTTGTGATATCATAAACCAACATGTTGCAGGGCAAGGTTTAGGATGAGTGAGAGACTTCATGTATGTATATATATTTCGTTTTCTTGAGGTCCAATGACTAGACATTAGTGCAATGTGAAAGTTGATGGGGAAATTGCTAATTGTTTTATATACTAGGCTTTAAGGTTCAAGTTTGGGGTGATTTATGTAGAAAAGTTCAAGGAGTTTTGTTGGAGGTAAAACCATGAGATGAGGAGATGGGAAGAGAAAGCTAGCATGAGTGAATCCCATAACTATAGAATGCCTTGTAAATAGTCTCCTACATGAAGCAATTTCAGATCTTCAAAGCAACAACTTATACAAGGGTATTTTAACACCCCTCCCTAGGGTTTCATACATAACCAATGGAAGCACAGCCTAATCCCCAACATTATCCATAATGTGGGGTACTTGGAATATTAGGGAGGGTTGTCACAAAAAGGCAATCATTGCAAGTAAACATATAATTCACCATTGAGATTCATACATTATTATATGAATAGGAAACTACAAACAATAAGTCTAGAATTCTATTCATCTCTCAACATGGGAAACTAAGCATAACAATAAGAAACTCTATATGATTGGATCGCCTAGAATGGATGGAACCCCACCAGAATAACTCTTGGATGTCTTCTAGTCTTGGCTTGCTCTTCTTGAGTCCTTACTTGCTCCAGATCCTAGGGACATCTCGTCCCCAGCCATGCAAAAGGGAAAAAACAACACATCAGTAAACAGTACTGGCAGTTTATAAAAAATAAACAAAGTAAATATACTTGACATGTAAGAAAATTGACATGAATTAACTTTAAGCATTCTTGAATCATCATTATTAATATGAAGAATTGAAATGAAATCTTATGTATCCCTCTGTGACACCCCCTTAGGAGCACATGATTGCTAGGAAATCCCTTGATGCTAAGAAAGCCCTTGACGACCCTTTTGAGGTCCATGATCGGGAGCATAACAAAACTATTTCAATTCCAATCACTTGACCATTAACATAATGTTGACATTAACATAAATCATGATTCTTAAACTTAACATGAAGGGATTTTCCCCATTAACATGGTATCTCAAAAATGATGGGATCTCTCCCTCTTGATCATTAACATGATTTTCATGAGTCTTTAATGATAAACAATAATCATGGTGAACATTATAACATAGGACATAGCATGTAGAAATCAACAAGCAATAATATAGTGAATCATGACTAAAGCATTAAACTTGAAGCAATAATGTCTATTTCATATTTAACATGCAAGCAACCATAAGTATTTGTGCTCAGCAGCATGGCCCGTTTACCTTGGAGCAAGGATGATCCTTGAGTCAGATCTAGGTCAAACCTTCCCTTGACTTATCTCTACAAACCTGTTCATAATTATTAAACATAATTAATCAATACATAGTATTGATCTTAGGTAATTTAGGGTTTGAGTGCATGTGGATCAGTCTAATGAATCAACATTATTATATTAAGAAAATCCAGGTGGACCAAGGTCTCATTAATCACCTTGATGCATGATTAGGGTTTCATGAGTCCAAAATATCGTTTCTAACAAAACATCAGAACAAGGGATCAAAACATGGTCTGGAAACCTTAAAATCATATTCTTCTCGAAAAATCAAATCCAACAACTATTTATTCATAATTTTCCGACAAACGGTTGAAGTACTATGAATTTTCGAAATTCTGGCCAATGGGAATTTAGGAAAAAGCCATGTGGATAAAACTCGACCCAAGATAGTGGGCCGGGTCTGAATTGGACCAACCAGGCTTGGCCAATTTAGCAACAAGGATTGCCTCTGAGGGCTCGCGATCAAACAAGGGTGGATAGGCAAAAACCCTGAAATACCCTCACGATGGAAATCGTCAAGTAAACAACGGACAGGGGCACTAAGGTCATTCAATGACCTGCGGTCTTCTGTGTTGCTCCATGGCAAGGAGCCGACTGACAAGAGATTTGCAAGTCTGTTCTTGGATCAGATTCACTGCTCATCTGGAAGAGTCACCCTGCCCATTGTGTTCTTGGAGGGAAACCGCACCCAACGAGCCTAGGCTCAGGTGCTGAGGAGCAGTGGAGCTCGGGGACCTGCTCTAGCCATGGCGGGCACAACCCAAGTGAGTTGTGGAATCATACCGGGGTCAAGAAGGTAGCGCGGCAACCAGGCGGATCAATACACAAACCCAAGATGAAGTTAAGGTATATTCTCGTGAAACCAAACACACCATGCTACACTGGTTTGCAGGGAAACAACAGAAATAGGGGAACAACAGTTCGAAGATGAAGCCAATGAAAAAGGCTAAAATAAGCCGACTTGAAGGTCAGGAAACCTTCTGCGAGGCTCTACGAGGCGGTCGGAAGAGATCCAGGGGTCGGAGACCCACTGTCGTGCCGTAACGGTATGCGCCGATGATGGAGGGAGAAACAGCCTTACATGGTACAACAACTGGGGGCTTGGAAAGTTAAAATGATGACATGGAAATGCGGGGCGGAGGTCAAGGATGCTCACCCTGCAGACAATTTGTCTGAGGTGACATCGAGCTCCTGGGCGAGGCCGGGGTCACTGGAGAAGAGGGAGGGAATAGGTTGGGGTTCCTGAGGGTGTCACAGGACGAATTGGGCGAGGAGAAGGGATACTTGGGGTATGCCGATGCTTTAGGGTTTATTAAATAAGAAGTAGAGGCACGGTCGTGCCCTCTACAACTCGGGAAGTCCAAGCCCTAGATTGGTGTTTCGTCAATAGAGGGAGATGGAAAGTGAGTAATGGCTCATTTGAAACGGGAGAGAGAGACGAGCAAGATGGAGGAAAAACCACGCGATTTGGTGCAGTGACGAGGGAGATCGGGACTGAGAAAGGAATCTCAGTTAACCATTCACAGACAAACGTGATAGCCGGAGGAAGGGGACGATCGAGGGCTCGTTAGATCAAGATTTGATGGTGAGAAAGGCATGTGCAAAAATTAAGTGAAAGAGTAATGCGTTACAGGCAATAAATCATAGACTTTATGTCTAATTGCTTGTATTAAAAGAAATCATATTCAAACCTATATACAAGTCTTTCAAATTCGATTTGGATGGTCAAACATGGGTCAAATGAGTTCAAATTTGAACCATAGGCAAATTAGAAGCTCTAGAATATTCCTGTGAAGCTAGATTTCGTTTTTGTACATATTATAGTCCATAACTCCCATATCTTAATTAAAATGCATTTCAAAGCAATATAATTTGAAAAGTATCCTATTATTGAATTCTTGAGTCATAAATCCAAGATTACTATTAACTAGTCACATTTTTCACCTTATAACCTTTCTCTATGATTTATGGCCATTTTGTAGGGGAGAGAAAATGAAAGGAATTAATATGAGTTAATTGATATGCATAATTCAAAAATGAAATATGACTTTGGGTCTTTTCTTAAGTTTCCTCGTCCTATATTTGTAGAAAGACAACCATTCTAGATATTTTGCATTAGAACCCCTCAATTATTCTTATTTAGGAAAAAGCTCATACTCAGTTTAAGTTAACCATGAAAATTGGGATGTGACAGGTATATCACGAGAAAACCCGATATACTACCCAACAAGTGACACTCAACCTTATGAAAGACAGTGATTGAACTGGATTTTTTCTTAGATAAACATCAAAACTAAATATGTTAGATTTACATTAGAACTAGATATTAATGTATGTCTTCCTCAATGTGATTAAAATAGTAAACTAAGTCCAAATAAATTGAACCTTGAACTTCAAGATAATTGCATTATACAATTTCTAAACTTGGCATTAGTTTCAAATTTTGATAACATGTATTACATTATCCGATGACTAGGGTTAGTTGATGGTATTATGATATTCATTATCCAAATTAATATTTATCTCTAGTATCTTGATATTAGATTTGACTTGTAATTATCTAGTCATGTCATACCTACCTTGTCACTTATCACCAACTATATTTATTATTTTACTCAAGTTCCCACGAGAGAAACTTAGTTATATTATGATATAAATAAATATAAAACAGTTCCTGACTATTCCATATTATATTATTTATGTATGTTCCGGCATTTCCAAGAATCACAACTCATTTATATGTATTAGATATCATTTCAAGCATTATTAGACTTATTACTGAAATTAATTTATGTCATGGAAGGTTGTGACTCATTACTATGTTACTTACACGTGTTTCTGTTAAATGAAACTTTGGTTACTAATCATGCCATACATTTTTATTAGCATCATCAATTACATATTATCTCATTAACTCATTATACCAATCAAGTTTTCCAAATCCATGTTACAATATGTGAGTTAGGGTATATCACGCAAAAAATACTCCATTTTTTGTTTATCAATAGTAGACATATTATCCTTTGTTATCCTACTAAGGTCAAAGGTGATCACTAATGAAGCATAAAACCTATTTTCCTCACTATGTAAATCCAAATGTACACGTTAAGTCACAAGAGATAACCAAGGTCATCAAGGTAGGTGTTTTTCTAAGTTAATGTATCTCACAACCTGAGTTCATCATGGTACTAGGTGTTGTCACATATATGTGTAAGGTCATTGGTAACCATGATTATTGTTCACATCAAATTATTCATTATATTTTTGTTCTAAAGTCACTAGGGTATAGGCAACACATTCCCTAGGGTTTCCCCAAGAACTAAGAATATTGTCATCTAATTCATGGAATAAATTTTCCATGGTTAGGATATATGATTTTGGTATGTCATAATTGGATATACCAAAGGTGAGGTACTTTGTTGGGAAAAACCATTGTCCAACACTCCTAAAGCTTGTTCTTTAAATCTCTCTCTCACTCTCTCTTATATTGGATCCATCCAAAGTGGTTCTTGTTCTATTATTTTGTGTAGTAGGTGCCATGTTATTTTGAATTAAATCTCTTGAGGTAGATGAACACTTAGAAACCCCTTTTAAAACACATCCTAATACTCTCATACTATAAGAACATAATCTAGATTAGTAATTTCGTGTTTAGTGTCAAAAAATATGCTACATAGGATGAATAGTCATGTCTCATCAACCTCTCTGGTATTGGAGATGACACTAAAATTGTAGGGGGAAATTTTCTATCTCCTTGGAAAATCCAAGAATAATGACATCTGATAACTATGTTTTTTTGGACCAAAAATTCAAATTTACTTTATAACTCTCTAAGTTGTCCATATCAAGAATCATCTCAAACCCATTCATGTCAAGTGTTAGAAATCTACTTGGAAATTGTTTCTAGAGACACAAAAGAGACATGATGGACAAGCGTCCGTTAAAACTATTGAGCCCACTAACAAATTCTTCATCATAATATTACATGAAATATTATTCGTAAGAATATGATAACTAGTTAGTATTAAGTGATAAAATAATATCTCACACCTAGGAATACTAAATAGTTTTAAAAGACAGAGCAAATAAATCTAAATGAAGTAGCTCCATCTGGCCTATCATAACCCATGGTTGTATATCCCTTAGGTGAAGTCAAAGAATGTAATTTCCCTATAGCTTGAGGAAAACCTTTACCATGACAATTAATTCTTAATGGATAAGATTTATCATGAGATACTTGTCTTTATATTATGCTCAAACTCTATCTAGAGACAGTGCGGTTGTTGCCTCAGAGATACGTCCTACCTTTTCTACAAGTGTGGATAAAAGGTTTCAAATGACTATATTTTCCATACTAGAAACATCTTCTTGTCTCATATCTACATGGACCTAGATGGCAATTTTACGTAATGCAAACGACTAGCATTGTGAGTTTATCCATGACTTATACTGATCTGATACTAGACTTCCTTACAAGATAAAGAAACCTACTTTTCCTTTAATAAGCCCAACAAACATCTGCCTTCTTGGTTTATAAACTGTACACTTTGGTTGTTGCTATATAATGGAGTATATTGGACTAGTATAACTACTATTAGTTGATTGTACTCTATATTTGACCTATTATGAGAGTTAAAATCATTCCATACTAATGCGCCCCTCTCAATCCTTTGTAACATTTGTAGAACTATTAAGAAATTATCTCTTGTTCTCATTGTAGATGTCCTTTGTTGCAACTTTACATTAAGCCCTTCCTAAAATAATTACATATTATCTTAATTGGTTGAACCAAGTTTTGGATCGATTTAAAGGAACTTCATAAGCCTATCTTCATGCTCATTTATAGACATAGAACACTACATTAAGTTTGTCAACTACATCATATTTTTGTAGCGTATGTCAAAGGGGAATATTCTTTCAGATCCCTATCTAGTTTGAACTAGTTCATAGTTGTCCTATCATCTCCTCCTATTCCATGGCCCACTAGTGGTTAGTTTCCCCCCAGAAAAAGTATATAGCATGAGTTATCTTCTACCATTTATATCTAGGATACAAACATCTTTCCAGATCTTCATCAATTATATATTTGTATATGTGTGTGGTCCATAGTATTCGAATGATCCATTGACCACCTTCCACAAATGCATAAATGTATTCCTTAAGCTTTGTGGAAGTTTTAAAAGTATTAGTCATGCCTTAGGTTGTAGAATAGGCATATGTTCTATCACGTAGAGAAATGTACACCTTAGGTTCCCATCCATCACCATCATGGTTAGATCAACTAACTAGAGAAAAATGATGAAAGATGTGTAGGTTGAATGGGTTCTTCCTTGGTTAATATGGCTATTTGCGCCCTCCTCTACTCTTCTTACCACATTTCTCAATGACTGATAGTACATTACTACACTTTTCCTATTCTTCATTTTGTCCTATTATATAAATCATCATCATAATGGTGAATATATAAGAACACAAAACTACAACTAATTGTATATGCATGTTGACTTATATCACCTTAGGTTTGGATACCACAAAATGTGGCATCCAATTAATCATGGATTAATCATGTAACACAATCAAGTTCATATGATAAACCAAGTAATAAAACCAAATTACATTTATAAGAACTCCATTCTTACAATTTAAGTCTTACAACAATAAGCAATATTGATTTTCTTTTTAAACAAGATAAGCATTCAGAGAAATCACAAACACATAATTCATTCATACAATATCATATCATACACAAGTATGTGATGTAATCCAACAAGGTTTCTACATGCAGTATGGAACAAAGTGGATAAAAAAGAATTATATTGACATCATATACAATAGTTTTCTAGAAAATTATATTTGAGTAAAAATCATAGAGAGAACACCCTTTTTTGGCCCAAGATTACAAGTGTTGCTATAGTCTACTACAAAGAAAATAACTCCCACATGTAGGTCAAGTTATTTATATCATTATTGTTTCTCTACTATGGTAGTGACTCATCACTAGGTAAATCATTAAAAGGTTGTTTAGATCCTAAAATATATAACCAATATGAGGGAGACAATGTTCTAGTGAACAATAAAATAACTGCAAAGAAATAGAAGTATGTTTACTTCATTTTGATTGATAAATTAGGTGATTACAGAAGAACAATTGATGTTACAGAAGATAAATTTGAGTATTGAGAACATACCATGAAATACAAAAGAGTTAAGCATTTTCATTACATATATACATATATTCAACTATTGATTACATTTGCTATTTTTCCAAGAAGATCTCAGATTACACCAAAAAGATACCACTAATGGAATACATCCAATTCTACCACCACAACACTACATGATTATAGGTACCACCAAGATCTCGACAAGCCTATGTTTTTTCAAGTATATCATTGAGATGATCTCATCAACCTACAATCTACATAATCGGGTACGAACCAAAATACTAAGGAATCAACACCTTTACATAAAAGCTGGAAAGTTCTAGTTATGTTAAAAACACAAATAACCCCAAATCCTGAAACTCGATAAATGTAGTTTAACACCAGATTTCATATTATCAAAATTTAAGAAGAATTATTGCAAGAATAAGAGCTATTATTTTGTCTCCACTCAAGCACAAGTCATCTTGTGAAAGTATAAGTACCACACCATTTGGGGATCCTTATTCTCTACTATATATCATAAACTATGAAACTCTAGAAAATCCTTTTAGTGATCCTTATATTTTTAAACAATATATCCCCTTCCTACAAACTAGAATAACAAGGGAAGTTGTGCGATAGTCAAGAGACTTAAACTAATACAAACTAGGGTTACACTTGGTATTAGTCCATTTTACTCATATTTCATCACAAGATATATCATTTTCACATATTCCTATAAACAACTAAGACACACAAGAATTAACAAGGTGAATTACTAATTGAAATCTCTTATATCTCATATTCACTATATTCTGAACATAGAATCATTTTATTCATAAATGTGTCTTTTAAAATTTAGTCCCGAGATTCATCATTATGACAATATCACTAGATTAATTTCTACACAATTGTGTTGATACAAAGTTTCACAAGGAAGTAAAGTCATTTGAGATAAACTTGAAATATCATGTAAACTTCCCCTAAACTTGCATATAGGGGTAAATTGAATAGATTACTACGGTTCACATAAAAAGTAAAGTTTTTTCTAATTTATTTGACATGTAATCCAAGTACTATGGTAGAGACACATAATTTAATTCCATAACGGGATAATAAAAATTTACTTGAATTCCCACAACATCTGATATTTGGGTTCAAGAATATTGATTCATCCAAGTTTGACAAAGTTGTATATTAAAATATCTAAATAGGAGCTAAATCACTCACTTTTACACCAAGAAAGTGTCTGTAGGACAAAAACATCAAGAACAACCCATTATCCATTACATCCTAAAGAATGAATTTATTTTGTAGTTACAATAAGCTAGACACCAATCCAAGTCAAAAGAAACAAAATGTATGGATAAGAAATGTAGAACATACTTTGTATTATGAATTCTATAGAATTTTAGGTAGGAGGATAGTAGAAGAGGAAGATATAAAGAAATATGATAAAATATGAACTTATCCCAAGAAATCCTCTAGGTTGGTGAGAAATCAAGTTTCAAACTTGATTTTGTTTAGGTTTTTGAGGAACACCTCTAATATCCTTCTCCTTCAAACAGAAGCCCTAAATATAAGAATGATGTACATAATTATTTTGGGTGTGGTTGGGTCTTATTTAGTGAGTTCAGTTCTTAGTTTAATTAACCCATTTTCATATGTGTGTTATCTAGATATAGAAGTTAGTCAATAGGTCTAAAGGTCGGAGTGACCTTTTGATAAGTCAGATGATAACCAACACATATCATCCCAACCAAGATTCATTTATAACTCCCACTCATCTGTTGGTATGTATTCCCTGAGAGACAATCATGGGATGATTGGTGGGATACATTAAGATTGATTTGATAAAGATCAAAGGCAAGCTTCCGGTTCTTTCTGGTTCAGTCATATGAGATAATGATAGAACATATTGAATGTCTAAAGAATGACAGTACTCAATGACGTATATCTTCAGGTTCAGGACCTGAACGATGAGATCATACCGATGCTAAGAGTTTGTACATTCTTATCATGTCCCTAGTCAGATGTCATTGTGGAAGGTAGATAGACAACAATGACACACAAGACTAGATTGTGGTGTTGGTTGATGATAGAATCTCATTACTAAAGGAGTTTAGTGTTCAATAAAACACTCAATCGATTGATAGCTCAATATCATAGTGTTCAAGGTGTTGGACTGATTGATCAGAGTATCAGATTGATTGAAACTACGATTGACTGATTTTGCACAGTCTGCACTTCCAACCGATCGGCTCATGAGATGAACCGATCGGCTCAGGTTGGTGAACCGATTGACTCAACTGGTGAGATGATCGACTCATGTATCAATGAACCGATCGGCTCAATTGTTCATGTGACCAACGAAGATCGTTTGGAAAGTTGATTTTGCAAATACAACTTGTTTCACTTGTACAAATTCGATTTGGATAAGGATTAATATTTGATTAATTTGAAACAAATTTGAAAGTCAATTTGAGTTGGATCAAGACCACGAACCGATCGGCTCAGAAGTGAACTGATCGGCTCAGGGGTCCCAACCGATCGGTTGAGGTTGAACTGATCGACTCAACTCCCCAACCGACTGTTTCATGTATGAAACGATCGGTTCAGGTGGCGCAGTTGGTTGTTTTTTGTGGAAAATTCCAAACCCTTCTACTCCTGCTTTAATCCCGCATTTCCTGGGGTAGAGAACCCTGTCCCATGACCCTCCTATATATAGGGGTAGTGGGGGCTTCTCAGGACAACAAATCAGTGCACCAGTTACTATGCAAAGTTGTCGTTCTCTCTGGTTTTGGTAATTGAGAGAGAGCCTGAGCAAGTGCTACCCGATAAGGGAGGCACAACAAGGGAAAGACAACTGCAGAAAGCGAATGGTGGCAGGAGAGTGTGTCAGTGACTAGTACACCGATAGGAGGGTGTGACTCCTTCTGATTCCTTATGGGACAAGGAGATCAGAGTTCTAGGTTTTCCGTGTGGACTACTATAGAGGCGGGAGACTTCTGCCACTTGGAGGACAGCTGTCAATACTGACAGTCCCGGTGAGACCAGGAGGTGCCAGTCCTGGTGCGACCAGGAGCTGCACAAACACCATCCAAGATCGGAGGTGAAGACCGTGCAAGCCGCAAGGTAAAGTCACCGAGCAAGCCTTGGGACAAGGTACACCTCTACAAACCATACTTCCTATTGTATAGACGTTGACACGTTTCCTTTGTTCTGGGTTTGGGAGGAGAATTTTTTTTTGTTTCCGCTGCCTTCTCTATCTCCCCTAAAACCCAATAGTGGTATCAGAGCCACGTCAACTGCTCTATACTTTAGGATTATCGATATCATCGATTTTGGTTTGTCGCCTTTATTTATTGCATGCGATGCGAATAAAATTGGCTTTTTGCATGTCTAATCCCAAATCCACAAATCCCGATAGACATATATGATATGTAATATGAATGCACTCGATACATGTCACCCTTAAATGAGTTTTGTGGTGGATGTATAGCGTGGTTATGGCCAATAAACCCGATATGTGTGCTTGGTTGTATGTGGTTGCTTGCATCTCGGTCTGCGCACCGATTGCCTATCTCCTATTCCTGATGTAACTCGAGATAACTCGAGATTTCTTTCCTACCTTTGCTCCCCCCAAATGTAACTTGGGGTTTCCCAATTCAAATGTAAAATAGGATATAAATTTTATTTCCTATTATGTCGAAGAATGGCGGACAATATGACAATGACTGAGATGATCAGTTCAAAGCGTGAACCAATCGGTTGGCAATCCAGACGACCGGTTCGAGGAGCGAGACGATCGGGTGGTGGCCATGAGGAGATACACGATGACCAGGTGAACTGATCGGTTGGAGGAGCCAATCGATCGGCTGGTGGCACCCAGATGACCGGCCTGATGGCGAGCCGATCAATCATGGAGATGAGTTGATTAAACCCAGAACAACAAAGCACAAAGTTCATCTTGTACAAGTTTCATGTGATGTAGACCTAGATGACTGTGATTCCTCTTGGCTCAAGGAATCACATTAGGATGGCCATAATCATTGGTTTTATCGTTTCACATGTTTTCTGTGGGATATAGCATGTATATGATACATACTATGTATTGTGGTGATTGGATATGTATATGTACCTATAAAACCAAATCCCTCATTAAATATTAAAGTTTTAGATGCCTTCCAAATGCGACACATGTGAAAAGCTTGATCGGCCAAGTGTGGGCACGCCCTAGCGTGGTGCACCGTCTATCTTGTGGAAGCGTGAAGGATGAATATGTGGGTCTGCCCTAGCAGGGTGCATATTCATCGTGTTGGCTTTGGGTCAGACTTAACAAGGTGACCTCGATAGGATCTAGCACCTTGAGGCATGGAGGTGATCATGGCAAGGAGTTGCATATGACATCTTTCAAGAGTTGCATATGATGCAATTGGAAAAAGTTGCCTACCTGGAAGATCTAAGTTGTGGGTGACAGGCCTAGCTGGTCCATGACTTAAGAGGATTTCAGGATCTTGACCCACTAGAAGATTGTTCGCTGCAATATTATGAATTGATGGTGAGGTCTATCAATTTGAACAAAAATAATGGGAACGATAATTAATTAAAGTCCTAATTATATCGTCAAACTTTTCAAATCAATCAAATAAGTCAAAATTGAGTTTTGGACTAAATTGCATATATTTCCTTTTGTAGTTCAAATGAAAACAAACAACAATCACTTTTCATTGTGATCGGTCCTTGAGAAGGACAAGCTGAATGGGACTAACTTCCATGACTGGTTTAGGACATTGAGAATTGTTCTCACTCAAGAGTGAAAGCTCTATGTCCTGGATACTCCAGTTCCAGAGGAACATGCTCCTACCGCACCAAAGGCAAAAAGGGATCAATGCTTATAAGAAGCATTCTGATGATGCCATTGATGCAAAGTGCTTGATGTTGTGCTCCATGAACAACGAGTTGTAGAGACAACATGAGAACATGGGTGTCATTGAGATGATTCAACATCTCAAGAACATGTATGAAGATCAAGCACGATAAGAGAGGTATGATGTCTCCAGGGCACTATTCAAGTGCATCGTGACATAAGGAGATCCAGTTGGTCCTCACACTCTCAAGATGATTGGGTATGTGGAGAACCTGACGAGACTGGGATTTCCCCTGAGCCAAGAGTTGGCTACTGACATGATACTGCAATCGTTGCCAGAATCCTATAGTCAGTTTGTAATGAACTACAACATGAACAACTTTGATAAGCCATTGATAGAGTTGTTGGGAATGTTGAGGATAGCCGAGACACAGATGAAGAAGGACACGCCTAAGTCTGTGATGATGATCAGCAACAAGAAAGGCAAGTCCAAGCGTAAGGGCAAAGGCAAGGCTAAGAAAGGTTCTGATGCTAGCTAGCAGCCTAAGTCATCTTCAGCTCTCAAGGCCAAAGGAGGCGTGACCAAGAGAGGCAATTGCCACCATTTTCAAAAGCCAGGACATTGGAAAAGGAATTGTCCACTCTATCTGGAAGAACTAAAGAAGAAGGAGGCAACAGGCGTCTCTACCTAAAGGTGTCATGAAATAAACTTGTAACATTTTTTGAGGTATATGATACCAAGATATAAAATGTAAAGAACTCAATTAATGGGGCAAGTGTTCCCGCCATAGTTAAGAGTATTTTATTTTATTTTCAGCCTTAAAGGCATGTAATAGAGTTATGAACTGCTATTTCATATTTGCCAATGAATAGAAACACTTTAATTTTTGCATATTGTATGGCAATGATGGCAATTAATAAATTTGATGTTTCAATCATTGTGGCAATGCCTTGCTTATCTAGTGATACTTGGTATGCATAAGATAAAATGATACCTAAAAGTTATTGATAACTCAAACAATCAAATTAGCATATATCATGAGAAATTCATTTCTAGTTTCCATATGATGGATAAATCTAGACTCTTTTGGTTAGAGGACCAGTAAGAGATATGAATCTCTTGGACATGATTAATCAATCTTCACTAGTGGTAGTGGGAGAATGATTATCCTATTAGGTATAATACATGTGATGTATTTACATACCTATTGGAGTTAATGCTAATACTTCAAATGGTGTTTAGAGAAATACCAATATGAATATCTTGAAGTGTTCAAGAATATCATAGATGAAGTACAAATTTGGTAAAGTGTTAATTCTTGATGAGATCAATGAATGAAATACTTGAACCAAATGTTTGTGAACCTTATGAGTTATTATGATAGTGTATCATAGTAAGCTCGTGATTAAGGCATGGTGATGTCAAAATCAAGAAGGAGTCATACTCTAAGGAGTTAGAGGATGATTTTCAAATAACTAACTTCTTCTTAAATAAAGAATACTCCACATTAATAAAGGAAATTAAGAATCACAAAGAGTTGTGAGTTCTTATATCCTTGACAGATACACCTCAATTATCTATGTGATGAGTTGGTCATGTGATGAGTCAACTATCTAGATGAATATGAGGAACTGGATTTTGAGTTATGGTTTATGACCATTACATCCTAAATGACTTCCATGTAAACCATAAGGTATGACCTTGATGGTAGCACCCATTGGGATAAAATCCATAAGTGCAAATGAGACTTAAGTGTTAAGACACATGGATGATGCAATGATTTTGAGTCACATTTATAGACTTGTTTTACTTGCAATTTATGTGTTTATTGGTCACTTTGGTGGTTAATATTGCATAATTCATTTACTTTAGTCTATGATCCTTCTCAGTGTCAAATCTCTCTTATTTCATTGTTTTGAGTATAAATGATTACAATAATAGGTTTTATCTCGGCTGATGTGGTTTTGTTTTACAATTTCAGGAAAAACACATATCTGCAGCTGTCGATACCATCAACAGCAGTCGATACTATCGACAGAGCCATAGGTAGGAAGCCGCAAGGAGCAACGTAGAGTCGATACCATCGACTGGGAAGTCGATGGTAGCGACATACCATCAGGTTGCTGGCGACCAGCCAGTCGATACTATCAACAACAAAGTCGATACTATCAACACGAGTAGCTTTAGCGACAGAAAAGGGGTAAAACCGACGTCTAAAGATGTCGATACCATCGACCCGAGTTGATGGTATCGAGCCAGCATCAGGCGCAATGACAGAAAAGAAAGAAGGCTTGCCGATGTCGCGAGGGGTCGATACCATTGACCCGCGTCGATGGTATCGACACCGTCAGATCAAAGTTTGTTTCAGATCGACTCTAATCCGATGGTTGTCATATTTTTGCAACCTAACTCGATGATTATACCTAATGACGGCAGCCAAGAGTAGGGGATAACATCATTAGCCGCTGCACACATCCTGAGAAGGTGGGGAGAGAAGAACGGAGCCCAGAAGCACGCCCCAGCTGTTCCGAAAGTTGAAGAAGATGTTTTCCACCGCCGAAAGCCTATAGATCGCGCACTCTACGTCGAGGAATGATTGGATCTTCTCTGTTCAGGGGTTTCATTACTTTATCCACATTTTTCTCCATTTTTCCTCTTTCTTCAACCATGTTTTGCTCTAAGATGAACATGTGGGGCTAATCCCCTTTATCTTTAGGACCGGGAGTAGCCCGGGGAGGCATTGTATGACATTTTTATCATAGTAATTCATAATTTGTCTCTTAAATCCATGGTATGATTTCGTTTTGTCAATTATATTGTTATGCTTGATCACCATAATGATAATCTAATGCCTTTAATTACTTTGAAAGAAGAATTAATGATTGAAAAGAGATGAAATTCACATTAATTAACAAATCCCTTGAACAAGGTGATGTGCGGTTAATGATGGAAACCCAGAGGTCGATTCTCATGCACCTAGTTTAGGGTATAGGTTACTACGACGGTGGAACTGACCTAGACTTAGGTAGTGAATTGTACCACGACAGTGGACAATTATGACTACAGGCCACTACCCGAATTGAGAGATGAACCTGAGTAACTATGTGGAAATTCATACAATGAAAACCCGCGGTGAAACCGCAATCCTAAAGATCTCCATTTGAATTGATTAAACTAAACATTTAATCGATTGCTTTGTTTTATTTTATTTTCTTTTATTTTACAACAACTCTCATAACCTTTTTATTGGTCTAGCTGATTGCGAGTAGTTAGTAGTAGTCTACTGATAATTTAGTGTCCCTGAGTTCGACTCGGGCCTCACAAGGGCCTATACTACATTGACGCGTGCACTTGCGTTATACGCACGGTAAAATCGTGTCAAGTTTTTGGTGCCGTTGCCGGGGACACGCCAAAATTGTCGGCACTATGAGTGCTACAAGCGGCCATTCTAGGCCACTTTTTATTTTTATTATTTTGTAATAATTTTCGAAATTCATAGTTTTTCTTTCATATTTTGTAATCGTCTAGTACGGTACTGAACTGAAATTATCATTTTGCAGGTACCAATACATGGTGAGGATGCGTAGCACTGACTACACACAACAATCACCATAGGTTCCACTGCCGGGACCAGACGACGAGGAGGATCACATTCAACACTGACCTGAAGATATAAATTCAGACTCTGAACCAGAAGCCATGGCTGAGGAACAGACAATCTGGGAGAAGATAAAGGCTTCTTCTTCATCCGCTTCAAAGGGGCCAATCAAAAAGCAGGCAGTCAACATACTGACTTATAAGATTGATCCTGCATTAATAAATTTGGTCAAATCAAATGCATTTCACGGTCTTAAAAACAAAGATCTGGTGACTCATATAAGCCAATTCATGGAGAATTGTGGCATGATCAAAATAGACAAGTTTCCACAAGAGACACTCTATTTGAAGTTATTTCCGAGTTCTCTGGCGGGAAATGCACGAGAATGGCTACATAATCTTGATGATGAGTATGTGGAATCATGGAACCACATGGTTGAAGTGTTCTTTGAAAGATTCTTTCCGCCTGAGAAGACAAATGATCTGATCAGAAAAATTCATAATTTTAGTCAGAAGGTAGGATAAACTTATTCGAAGACCTGGGAGTGTTTTTAGATTATGCTGAGGAGGTGCCCACACCATGGTTTGGACAAGGAAAAACAAGTCAAGATTTTCTATTTTGCTCTTTCCGAGCATGATAGAAGCAATCTGGATTCTGCAGGATCGGGGTTCTTCTTGAACAACACTGGCACTAGGTGTTGGGAGATTCTAAAAAATATGGCAATGAAGTAGTATTGGAGCGACAGGGATGCACCAGAACAAGTCAAAGTTGTAGGTGAGTCCAGGGCCATCAAGGAGCTGAATGATAAATTAGACCTTCTAGCTAAGAAACTACTTGACAAAGAGGATGCGGAATCCGAGGAGGAAGCCCAGGTTAAATTTATACAACAACAGGGCTATAGAAACAATGATTATGCTTGGAGGAAGGATAGGAAATTCTCATGGAAAGATCCAAACAACTTCCTACAAGATCCAGATGTAAAGCCACAATCAACGACAGAGGATAAAAGCACCGAATTGATCAGCCAGGTAGTAAAACAAAATCAAGAGATGATGAGAATGTTCAACAAGCAGCTGCAGTCCCAGGGTGAGATCTTGACTAAATTTGGGCAGACTTTGCAAAGCCATGGAGCACAGATGAGGGCACTAGAGATGACTGTGACCCAGATTTCAAATGAAGTGGCGGCCATGAAACATGCAAATCAACACACACCAGCTTGTAATGCAGAGCTTGCCCAAGCACATCATCAAGTGAAATATATATATCTATAATTTAGGAGGTAGAGCCCCCAGTGGTGGAGGTCCAGGACAACAGCAAAATGATTTTTGATACAGAGGCTATACCGAGAATACCATATCCTCACAGTCATTATGGACTACCGGGAGGATATGTTCCATTCAGAAAAACCCACCAAGAGCCCATCGCGGCCGCATCCGCACCTAGGCAAGAAGAGAAGGTGAAGGTCATGCGTCATGGTGAAGCTACAGTCACTGAGAGAGAGGAGCCAACAAAAGTTACACCTGTTGAAAATAATGTGCCAAAGTCCACGCCAGAGGGTGACATTGAAGCAAGCTTAGGGGAGGGGACCCCAAAAATCCCATATGTGCCCCTCATAAGCGTCTAAATGAGACAGCTGCATTTCTTCCTGATGGTCCGATGCCGAAGAAAGTACATAGACATTACAAGAAGTTCTTGGAGATGTTCAGGAAATTTCATATCAATATTCCGTTAGTGGAAATGATAGAGTAGATTCTAGCATACAAGAGGTTTATCAAGGAAATCATCACCAAGAAAAGGAGGATCAGAGACACAAATGTTTGCCAGCTAAATGAGATGGTGAGCTCAATCATCCATGGGAGTTTACCACAAAAGAGGAAAGATCCAAGAGGCTTCTATATACCATGCTCCATAGGTGGTCAACATTTTTCACAAGCACAATGTGACTCAGGGGCCAGTATTAATCTTATGCCACTGTCCACGTTTCAAAAGATCGGGTTGAAGAAATTAAAGAAATCTGCTGTGACTATCGAGCTGGCGGATGGGTCCATTGTGAAGCCATACAGAGTGTGTGAGGATGTACTTGTCAAAGTGGATAGGTTTATCTTTTCGGTGGATTTCATTGTTATGGATATGCCACAACTCAAAGGTTGCAAAATGCTCTTAGGAAGGCCGTTTCAAGCGACGACCGATGTTGTCACTGCCATTGCGAGAGGTACTTTGACATTGGGGATGGCCAAGATCGAGTTGAGTTCAAACTGCCGAGTGATCCCCAAGGAACACTCTCAGAAGCCCCAAGCTGAGGAGCTTGATTTCGTCTAGCCTAAGATGTTAAATAAGGGAGCTTGTTGGGAGGAAACCCAACCATTGGTAGTTTCATTTAGTTTCTTTCACATTTGTAAGTTAGTTTGATTTGGTTTTGTTTTTAGTGTAAAAATGATACCGTGATTGTTTGTTCAGTGTGCAGGCCTGAGACAGGGTCGATACCATCAACCAATGTGTCGATGGTATCGGCATGGGCATAGTTAGGCGGCTGCAAAAATTTCTCTGAGTCGATACTATCGACGGCCTCGTCGATGGTATCGACCTACCATCAGTAACGCCGAGGAAATCGCCAGATCGAGGTCGATAGTATCGACAGGGGTGTCGATACTCGTGAGATCCCTAAAGATTTTCAGACAAAATTTGTCTCAGTGAAGTCGATACCATCGACGGAGCTGTCGATGGTATCGACCTGGTTACAGGCAGAAAGCGGCGGCCGGGCCTCACGAGGGCGTTTGCCCTAAGCAAAGTCGATACTATCGACCCGCGTCGATGGTATCGGCGTGACACGTCACCAATCCGCGAGCTGAAATCAACGGCGATTGCTACATCAAGGAAGTCGATCCGTGGGATGGGTCGATACCATCGACCCTTGTCGATGGTATCGACGCATCATCGATCCGGGCCCCCACATCAGGCTATCGATCGCCGTCGATACTAGCAGAAGACCGGATTGTGCTACAGGTGTCGATACCATCGACCCGCATCGATGGTATCGACGGGTGCACAGTAGCGACGACCGTGGTTATAAAAGGGAGGGATGATTGTCATATGACGTCTCACCTTCAGAGTCTTTTCCCCCTACTTGTGCTTTGCGCTGTGCTGTGTGACCGGAGGCCTGCCACGAGCATCCAAGGAGTGCGATCTTCCCTGAGCCTTCACCAAACGGAGATTGTCTTCTCCGAGATTGTCTTTACCGAGCTCCGTCTTCTATTCCTTCTTTCTTGACGACAATGGTGCATACCGCAGGAGCATCTTCTTCACGGGCGGTACCCAATGATATTCCCGAGTTCATTCCTCCACGACCTGCATCGATTCCTCATCTGAGGATAGTCCACCCTTCCCCGGAGATCCGGAAGGTCTACGAGGAGATTTTGAAGAGAAAGATTGAGCCCACGTGCTATGTCGACCGGGACATGGTTCGTTACCTCAGGTTTGAGCCAAATCTTGCCTACGTCTTGAAGGGGCAGGCGAGACACACAACCAAGAGGCCCGACGAGCTGAAGTTCCATGCCGACGGCCAACCATTCTTTGGCGAGTAGCCGACTTACAAGGAACTCCTGGCGGAGTTCATGGCATCATTGGACATCAATGTGTTGCCCAATGACTTGATCACCACCGACAGAGAATGGAAGAAAGGGCGGGTGTCGTTCAGACTCTTCAACAACAACTACATCATTACCCTCGCCCAGTTCAATTGGGTGTACAACTGGTATCATGATGCTTACCAACACCGGATGCCAGACAATAGGACGGACTACGATGATATCTTTGACCAGCTTGTGACTACGCCTCCGGGCAAATCCGTCAGCTACCACAACGCTGCAGTTGCAGACTTTGAGCATCCGTTTGTGCAGTTTCTTCACCGCATGCTCTGCACCACACTATTTGCTCGCGGCAACTTGTCTCTTAGCAAATTCCAAGAGACGGATTTGTTCTTCCTGCACAAACTGCTGAAGCGTGAGGAGTGCAATTGGGGCGTGTTCTTCTTGACACATGTGGTGGCCGTGAAAAGGAGTACGCAGAAGGCTCCTATCCATTTTGGAGGGCTAATCACACCATTGGCCGTCTATCTAGGGTTGGATATCTCCCAGCTTACTCCTCTTTCCAATAGGAGCAAGGTCAACCTGCAACATCTACACCGCTCCAACCTCATCCTGCTTCATGATGGCTTGGCATATGCACATTGCCATGTTAATCACGCATATCAAGAGTGTTCGCTTCCAGACCCCATCTTCAACATCAAGGGTGCTCAGCATTTCAGGTGGCCCATCATAGCCATTGATGACTCGGATGAAGACGGCAGCAATGACAACAATGATAATGATGGCGACGAGCATGAAGAGGAAGAGGAAGCTTTTACTCCTCTTCGGGCACGAGTAGCACCCCAAAAGCGTCCCCGCATGCATCCAGGTGCATTATCTTCTTCGCAGCCTCCGCCACCTCAACCCTCTCATCAAGGAGAGGATGCCTACTCCATGCAAGGGATGTATACGATGCTGCAGGAGATTCATCAGGCCCAACAGCAACATACAACTTCATACGCCGACATTCAGGATACAACGAACTGGCTGTTAGATAACCGGAGGGCCATTTTTGAGAATGAGAAGCTCCTCCTCGACAACCAACAAAACATCCATGACAGGTTGCATAGGATGGAGATGCAACAACAACCCTTCTATGACAATTACTGGAGCCAAAATTATTTTGGGGGGTATCCACAACCTCCACCAATGCCCCAGTCCGATCCGAGCTTCCAGGGGCAATACCCATCTTGAAACCCCTCAGCTCCATAGTACCCAACTCCTCCTGAAGAATGATCGGTATCACTGTTCCACCTTTTAAGGTTGTTTTTGACTATGAGGCCATAGTCGAATTCAAGCTTAGGGGGGCGTTGGAACAATTTCAATCATTTATTTTTCCTAGTTTTTAGTTTTTATTGTTTTGTTTTTTTTGTTATTTATTTCTCTTAGTTATTAGTTGTTCATAGGATCCACACTCTATCTAGTGTAATTGTGGATGTCTAATGTCTTGTGTCATGTCGTTGCTTGTACATGGGAATCAGGGGCAAATTTGAAAATTTTCAGTGCTTTTGCAAGCTTGTGTTGTTTAACTTTGAGCACATAACTTAAGAAAATAATTGGGTTTATCAACTCTAAAATAGGAAATCACAACTGTAAATTCCTATGATTCATGAAAAGTGGACGGAACTAGTTGTTTGAGCCTAAACTGACCAAATGATAATGAGACCTTAATTTGAAATAAGACAGAGAAACCTCTTAATTACTACACAGGTCAGTAAGGAGGGACACATAATATTTTCCAAAGGTTTAGTCAATTAATCTTGTGATCTATCCACTCCATTGTTTTCATACCCCACCATAAGAACGGGAAGCACATTATGGTTTTCATCTCTTTGATTTCATTCCATGTAGATAGGTCTTGCATTACAACTATTTTCACATATTTTTGCATGAAAGAAAAAAATATGATTAGTTTCACATGCACATTATCCTTAAGTGCGTGTCATTTAGTTGCATAACTATCATTTTGTAGCTGCATTCACATCTTTTGTGCATATAGTACATCATGCATCTTATGTCTTCTGAAACATAAAAGGTGATGAACTTGTTCCATACCTTCTGAATGCCTCAAATGTATAAGTTATGCAGCAATAAGTGAGCCCGACAAATGATTCATGGGCAGTTATGAGAATTAGGGTTTAGAATTTTTTTTGAAAAAAATTGAAAAAAAAGAAAAAAAAAGAGAATTGAGAAGTAAGCAAGAATGGAGGGAGAAAGGAACATGTTCTCACTTGCATCCTAAGAAGAATAAGCATGGTGTAGTTTCTTAGATATTCCATCTCACCTGGAGATGGAATGATAGTGCATGCATCATTCCACCCAAATGTAGGCATTAGGGCATTTTCATTTGCATATGCATCATTTAGGTCATTATTGTTTTTGTGCATTTTAAAACTATATAATGCTTCCATTTCTTCCACAAGCCACCCATTCCATCCACCCATTGCTCGAATTGGTAGGCCACCATGATTTTCTCCTCACTCATTAAGACCAGGAGAGCTGCTTCCATGTAGATGGTAGTTAGGGCGAGCAACGTAGATAGGAGATCACAAGATGCACCGAGTCTGGACTGGAGGATTTTATTATGTTAACTGCCTTATGTGATAGTGTTCATCAATTTTGAGGTAGATATCTTTTATGGATGATTATTGTCGCCTTTAGGGTAATTATCATTCCGTGGTTAGTGAGGGCTGGAATGTGAATGTCTGGAGGGGATTATATGGCACAGTCTGTTGTGATAAACTATTCTTTAGTTGTTCCTCACAATTCTATTCTAGAGTTTTGTTGCTCGAGGACGAGCAATGTTCAAGCTTAGGGGAGTTTGATGCGATGATTTTGAGTCGCATTTATAGACTTGTTTTACTTGCGATTTATGTGTTTATTGGTCACTTTGGTGGTTAATATTGCATAATTCATTTACTTTAGTCTATGATCCTTCTCAGTGTCAAATCTCTCTTATTTCATTGTTTTGAGTATAAATGATTACAATAATAGGTTTTATCTCAGATGATGTGGTTTTGCTTTGCAATTTTAGGAAAAACACATATCTACAACTGTCGATACCATCGACAGCTGTTGATACTATCGACAGAGCCACAGGCAGGCAGCCGCAAGGAGCAGCGCAGAGTCGATACCATTGACTGGGAAGTTGATGGTAGCGACGTACCATCAGGTTGCTGGCGACCAGCCAGTCGATACTATCGACAACAAAGTCGATACTATCGAGACGAGTAGCTTCAATGACGGAAAAGGGGTAAAATTGACGTCTAAATATGTCGATACCATCGACCCGAGTCGATGGTATCGAGCCAGCATCAGGCGCAACGATAGAAAAGAAAGAAGGCTTGCTGATGTCGTGAGGGGTCGATACCGTCGACCCGCATCGATGGTATCGACACCATCAGATCAAAGTTTGTTTCAGATCGACTCTACTCCGACAGTTGTGATATTTTTGCAACCTAACTCGGTGATTATACCTAATGACGGCAGCCAAGAGCAGGGGATAACGTCATTAGCCGTTGCACACGTCCCGAGAAGGTGGGGAGAGAAGAACGGAGCCCAGAAGCACGCCCCAGCTGTTCCGGAAGCTGAAGAAGACGTTTTCCACCGCCGAAAGGATGTAGATCGCGCACTCTACGCCGAGGAATGATTGGATCTTCTCCGTTCAGGGGTTTCATTACTTTATCCACGTTTTTCTCCATGTTTCCTCTTTCTTCAACCATGTTTTTCTCTGAGATGAACATGCAGGGATAATCCCCTTTATCTTTAGGACCGGGAGTAGCCTGGGGAAGCATTGTATGACATTTTTATCATAGTAATTCATAATTTGTCTCTTAAATCCGTGGTATGATTTCGTTTTCTCAATTATATTGTTATGCTTGATCACCATAATGATAATCTAATGCCTTTAATTACTTTGAAAGAAGAATTAACACTTGAAAAGAGATGAAATTCACATTAATTAATAAATCCCTTGAACAAGGTGATGTACGGTTAATGGTGGAAACCCAGAGGTCGATTCTAATGCACCTAGTTTAGGGTATAGGTTACTACGATGGTGGAACCGACCTAGACTTAGGTAGTGAATTGTACCACGACAGTGGACAATTCTGACTACATGCCACTACTCGGATTGAGAGATGAACCTGAATAACTATGTGGAAATTCATACAATGAAAACCCGTGGTGAAACCGCAATCCTAAAGATCTCCATTTGAATTGATTAAACTAAACATTTAATCGATTGCTTTATTTTATTTTATTTTCTTTTATTTTACAACAACTCTCATAACCTTTTTATTGGTCTAGCTAATTGCGAGTAGTTAGTAGTAGTCAACCGATAATGTAGTGTCCCTGAGTTTGACTCGTGCCTCACAAGGGCCTATACTACATTGACGCGTGCACTTGCGTTATACGTACGGTAAAATCGTGTAAATGGATAACATTTTGAAAAAGGATGATGCTTGTTAATTGCAACTTAATGACTAAGAGATTTGGCATATGGATACTAAAACTGCATTCCTATGAGGAATAAAACAAGGATGTGTACGTGACACAACCTATAAGGTTTATGAATTCATTAATGCAAATAAAGTCTATAAGTTACAATGGACTAATCAATGTGATTGATTGAGTACAAGAAACTTAGAACTGTGATCTTTACTTTGATGATATAGTCAAAGGGTTTGATTGGTATGTCAAAGATAAAAGAGATCTGTGATTTGGTGGGAGCGTATTCACATTCCACATGTTGATGTGAAATGGAAATGTTCTAGAATGGAAATCCAAAGTGGAAATTATATTTAAGGAAGATAGAGACATTTCCTATGAGATAGGAATAGAGATCTATAGTGATAGTTCTCAGAAAACCTCTTGACCTGAAAAGAGAGAGCATACATTGGCAATCTATAATGAAAGGTTCAGTATGCACATATTAAGTGGGAGAAAAACTTATCCATGTTACATGGAGTTAGTATCCCAAGGCCAACTTTCCAATTCTTATGAAGAATGGGAACACTAAAATAGATATGGATCTATCATGTATGTAATCATCCCATTATCTTGCATGTATGGACATGCCAAGAATAAAATGCATTCATCATTTTGTATGTAGGACATGACAATATGATGTGCTCATCCTGATAACTTGTATGTGGGACATGACGAGTGGATGTCTGTCTAGTTCCAGTAAGGGTTACTAGGATACCATAAGAACTTGATTGGTACTTGAGAAGTACTAGTTCTATGGAAATAAGGAAGGGTTCACTATAAAGAGTTACACTGATGCAAACTTCCGAAAAAGGACAGAAAATTAATCGCAATATATATGGGATATATATAAAATGAATGTTTGTTGATAATTGGAAACGTTCCAATAAAGTTGTTTTAAAAGGAAAAGCTGAGTATCCGTGTGTTAGAGAACAACAATGGATACTATATGGATCTGGAAGTTTATGAGATGAACATATAGTTATTCCGGTCATTGATGACAAGTAAGGTACGCTTGGTCATGCAATGTGGCTAAAGGTTAGCAAAGGAATACTAGATCACATATTACGACAACTCCATCTCATACGTGTGACGTACAGTGAAGAGATGAGAGACATGCAGTTAATATCGACTTTGGCAAGGTGCTACCATGACTCACTATGTTAGCACTGGAGCACAGTAACATGTAGGACATGTTTGAAGATCACTATGAATATGATTCAAGGGTGATTGGCTCGCAGTGCAAGTGGGTCTGTTGGTATGTATGCCCTGAGAGCCAATGATGGGATGATTGGTGGGATACATTAAGATTGATTTGATAAAGATCAAAGGCAAGATTCCAATTCTTTCTGGTTCAGTCATATGAGATAATGATAGAACAGATTGAATGTCTAAAAAATGACAATACTCAATAACGTATGTCTTCAGGTTCAGGACCTGAACAATGAGATCATACATATGCTAAGAGTTTATACATTCTTATCATGTCCCTAGTCAGATGTCATTGTGGAAGGTAGATAGATAGAAATGACACACAAGACTAGATTGTGGTGTTGGTTGATGACATAATCTCATTAGTCATGATGTGGAGATATCAAACCAAACACATAGGTACTTGTTAGAGAACAAGTTTACCGGACAGACCCACTGTGAGTTTGACACATGGAACCATGACATGGTAGTCATAGTTAGTTCTCACAATGATGGTGGTGAGTGTGATTCTTTGACCTGAAATCACTACACTCAACACATGTCGTTGGGTACACTTTGATATCATCAAACACAATCTTGAAACATGGGTTGTTATAAAGGTGATGATTGGGTGGCTTTGACACATGGGGCTTTTGAGGGGTGAGTGATAGATATGGGATTTATCCCTCCTGAGGGAGTTTGATATCCATGGCCACTTGATGAGTAGGATTGAGATAGGTGTGCACACACATGTGCAAATCAGTGTGTGATATTGATGTCATACATATCTCCTCCAATATACTCTGAGATCAAGAAAGTGAATGAATGTTGACAGGATGACTGTTCCATGCCTTGAGTTCATTCGGGATATCAGTGACAAAGGAATTATACATTTGTTGTAACACCATTCATGGATTGTAGGATTGAAAGTTGTTCTCTAAATTTCTATTTCACTTGGGTAGCACTGATGTGCGACTAGGCACCGATCTCTGCTTGTGTAGTCATAAGTGTTATGGACTTTCACTACCAACGTGAAATGGACCTGCAGGGTCACACACATAGGATTTAACCTGGAAGAGGAGTTTATCCACAAAACAATGTTTATATTGATTACTAAAGGAGTTTTGTAGTTCAATTAAACACTCAATCGATTGCTAACTCAATATCATAGTGTTCAAGGTGTTGGACCGATTGATCAGCGTATCAGATTGATTGAAACTGCGATTGACTGATTTTGCATAGTCTGCACTTCCAACCGATCGGCTCATGAGATGAACCGATTGGCTCAGGTTGGTGAACCGATCGACTCAACTGGTGAGATGATCGACTCATGTATCAATGAACCGATCGGCTCAATTATTGAACCGGTCGGCTTATGTGAGCAACGGAGATCGTTTGGAAAGTCGATTTTGCAAATACAATTTGTTTCACTCGTACAAATTTGATTTGGACAAGGATTAATATTTGATTAATTTGAAACAAATTTGAAAGTCAATTTGAGTTGGATCAGGACCACGAACCGATCGGATTAGAAGTGAACCGATCGACTCAGGGGTCCCAACCGATCGGTTGAGGTTGAACCGATCGACTCAACTCCCCAACCGACCGTTTCATGTATGAAACAATCAGTTCAGGTGGCACAGTTGGTTGTTTTTTGTGGAAAATTCCGAACCCTTCTACTCCTGCTTTAATCCTGCATTACCTAGGGTAGAGAACCATGTCCCATGACCCTCCTATATATAGGGGTAGTGGGGGCTTCTTAGGACAACAACTCAGTGCACCAGTTGCTCTGCAAAGTTATCATTCTCTCTGGTTTTGGTAACCGAGAGAGAGCCCGAGCAAGTGCTAACTGATAAGGGATGCACAATAAGGGAAAGACAACTACAGAAAGCGACTGGTGGCAGGAGAGTGTGTCGATGACTATTACGCCGACAGGAGGGTGCGACTCCTTCCGATTCCTTGTGGGACAAGGAGATCAGAGTTCGAGGTGGTCTGTGTGGACTACTGCAGAGGAAAGAGACTTCTGCCGCTCGGAGGATAGCTGTCAATCCCGACAGTCCTGGTGAGACCAGGAGGTGCCAGTCCTGGTGCGACCAGGAGCTACACAGACATCGTCCAAGATCGGAGGTGAATACCATGCAAGCTGAGAGGTAAAGTCACCGAGCAAGCCTCGAGACAAGGTATGCCTCTACAAACCATCCTTCCTATTGTATAGATGTTGACGCGTTTCCTTTGTTCTGGGTCTGGGAGGAGAATTTTTTTTGTTTCCGCTGCCTTCTCTGTCTCCCTTAAAACCCAACATCATCAACTAACTAGGTGAAAGAATTGTACAACTTACACCGTCCCATGATGTGAGGACTTGGATTAGATGATCTTAAAAGGAATGATTTGAATACTCACATCACCAAGGTGTACCTACCTTTTCAGGTGTATTTCAATAAGTATTTATGCAATTAAGTGCGCTCGACTGAGAGTAGTACTAGGATGGGTAATCTATTAGGAAGTTGATCCCCATATATGCATGAGTGAGGAGAAAGAGTGTATCTGAGGCCATTGGTGGTATGTGGGAGCATGCATCATTCCTTAAACTTTACTACAACCTTAGGTGGAGAGCCCACAAATTACCAATGGTACCATAGACAATTCTACTCTGATAGGTGGGGCCTACAAGGGCATGTTACATGTCAGTCTTTGTCTGTATGGTCTAGACATGCTTGGAGTGGCTATTTGCCGAGGCAAAATAGAGACACACTTGTACTGGTAAATTCGAATCGGTGTTGGGTGTACATGGATCATTCTGGGTTTTTAGTGAAATAGGAAAGGCATTATGAGGGCATATCATATAGCCCAGACAAAGACGTTAAGAATCTAAGTGAGGGAGATTCTAACATCCCATGATTTGATGCCTCAAATGTAATGATATTAAAAGAAAGGCTTAGACTATCATATCACTAAGATAGACCTCTTTTTTAGGTATCTCATCAATAGGACATCTATGGTCAAACATGCTCAACCCAAAGTAGTAATAGCATGATAAGACAACTCATCATTCATGGAAATCTACTACATCATCAGGTGGTGAGCTTGGACATTACTCAACCTTTAATCACCAATTCCGACCTCTATTGGATCTTCATTGCTAAAAGACGACTAAACCAAAGGTTGACTTAGAAATTTGACTGAAGGTTAGTCTAACTTTGGTTGATACTTAGCCAATTTTATGCCTCTTACCAAAGAGACCACTTAGGCCATAGAAAACAACCCTATGGTTATTTGAACCAAAAAATAAGATCCAAAATGTTCTCAAAACACCGTATAACACCAAGAACTAATATGTGATGATTATTTTTTATCACATGTCATTGATTATACATGTGTGAAAGGACTACTCTATTCTCAAAATCCCAAATCGTCAATATTAGGTTTCTACCTAACCAAACCATAGAAAATACACTATAATACATATTAAAAAGGTAAACTAAGTAATACACTATAGTACATATTAAAAAGGTAAACTAAGTCATAAGCAAATCAAACATTAATAATCCATTATTTAGGAAAAAATCATGCAAGTAAGTGATAAGGTACATATTACATTTTAAGATATGAAAAGGACCACATAATTTCCTCTTGTTATTGCTTAGATAGGTAATTATCTACTATCTTTTCACTATTTTTCAACAATATAATTTAAATTTAAAAATATTTGTACAGAAATAGGGTGACAAAGTAGGCAGAAAAAACAAAATTTTCTGTCCATATTTCCCATAACAGTAAGACCGCGTCAACAACTATCTAATGGGAAGGATGGTTTAACAAGGTCATACCTAGTCCTTGAGCAAGTCTAGTGACTAATCCTCATTGTAGTTGTGTAACTATCATCTAGTTGCACTCGAACGATGTCAGTTGTAGCTCTTGGTCTTCACCACAGACAGTAGCCTGACGTTGGTCTCCTAGCAGTAAAAGTATCTACACCTCTAGAGAAGTCCACAAGGACCGCCTAGAACTCCTGTCATTCTACTACAAAAGACAGGAAGGAGTCATACCTCCCGTTGGTGTACTAGTTACCAACTTGCTCTCCCACAATTGTTCTCCCTTGCTATCCCTCCCTTTATCAGGTAGGACTTGCTTGGGCTCTCTATTAGTTACCACAACTAGGGAGGACAATAATTATCAGAGGCAATTGAGTTATACTCTAGGAAGCCCCCAATACCGCTTTATTTATAGGAGGGTTAGGGTCAGGGTTCCCATTATGTGTGGGAGTGGAAGGAACTAGAATTTTAGGAAAATTTACAACATGCGATAGGTAATAGAACTGTAAGGTAGAAAAGTTTCGAGTAAGAGACAATTACCAATTTTATAATAGAGGCCAAATACATTTCTATTTTGAACACACCAGAGGATACTATATGGATTAAGAAGTTCATTTAGATGAACTTGCGGGAGGTTACAACTATTGATCATCAACATCTAAGTCTCAGTCCCAACTATGTTGGGGTCGACTACATGGATCCTTTATTTCCATTCAGCTCTATCATAGATCATATTTTGAGATGTAGAGATTCAAAATCTCTCTTTATAAGTTCTTCCCATGTTAATTTAGGCCTTCCTCTTATTCTATTAATTGTGCTTGACTCAATGGCATTGCTTCATATTGGCACATTAGTCGGCATGGGTTGCACATGTATATTGATGACACATTAGAAATATTGTGACAACAACATAGCTATTTGGATAAGCTAGGAAACACAAATAGCATACTATGAAAATTTCCATCTCATACCAAAGATTGTATAGCAATGAGATGAGGTACTGACTAGAAGAAAATGTTTCTAACCTACTATAAAAGCATTTGTATAGAAGAAACATGATGGACATGTTAAGATCACTTGGAATGAGATTCATAGCTGATTGGTTGTAAGTGAAAGTGGGAGTTTGTTGGAATTTATTCCCAAAGAGCAAATCATTTGATAATAATAAAAGCAATTTTATCTATTATGTTTATCTAAATCATGAGATGATGAAAAAACATGACAGTTGTCTAAATAACAATGTTACTCAATGACGTACGTCTTCAGGTTGAGGACCTAAGGAATGAGATCATATGTATGATAAGAGTATAAAATTTCTTGTTATGTCCCTAGTCAGATATTACTATGGAAGCAAAATAGATGACAATAATACATAAGACTAGAATGTGTGTTGACTAATGATAGAGTCTCTTTAGTCATGATATGGGATATCAAGTCAAACATATAGGTACTTGTTATAGAATAGTGTACTAGACAGACCCACCTTGAGAGCGATACATGAATACCATGGAATGGTAATCACAATCATCTCTCAAAGTGATAGTGGTGATAGTAGTTCTTAGACTTGAAGTCACTACACTCATCACACGTCATTTGACAAACTTTGACACCATCCAATGTGACCTTGAATAAGGGTTGCCATAAAGGCGGTGCTCGGGTACATTGTGACACATGGGGATCGACTGTGAGTGATTTAGATGGGACTTCTCCAATAGGAGTTGATATACTAGCCACTTGATAAGAGAGACTAAGAAATGTATGGACATACTT
The DNA here is from genome assembly GCA_963693085.1 of Alisma plantago-aquatica. NCBI lineage: Eukaryota > Viridiplantae > Streptophyta > Magnoliopsida > Alismatales > Alismataceae > Alisma > Alisma plantago-aquatica. The sequence continues at coordinate 1,133,329,213 of OY856411.1, read as the reverse complement.
GTGTGACTCAATACTTGATATATGAGCTAACATGCATCTCATACAATCTTCTCTAGTCCAAGGAACATGGATTGAATATTAAGAGGATGATAATTCCATGCCTCGAGTTCGATCTAGATATCAGAGACAAATGAACTATACGAGCTCTATAACAATGATCACATATTATAGGTTGAAGTTATTCTCCAACTTTCCAATTACTTGGGTAGCAATGATGTGTTTCAAGATACCACTCATTGTTTGTGATGTCATAATCTAGTTATGGACATTCACTGTCAATGTAATTTGGGACCTATACAGTCACACACATAGGATGCATCTTGAATAGGAGTTTACTCATGAATAAAGTTTGACCTGATTGCTAAAGTGTTTAGGTAATCAACTTGAACAACATTAGATGATAGTTGGCTGACTGGAGGGCCCAACCTATCAACTGGGAATGTGAGTCGAGCAAATGGAGTGTCCAGTCGATGACTGAGAAGTCCATTCAATTGACAGGATGACAGTAAGACTTGATCAAGGATTATTGCTGACCTCATGTTGTGCATTGATCGTCACATTAAAAACCAATATGTTTGTGAATAGGAAAATATTCCAATCGACCGGCTGTGTGTTAGTCGACCAATTGGGAGCCCAAATAACTGACTAGTGATTTGTAATAGCAAAAAATTCATGAAATTTGTGTCCTCACATCCCCAGGTTTGTGGAAATCCTGACCCATCCACTCCTATATAAAGGGGTCTTGGCTAAGGCTCTTAGGAAAACTCTCCCAATCTCAACGTAACATGAGAGGCAAACACATCTTGCCTATCTAAAGGCAGATATATCCAAAGGGGATACATTTTATACTAGCACGTTGACAACATGATAAACAACTCCTTCTTGTAAGTTTTTGTAGAATTATAGGAGTTTCTAGTGGTCTGTGTGGACTAGGTAGAGGCATGGAGGTTGTTGCCACCATGCTAGGAGAACATCATCAATTGTCATCTATGGTGATACACCAGGAGGCCGCCGTCGATGACTTTCGTGTCCATCTTGAAGAAGAAGCACAACACTATGAGGATTGTCACTGGACTTACTCCAAGACCAGGTGTATGCCTCACAATCTCCTTCCCAATTTATAGTTGTTGAACCAATCCACCGATTATGGGAAATATAGACATAAATGTTTTTGTTTCTGCAACTATCTTTGTCACCCAATTTCCCTAAAAAACAAAATTTTTTGAATTCCATTACCATTTGTTTTTAGGGAAGGGAGCGTAGAAGAAATCTTTTCCCTTTATCCCAAGCTGTTGGATCCTTTGTAGCTATAAAATGTCAGTGAATAAAAGACACAAGAGGATATAAAGGTCATATACGTGCTCACACTACTTGTCCAACAAGTAAACATATCTCTTGGCTATGAAGAACTCGAACACTCACTTCTAGATCCAGAACAATCACCAAGAAAAATGGATTGATTACCAATAGATACGAATTGTCTGCCAAGCAACAACTTGTTGTCATCTTGTAGAACTCCAAGCCTTTACACGTATGCCTTGGTGTATACTTAGTCCATGTGGATGAGGGAGAACATGGTGCACCTCCTTGGCTAAAAATTCAAAGTGAAACATGTGTTGTCAACGTGCTAGTCATCCCATAACTCATTTACTTCTCCTAACTTGGACATCAATTCTTACGATGACTTCCTCTCTCCAAGAAGGAAGTTTGATGGCCAAATTGTCTCACAAGTTGTCTCAAAAGACATGTCCTACCCTTTGGGACATGACCCCTTTACATAGGAGTGTCATGGCCCTAAAAAATGATTCTAATCCCTTTCCTAATTGCAATACAAAGAATTGTTTAGTGCTGAAAACTCAAACTGGATTTGAGATCACATGATCTTGTTTGCAGATCACCCGATCTCAGTCCTTGATTGCCCAATCTCAGAAGCTGATCATCCAATAATGATGATTCAAATCTAGATCAGAAATCTGAAACTTTCCTTACTAAAGTGTGATCACCTTATCTAATAAGTAGATCACCCAATCTCAAAATTCCAGTGGAAAACTGAATCGATCAATTGAAAATGAATTGATCATTGATCCAATTATCTGATTGGACAATTAGACATTCTGGTTGCCCGATCAAAAGGTTAATCTTCCCATTTATGATTTAAAACCATTCTAATAGTATGTTTGATTGTGAAATTCATTTATTTTATGCATCCTTGTGCATGTAACCCAATAGGTTCCTATTTACATTAGTAGCGATGCTCAAAACAAAATAAGAAAATATTGGTGTCTATCCACACATAATTTCCACACAAATAAAAGGAGTGAGTTGGATAAAATATACAATATGTAAAAGTGATCGATGTTGCTATGACCATATAATCCCTTTGTCACACATATCCATATTGAAAAGGAGGCATATAATGTCATCCTCTGAACATTCAATCTTGTTCCTTGAACTAGAGCAGAGTATTCGAGACAATATAAGATCAATATCATATATTAACTCACATGAGCATGACCATGCATTTTACAGTCTCACTTATCAAGTGGTTGTGAGATCACCCTAAACATTTCATCTACATCTCTTACAATATGCTCCATGTGTCATAGTGTACCCAATTACCACCTTTTTGGTAACTCATAATTCTAAACACGTTAGGCTAGTATCAAAATACACAAGACAACATCTATTAATACATTGATTTCAAATCTAAGGATCATAGTCACGATTGTCACATTGAGATATGGTTGTTACATGTACATGACTTCCATGTATCAATCTCAACGTCGGTCTATCTACAACTTGTTCTCTAACAAGTACCCTTATATCTGAGTTGATCAATATCATGAGTAAAAATACATCGTCATCACTCACTATACATGCCATTCTTGTGTATTATTGTTGTCCTATACTATCTACAATAATAACCAACTAGGGACACAACAAGAATGAATACTGTAATTATACACATGATCCCAAGTTTAAGTCCTTTACCTAAACCATTTGTCATTTAAACATTCTTGGGACATTATCAAGTTCATTCATTACCTCAATACTGAAACAAACATAATAAGTGGAATTGCATTTTATTGATAACTAAATAAAGTAAAAGAATATCCCTTTTACAATCATCACATGAAGATCTCAGGACATATAGCCAATCACTCACACTAGATCCAATCACTCATGAACCTAATTCTAATAGATCTAACATGAGCATCATGTTTCTAGTATGAAAGTGTTAACATCAAGGGTTCAACAACATTGTTTTTAGTTGTTACTCTACAAAGCTTTGCATATCCTCGCTATACGATCTCATGTATAAGATGGTAACACTAAGTATTTCTTGGAATGATGATGTGATTTGGTGGTTCCTTAGCTTGTGAAATATCTCTATTGTTTTCACAATAAAGATTTATTGCATCTTCACTGGTTGGAACCACCCCAAGTTCACTAATCAACTTCTTGATCCATACAACTTATCTTGCTACATTTGATGGAACAATGTAGTTGATCTCTATTATAGAATCAACCATGATCTCCTTCTTAGAATTTGACCATCTTACAACTCCACCAATTAGGAAAAAAATGAATCTAGATTGCGATCTATAATCATCCTTATCGGTTTGAAAGCTTGCATCCGTGTAAACTTTTACAACTAACTCTTCCTCACCACCATAAATTAGGAATTGATCCTTAGTTCTTCTTAAGTACTTAAGGATGTTCATTACATCTATCCAGTGACCATTACCTAGATTTGAATGATACCAGCCCATCATGCTCAAAGCATTTGAGACATTTAGACACACACATAGCATTCCATACATGATAGATCCAATTTTGAGGCGCATGTAATCTTACTCATCTGTGCCCACTCTTCTGAAGAGTTTGGACATTGAATTCAAAAGAAACTTATACTATGAGACATGGATTTGTTTCCTCTCCTATAATTAGGAAGGCTAAAACTCTCTAGAACTTTGTCAATGCATGTACTTTGGCTTAGGCAAATCATCCTTCTAGATCTATCTCTATAGATCTTGATTTATCGAATATAGGATGTTTTGCATAAGTCCTTATGGAGAAGGTATTGTCCATCCATGTTTTAACCAATTATAGAGTAGGTATATTCCCATGAATAGTATGTCATCTGCATACAACGTGAGAACTATAGACCTACTCCCACTAACCTTCTTATAAACACAAAGTTCATCTTCATTTTAGATAAAGACAAGCTATTTAACTAACTCATCAGAATAAAGTTTCCAACTCTCAGATGCTTTCTTCAATCCCTAGATTGACTTTTGTAGCTTACAAACTTTATTTCTTTCATTTGGAATGATAAAACCTTCATGTGCACATCATTATAAGATTCCCATTAAGGAAAGTGGTTTTAACATCCATTTTGCCAAATGTTATAGTCATGATAAGTTGCAACGTCTAATAGAAATTGGTGCAAAGTTTCATCATAGTCAACATCTTGGGCTTTTTTGAAACCTTTTGCCACCAATGTACATTTGCAGGTTTGTACACTACCATCTGTGTTAGTCTTCTTCTTGAAGACCCATTTACACCCTAGGTTTTACCCCTTCAGGTAGATCCACCAAGGTCCATACCTTGTTGGTATACATGGAATCCATCTCAGATCTCATAGTCTCAAGACATTTCTTAGAATCTAGTCCCTTAATAACAACATTGTAGGTAGTTGCCTCATCACCTTCAATGACCTAGACATTATCTTCTCGAGTCACAAGGAATCCATATCTCTTTAGATCAAGACATGTCCTACTAGACCTTCAAGTTCCTGTGTTATGATAGGGACTTGGGATTCCACAAAATTTTTTGCTTCCTATTGTTCCTTATCTACCTCCATAGGTTCAATGTTATCTTGTGAGTCTTGAACTTCTTCGAGTCTTACTTTCCACTTGCTAGTTCCTGTGAAAAAAATTCCTTTTTAGGGAATACAACATGTCTATCAACAAACACTTTGTTGTCAGATGGAATACATAATTAGTAACACTTAGCTTTCTTAGGGTATCCAATATAGGTACATTTATCTGATTTGGGTCCAAGTTTTTCATAGATATGCTTCTTGACATAGATTTAACAACCCAAATCTTTCATGAAAGATGTATTGAGACATTTCCCATTCCATATCTCATATGGTGTCTTTTCAATAGATCTAGGAGGTACTCCGTTATGTGCAAACACGGTGGTATCAAGAACATGTTCCCAAAAGGAAATGGGAAGATCATCTAAGCTCATTATTGATTTTACCATGTCCAACAAGGTACAATTAATTCTTTCTGATACACCATTATGTTGTGGTGTTCCAAGTGGAGTCCATTATGATACAATACCATAACTCGTTAGATAGAAATCAAACTCTTGGCTAATATATTCTCCACCTCAATCTAATCAAAGTGTTTTAATTCTTTAGCCAAGTTGGTTTTGTATGTCATTCATGAATTCCTTAACCTTTATAAAGAATTGTAATTTGTGTTGCATAAGATACACATTTATAAATCTACTGAAGTCATCAATAAAAGTGATGAAGTACTCATACTATTTCTAGCACTTGTGCTAAAAGGTCCATACACATCACCATAAATGAGTCCTAATAAGTAACTAGCTCTCGCACTATTCAAGTGAAAGGTTCTTTTGTTATCTTCCCTAATAAACAATGTTCACATGTCTCTATAGTTTTAATATTAAAAACTCCAGATAACCATCTTTATAAAGTCTAGAAATCTACTTCTCATTTATGTGCCCTAGATGATAGTGCCAAAGATATGTTTTGTATGAGCAAGTAACTTGTAACTTATTGCTATTATGGTTATATATATGTGTCTCAAGATCTTATAAATAAAGACCATAAGACATAAGGGTAGTTCCATAGAAGATCTCATCTTTAGAAATGGAAATACAAACATTCTTTACTAGAAACTAATAACCATTCATGTCCAAATAAGATACGAAAATAATGTTTCTATTTACGACATGTACATAATTGCACTTCTCTAAGTCTATTACAAGACTAGTGGACAAAGATAAACAATAGATGCCTACTACAATGACAACACTCTTGCTCCATTTGCAATCATAGTTCCAGCTCCCCTTTTGTTTAGAAGTCAACTTTTTAGATCTTGCATATTTGAACATATGTGAGATCCACATCCATTATCCAATATGCATGATGAAGAAGTAGATAAGTTTATTACAATAACATATATACATGAAGTGGATATCTCTATCTATTTCTTCTTGTTCTTCAGTTCCTCAGGGTATAGAGAGCAATTTCTCTTCCAATGTCCAAATTTTTGACAACAGTGACAGTGGCCTCCCTTATCCACTCCTCCTTTTGCTTTAAGTGCAAAAGACTTGTGTCTAGTTTAGAACCTTTCTTATCTTTTCCTTTACCCTTGTATTTTCCTTTTCCTTTGCTGACCATCATTGACAATTTCCTCCCTGAGTCACTCCTCCTTTTGCTTTAAGTGCATAAGACTTTTGGCTGTCTTTAGAACCTTTCTTAGATTTTCCTTTTCCATTGAAATTTCATTTTCCTTTGCCAACCATGAACATGATTTGGGATTATCTTTCATTTTACCTTTAATAATTTTCAACATGCCAAGTAGCTCAATCAATGGCTTATCAAAGTCATTCTTGCTATAGTTCATGACAAAAGTGCTTGTATGAATCTAAAATTGATGGAAGGATTATGTCTGTGGACAACTCCTTACAGAATGGAATTCCCAGTTTTGTAAGACATTCCACATATTTAATTAATTTGAGCATATTGGGTCCGACTGGATCACCTTCCACCATTTGACACTTAAATTTGGCCTTGGAGACATCATTCCTCTCTTGCCTTTCTTGTTCTTGATATGTGTTCCTGAGATAAGTTATTATTTCAATAACATCCATGTTCTCATATTGCTTCTGAAGCTCTTGATTTATGGAGAGAAGAATGAGGTAATTGATGTCTATGGCGTCATTGGAATGCTTCTTATAAGCATATGTTTCTTCTCTAGGAACATTAGGAGTTAGTTCATTAGGTACTGGTGTGTTTAGGACATTGAGCTTACGTTAATGTGTGAGAACAATTCTCAATGTCCTGAACCCGTCACTAACATTATTTCCATCTTGTTTCTCTTTGTCAAGGGCAAGTAAGAGTGAAAGTGAATTATGGATTTTGTCCTTCATTGATTTACATAGAAGGTAGTTTGCACAAGCCAATAAATTGATTTGAAAATTAATTTGATTGACAAGATCAATTAGGACTTTAATTATTTATGGTCCCACTATTTTATTCAAATTAATAGCCCTCACTATTAATTTGAAAGATTACAACAAGCAATTTTCTAACGAGCGATGATCCAAAACAATAAATTCATTTCTCAGGCAATGCCGACACCCATACCTCATTATTAAGGCAGGTGAGAATTCCCAATTGCATCATATGCAATTCTTCAATAGATGGTTGCACAACTACGTGTCAATAGTTCATCATATGAATTATATGTTTATGCCTCTAAGTTCTTAATCCCATTAAGGTCACCTAGATAAGTCCAACCCAAGGCCAATACAATAGGTATGCTCCCTGCTTGGAATGCCCATATACTTATTATCACACTTCCCTAAGGGTACGATGCACCACACAGGGAATTCCCATACTTAGTTGAGCAATGTTTTCATGTGTATCACACATAGAATACATCTTCAACATCGATATCTGTTGAGGGATATATATATATATATATATATATATATATACATTCAATCATCATTGTGTATATGCTAGTATATGTATCATTTACTATTAAAATCACCACATGCAATGAAATTGGATATGACATGTAATACAACAACTTGAGCCAACATGTTTTGTAGAAAAACAACTAAGATATTATCTTCAAAATGTAATCCTAGTGCTATCACTTTGGGGTTTATGTTCACCCGATCAGATTAGATGATCTCCCAATAAAAAATCCTTGATTTGGAAGATCTTGTGTTGTCATAGATCCATCATCTCATCCTAATCACATACCCTCTAAGGACCATCCTCTTTGATGTGGGCTTCTTGTAATCTCATCCTCTCCACCATGGTCCATCTGTGATGTTTCCACATCATCCTATTCAAAATGGACAATTAAAATTTACATGAGTAATGAATAGAGAAAGGCATGGCATGCAATCCATATACATGTTACATGATGTTTGATTAAAATAAAAAAATTACATGTTTCATATCACACCACATCGATCTAATTGACAAATCCACATCCACAAAAAAATACAATTTTCAAGGCGTCACATTAGTTTATATTTACATATCATATCATATAGATATTAGGTGAATATGGATATAAGACTGCATAATATTCGTCCAATGTATCATTTTTTGTTAAAATCCCAAACCAAAGTTAGGGCTCTGATACCATTGTTGGGTTCTACAAAAGGGGGTGCAGTGAAAAAACAAAAATTTCTTCCCTTTCTACCCAAGCCATTAGATCTGTCATATCTATAAAATGTCAATGAAACAAAAGACATAGAATGGATAAAGGTTATACATTTACACACAGTACTCGCTAACAATTAGACACATCTTATGTTAGTGCTATACTTGAAAACTGAGATCTAGATCTAGAATAACCACTAAGAAACCCAAATAGATCACCAATAGATCTAAATTATTTATGAAGCATCAACTTATTGTCATCTTGTAGAACGTGTTATACAAGCCTCCATACATATGCCTATACCTATACTTTGTACACATGGATGATGAAGAATGTGGTGCACCAACTTGGCCATGAAGTCAAAGTGGAACAAAAGATATCAATGTGCTATTTGTCCGGGAACTTCCTTTCTTCTCCTATCTTGGGAAGTAGTCCTTAGGAAGACTTCCTCTCTCCAATAAGGAAGTTTGATGGCCAACTTTTCTCACAAGTTGTCTCAAAAGATGTGTCCCACCCTTTGGTATGTGACTCCTCTATATAGGAGAGTCATGGGCATGGAAAAACGTTATTCCAATCCCTTTCCTAATTGCAACCCAAAAATAGTTTAATGCTGAAAACTAAGATTGGATTTGAGATCCCCCAATGTCATTGATAGATTGCTCGATCTCAATCCCATATCACCTTATCTTGGAAGCAGATCAACCAGTGATAGGAGTTCATGTCTAGATCTGAAATCTAATACTTTCTCTGTTGAACTGTGATCACCCAATCTCAAAACTAGATCACCTGATCTCAATAGTCCAATGGAAAATTTAGTCAATCGATTGACAATCAATTAAACTATTGATCCAATAATCTGATCGGTCGATCAAACATTCTAGTAGCTCAATCAGAGGGTAAATCAGCCTATTCATGAATCAAAATCATTCTAATCATATGTTTGATGCGAAATTTGATTCCCTTATCTTTGTTTGCATGTGACTTGGTAGGTTCCTAATTACACTGGTAGTAATGTTCAAAACAACACAATCAAAGATTAGTGTCTAGACAAACTTCATTTCCACTCGAGTAAAGGGAATGAGTTCGAGAACAACTACAACATGTAAAAGTGATCAAATTTTCCGTACTAAATAATCCTTTTGTCACAAATATCCATATTGAAATTGAGGCATGGAATGTCATACTCTTCACATTCAATATTGTTCCTTGAACAAGATCATAATACTCTAGATCATGTGATCTCAATATCATATATTGACTCGAAAGATCATGGCCATGGATTTCATAGTCTCTCTAATGAAGTGGTCGGGGATATAACTCTATAGGAGGGATAAATTCTTCCTACATTACTTACAATATGCCACCATGTGTCAAAGTGAACCCAATCATCACCTTTTTGGCAACACATATCTTAGAACACTATTGGGATAGTGTCGAAGTACACAAAACAACATGTGTTACAACAGTGATGTCAGGTCTACATATAACAATCACCACTTTCACATTGAGATATGACTTTGACATGTCATTACATGACTTCTATGTGTCAATATAAAGGTGGGTCTGTCCCGTACACCTCATTCTCTAACAAGTATCACTACTACAGAACCTACCTTTAGTGTCGGTTATTTAAGGCCTTTAGTGTCGGTTTCTGAGCGACGCCTATGTGGGCGACACTAAAAGGTCACCCATTACGCGTCGGTTCCAGAACCGACACCCAAACTCTTCGTGCGCGACTGAAAACACGCCATCAGGGGACTATAGGTGTCGGTTATTAGATAAGAAACCGATGCCCAAACCCTTCGCGCCACAGAAAGGGCGCCATCTTGGGCGCTATCAGTGTCGGTTATAAGCCAAAAAACTGACGAAATATGTCTTCGCGCCAAAAGAATATGTGTCGGTTACATTTAAATAACCGACACTGTAACGTTATGTGTCGGTTGTTTACAATTACCGACGCCTATTATTGGCGCCAACTTGGGCACTATCAGTGTCGGTTTTTAGTAAGAAACCGACACCATATTTGTTCACACCACAGGAAATAGGCACCGGTTATATCTAAAAAACCGACATTATATCATTGTGTGTCGGTTTTTTACAAATAACCGACGCCTATTGTTTTTTTTGTCAGTCTGCAGACCTGCTGTGACTGGTCGCAGGATGAGAAACCTGCAGTTCAGTTAACTGAACTGCAGGTTTTACGACATCCATTGATATCAGCCAACAACAGGCCACAAACCTGCAAATTTAACAACAAAAATATTCACACATGCATTTAGCAATACAACCTGCAGTTCCATTTTATTTTCACACATTTAGAAACATTCATGTAGCTAGCAATCTGTAGTTCCATTCATTCACATTCACACATGTAGAAACATTCATATAGTAACCAACACTTTCATTCATTTTCACTCAGACACATGTAGAAACATCTAGACATGTAGAAACATTCACACATATTATAATTCAGAAATTCATTTACAAAATCCCCACTATTTGTATGGTTTTTGCCCATTCTTCTCTTACTTCATTTAATTATCCCATCGTATAGGGAGCATGTACATCTGGTAAGTCCGTTCCTGTAGTGGGGTCAGCTTTAAACACCTGTAAAGAGAATGATGTATATATATAATTAATGAGCTATAAATAAGATTGATATATTTCATATTATCTAATGAGACTATATAATACCTGAGCAATACAATTGATGTCCATACAACATGACAGACTAACACATATATAATACATAACAACAACATCGTCGAATTTACATACAACACTAGCTTAGTACATATATAGTGGGACTTATAAGGTGACGATCCCACCTGGTAAAATAGGTTACCGACAACTACATGTTACGACTGGGAGGTCGTGATTCAGCAACAATATGCATTAGCAGGAGGACAAACATATCACCATATGTTTGTCCTCATATGGTGATCTGTTTGTCCTCCTGCTAATGCATACGTTGCTGAATCACGACCTCCCAGTCATAACATGTAATCGGTAACCTGTTTTAGCAGGTGGTATCGTCACCTTAGTCCCACTATATATGTACTAAGTTAGTGTTGTATGTAAATTCGGCACTGCTATTGTTATGCACTATATATGTGTTAGTCTGTCATGTTGTTATATGAATCTGAACCACTTGTGTGTGCTGCACTTTATGTATTGTATATGTATCTTGCTTCTCTTCATTGGGGCTTCTTCCTGCATATCCTGCATATCCTGCATAGCTATGTCATATCCGTCTTGCATAGCCTTCTTCCTATATTTATTTTTCAAAGAGAATACAAACAAAAATTATTAGTGTAGAGTTAGTGAAATACTGATCAATGTCTAGAATTGGAATAGATCAAGAACCTACTCTCAGCATCGCGTATGTAATATCGGGTGAGATTGGTCCTATAGTTCTTTAGCACCCTCCCACAATGTTAGCATTTGTATTAACTAGAAGATAATGAAACATCAAATCAGAAAATGATATTGATATTAAAAAAGTAAACATTTAGCTTCAATAAAAAAATATAAGCATGCATGCCTCTAAAATTGTGATCTTTTATCAATTAACAATCCTTCATTGTGATCTCCGCGCACATATAAGTCATCATTAGCTTCAATATTTTCTGGAGTTGGCAACCCAACTGAGAATGGACTGGAGTCATCATATTTATCATAGTACTCTTCTTCATCTATAGGATCTTCAATGAACTGTCTTTTACCATGAAGAACAACCGACCATTTATCATTTGCAGGATCATCGATATAAAATACTTGTTTCGGCTGTGATGCCAATATGAATGGTTCAACCTTCTCGCCAATCTTTTCAAAGTTCACTAAAGTGAAACCCAATTCATCCACTATAACTCCTTTGGTGTTATCAACCCAATTACATTTGAAGAGCGGAATTCTGAAATCTATGTAGTCAAATTCCCATATCTCTTCAATGACACCGTAATATGACATTTTAGCTTCACGTGGACTCTTATCCTTTGCACTTGCAAAAAACATAGTCGATGCTTGAAGGGTGACCCCACTGTTTTGGACGACACTCTTATCATCTTGGCGCTTTGTGTAATATGTGAATCCATTAATGTCATACCCTTCATAAGACATAACAGTCAACTTTGGTTTAAAGGCGAGGCATTTGATAGTTTCAGTAATATCATCTAGTGTTTGAGATAGTTGATGTAAGACTTTATCTTCAAACCACTTAATAAAAGTCTTGTTATGCTCTCTAGCAAGCCACATTGTATTGGCTCGAGGATATTGTCTTTTGATGAAATTGGTATGTTCCTCGATATAAACGTTCACTTCGTCCATGTTGTGTAAAATATACAAATGACCTTGTTCCAACAGCTCACGGATGATTACTTTCACACGTGATCCCAAAATTCCTTTGCCAAATAGCTCGTCAATATTCTTGTCATTATCAGGAGTGTCATTACCACTGAGAAAGTCACTGCAGAAATCCATAACCTCTCTCGCCACATAACCTTCAATAATACTCCCTTCAGGCCGATAACAGTTTCGAACATCACCTTTAAAAATGCTCATGTATCGTTCAAAGGGATACATTCAATGCAAGAAAACCGGGCCCAAGATTTTCACTTCCCTAGTCAAGTGGACAACAAGATGTACCATGATATCAAAGAACGAAGGAGGGAAATACATCTCAAGCTGACATAGGGTAACAACCACTTCTCTTTGCAAATTATCGAGAGTCTCAGGGTCAATAACTTTGCTGCAGAGACTGTTGAAAAAAAAACAAAGTCTGGTGATTGCAAACCTTACACGCTTCAACAATATAGATCAATTTGCCACGGGAAATATTTGTTGCATTAGAGTGTGACAATCATGATATTTAAGTCCTATCAACTTCAGATCTTTCATTGATACCAATCTACGGATGTTGGATGAGTAACCATGTGGCACCTTAACATTTATCAAGCATTCACAAAAATCTTTCTTCTCTTTTCTAGACAACGTGTAACATGCGGGAGGTAAGTACGTTCTTTTACTACCCATTTCACATATTTCTATTAATTCTGACCTTATTCCCATTTCACGTTGGTCCAGTCTGGATTTTATCCTATCTTTAGTCTTACCTGGTATATTTAACAGAGTGCCAATGATGCTATCACAGACATTTTTCTCAACGTGCATTACATCGATACAATGTCTGACTGTCAAAGAACTCCAATAAGGAAGATCCCAAAATATTGACTTCTTCTTGAATGAAGAATTGTCACTCCGTGTAGTACATTGTGATCTCTTACCAAATTCATTGACAAAGTCTTTTATTCTTTTATAAACAACCTCCCCTGGTATAGGTTTAGGTGCACTACGTTCCTCATTCAATCCATTGAATGCTTTGCACTTCCTACGATACAGATGGAATTTTGGAAGAAACCTTTGATGACCGAGATATACATTCTTACCGCCATGTTTTAGTCTTGTTGAATCAGTGTTCTCTTCACATATAGGACACGCTTTAGCTCCTTTGACACTATATCCAGACAAATTCCCATATGCTGGAAAGTCATTAATAGTGCAAAACAACATAGCATGCAAACAAAATGTCTCTCTTCGTGAAGCATCATAGGTCATCACACCTTCACCCCAGAGTTTCTTTAAGTCATCAATCAGAGGTTCAAGATAAACATCGATGTCATTTCCAGGTTTTTTAGGGCCCAATATCAACAACGACAGCATTACGTACTTATTTTTCATACACAGCCAGGGAGGAAGATTGTATATAACAAGCATGACTGGCCAAGTGCTATGTTGGCTGCTCAATGTCCCGTACGGATTCATCCCGTCTGTACAAAGCCCTAGTCTTAGATTCCTGACTTCTTCACCAAATTCAGGGTACAATACATCAATCTTCTTCCACTGTGGGGAATCAGACGCATGTCGTAGGATCCCATCATTATTTTTCTTAACATCTGCATGCCACCTCAAATTCTTCGCATCTATCGGATTGGCAAACAAGCGTTGAAACCATGATATTATAGGTAGATACCACATCACCTTGGCAGGAGAACCAGTTTTGGACTCCCCCGAAGTCGTCAATTTAAACCGTGAGGCACCACATTTTGGACAATCTTTCAAATCTGCATAGTCCTTTTGAAATAATACACAATCATTAGGGCATGCGTGTATCTTCTTGGCATCCATTCCCATTGGGCACAACAATTTCTTTACCTGGTATGTTGAGATTGGCAGCTCGTTTCCTTCAGGAAGCATTTCTTTCAACAAAGACAGCAATGATGTGAAGCTTTTGTCGCTCCATCTATTGTTAGCTTTCAACTTATACAATCTCAACACAGCGTTAAGCTTCGTAAACTTAGTACAACCTGTGTATAACAGCATCTCAGCATCATGCACAATGTTTCTAAAAATGGGAGGTGGATCGGTGTGCTCTACCCCACAACTATCCAGCATCGCATCAACGATGTCTACTGGAACTGGTTCATTCACATCTACGTCATCGTAGGCAATTTCTTCTTCCACACAAGCACTGCTATCGACATCCACTGGTTTCGGGTTTGAAATCTCTCCATGCCAGTGCCATTCTGTATAGCCTTGTATAATCCCGTTGCACATGACATGAGTTTTGATTTCGTCACCAATGTTGACTTTCAAGTTGTTACCGCAATGTCTACATAGACAGTAGAACCTATCTCCAGGTTGTTTCCTATGTTCCTCGACAAATTTAATGAACTGGTGAAGACCAGAAATAAACTCTGGGGTGCAGCGATTGCGACTGGACATCCATGATCTATCCATTCTATGATCAAAGAGAAAACAAGTATATATTAGGACAAGATTAGGGTCTAGGGTTAACAAATACATGTGATGTCATTATTATATATAATAAATGTGTACCACCTATCCATTCTTGAACACCTAATCTCACTAGTAAGTGTATAATGTGTATTGGGTTTTCAAGAAAATTTCGGCAGTATTTCCCCGCTATTCTCCAAGTACATATGTACTTAGAGAACAAACGGGGAAATGCTGCCAAAATTTTCTTGAAAACCCAATACACATTATACACTTACATCCTAAGCGAGATTAGGTGTTCAAGAACAGTCCCAAACCGGGGACTATCCAAGATTTACTCCTAATGAGTAAATCTTAGACGGGTTTCTAGGCCAACAAATAATGTATTGTCATTCTTATACCTAAAATCCTAGTTCTTCAAGTTAGGGTGATTATTGATGTCTTTAAAAGCATGATTGGCAATTTAGGGAAAAGTTCATCATTTACATTCCAAGCATGTCACATGTGTGCATTACAATTCATCATTAAGCAAGATATAAGCAAGTATGTCATATTAAAATAGACTAAACAATATGAGAAAATAGTAGTGTAATCATGCAAATGGGAACATTCATGGGAACACACACTTCCGTTATAAGCATTCATGTAGCAACTTTCAGTTCCATTCATTAATCTCTTTTTACATCCACACACAGGGGTGTACCCCTAAACAATAACTAAACAAAGGGGTTGGTGTACCCCTAAACATGCGCATAATTAAAAAAACTATTAATACAGATAAGTCAAGATAGATAGACAACTAAATACTACACCAACATGGTCCCGCATCAATAACTTCTTTTTGATGATGAAGCTGTGTCACGAAGCTCCTCACTGTATTTAGACAAATCTGAACTGACAGGGGCCTCAGATTCAGATTCCTCATAGATGATATCCGACGTCGTGCGCTCATACCGCAGTAGATGATTGGGGGTCTCACAATTGTTGTTGGTTATCCAAACTTTGATGGAATTATGGCCAACTGGACGGAGAAAAAGCCTGTTGCAACGGACCACATTCATCTCTCCAATCCAATCACGCAAACTGGATTTTGATATAAGATTTCCTGCCAAATCATACTCAACCTCGATAACATGTGAATAATTGCCAAAAGTTATGGTCACTTTACCAGGCATGTAGTGTCTTCCTTTTAGAAAACGCCAATGTTTGGGTATGACCAATTGGTTTAAGGAACGATCATCTAGGATGATGTCCAATTGTTCTTCAATAGGGAATGTTAACATTAACATAGAGGCCCAGTTCATAGTGACTGTTATGGGTGGACAGAGACTGCACAATATTAGTATTAACAAAGTGTAAGTACATATAACGATGTTATATATTTTCAGAAAAAGTTGTATAACATCAGTTAACTTTTTATTGCTTGTCATAACCAACTTTATTGTGGTAGACATGATAGCTTGAAAAGAAGTCTACAAATGTACTTAGAGAACAAACGAGGAAATGCTCCTAATGAGTAAATCTTGGACGGGTTTCTAGGTGCTTACTAAAATAGAACCATTATATGGAACTAATCCTACATTATACACATACTTTTCCTGAGTAAGATAATGTGCACTTCATGGAATTATTAAGATCTGAATATATATAAGTTGTTTCTACCTACTTTGATGGGATTTTATAACATTCGAGTCTTCCATTAATAACATTAAGATCTGAATATATATAAGAATCCCATTTGATACACACGATTGAGAATCTTTCACGATACTAGGAAAATACACTAACTAGATATTCATTTAGGTGTTAGACATCAATATGTGTATGAGCCCTAATTAAAAATGATTCTCATAGGAAGTAAATAAATTTAAAAAAAAATGCCCAGCAGCAGGGAGGCACCTTGAGGGAAGATGAGCAGACTAAGAAGAAGAAGGCAGGGCGGGCACCTTGAGGGAAGAGGAGCAGCGGCCAGAGAAAGTCCTAGCAGCTTCCGGCGGCGAAGAGAGGAGCGGAGGAGAGGGCGGCGAGGCTAGGAGACCTAGCTGCTACCGGTGACGGCGGAGAGGGAGGCCGGCGGGCGGAGAGGGAGGCCGGTGGGCGGGCGGGAACCGACTGCTTCTCGCTCGACGGCGACGAGCGGCGAGCACGGAGGAAGGAGCGGCGGCGACGGAGCACGACGGCGAAGCACGAATGGCAGGGAGCGGCGGCGGCGGCAGGGAGTAAGAAATCGCCGGAGCTAGGAAAATCGGGAACGAAATAGGGAAATGGGAAGAATCGTTCGGGCAGGGTGAGCTATTAAGTTGAAAATACGTGTCGGTTATTTAAAAAACCGACAACTAAACCAACAGTGTCGGTTCGTTTGCAACAACCGACACCTATACTATATTATAGTCATCGGTTTTTGATTAAACGACAACCGACAACTATTCCTATCTCACGAATACCATTTAGTCGTCGGTTATTTAGTTACGAACCGACGCAATATGTACAAAATATTGGAGCCAATTTTTTCACTGGAATTTTGAGTTTGGCGGTTGAGTTTAGGTGTCGGTTGTTTATTAATTAACCGACACTTAATAAAAGCGGTACCCGTGTCTGGTCGACCTTCATGGGTTGGATGTCGGTTTCTGTTAAAAACCGACACAGTAGGGTTTATGTGTCGGTTTTTGTATACAACCGACACCTTGAAAACTGACTTTATAAGCCATTTCTGTAGTAGTGTATCCATATATCTGAGTTGATATCCAATATCATGACTAAAGAGACACAATCATCACTCACTATACATGCTAGTATTTTGTATTATTGTTGTCTTATACTATCAAAAATAATAATCGACTAGGGAGATAACAAGAATGAATACTCTTATTATACATATGATCTCATGTTTAGGTCATTAACCTAAACCATTTTTCATCTAGTAATTTTTTTTCAAAGTAGTATCAAGTTTATTTGTTATCTCAATTCTAAAACAAACATAATAAGTGAAGTTACCTTTTATTCATAATAAAAACAAGTGTTAAATATCCATTTTTATAATCATCACATGATGGCTCTGAAGGCATATAACCAACATAAACTACTACAATTTTACCTAATTTATTATAATAGCCTAAACTAGGGTTCAACAAATTCATTCATCCCACTTCTATAGAATTGCATATCAAAAGCTCTAAATAGGAATTAAATCAGTCATTTATCCACCAATTAGGCATTTCTAGGTAAACAACATTAAGAACAATCCCAAGAGACAATACTTGTTTAAGAATGAATTTCCTCTATGGATCCAACAAGCTTGATGTTAATCTAAGTCAAAAGAGAGAATTGACAATTTGTAAGTGCTTACATACTTTATCTCAAGGACTCCATTGAATTTTGTGTCATAGAATAAAATAAGATAAAAGAGATTAAGAAGAATAATTCAACATTAAATTCCTAAAAATTCCTCCAAATTGTTGAGACATTTAGTTTTAAAGCTAACATAGGTTACATTTCCCAGTGACAGCTTTTCTCAAATATCTAACCCTAGATAGTATAATAATGTATATGGTGTTTATAGACATATATGTATATTTTAATGTGAACTATTTCTTGGTTTAGTTACAAGGTTTTACCCATTTTTATATGGGCGTTTTCCTAATAGATAAATCACTCAAATTGTTTATAGATCAGTTTGACTCTTTGACAAGTCAAAATGCAGTCATCCACATAGCATCCCAACCATGATTCTAGATAAGCTTCTCATTGATAGGATAACTAGGTGAAATATAGGTATAGAATCTGATTACTAATCATAACCCTCTATTCTGTCATTTCTTCTAGAGGTTGACTAACCCAAAGGTTAGTCAAGAAAAGGGAAGGCCAGTTTGACCTTTGGTTGACACCTAGCTAGTTTTAAACATCTTACCAATGGAAAACACATAGATCCTATTCAACAACCCTCATGTTTATATATAAATGAGGGATACAACATTCCCAAAGCACTTAGTAAGAGTAAAAAGTAATGCGTCATAATTATTTTATCACATTTCATTAATTTATCATGTGAAAAAGCTACATTACTCCCAAAACCCCAACTCTTAATGTCATATTTGTTGAAACTATAATATTGAACAAGGAGAACATGCTTAGTGGGTCGAACATCAATCAAAATATAATAGATTTTGATGTTGGATATTGACATGGTTTAATTATATTAATAAATAGCAGATTATGACCATTATCATCAACATGATTTTGATGTATTAACCAATTTCCAAATACTAGTTTGTACTTACTTCATTTGTAGTTTATTTAAGTTTTTTTTATTCTTCAAGGTGGACTATTGATTGTCAATGAATTTAAATGTTGTGACACTTTTTTTGTAGACTGCATATGTGATATTTAATTTAATATACTAGTTCAAATTAAGTTTAATTCCTACCCAATAGACTATGCATTGGACTTATCTAGATCTTTTTAATTGATTTTTAGTAAACTTTTTAAATAAGTTATGATATGTATATAATATTACTTTTAATATAGTGAAAATAAAGGCTAAAAATATAATATTCCTTTATACAATATTTAATTTTACTATTAATAAATAATTTTGTTAATAATTACTACCTTATAAAATGCTCATAAAATGTACTACTGAACTAAAATGAACATTAATTAGAATTTGTTTTGATAATCCCATCCTTAGTTTCTCCCACATGAAAGATGAGAAGATAAGCATGCCGTTTTGTACCTTCCCAACCCTACTCTTTTCTCATCCAATACTAATCCTTGCCAATAGACCAAATGGAGCCTTAGAAGAGTTGTAATGTAGCAAGGCCAACCTATTTCCTTCTCCAACGACACTCTTGTCACATAAAAAACATGTTTTTTTCCACTTACAACAAAGAACTCCTCTCATTTATTATGTTCATAATAAAATGGGGACAATACCTATTAGATATGCCGATTGTAACCCAAACATACCATCAAATTATTAAACAACTCTTGGAGCAATACATCCATACCCCATTCCGGTAAAGATGTTTCACTAAGTTGAGAGACTATGATTCAATTGATTGTAAACCTAAAAACAACAATCAAGATGTACTTAATCTCTCTAGACCACTACATATTGATTCATATTAGACCCTTTTCCTTTTTAAGCTCTAATCATGTTTTGCGCTCAGATTAAATAATTTATTCCCAGTTAATTTAAAATGGTGAAAATAATGATTTACAATACTCACACATGTTGTGGTTATGATTTGGTTTACTAACAATTAAGCTTGAGTAGATAGTGAAAAATGAAAAACATTGTGTGGATATGAAATATAGTGGAGAATGAAAATGGAAATCACCTATTAGCTCCACTTGTAAAGGATAATAGGGAAATTTAGAAGATTTGATGGTATAAATGTATTAAGACTCATATTATGATTTAAGGACCCCTAGAGGGTGTTTTGAAGGTCAAAGTTGGACTTCAAAAAATCTAGAACATACTTTGATTGAATTTCACATAGGCCAGGTAGGCCTTTGGGCTCAAACTAATCATGTTGAGTAATGCACCCAAAAATATGGCAAGTTAGGTCCACAAAACAAATTTACTCTTAATGTCCATTAATATTTAATATATAGTTCAATAAAAATGACCCCTCCTAACCAGGAACTCAAACCAACTTCCTAGTAGGTCGGCCAAATTGCCTTTTTAACAGAATAAAAAGTAAAAATATGTAACATAATATTGTTAGAAGGTATACATATGTCCCAAGTCAATTATATTCATCCCTAAACCCTCTTTTAAACTATATAAAGTTGAGGAGGGATTCCCGACCACCTATATTAGAATCTTGGCAAGTTTTCTCTCTTCTTCTCATTTGAAACCTTCTCTTTATCTTATCCAGTCTCATATATATATTTTAACAAAACTTGTGATATAACTACTAGCTTCTTTTCATAAAATTGTCTCTTTTCTCCTTTGAGTAGAAATTATAATGTGTAGTATATTATGTATAGTGACTGATTTAATAAAATGGGTCAAAGAATAGATTATGGTTTATATATACATACACTTGACGCCATGAGGTCAATATATTGGGTCAATGTCAACACTTGTTGATACTGGTTCAATTAGAATCCTTAATATATAATAAATATAACAAAATTTGAGTATTAAATTGTTATATGATTAAATAATGATTAATTCTTGAGTGATTTTTATTGAAATGATCTTATATAACAATCCTCCCATTTTATGCCTAGAGATTATTATCATACTAATATGCTACTTCTTTCTTCAAGTAAAAATTGAAGTGAACTTCTAAATAAGAAAAAAGGTACCATATTGTGTGATATTTGCACGATTTATGAATATGATAGACAACTTGAGAAATAATTATTGATGCCCTATTCAAGGACAATCTTTGAGTATCTATGACACAAATGACACATGGTCCATATGATCATCACCGATGACGATATCTTCAGGTGAGCTTGGCGATGGATAAAGGCATGAACACATTGAAAGCGAATGCAATTGCTATATACATGAGATTCATGTTTATAATAAGTGACACTTTCTATTACTTGTTCATAATGCCTAATTATTTAGTCTTTCTATATTTATTGTATTATGATTGAATAATATGATAATTAGGAATCTCTAGAAGAGTTAGACTAAGAAAGATAATACTCCTTTCATGAAAGGATCTCGAAACATGAGTAATTGGACTAAATAACAAGTCAAACCCTAATCATATAGTGTATTCCATGTGCACAATATAACCTATCCTTTGTTCAAACCTAGGGGTAGTGAAATGTGATTCTTGTAGTGATCCAAGGACCATGAGAAGGTTATCAAAGTTATACATTATTGAATATTTATAGGTCAATGAGAGGCATATGACGTGTGATCCCCTCAACGCCCAAAAATGACTCATTATATGAGTGTGGTCAAGGTCGTAGTTCATTTTGTAATATGGTAATCCTGCCAACATGATTGAAACTGATATGGATATAATATGTGGGTATAAGGTAGTTATAGTAATGTGTTATGATAGGTGGTGTGATCTTTGTATCAAGGAATGGCCTAGTGATTATGTAGGTTGTAGGATGATGAGATCCTACTTGTTGTACTTGCATAGATTAAGGCATATTAGGGTCATTAAGAGACAAATACTTCTAAGATAATTTACAACATGATAAGATAGTTTTCAATCATTAGCTAGTAATATAAATAGTAAAATATAAAGTAAACATAGAAAGAGTCTACAATTTAATACAATTGAACATGGTATTAGGTTCATTCCTAATCATGACCTAGGTTAACTACAAGTGAATTCTAATCAATGTAAGTGATTTCCTAATTATATACTTGAGAACATGACATTTGGGAAGATAAATGGCTGCCTAAAGAAGACGATATACTGGCACGGTTCAAAAGAGTGGAGGGACCAAACTACAGCAAAGTAAAGGAGCTGATGACAGAAGATGGCACACAATGGGAGGTAGAGAAAGTCAAAGAATGTTTCCCCTAACCCTATGTAATACGAATATGTGCAATCCAAATCAGTTGGCGGCGACCCCAAGATAGCCTTATGTTGTGGCCTTCAAAGGATGGGGATTTCACGGTTCGTTCAACATACTGGTTGGGACTACTTGGGAAAGAGGAAGCGAGGAGGTTTGTGCAGCGCCAAGGGGATGATCTTTGGAAGAAAATCTGGCATGCGGGATGGAGTCTGAAAATAGCTCACTTCCTATGGAGGACATGCACAGGATGTTTAGCTACAAGGGGGAGGCTATATGATCGACACTGCCTAGAGGATGGTACTTGTATCTTGTGTGGAGCAGAGAAAGAGACATTACCGCACATGTTTTTCCGTTGCCCCAACACTGTGGAGATTTGGGAGCAAACACCACCGGAAGTGCAGACATGGGTGGAAGGATGTAGGGACGAGGATATATCTTTGGCAGTGAGCGAGGCGCTGGATAGGAGTTCCATGGAAGATAAGGTGCATATGGTGGCTGGTTTGTGGACGGAATGGAGATCTCGCTGCATGCGCACGTTCCAAAATAGCGACGTCAAAATCGGATATATGCTAAGGGGGGCGATGGCGATGATACGCGGGGGAAGACAACACCGAAGAGAGGAAGGGGGGGAGGTTGGCCACGGTGATCTGGGAAAGCAACGTGAAGGAAGGACGAGTGACACACCTCTACGTGAGGGGCTGGGGAATGAGGAGATGCATGGGAGTAGGGGTGACGTAGTGGTAGGGTGGGTAAACGAGGGGGAAGGCAACGCAACACTCCATATCTATCGAGCTGGGGAAGCGGCGAGGAGGGGAAATGGAGAAGCGGGGGATGGGAATATGAGCGCCGGTGTTGCAGCGCTGCGGGCAGGAGACGAGGTGGACGTGGGACGGGATGCGGCAAGCAGGGGGGTGGATCGCGAGGGGGAGGAAGATTGCAACGGGCGGAGATGCGAGGAAGGGGGGGGGGGCGCGGGAAGAGTTGCTGGGAGGAGTGGTGGCTGGAAGAAGCCACTGCAAGGAAGGCGCAAGATCAACGTTGATGGTTCGGCCGGGGAAGATGGGGGAGTAGGGGTTGTATGGGCGGTCAGGGACAACACGGGGAGACTAGTCGAGGTCGCGGGGGAGAAAGCCAGTGCAGGGACGGACGTCACTACGTCGGAACTGCTAGCTATTAGAGGTGCGCTGCAGTGGGCAAAGGCGAAGGGATACGATGCCATTGAGGTTGAGGCGGACTCCTTGGAGGCTATCCATGCATCCACAAGCAAGAAAGAACGACGAGACTACATAGGATCGATTGCGGAAGATGTCAAAGTTCTAGTTCATCAGTTTTCTTTCTGTAGCCTACTTTATGTTAATCGTAGGTATAACAGAGTAGCCCATGAGGTGGCCAATGTGGTCCGTCGGGGGCAAGCAGCTAGTTTTTCTTTATGGAGTCATTTTCCTTTGAGCTTACAACACCTTGTAGACATTGATTTGATTTCTTAGTAATAGAAACGGGGAACCCCAATCATAGGGTTCTCCGTCCCCCTTTCAAAAAAATATACTTGAGAACATTGACTTTCTGGATTGAATTCTATAGTAATATAGCTATCCTCTTATTGAAGTATCAAGTTTTACATTTTATATTAACCATAGTGTTCATATAATGTAAGTAATGTTATATTCCATCACATGTTTATCCATCTTCGTGGGAGCACTCCTCTTATTGGGACTCTGTATGAGTATCATGTGGTTGTGTTTAAGGCATAATAGATGAAAGAAATGTGCTTGGATGAAGAATGAATTGGTTCTTTCAAGAGTGTTCATGAACTCTCACTTCCTAGTGTGTTGGGTGGGTACTTTGTACTATATGATGTAGTATAATATGTTTACTATATTTTATAATTGTAAATTGGGAAGTGTTTATATTGTAGATAATATTGTACTTTCTTATAGAATGTCTTGGTAATATACAAAAATGACTTCGGTAATTGTTATAACATATTATTTCATAAGCTTAGTGTCATGTTCTCCTTTTGATAATCTACGGTGTTGTGTGGATCTTTCCATTTGTTTGGAAATTTTGAGATGTATCTTCTTGGTCTGGCTTGGCCACTACAAGATATGTCCTTGTTTGACTGGTGAGACATCCAACCATAACTAATATGTTGATAGTATCTTCCAGCTTTAATTTTATTATGTTTTTTGGTTCATTAATAAAAAGTTATAGTTGAATTTTCTATTTTCTTCATTAAAACATTATTTTGTATGCAAATTTAAGTTGGGTTTTATTTGAGAATTTATCCAAATGATTTATCTAGTTTTTGATCAAAATGATGATCCTGATAGTGTTATAAGACATTGGTTAGATGAGTCTACAAGAAAAACAAGAACTATGATTAAACTATAAATCAAATGATGAACATGATATGAGTATGATGTATACTTCTAAAATAAAATACTTGGACTCCTTGTCAGGTATCTATCTATGTATTGAGGGAATATTCATGTAGAACTTTCTAGATGGGATCGTTCTGGCTAATTTGACCAAGCAGTCACTTAGAGTCAAACTAAGAGCATAGTAAGGCAAGCAATTATCATGAAAAATATTAAATAAAAAGGATGAGATATATGTAACACGACTCAAGTAAGGAAAAAATGAATAAAACTATTCATAACTTATATAACTAATTTCTTGTAAGGAATATATGCCTATGATTGAACCCACTAATGTGATAAAATTTGATGACTAAAGGAATATACAAAACAAAATGATATTCAAACTGAATGTAATTAAGATAAAAAGGAATGCATGAAACTTGAAGAATGGTTTTTCAATGGATACAAGTATAAATGCTGAAGTTGAAATTCTAAGGATCAGGGAGAAGTTTTCACGTACATGAGGACTCAATTGTGTGACATTATAAGGAGAGACCTAAATGAATGCTTGAATTAGATGAATTTTCTCATTCAAATTACAAAGGAAAACTATTATGAGAAGTGATTAAAGTATAAGCCGCATAAAAAGGATATTACTTTGTGAAATAAGGATGATATGAGATGACAAGATCTAAAATGATGAGTGAGAAGTGTAGATTTTTGAGATTTCCCAGAGTAGAAGACATTTTTCATGGAAGGATTTAAGGAATAACAAGAATATATGCAAGTAGAAACATGTGAATTAACAATTGAGTTTTCAAGGAGATAGATTTGGTTGAAATTTGCACCTTAAATGGCAAGATTGAGGAGGTAGAGAAGTTTACTTAAGAAGTGATTATGTATGAATGTAATGAGGATATAAAATACTAAGAATAAGATATACAAGGATACTTCAAGATAGTTTATGGTGCAAAAGATCTAGCAGTTACAATAAATTAAGGAAATACTACTATGCTATGATTAAAATGTGGAGAAGAATTGAGTCTGAATCAAGGTGATACTGAAACAAATTAAATTTGACCATTGATTCAGTTTCAACTATGGCCAAGTGATAATAGATGGAATAAAATTCAAAGTTGGATGTCAAACAATTGTAAGTAAGGATAAAAGTTTCATATTACATTTATAATTTAGAGAGAAGATAGTAAGACATGGAAAGAATCATTGACAACATGGAAGTTGTTTTTGATATGAGGGGTAAAATATAATGATGTTCTAATAATTGTTTGAATATTAACATCTATGCATTAATTACATGGTTTTGGAAGGAAGGCTTGATCGACAAGGACATGTTCTAGCCACTTACAATGTCAAGATGGTTGTAAGTAAGAGAACATGTGGGATAAACATGAAATTTAACTACGTGATAATGAGCTAGATAAGAACTCACAAACAAGCTTGAATTTGTCGATAGGAAGAATAGAAAGGATATGTAAAATGAAGTAACTCGTTAAAGGAATAAATTTCAATAACATGATAATTAATCACCTCCATACCAGAAACACTTAGCAGGAATATTAAATAAGAGTAATAAGTACTTGGAGAAATACATGGTTTATGAAGCTTTAAAATGTAAACTAAAGATATGTAAGTAAATTAAAAAAACCTTGAGTAACACAAAGAATATACGGAAAAGTCAAGCAAGATTGAGGTTGCCACTAAAGTTGTATATAAACACCTGGATATCAGATTACAAACAAAAAAATACATGAGACTCTAGAACATGGCATTGACCATGGAGATGTATCTACCAAAGCTTAAAAAAAACTTCATAGGAATTCTATGACAATGGTGATATTTCAAAGTAAAGCTACTGCGAAAGTTAAGCATGATTTGTTGTGTTTGTCTACCCTTGCTTCGTGTCTTTGGGACAAACCCATAAATGAGAGGAGGTTTTGAAACCATGCAACTTACTTTATCTCTAATCACATTTTTTGTAATCTTATTATATGTTTTGTTCTTGATTCACATGAATGGTAAAAATAATGGTGTAATAATTCACACTCCCGCCTTATATGTTTTGGTTATTCTTCAATTGAGCAACACTAAATCTTGATTAAATGACCAAATATAAAAAACATTGTGTGTGTACATAAAGAAGAGGAGAATGAACAAGAAAATCACCACTTAGATCTATTATTAATGAAAAATAGATGATTTTGAAGATTTAAAGTAATATTGATGTATTAAGACTCATATTAGGTTTAGGGATACCTAGAAGGTGTTTTGAAGGTCTAAGTTTGACTTTGAATAGTCTAGGCAATAAGCTGGTCAACTTCTACATAGGTCAGATATGCCTTCAGAGTCAAATTCAGAATAGATATGGAAGCACCAAGAAAAGATGGCAGGTCAGGTCCACCAATCAGACTGACTTCTAGTGTGAAATAAGTCTTGGATCTCAACTTTTATTGAAGTGAACCCTTTTCCCCTTAAACTCGAACCAACTTCCTAGAAGGTCAACCAAATTGTGCTCCTAATAGAATTAAAAAAACATAAACATGTAACAAAATGATATTATATATATGTATATATATATATATATATATATATATATATATATATATATATATATATATCCCATGTCAATTACCTTCCAAACCCAAACCCTATTGTATATGTCTAGAGCTATGGTGGGAGACACCTTGGGAGATCGAGTGCATGGAGATGATTCTTTACAATTTTCAAGGATTCAAGTTAGGAATCATGTTCCCAAGTCTTAGAAAGTTCTCTTTGTTTGTCTCATATATTAGCATCCTCTTTATCTTCTCTACCCTCCTTGTACAGAATGGGACCCACTGGGGACCACTCCTCGACATTATTTTGAAAATACTCAAGCAAAACCCCAAACATTCGTTCATAACGATTAGCTAAGATACTCTTAAAATAATATGGATAAACTGATCAATTAAAGCCATAACAACAAAGAAGGGAAATTTAGTTATTATAAGTTCAAGAGAGTTCTAGGTTCAAGTCTACATGAACATAAAAGAAAAAGAAATAGACCTAAAACTAAATGAATTAGTTATAGTGGACAATCTCGACATCTCAGAAGCCTCCAAGAACTATTTCAGAATGAGTTCCTCAAAACTTAGATCCTCAAGTACTAGTTCCTCTACTAAGGGGTCAACTATCTACTTTGTGCCTGGGTGGAAGGGAACATCACCCATAACATTGAAAAATAAGGCAAGAATCAACAGAGACTGAATATGTAGATATAATCAATAATTTGAGCGTCATTTTGGGTTATAATTACAAAATATATGTTCATACAAAGAGGGGGCTATTTATAATTAGGCAAGTTTAAAGGAATTATATCGAGAGAAATGAGACATTAATTTTTGAGAAAAAACATAGGGAATAAAGTATCTTGCCATAACAATTTTTTATGATTTCAAATTTAAACAATAAGTTTTGCATGAATGATAATGCATACTAAGAATAGTTTAAATAGGGTCGTAACACTATAAGGTCATGTCCTAAAAAATAAGAATAGAAATACACACCCTGGGTGGAATTCACATGCCCAATGTATGTATAGTTGTATATAAGTACGATTACTTTACATAATTCAGCCAAAACATTTAACATGAGACACATGGGAGTTTGGATTTGGTGTTCCTCTTTTTATGAGGAATAAGCTACTCCTTCCCTTATCAATCTACATGTGTCCATGCACATCGAACTGTAGGGTCCAAATTTTGTTGACATTACAGATGACACAATCTAGTACAAGGTATAGACTGCTCTTTGTAAACAAGGAACAATAAATCCTGAGGGGACACAGAGTGGCAAGACTAGAATTTAATTCGTTATCACATAAAAGGAAAACATGGGAAGAGGGGTCAAATGACCCATTATAATCGAATAATTCAATCTTCACAAGAATTCATATATCAAGTATAGATGTTCAACCTTTGATTTCCAAGGATAATAATAATCTAAGTGATGCCTCATTAAATGAATTTAAGCTCAAGTCAAATAATGCCCAAAATAAAATAGAAAATGTACATACCTTATAGTCAAACCTATTTATTCCATAATATTTCTAGGATTAAGGTCGGAGTCTTTCAAAATCTAACCATAATATTTATGCATTCAATGAATATTACGATTTCATTGATTCACCAATTAGAGAGTGACACTATTGTAAATTTTTCAAACAATTTAGTAATTTTTCTATGAATTTTCAAGCAAAAACCATTTTTGATTAAACGAAGAATATATGTGAAAGGACCTAGTTGCCCACCCATGAAATCCAAGTAATAGCAACATTACATGAAACATGGTAGCATAAAGCTACTGTAAATTTGTGTGGTTAATGCGAGTCAAAACTAGGGCGAATCGGCGAATATACCCCTTGCAACTATTATTGACAAATCACAGACACCACAGATGGGGGGAACTTTCACCTCACGAAATTGATGCCCTTCCTGCATGGAGGGGGCACATGAACCCGGCCCAACAGATCCTCCCCTTCGTACCGTGTTATAGCAAGAGGAGGATTACCAAACAGTCATCGCGTGAACCTGACGATCTCGTCCAACCTCTATTCAAGCCCAAAGTTGGTCGGAATAGGGGTCGGAGGTCACTGTAGTAGGTACACCACTCCCATTATACTCCCTCGCACTCTAAGAATATGAGTGGGGTGTTCCTCAGGTCCTCACAAATGTGAGAAACACTGACCTCGGTCTCAAGCCGCCGGAGCCAGGAGTTTTCACCCTCACCGGAAGATAGCAGTGATTAACCAGATAGGCCATGAGAAAAGATGCAAGGTAAGGTTCATTCAGAGCGGTAAGTAACACAACGTCAGTTGCTGAGGATATATCATTGATCGTGAATGCAGAACAAGGTTCAAAATGAATGTTTAATTAGAGGAGGATCTGAAACCAGCGGCAAAACATACACAAAGACGACTGAAACTCTCCCCCCCTGAAGCTTCGTCAATTCCCCACTGAGGGATAAATAGAGCTTCTGGGGTCCAGTGATCACTGATTTCCCTTGTCAGTGAGCGGCCAGGTAGAATATGATCATCGCTGGAGACAGTCGGTAAAAATCGAGACCATTCAAGTGAATGGGATTAAATAGGAAGGATGAGAATTATTACTGCTCTACCAATATGATCTGAGGTGATCTGAATTGCCACAACTCCTCCTTACTTGCTGGAGATGACGACCAATGTCACCAAGGTGTCTCACGGTAAATAAGAAGTCATTGAGTGCGGGAAGTGCTAGGGAGAATCACGAGGGAGGTATTTGGGTTGCTCGGTAGTACTGGATAATCGTCTAGTGGGGTGAATTGAGGGTTTCAAGCATGTGCATCGGCAGAGTTCTAGGGCTACAATGGGCATATTATGCACAGAACACTACTCGATGTCAACTAAGTCTCGTTCGAAGCAGAAGGACGGCGCGAGTCATTTGCCGTTGAAATTGCGAGGAATGGTTGAGGGAGGAGAGAGAACCACGGAAAGCTTTTTTCTTTTGCCCCGCAATGGTCATGCGCGCGTGCATGGCGAAGCCGGAGGTGGAAGACAAGGTCCACGTGACAAAAAAAAATCATAACCCGACTATAATTAAGTGGGCGTGACATTTGATTTGAAGTCATTAAATCAACTAAACTTATATCTTTCCTTCCAACCATATTTAAGGGTGTATTAATATCAAATTAAGCCCAACATAGGCAGGTAGCCTAATTCGAGAATGACAAACATGAACCGTCCTTCGATATGATTACTTGTGTTACATTTATTCTCTAATACATTAATCACTTAATTAGGTATTTAGCTCAATCTAATAGTCAATTATGGCATCCATTCATTTTCTTTCCTATTTTCTCATTCTATGATCCTAGCATTATCCTAGAGTATATTACTAGAGTCAAACACATTCATTTGTATTATTATCCACTAATAATCATTATTCAATGTATTAGGGTTATTCACCTTAAGGTTTTGCAAACATATGATAATGATGAGTTAATAAAGTTATTGAATGCCAATCAAATATAACCTATTCTTTAATAGGACAAAAGGTCCTAAAAAGATGCAAACACAAAAAGGGAAAAGAGAGAAGGGTACCTAGATATGGGCATGCTACAATATTGGTCAGATTTCTTCAGAATTTATGCTAGAAAACCTAGAATTTCTTCAAAAATTCTCTCATTTCTCCTTCCTTTATTTACAGGTGTTGCATACAAGTACTGTGGTAAAAACCTTCTTAGTGGATCTTCTACAAATAGAATCTTTACTCCTTCATAATTGGAGCAAAATAAGCTGAGTTCTTAGGTGCGTTCTCTAGGCAAGTGGATTAATCTCTTTGAGATATTTATCCAATATAAGGCTTAAACCAGTTTCAACTAAGGATTTAACAACATTTAATTCTCTCTAGTAGCTAAAATATTTGGGTTGAAAGGAATAAATACTTTGGGGATTAGAATCTTTCTTCTATATATCAAATTTTCCTATTTTGAGTATGTTTAAATGACATGATTCTCCCTCAAACCTTCCTAGCACCTGCTAGTGGTTTTGCTATGTAACTTGATTGAGCTGAATTAATACAGCTTATTCTCACAAAAAAAAATGACATGACTCTTACCTAATCAACTTTTAGAAATTTCCCTTCATGAATGATTATTTTTGGCTAAAAGACACCATAATCGAGTCTTCTTGCTAACACTAAGTGATTGGGGAAAGAATGAGCTTTTATCATTTCTCTTACTGAAATTACAGGTTATACATACTTGAGATATCAAAATAGTTATTGAAGCTAAAAAAAAATGTAAACACTTTGTTTATGATGAAAATGACGGGAAATTAGACGATTTATTGATAATACTGAACTTAATAAGGTAGGACGAAAGGATATGACTAAAACATAGGAAATGATAATGGGAATGTTTGGCCCAAATAAATAAGTGTGTGAGTATAATTCTCAGCAATATATATGACTCCAACTATGAAAATGGTTTGCACTTTCACAAACAAAAGTACTATAGTTTTAGATTTCTAAAAGTACTCAAAATTTTCTTATCTTTTCCTCATGTCACAATAATATTTGGACATTCATAACAACCTTAATATCGGATCATTGATTTCATAAAGAGTCACTAAGATGCATACTTACTATGATATCTATGATTTTTATCTCTCTGGTCTATGACTACCTAGTCATGATATTCATTATGAATATAAAGATGATAGTAAGAGATATGGAGAAACATACATAAAGTATGTTTGTTTCTAGACATGCCCCTAGTGTCCAAAGAGAGGAAGACAAGTGCAAAGCTACAATAATTTTTTTTCTTAGCGGTATACTTTAGTAAATAGAGAAAATAAAGGCAATAAGCTTCTAAATTATCATCATAGACAACCAATGAGTTTATGATATCATATGATATATTATTGAATCTTAGAGACATACATTTTGTTGGAACCACATGCTTAATAGGGGAAGAGGGGTAGCTACTGTTGGTTTTCAAATTAATGATGTTTCCTTATAAGAAAATTATCCTAATCTATCTCACATATAGAGAAAAGTCGTGATTCTCATCTGAATCTTATAATCATGTTTATGGATATTAGAAAGAAGAAAAATACATCAACTTGAAGCTCCTATCACTATATGAGTAAACCATGATGCTTATTTCATATATACACTAATTGCATCTCAATGATTCTATTGAGCATGCAAGCAACACATGAGAAAACGTTCCTCATACTTGATCCATAACCAAATAATTGAGAATTAACCCTGATGAACCAAAAGTCGTTGGGTATGAGACCTTGATTGTTAGATACACCTTTCAAGTAGAAAAACCCAAAGGGCAAATCATGTTGTGAGTTTGTGATCATGTGGATATTGCTCGATTGAATGGCTTGGAAATAAGATATGTATCTGACTCCAAAGTCCCACATATAAGAGAAGAACCTAGATACAACAAAGACAACATAAAGACATGGTTTGTATATAATCTTATTAAAGATATATGGAAAATCAACACTCAAAAATACTTTTTTCATCCATTAGACATTTGATCAAGTATGATCATCTTAGATGGATATCAAAAGGTGAGACAAATATGCAATCTTACACAAACCAACCAAATTAAGATTTATATGAATGAATTTAAAGACCAGAATCCAACATTTAACCAAAAAGGAAAATATTGAAGAAGTACATCAACCCATCCATATCATTGGGACTTGACACTCAACTAGATTACACACAAATGCCCTCAAAAGACTCCTATATGTCTCCTTCCTATGAATATGATCCCTCACTAATATTCTTGGGAATCACATATTCACCCCTCCAGACTCCCTTATGCACTCATCATCCACCTCCTACCACATAAACCTCATCCCCATCCATACAAATCATCTCATTTCCATCTTGTCTCACTAGATTTTAAGTTATGACTTAAATCTGAAGACTATGATGGTGGAGTGACAACCAGAGAAGATCTCATAACAATGTATATAGATCATCACCCTATATCATTAACTCTTTTTTTTTTCTTCCTTCTCCTATACTTGATATTAATTTGAACTCCAATCTAAAGTTTCCTAACAACATTCGACAGTTAGCAACTAGTCCCGTTCTAGATTAAGAAAATGTCGCTTGACCATGATAATTATCCTTTGTAATTACCACACCAGATGTAATTATCTTTCCAAATATAGTCTCTCTAAAACAACTAAGAGAACCAAAATTTAATGGTGAAACCAAAGAAAAGTTTTTTTAATATGAATTTAGAAAAAACATGTGAAATTTGATTGTATATTTCTTAGGATGTAATTCATGGTTGTAAACAATTTGATTTGAGAGATGAGTTTTCAACTATATACAAAAGCTCTACCTGAATTTTAAAAGTGGTTAGAGCTATACTCAGAAATCAATGGGTTCAATATATGGTATTTAATTAGACACTTACAAATATTTAGGTGTTTAAATCTCTTATATACACGATTACTATCAAATTTTCATATCACACGTTTGTTTAGTACTTTTTTCCTATTCTTTGTTTTGTCTGCTTCTTTTTTAATAATCATTCATCATTCTATGAATTAAAATTATCTAACAGTAGATGATAACACTAATGCTTCATTACATACTCCTTGAGACTGATCCCAATCTCTATAATTGATGTCGTGCATTCATGAGTCATAAATTGAGCATATTCCATTATATATTTCATTCTTAAGAATTGACCAACATTACTATTTGAGACTCCATGTATCACTCTGATAACATGTGGTAGTGACTACTAGTTGACTTGTAACATATGGATCACATGGTGACTATGTTAAGGTAGACGGATATACTTGAGATGAAGTAGATCAAACATAACATGCATCTAATTTAGGGTTATACATCAATTTATGGTAAAGCCTAAGAGGAAATGAGAAGTCATGACTTGTAAGGACTTTGGTAATAAATTACACAAGAATTAATTCTTTCCTACATTTATGAGAAGTAAGATCTAGTAGTTAGAGAACCTAGTCTAGTACAGTTGGAGAATAAACGACACTATACACTAGACTGGTGAACTTCTTCCATGGTTAGTACAATATGATATAGAAAGGTGTTGGAGGTCTGAGGTATTGATATTTATGCCCAGAGAGACCATGATATGATGATTGTAATGGCACATCATATACTTGATTTGATAATAATAAAGATAATTCCACCTATTATGTTTGTATCAGTCATGATATGATGACATAAACATGGTAGATGTCTAAAGAATGATGTTACTCAATGACATATGTGTTCAGGTTGAGGACTTGAACAATGAGATCATATGTATGATAAGAGTATATATATTCTTATTATGTTCCCAATCATATATTACTGTGGAAGCAAAATAGACAACAATAATACATAAGACTAGAACGTGTGTTGACTGATGACAGAGTCTCATTAGTCATGATATAGGATATCAAGTCAAACACATAGGTATTTGTTAGAGAATAGTCTACCAGAAAGACCCACCTTGAGAGTAATACATGGAAACCATGGAATGATAGTCACAATCACCTCTTAAAGTAAGAGTGATGATCGTGGTTATTAGACCTAAAGTCACTGCACTCATCACATGTTGTTCGATGAACTTTGACACCATCCAACATGACCAATAAGGGTTTCCATAAAGGTGGTGCTCGAGTACGTTGTGACACATGGGCATTGACAGTGAGTGATGTAGATGGGGTTTTCCCCACCTAGAGGAGTTGATATCCTGGCCACTTGATAAGAGAGACTAAGAAAAATGTCTAGCCATACCTGCGTGACTGAATATGTGATATGTGAGCTCACATGCATCTCATACCATCTTCTCTAGTTAAAGAAAATGGATTCAATATTAAGAGGAATGTGATTCCATACCTCAAGTTCAATCTAGATATCAAATACAAAGGAACTATACAATCATAGTAACATTGATCATAGATTGTAGGTTGAAGTTGTTCTTCAACTTTTCCATTACTTGGGAACCAATGATGTGTTTCTAGATACCACTCACTGCTTGTGATGTCATAATCTAGTTATGCACATTAACCGCCAACGTAATTTAGAACCTATAGGGTCACACACATAGGATGTGGAATAAGATTTTACTCATGGATAAGGTTTAATTTGGTTACTAAAGTGCTTAGGAAATAAACTTAAACAATACTGGATGACAATTTAAGTGTGCATTCGACCGACTAGGAATGCGACTCAATCGACTAGAGTGTCCATCTGACTGACTGGAAAATCCAGTTGACTGATTGGATGATCAGTTTGATTGGATCAAGGAATTGATGTTGAAGTCATGACATGCAATAATTGTGCATTGAAAGCCAATACTTTTGTGCATAGGAAAAGTAGCCAATCAATCGACTGGAGTGACTAATTGCATACCAGTCAATCAATTGGGAATCCATTCGACCGACTACTGTTTCACCACAACTAAAAATTCATAAAATTCATTCCATCGTGTCCCTGAGTGTGTGGAAACCCTAACCCATCCACTCCTATATAAAGGGGGGGGGGGTTGTCCAAGGATCTGAATACTATATACTCCTCATCTCAATGTGGTGGTAACGTGAGAGTCGGAGACATCTTACCTGTAAATGGAGAGATAGCCAAAGGGGAGAAAAGTCAATGTTAGCACGTTGACAACATGAAGGGGCAACTCCTTGTTGGTTCTAGAAGAATGATGTGGAGTCCCTGATGTTTTGCGTGGACTATTTAGAGGCATGAAGCCCGTTGCCATTGCACTAGGATAACATTGTCAACTGCCGTCTGTGGTGCTACACCAACAGGTCGCCCCATTGATTGTTCATGTGCTGCTTGAGAAAGAAGCATAACTCTGCAAGGATTATCATTAGAATTTCTCTAGGACCAAGTATATCCCTTGCACCCCTCCTTCCCACTTAATAGTTGTTGACCCGATCTACTAGTCATGGAGAATATAGCAAGAAATTTTGTTTCTGGTGCCATCTCTGTTTCCAATTTACCTAGAGTGCTATCAGGGCCACACTAATTTACTGTATTTAGGATTTAATCGATATGACCGATTTTTATTTTTATCATTTGTTTTTTCATGTGATGTGAATATTTAAATGATTAGTGTCTAGGCCCTATTAAAACCACATATGCTAGTGAATGTCCCAAAGATCATATATATATATAATTTATATGCATTTCCCTAAAATTATTTTGATGGTGGATGTATGCATGGTTCTTGCCAATAACCCTTAGATGTATGTTCATGGTTTGATGGTTAAAATCTTGTCTTTTAATTTTGGTTTCATACTCTCTTTCTCTATATTTATGTTAATGATTTCCTCCCTATACTCCCCTCAAATGTAACTCACGATTTCAACTTTTACAATGTAATAAATAGATAGGATTGGATTGAATTTCTATATCAGTGAAAGAGAAGACATTCTTCACCAAGCAAGTCGACCGACTAGGAAGTCGAGTCAATCGACTAGTGGACCAAAGAAGTAGCAGACCGGAGGAGCCAATTGATCGACTGGTGGACCAAAGAAGTAGTAGACCGGAGGAGCCAATTGATCGACTAGAGGCCCAATCGACTGACTGGAGTAGTCTAGAAAACCACATGAACTAGAAGCCAGTTGACCAACCACCTGATAGAGACCAATCTATTGACAGGTGGACGAATCGATCGACTAGAAGAGTCGAATCGACCGACCAACCTATTTCCAACACATCATTTTTCTTTTTTAGGTTGTAACATGTGATGTTTGACATTAGGTGGATAGAAATTATCTATGGTTCCAAATAACCATAGTAGTATGGCCAACACCATCACTCCTATTATGTGATTACATGTTTTATTTGTGGATATAGTATGTATATGATACATATCATATGTATGTGCTAGTCGGATATGTATATGCATTCATATATAAAATCTCTCAATAAATATTAAGTTTAAGATGCTTTCCATAAGAAAGACACATAAAAAGCTTGATTGATCAAGTGTGGGCACGCCCTAGCATGGTGCACCATCTATCTCATGGAAGTGTGATGGTAGTTATGTGGGTCTGCCTTAGCAGGGTACATTTCTATCATGTTGGCTTTAGGGTTAGACTTAACTGGGTGACTTTAATGGAATCAAGTGCCTAGACGCATACATATGGACCACAACAAGGAGTTGTGCATACCATCTATCGAAGAATTGCATGAGATGCAATTGGAAAATTTTTCCTACCTCACTAATTGTTGTGAATGCCAACACTGGCTGGGAATAACTCAATTATTTATTTTGGATTTTGACTCACTAGAAGATTGGTCATTACAATCTTCTGACATCATAGTCAGGCTATCAGTTTGAAGAAAATAGTGTGAGTGATAATTAGTTAAAGGCCTAGTTAATATCATTAATATTATCAAATCAAATCAGAAGTGTTTTGACAAAATGC
The DNA here is from genome assembly GCA_963693085.1 of Alisma plantago-aquatica. Taxonomy (NCBI): domain Eukaryota; kingdom Viridiplantae; phylum Streptophyta; class Magnoliopsida; order Alismatales; family Alismataceae; genus Alisma; species Alisma plantago-aquatica. The sequence goes on along the minus strand of OY856411.1, from coordinate 1,133,291,114 downwards.
AATTTTTTTTGTAAAAACAAATGGAAAACACTTTTTCATTGCGACAAGTCCTTAATAAGGACCAACTAAACAAAGCCAACTTCCATAACAAGTTCAAGACTTTGAGAAATATTCTCACTCATGAACACAAGTTCTATGTCCTTGAAACATTGGTGCTATAGGAACCCACTCCAAATGTGCCTAAGGTTGAAATGGATGCTTACTTGAAGTATGCCAATGATACTAGAGACATAAAAGACCTTATTCTAAGTTGTATGAACTATCAGTTGCATAAACAACATGAAAACATGGACATTATTGAGATGGCAACACATCTTAAGAATCATACAAAGCAAGAAAGGTGTAATGTCTCTAAGCACTCTTTGAGTATAAGATGACAGAGGGAGATCCAATAGAGCCCCATTTGCTCAATATGATTGGGCACGTAGAACATATAGAGAGATTAGGACTTCCTTTGCACCAAGAGTTGTCCATGTATATGATTCTACAATCATTTCCTGAATCATATAACAAGTTTATTGAGTACTATTACTTGAGTAACTTGGCCAAACCACTGCCATAATTGATTGGCATGTTGATTAATGCCAAAGCATGAATGAAGAAGGACAAAACTGTGATGGTGGTCAGAGGAGGGGATTCCAAGGGCAAAGGCAAGACCAAGAAAAGTTCGGAGCCTAAGCCAAAGTCCAAGTCTTTTGCACTCAAGGTAAGGAGAAGGGTAAGTGCAAAAGGAATCTATCCTTAAGGGAATTATGGAAGAAGAAGCAGGGGATAGAAATCTCCACTCAGGTATATACGCTATTGATATAAATATGTTTATTTCATCTTGGTATATGATACTCAGTGATGATCTTAGACACGTAATGGTGCCTAGGATCTTAAAAAAGTAGGCAAGACTAGATGGAACTGCACACAATAAGATTTGCTTCCATTACAATTGGCACTTGTCATTTATCTCAACCTAGTGGGTATGTAATAGAATTAGTGAATTGATATTATGCATATAAATTTAATAGAAACATCATATATGTATCTTGTCTAGATAAGAGTATCATGAATGATTGATGTTTTATTTTAAAGATAAGATCTTTTATGGCACTGCCCCAATGTCTTATAGTCTATACTCGATAGTTTTAGAGACAAATATGTATAACATCTATACCAAATGACTTGATGAATAAAACAATATATACCTATAGCAACATCTTCTAGGGCACATAAATAAAGAACATATTTTTAGAATCTAAGAGGGTGGTCATCTAGACTCTTTTGGTTTCAAACTAATAGAAACATACGAGTCTTATTTGTTGGGCAAGATGACAAAAGGTCCTTTTAATAGAAATAATGAGAGAGTGAGTGATCTGTTAGTACTCATACATAGTGATGTATGTAGACCTTTTAGAACAAAAGTCTAAATGTGGTTACTAGTATTAAAACACTTTGATATGATCGATGTGGAGAATACTTGAACCAAGAGGTTGAGGGCCTTCTAGAAGATCATGATGTTGTATCTGTTGGTATGTATGCCCATAGAGCAAGTCATATGATGATTGTAATGGGATACTTTGTAAATGATTTGAATAATAATAAAGGCAATTTATGATCTATATGTTTAAACTGTTTCTGAGATGATAGTGTAACATGATAGCTGTCTAAAGAATTGTTTTACTCAATGACGTATGCTTTTGGGTTGAGGACCTAAACGATGAGATCATACGGATGTTAAGAGTATACATTCTTGTTTGGTCCCTAGTCGGTTGTTATTGTAGAAATAACCATAGACATCAATAACACTAAAGACTAGATTGTGTGTTGGTTGATGACAGAATCTCATTAGTCATGATATAGTGATATCAAACCAAGTACATAGGTACTTGTTAGAGAACAAGGTACCAGACATACCCACCATGAGAGTGACACATGGAACCATGAATTGGTAGTCATCGTCAGCTCTCATAGTGATGGTGGTGAGTGTGATTCTTAGACCTAAAATCACTACACTCAACACATGTCATTGGGTACACTTTGACATCATCAAACGCAGTCCTGAAACATGTGTTGTTATAAAGGTGACGATTGGGTGGCTTTGACAAATGGGGCTTTTGAGGGGTGAGTGATAGATATGGGATTTGTCCCTCTTGAGGGAGTTTGATGTCCTTAGCCACTTGATGAGTAGGATTGAGAAAGGCATGCACATGCACGTGTGAATCAATATATGATATTGATGTCACACACATCTCACCCAGTCTGCTCTGAGATTAAGGAAATGAATGAACGTTGACAGGATGACTATTCCATGCCTCAAGTTCATTCAGGATATCAGTGACAAAGGAATTATACATTCACTATAACACCATTCATGGATTGTAGGATTGAAAGTTGTTCTCCAACTTTCTATTTCACTTGGGTAGCACTGATGTATGACTAGGCACCGCTCTTTGCTTGTGAAGTCATAAGTGTTATGGACTTTCACTGCCAACGTGAAATGGACCTGCAGGGTCACACACATGATTTAACCTAGAATAGGAGTTTGTCCACAAACAATGTTTAGATTGATTACTAAAGGATTTTAGTAGTTCAATTAAACACTCAATCAATTGATAGCTCAGTATCATAGTGTTCAAGGTGTTGGACTGATTGATTAGAGTATCTGATTGATTGAAACTGCGATTGACTAATTCTGCACAATCTACACTCCCAACTGATCGACTCATGTGATGAACCGATCAGCTGAGCTTGGTGAACCGATCGGCTCAACTGGTGAGTCGACCAACTCATGGACAGGGTGAAACGATCCGTTCAAGTGTTGAAACAATCGGTTCAAGTCCAACCGAGCAAGTTGGGAAAATAAGATTGGTGAGAAATTTCCTTTCGTTTCACTTGCCCAATTTGATTGGAACAAGGATTGGTATTTGATACCAATTCGAAACAAAAGAAGAAAAGTCAATTGGGAACTGATCAGGACCACGAACCGACCGGTTTAGAAGTGAACTGACCATTTCATGGGTCCCAACCGATTGGTTGAGGTGTCAACCGACTGGCTCAGATCCCCAACCGTCCATTTCGGTTGTGAAATGATCGGTTCAGGTTACGCAGTTGGTTGTTTTTGTGGAAAATATCAAACCCTTCTACTCCTGCTTTAGTCCCACATTGCTGGGGATAGAGAACTCTGTCCCATGACCCTCCTATATATATAGGGGTATTGGGGGCTTCTCAAGGTACAACACAGTGCAACCAGTTGCTCTGTAAAGTTTTCGTTCTCTCTGGTTTTGGTAACCAAGAGAGCCCGAGCAAATGCTACCCGATAAGGGAGGCACAACAAGGGAAAGACAATTGCAGAAAGCGATTGGCGGCAGGAGAGTGTGTTGGTGACTAGTACGCCGACAGGAGGGTGCGACTCCTTCTGATTCCTTATGGGACAAGGAGATCAGAGTTCCAGGCAGTCCGTGTGAACGATTGCAGAGGCGGGAGACCTCTGTCGCTCAAAGGACAACTGTCAATCCCGACAGTCGTGGTGAGACCAGGAGTCTTCAGTCCCGGTGCGACCAGGAGCTGCAAAAACACCGTCCAAGGTTGGAGGTGAAGACCGTGCAAGGTGCGAGGTACTGTCGCCGAACAAGCCTCGGGACAAGGTATGCATCCACAAATCATCTTTCCTATTATATAGATGTTGACGCGATTTCTTTTGTTCTGGGTTTTGGGGAGAATTTTTTTGTTTCCGCTACTTCTCTGCCTCCCGTAAAACCCAACAGTGGTATCAGAGCCACATCAAATGCTCTATATTTTAGGATTATTGATATGATCAATTTTGGTTTGTCGCCTTTATTTATTGCATACGATGCAAATAAAATTGGCTTTATGCATGTCCAATCCACAAATCCCAAATATACATATATGATATGCAATATTAATGCACTCGATACGTGTCTCCCTTAAACGAGTTTTGTGGTGGATGTGTAGCATGGTTATGGCCTATAAACCCTATATCTGTGTGTGGTTGTATGCGGTTGCTTGCATCTCGGTCTGCGCACCGATTCCCTTTCTCCTATTCCTGATGTAACTCAAAATAATTCGAGATTTCTTTTCCTACCTTTTCTCCCCCCGAATTTAACTCGGGGTTTCACAATTCAATTGTAAATAGGATATATTTTATTTCCTATTATGTCAAAGAACGGCGGACGACCTGAGATGATCGGTTCAAGGTGTGAACCGATCAGTTGATGTTCCAAACGTCCGGTTCGAGGAGCGAGACGAGCGGGTGGCGATCTGAGGAGATGCACGACGACCGGTGAACCGATCAGCTGGGGGCGCCAGTCGATCTTCTGGTGGCACTTGAATGACCAACTTGATGGTGAGCCGATCAGTCATGAAGATGAGCTGATCAAACCCAGAAAGGCAGGGACAAATTTCATCATGTACATGTTGCATGTGATGTAGACCTAGATGATTGTGATTCCTCTTGGCTCAAGGAATCACAATATGATGGCCATAATCATTGCTTTTATCATTTTGCATGTTTTCTGTGGGATATAGCATGTATATGATACGTACTATATATAGTGGTGATTGGATATGTATATGTATATAAAAACCAAATCCCTCATTAAATATTAAAGATTTAGATGCCTTCCAAATGCGACACACGTGAAAATCTTGATCGACCAAGTGTGGGCACGCCCTAGCGTGGTGCACCGTCTATCTCATAGAAGCGTGCAGGATGAATGTGTGGGTCTGCCCTAGCAGGGTGCATATTCATCGTGTTGGCTTTGGGTCAGACTTAACAAGGTGATCTAGATGGGATCTAGTACCTTGAGGCATGGAGATGATCATGGCAAAGAGTTGCATATGACATCTTTCAAGAGTTGCATATGATGCAATTGGCAAGAGTTGCCTACCTGAGAGATCTGAGTTGTGGGTGACAGCTCTAGCTGGTCCATGGCTCAGAGGATTTTAGGATCTTGACCCACTAGAAGATTGTACGCTGCAATCTTCCAAATTGATGGTGAGGGCTGTCAATATGAGTCAAAATAGTGGGAACAGTAATTGACTAAAGGCCTAATTAACTATTATCAAATTTTATTCAAATCAAATCAAAAGGAATTTTGACAAATGCAAGTTTTCTCTTGTAGAATGGCAAAAGAATCATCTTTAAAAATGGGCAAATTAATTGAGAACAAATTCCATAACTGATTAAGGACTGTGAGAAGTGTTCTGCACAATCCAGATATACCAGGAGCCTTTGAATCCACTCTATGTACGCTTAATGCGTTGGTGAAGAAGAAAGAAAGTTCATTGATAGAGATCAATGGAACGAAAGGTAAGGGAGAGAAAGGTTCTCTCACCAAACCAATTTCTTCTACATGGAGAGTATGGAAGGAACGATGGAAGAAGAAGTCACAGATAGAGATCTCTACTTCTGGTGTATACGTGATAGAGATTAACTTTACTACTTCTTCATCATGGGTACTTGATATCGGATGCGGATCTCACATTTGTTCAAATGTGAAGGATCTTAAGAGAATTAGGCCTTTGGGGAAAGGCAAGGTTGAACTACATGTTGCCAATGGGGCAAGAGTTGCCGCCAATATCGTAGGAACCTATGAGTTAACTCTACCAAGTGGGCTAATAATAGAGTTGAAGAACTGCTATTGTGTACCTGCCATAAATAGGAATATCATTTCTGTATCTTGTTTGGACAAAGATGGATTTGAATTTCTTATTAAGAATGGAAAATGTTCCATTTCTAAAGATGGGATCTTTTATGGCAGTTCCCCAATGTCTTATGGTTTATACTTGATAGATCTAGAGACAAGTGTATACAATGTAAACACCAAAAGGCAAAAACTCAACAACTCAAACAAAACATATCTTTGGCATTGTCGTCTAGGGCACATAAATGAGAAGTGCATTTCTAGACTCCATAAAGATGGTTATCTAGAATCTTTTGATTATGAATCAATAGAGACATGTGAATATTGTTTGTTGGGCAAGATGACCAAGACTCCCTTTTTAGGTAAAGGTGAGAGAGCTAGTGATCTATTAGGACTCATACATACTGATGTATGTGGGCCTTTTAGAATTAATGCCAGAGGTGGGTATCAATACTTCATTACCTTTACTGATGACTTCAGTAGGTATGGCTATGTGTACCTAATGAAACATAAGTCAGAAACCCTTGAAAGGTTCAAGGATTTCATGAATGAAGTACATAACCAACTTGGTAAAAGTATTAAGGCACTTCGATCCGATCGAGGTGGAGAATACTTAAGCCAGGATTTTGGGGACCTTCTGTAAGCCCGTGGTATTGTATCACAATGGACTCCGCCTGGAACACCACAACATAATGGTGTGTCTAAAAGAAGGAATCACACATTGTTGGATATGGTGCGATCAATGATGAGTTTTGCTGATCTTCCAATTTCTTTCTGGGATTATGCTCTTGAAACCGCCGCGTTTACACTTAACCGAGTACCATCTAAATCGGTTCAAAAGACACCATATGAGGTATGGTATGAGAAGCGTCCCAAATTGTCTTTTATGAAGATTTGGGGTTGTGAGGCTTATGTCAAGAAAATGTTTCCTGATAAGCTTGGGCCCAAATCTGATAAATGTTATCTTGTTGGATACCCCAAGGAAATGAGGGGATATTATTTATACCACCCTACTGACAACAAAGTGTTTGTTGCCAGGGATGCTGTATTCCTAGAGAAGGAATTTATTTCCAAAGGAAGCAGTGGGAGGAAAATAGAGCTTGAAGAGGTTCAAGCCCAACAAGAAAACATTGAACCGGTAGATGTACGAGAGGAATATGAAGATTCACAAGGTGTTGTAGAATCTCATTCTCCTCAGGTAACACAAGGACCTCGTAGATCTAGTAGGACCCGCCTTGAACCTGAGAGGTTTGGATACCTTGTGACTCAGGAAGGTGGTGAGTTGATCATAGATGATGATCCAACTACCTATGTAGAGGCTATGAAAGGACCAAATTCTGAGAAATGGCATGAAGCCATGAGATCCAAGATGGAATCCATGTACTCCAACAAAGTATGGACTTTGGTGGAACCACCCGAAGGGGTAAAACCCATAGGGTGCAAGTGGGTCTTCAAGAAGAAGACCGACATGGATGGCAATGTGCAAACTTATAAAGGCAGATTGGTTGTGAAGGGATTTCGAAAAGTTCAAGGCGTTGACTATGACGAAACCTTTTCTCCAGTTGCCATGATTAAGTCCATCAGGATCATGCTTGCTATTGTAGCTTATTATGACTATGAGATTTGGCAGATGGATGTTAAAACCACATTCCTTAACGGGAATATAAATGAGGATGTGTACATGACACAGCCTGAAGGTTTTGTAGATCCAAATAAGCTACAAAGGTCAATCTATGGATTGAAGCAAGCATCTCAGAGTTGGAATCTTTGATTTGATGAGGAAGTAAAAGTGTTTGGCTTTACTCAAAATGAAGATGAACCTTGTGTGTACAAGAAGGTTAGTGGGAGCTCGACCACATTCCTCATATTGTATGTGGATGACATAATTTTGATGGGGAATGATGTCTTAGCCTTAAAGAAGGTAAAGACTTGGCTTGGGAATACTTTCTCAATGAAGGACTTAGGAGAAGCATCCTACATTCTAGGAATTAAGATCTATAGAGATAGATCTAGAAGGCTTCTCGGACTAAGTCAGAGCACGTACATTGACAAAGTGCTGAAGCGGTTCAGCATGGAGAACTCAAAGAGAGGCAACATCCCCATGCTACATGGAGTCACTGTCTCTAGAGCTCAATGTCCCCAATCTTGTGAAAATAGGGAGCAGATGAATGGGATCCCATATACATCAGCCATCAGATCCATCATGTACGCTATGTTGTGCACACACCCAGATGTCTCGTATGCTCTCAACATGACGAGCAGGTACCAGTCAGATCCCGGGGATGCTCACTGGACAGCCGTAAAGAACATCCTCAAGTACTTGCGAAGGACTAAGGATCAGTTTCTTGTTTACGACGGCGTGGAAGAGCTGGTTGTAAAGGGTTACACCGATGCAAGCTTCCAAACTGATAAAGATGATTATAGATCACAGTCAGGATTTGTATTTTACCTTAATAATGGAGCTGTGAGTTGGAAGAGTTCCAAGAAAGAAACAATTGCCGATTCTACTATAGAGGCTGAGTATATTGCTGCTTCACATGCAACAAAGGAAGCTGTGTGGATCAGGAAGTTCATTTCTAAACTTGGTGTAGTTCCCAGTAGTTGTGATGCAATTGAGCTTTATTGTGACAATAATGGAGCTATTACACAAGCTAAGGAACCCAGATCACATCAGCGGTCCAAGCACATACTGCGGCACTTCCATCTCATACGAGAGATCGTACAACGAGGAGATGTGAAGATTTGCAAAGTACCAACTGAAGACAACATAGCTGATCCACTGACTAAAGCCCTTTGTCAGCAGAAGCATGATGGTCATGCTAGGTCACAAGGACTGAGGTTCCTTGGTGACTGTCTCTAAGTGCAAGTGGGAGTCTATTGGTTTGTATGCCCATAGAGAAAGTCATATGATGATTGTAATGGGATACTTTGTAAATGATTTGAATAATAATAAAGGCAATTTCTGATATATATGTTTAAACTATTTCTAAGATGATAGTGTAACATGATAGATGTCTAAAGAATTGTTTTACTCAATGACATATGCTTTTGGGTTGAAAACCTAAACGATGAGATCATACAGATGTTAATAGTATACATTCTTGTTTGGTCCCTAGTCGGTTGTTATTGTGGAAATAACCATAGACATCAATAACACTAAAGACTAATTGTGTGTTGGCTGATGACAGAATCTCATTAGTCATGATATACTGATATCAAACCAAGCACATATGTACTTGTTAGAGAATAAGGTACCAGACAGACCCACCGTGAGAGTGACACATGGAACCATGACTTGGTAGTCACAGTCAGCTCTCACAGTGATGGTGGTGAGTGTGATTCTTAGACCTGAAATCACTACACTCAACACATGTCGTTGGGTACACTTTGACATCATCAAACGTAGTCCTCAAACATGGGTTGTTATAAAGGTGATGATTGGGTGGCTTTTGAGGGGTGAGTGATAGATATGGGATTTGTCCCTCCTGAGGGAGTTCGATGTCCTTGGCCACTTGATGAGTAGGATTGAGAAAGGCATGCACATGCATGTGTGAATCAATATATGATATTGATGTCACACACATCTCACCCAGTCTGCTCTGAGATTAAGGAAATGAATGAATGTTGACAGGATGACTGTTCCATGCCTCGAGTTCATTCAGGATATCAGTGACAAAGGAATTATACATTCACTGTAACACCATTCATGGATTGTAGGATTGAGAGTTGTTCTCCAACTTTCTATTTCACTTGGGTAGCACTGATGTGTGACTAGGCGCCGCTCTTTGCTTGTGAATTCATAAGTGTTTTGGACTTTCACTGCCAACATGAAATGGACCTGCAGGGTCACACACATAGGATTTAACTTGGAATAGGAGTTTGTCCACAAATAATGTTTAGATTGATTACTAAAGGAGTTTAGTAGTTCAATTAAACACTCAATCAATTGATATCTCAGTATCATAGTGTTCAAGGTGTTGGACTGATTGATTAGAGTATCAGATTGATTGAAACTGCGATTGACTGATTCTGCACAATCTGCACTCCCAACCGATCAACTCATGTGATGAACCGATCGGCTGAGCTTGGTTAACCGATCAGCTCAACTAGTGAGTTGATCGGCTTATGGACATGGTGAAATGATCCGTTCAAGTGTTGAAACGATCGGTTCAAGTCCAACCGAGCAAGTTGGGAAAGTAAGATTGGTGAGAAATTTCCTTTCGTTTCACTTGCCCAATTTGATTGGAACAAGGATTGGTATTTGATACCAATTCGAAACAAAAGAAGAAAAGTCAATTGGGAACTGATCAGGACCACGAAGTGACCGGTTCAGAAGTGAACCGACCGTTTCATGGGTCCCAACTGATCGGTTGAGGTTTCAACCGACCGGCTCAGATCCCCATCTGACCGTTTCAGTTGTGAAACGATCAGTTCAGGTTACGCAGTTGGTTGTTTTTGTGGAAAATCTCGAACCCTTCTATTCCTGCTTTAGTCCCGCATTGTCGGGGATAGAGAACCATGTCCCATGACCCTCCTATATATATAGGGGTATTGGGGGCTTCTCAAGGTACAACACAGTGCAACCAGTTGCTCTATAAAGTTGTTGTTCTCTCTGGTTTTGGTAACCAAGAGAGCCCGAGCAAGTGCTACCCGATAAGGGAGGCACAATAAGGGAAAGATAACTGTAGAAAGCGACTGGCGGAAGGAGAGCGTGTCGGTGACTAGTACGCCGAAAGGAGGGTGCGACTCCTTCTGATTCCTTGTGGGACAAGGAGATCAGAGTTCCAGGTAGTCTGTGTGGACGACTGCAGAGGCGGGAGACCTCTGTCGCTTGGAGGACAACTGTCAATCCCGACAGTCCCGGTGAGACCAAGAGTCTTCAGTCCCAGTGTGACCAGGAGCTGCAGAGACACCATCCAAGACCGGAGGTGAAGACCGCACAAGGCATGAGGTATTGTCGCCGAGCAAGCCTCGGGACAAGGTATGCATCCACAAACCATCTTTCCTATTGTATAGACGTTGACGCGATTCCTTTTGTTCTGGGTTTTGGGGAGAAATTTTTTTGTTTCCGCTGCTTCTCTGCCTCCCATAAAACCCAACAGTATCACAATGGGCTCCACTTGAAACATAATGATGTATCAAAGAGAAGGTATCATACCCTGATACAATCATCAAAAAGTCTAGCCAATCTTATGACTTCCTTCAATGAATATGCTTTATAAACCGCAATATTTATACTAAATCGTGTACCATCTAAATTGGTTTAAAAGAAACCATATGAGATATGACATGGGAAGTGCCCAGATATGTCTTTTATAAAGACTGAATTGGGAATCTTATACGAGAAAATATTTCTTGAAAATCTTTGTCCCAAATCAAATAAATGTTATTTTGTTTGATATCCTAGGGAAACTAGAGTATACTACTTTATATTCCATTTGAAAATAAAGTCTTTGTTTCCAAGATAAATGTATTCCTAAAATGAAATTTATTTCAATGGAATCAACGGGAGAAAAGTAGAACTCGAAAAGTTTGAGACCAACAAGAAAATATTGAACCTATAGAGGTACAGTAGGAACAAGAAGAACCACAAACTGTTATGGAATCTCAAGTTCATCCTATAACACAAGGACCTTGTAGATCTAGTAGGACACGTCTTGGGTCAGAAAGATTTGGATATCTCATGACTCAACAAGGTGGTGAGTTGGTCATAGATGATGAGCCAATAACCTACCTAGAAGATATTTAGTGACTAAATTCTGTAAAATGTTTTGAGGCCATTGGATCTAAGATGGACTTCATGTACATCTACAAGGTATGACATTGGTGGATCCACTTGAAGGGGTAAAATCCATAGGTTGCAACTGGTTCTTTAGGAGGAAGACCGACACAGATGGTAATGTACAAACCTATAAGGGAAGATTGATTGCAAAGGGTTTCAAACAAGCTCAAGGAATTGGACATGATGAAATATTTTCACACTTTCTCATGGTTAAACACATCAAGATCATGATTGCCATCACAAATGATATGACTATGAGATTTGGCACATGGATGTTGAAATTGCATTCTTTAGCAGGAATATTCATGAGTATGTGTGCATGACACAACCTAAAGGTTATATATATATCCAAATAGTGCTAATAAAGTCTATAAGATACAATGGTCAATCTATCTATTGAAGCAAGCATCTCAGAGCTGGAACCTTTGATTTGACAAGACATTCAAATAGTTTGACTTTAATAAAAATGAAGATGAAACCTATGTTTACAAAAGGGTTAGTGGGAGCATATCTGTATTCCACATATTGATGAGGAATGACATACTTTTTCCAAAAATATTAAAAAAATGGTTGGGAAAATACCTTCTCTATTATGGATTTTGGCAAAGCTACCTATACATTAGGAATTAAGATCTATAGAGATATATCTAGAAAGCATCCTGACTAACATTAGAGCACATACATTTGTAGAATGTTGAAGAGGTTCAACATGAAAGACTCAAAGAGAGAAAATTTGTCCATGTTCCATGGAATTAGTGCCTCAAGAGCCTAGTGCCCCAGTTCTTTTGAAGAATGGGAACACATGAGTAAGATGCCATATGCATTTGCAATTGGATCTCTCATGTATACAACGTTATGCACTCATCCCGTTGTTTCATATGTCTTAGACATGATGAGTGTATATCATTCAGATCCTAGTGAAGGTGACCAGACTGCCATAAAGAACATCATTAAGTACTTGAGAAGCACTGAGGATCAATTCCTTGTGTATGGTAATAAGGAAGAGTTCGGTGTAAAGGGTTACACCGATGCAAGCTTCTAAACTGACAGATTAATTATCGATCACATATTAATGTTTTGGCCATAATATAGAACTATAAGCTAGAAATGTTTTGAGCAAGAGACGGTTGCTAATTCTACAATAGATGCCGAGTACCTTACTATTTTTGAATACAAAAAATGATATGGTATGGACTAAGAAGTTCATTTAGATCAACTTATGGGAGGTTCCAACCATTGATGACATAGTAGAAATACTGTGACAACAATGGAGCTATTGAATAGGATAGGAAACACATATAACATACTATGAGATTTTCATCTCATACGAGAAATCATACAACGAGGAGATGTGTAGATTTGCAAAACCCTGACTAGAAGCAAATGTTATTAACCCGCTACAAAATAACTTACGTAGCTGAAACATGTTAAGACCACTTGGAATAGGATTCATAGGTGATTGTTCTAAGTGCATGTGGGAGCTTGTTGGTACTTATGTCGAGAGAGCCAATCATATGATAATTTTAATGGGGAATCATAAATGTGATTTGATAATAATAAATGTAATTTCATTTTTTTATGTTTGTCTGTCATGAGATGATGACACAAGGATAGTAGATGTCTAAAGAATGATGTTAATTTATGACATATGTCTTTAGGTTAAGGACCTGAATAATGAGATCTTATGTATGATAAGTGTACATACATTCTTATTATGCCCCTAGTCTGATATAACTATGGAAGCAATATAGATGATTGTAATACATAAGACTAGAATGTGTGTTAACTTATGACAGAGTCTCATTAGTTATTATATAGGATATCAAGTCAAACACATAGGTACTTATTAGAAACACTATACCAGATAGACCCACCTTGAATGTGATACATGGAAACCATGGAATGGTAGTCACAATCAACTCTTAAAGTGATAGTAGTTCTTAGACCTAAAGTCACTACACTCATCACATGTCGTTGGATGAACCTTGACACCATCTAACAGGACCCATAAAGGTGGTGCTCAAGTAAGTTGTGATGGAAAAGGATTAACTATGTCTGATGTAGATGAGATTTGTCCCTCCTACATCAGTTGATATCCTGACCACTTGATAAGAGAGAATGAGAAACGTGTGGCCATACTTGTGCAACTCCATATGTGATATGTGAGCTGACATGAATCTCAAACAATATTCTCTAGTTTAAGGAACATGGATTGTATATTAAGAGGATGGCAATTTCATGCCTTGAGTTCAATCTGGATATCAAAGACAAAGGAACTATACAATCCTAGAAACACTAATCCTAGGTTGTAGGTTGAAGTTGTTCTCCAACTTCCCAATCACTTGGTTAGCGATAATATGTGTTTCTAGTAACCTCTCATTGCTTGTGATGTCATAATCTAGTTATGGACATTCACTGCCAACATAATTTGGGACCTACAAGGTCACACGTATAGGATGCACCTAGAAAAGGAGTTTACTCATGGATAAGGTTTAATTTGGTTACTAAAGTATTTGGGTAATCAACTGAAATAATACTAGATGACAGTTGGCTGACTAGAGTGTCCAATCAACTAACAGGGAATACGATTTGATCGACTGGAGTGTCCAATCAAGTGATTGGAAAGTCCAGTCGACCAAATGGACAATCAGTAGGATGAGATGAAATTTAATGCTGACGTCATGATGTGCAATAATTGTACGTGAAAAGCCAATACTTTTGTGAATAGGAAGAATAGCCAATTGACCGAATGGAGTGTCCAATCAACCGAATGGCATGCTAGTTAACCAATTAGTGGTTCACAACAACTAAAAATTCATGATATCCATCTTCTCATGTCCTCGGGTTTGTGGAAACCCTAACCCATCCATTCCTATATAAAGGGGGGGGGTCAATGGTCAAGGCTCTCAGTACTAGACAATCCTCATCTCAACATTATGGTAACCTAAGAGCCATAGGTATCTTACCCATAAAAGGGTGAGATAACCAACGAGGAGAAAAGTCGATGCTAACACATTGACAACACGAAGTGACAACTCCACCCCGTTGGTTCTACAAGAACAATGTCGAGTTCCTAGTAGTCCTTGTGGACTACGTAGAGGTGTGTCAGATGCCACCATCACACTAGGAGGATGTCTTCAACCACCATCCATTGTGCTACACCAGGAGGCCGCCTGATGACTATTTGTGTGTTGCTTGAGAAAGAATCTGCAATGATGGTTGTTGGACTTACTCCGGGACTAGGTATATGCCTTGCAACCCTCCTTCCCACTTCATAGTTGTTGATGTGATACAATGAATATGGGAAATATGGTAAGATTTTTTTGTTTCCACTGCCATCTCTATCACCATATTTTCCTACATGAGGTTGGTCTACACCTTGAGAATAGGAATCACCTATTCATGTTAAATTGAAGAGACATAAAGATTGGGTAGCTTCAGTAAGGTTTTCAAGGTAAAGAAAAGAATCAAGGATTTCATGCATGCTTCAAATAATTCATTCGTTAGGTTGCATGATGGAGAGTGTGGCATGGGATTATCCAACATTGGTAGTTCTTTAATTGGTAAGATAAGTAGAGGTTGGGGCTATTTGGAGGCATGCTTTACCCTATAGTGATTGGATCTTCTGTGAGTCAAGGTGGTTCTAGTACTAGGAGATGAACCTTGTCACCAAGTGGAAACTATATGGATATTTTGAGTTAGTTTTTATGATATGTACCTACAAACAATATGTTTCTCAATGCAACATCTAAGATAGGTGACATGCAAGGTAATATTGGGGGTATAGTTCTATTATTTCCATTATTTTTGCAAAATTATACATTATTAAAAGAATTGTACAAATCTACACATTAAATAAACACAAAGGCAAAAATCATCATATCAAGAAACATCACTAATATCTTGGAAGAATCAAGAGTTCGTTAATGACCTCCATCTCTATCTAAGGAGAAACCTATTTAAATCTTTGGTATGGAAGATCAAGAGGCACATAAGTTTCTACACCCATTCATCTTAGGAAGGAGTAGTGGATACTCATGCCGCCAAATATGAGAAGTATTTTGAATATTATTTCAACTTTTGTTTTTTATTGATAAGGAAGTGACATTCTCTCATCTTCGCTAGTATATTTCCTGAATCTATTTGTTTAGAATTTGTAAGTTGACTTGTTTCTAGAGTATATTGTGTGTGCTCATGGTGCTTAACTAGGCATGCATCACAACTTCAATTTGAGTTAATGGGAGCATCCCCATGGTCAATCTCATATCTTCCAGTGTGTATGATTTTTATTTCATATTTGGTATATGTTACTTATAAGCAAATGGTCTCTAGTTGGAGTATTTGAAGAAAGAAGTGATCTTTCAACATGGAGGATTTTCATGTGTCTTCACCAGACATAGAGCAATTTTCCTTATTTGTATGGTGTTAGTAGCTTTGGATGAAAATATGTGGAGGAAGGGATGTGAGACTTTTCTAGGGTTTACAAGATTTGATAGACAAATATTTTATACAACCTATTTTTTCTTTAAAGAGAATTTTTATTATTTTTGAATAAGAACAATCATATCATGCAGTTATGGATCTATATAACTATCTAAACATGATAAAAAACAAACAAAATAGTCTTTGTCCAGAATTCATGATCTCTATGATCAACTTAAGGGAGTGGGATTTTTTTTAAAGATTGATATGAGATTGGGATACCATTAGTTGAGGACCTATGAGACATATGTGCCTAAATTGATGCTTGGGACTAGGTATAAGACTTATGAGTTCATGATCTTCTCCTTTGGGTTGATCAATGCTAATAAAGTTCATTGATGTGATTAACAATATTTTTATGAGTTTTAAATCAATATGTTGTCTTTTTTATAGTTGATATTGCAATATACTAGAAATATGAATCACACTTGTTGATGTCTTTATAGTTTCTTTGAAACATTATCTATATGCCAATATTTTTAGGTGTGAGTTTTGGTTAATGGAAGAATTTTTCTCAGTTCACATGATTTCAAGGGAAGCAGTCATAATGAAACCTAAGGATGTAGAGATTGTACTTTAAAATGAACAAACAAAGATCCTACTATGGTTATAAGCTTCTTGGTTTTCATAGGATATTACCTAAGGTTTATCTTGAAATTTAGTGCTATTGTATCCCCTCTTACTATGTTGAATAGGATGGGGGTTCTTTTTGTGTGAAAAAAAATTTAATGGTTGAAGGAGAAGATGAAATTAATGCCAATGGTATTCTTTCCAAGAATAGTAAAGGTTACCTTTTTCTTAGTGATGAATCTAGGATAGGTTAGGTGTGTGCATTGATGTAGTATGGCAAGGTGTTAGCATATGCTACACAAAAGCTCAAGATAAATGGAGAGACCGACCCCAACCATGACCTTAAGTTGGATAAAATGGTACAACCATCAAATACTTAACATCACTTATGTATATGGATAGCTGTGTCAAATATTTATTGACAATAGGTTGAAGTGTGTCTTTACTCTAAAAGAGATAAACCTATGATTGATAAGTTGGTTGGAGTTGTTTTATTATTATTTTGATACCATTGATTGTCATCGTGTTAAGGCCTATTTGGTGGTTGATTCCATAAGCATAAAGCCTTCATTGTAGGAGGTATGTTTCACGGTTTTCTAAGAGTGATATATGTTTTTAAGACAATAAGTCTCTATGTGGAGTTGGACATTTTGTATACAAGACGTCCTCATTTTAAAATTATCAACTTAGGCCATTTATGATTAGGTTAGAAAGATAGGATATGAGGATGAACATAATAGACCAATATATTGAATTCAAGTCAAAGGAAGAGGACCGAGTTTTGATTTTTAGAAGATGGTTTGATGTATTTGTAGACTAGGATATGATTTCTAGAAAGTAATGATATGTTGAGGGATATTTAAAAAAGGCAAAGTCCGTGATGCGTGTTAAGAGTATGAGAACTTTTTTGATGTGCATGGACTAAAGGATATGCACAACAAATATGAATTAAGAAAAATGTTGTTGAGTATGCTTCTAGAGGTGTGTTTACAAATCAAGTATACGAATAGAGACTAGAAGTTTTTTTGCATCCACTCCCTCTACCTAAATCGAAGTGTGGTAACATCACAATGGACTTTTTGGTTCCCTATAAACAACATCTTGTGTATTTGACAATATATCTATGATTGAAGATAGGTTGAAAAAATCAACCCAATTTGTACCAGTTGAATATACCTTGGATATGTCAAAGTTCTCTAAAATCCATCTAGAAAAGAGAGTCTGATTACGTGAGGTTATAGTATCTATCATGTCACAAAGAGACCCCAAGTTCACATTGAAATTATGTAATAAATTGTATGATGGTTTGGTAAGCAAGTTGCATTTCAAAACTTTTCATTCTTACTTAGATGGATACTTTTGCTCAAATATGTTTTGGTGGCTAGTGTACTCTTATAGAGGGAGTTAGGATCAACATCTTAGTCTTATGGGCTTTGCACATAATTACAATCACACTATAGTGTGGGTATAAATCCATATGAGTCTTTGTATGGAAAGAACTATAGATACCCTTTTTGTCAATTTTAGGTTGGCAAGAAAAAATTTCAGGTCCTATTAACATTAAAAAGATAATAGTTAAGATCATAATGATATGAAAAATAGCTAGAAGCATGACAATACAAGAAGAAGAGTGATACATATATGAAACATAGATTGTTAGAGGTTTAGAATGATGATGATTTTTATCAAAATAGTTCCCCTAGAAGGTTGTTTTGAGGTTCCATAAACATGGAAATATGTATCAGAGATGCATAAGACCATATGATGTAATGGAAAGGATTATTCCATAGGTTATATTTTCATCCAATCTATATAATCCACACAATGTGTTCCACATTTCCATTCAGAAGAAGTGTCACCCTATTTCAATGAAGATCTTATATGATAACCAATACGATTTATGTATTATGTTTTTCTATAGACCCAATCTAAATTCTTGAAAATAACTTTTAGAAACTTAGGAGGAGATAATTACTTAGGTGAAGTTTTTTTAGTGGAATCACAAAGTAGAAAAATACTGTGGGAGTTGGAGTTCAAGATGGACACCCATAATCCTTGCATAACATGCGAATTTTAGGAATTTGTTTAGTAGAGTGGGGAGTGGTTGTAATCGAATTGGTCTATACTTGCAAGATTTGTGAACCTAATCCCTACTTATTTTTCTTTGTTTATGATTTACTATTAAACTACATTAGTCATGGTACACTTTTTAGTAATGCACATTAATAAGAATTTATTTATTAAGAAAACCTAGTTTAGAGCTGTAGCATGTTTTAAATAATATGAAAAATAAAATACCATTTTTATCTTGTGAATTGATTACACATATGAGTGATTGTCTAAAATGTATCCAATTTATTAGAAATGTAAACAACATTCTTAAAACATGCATACACAAATAAACATATGGATTTGGTTTCTGTGGTAATGAAAATAAATGAATGTAGTTATGTTGGGTAGTTCTGGTGTAGGACTAGATAGATTGATATTATTCCTAACTTTGTGTGTGTTTGTATGGATCTAAAATAACACCATGTAGAATTCGGTCAATGTGGTCCATTTAGTGTTGACCAATGATTGGTCATGTAGAGGATCAACCTACCCAGCGGAGGTTTGGATCAACATTGACAAAAAACTTAGTCAATGTTTAATTATGACTTGGCATATGGTGAGTTGGAGAAGCAGACATCAACTATGTTTAGTTGGTGCAGTGGATCGATGTGACCAAAATATCTATTAATGTGTTCAGAGATTAGTTTACTTTTCTAGTTCCAACAAAATAAGCTATCATAAAGAGTTGAATGAAATAAATCTTAACCTACTTGAATACAACTATGAAATTTGACGTGTACATTTTTTATATCCAGTTCTACCGTTTGAAACCTATTTTGTCCCTGGAAAATGATATAGTATGATTTGGAAGGATGCAAAAGAATAATGATGAACTTGTATTAGATTATGTAAAACCTAGATACATTAGTTGTTATATTGAATTATTTATCTTTCATCCTTACTTTGTTTAAAAGTGTTCTGATCTTTATAGAGATCTTTGTCCATTATGTTACTTTTTATTTATCTTTATTCATTGTTGTGAGTTGAAACAATGCACTTTTAGTGACAAACAAATAATTTTCTAGTTGGATTATATATATAAATTTCATGATTTATGAACCAGGAGCTGACCTCGACATTATTTTTGTCTATATATGTGAATGGATTCCTCAATGGTACCATAATCAATGAGATTTGTGTCCAAATACAAGAATGACATAATTTATGAGATTGTAAATGTTATTTAATGAGATGAAGATTCATAGATGAATTATTATTTTGAACAATTCTATGTTGTAGAAATGCTTAACGTGACTTACTTCAATATTATAACCTTGTTATGACTTTAAGAATGATTAAAGTGATTGGTGGAGTTGAAATGCATTGTATTTAGGTAATTTTTCCATGATATCACTATTAATGAAAGTTTGTTTTATTAATGAGTTATACTTATCTAAACGTTAGCATGATTTTTACTTATTGTTTAGGGTTTATTGGTGTACTAAAAAGATCAAGAAATCAATGTGGTTAATTTGACAATAAATCATAAATGAGTAATGTTTTGTAGTCTAGTTCAGATACAATAGAATGAGAATGAGAATGTACTAATGAAATTATAAATAAAATAAATAAAAGATACAAAGTATATAATTAGTCTTTGATATGACTTGAACAGTTGATATCTTGTCATGGAGGCTTGTATGGTGATGGGTGAAACAAGTATATCAGCTGGAAGAGTCCAAGTTGATGTAGCTAGAGTGAATCTTACCAATTTACTATGACATGAGGGAAAATAAAAGAGGGAAGTAACTATAGTATAGACACATATTAAATAATAATTTTAGAGCCTAATAGTACCCATATTCACTAACAATAATTGTAGAACGCAGTAATATTCCAATCTGACCAATATATACTAATGAGGAGGTTAGCATTCATCCTCTTTAGGCTTCATGTCATGAGTTAGGCTATCTGAAACCACTATGCTTGATTTTTAATAGGATACAAAGCCTTGACTTCCATCTTCATTACTCAGGGCATGGGATTCTAGAGTTTTCCATCCAATGTTTAGTCGTAAAGGACATATATAGAAAGCTCTGCAGTAGTTCATAAATCTCATTTAGTAGTCTTAAGGTCCCCATGTTTAATATTAATATTTTAATGATGAGTACTCAGTCTTATTGAGAGGAATCTACACCTCATGTTGGTTCTTGGGTGTTAATAAAATAAAAAAATAATTTAGAAAGTCAAGATTTAAGAGTTTATTAAAATTTAATCGAGCTTGTTCTTTATTTTTATATGTTCACTTACTTTGTATACAAATGTTATTTGATTACATACTAAATTTATACTTGTTTATTTTAGGGACTATCATGAAATACTTCAACTATCCATCTATCTTATAAATGCAAATTTACTACATCTTGCCTACTTAGTACAAATGCTTCACTACTTTCCTACTTAACTAATTATATGTTTAATTATGATTGAGAGTGGAATTTCACTTATTGAGTCAATATCTCACATTCTGCTGAACAACATTTTTAGTTGTATATTACACAGAGAGAGGCATCCATAGGACATTCATGAGTGGTCTATTTAAGTGAGGTTGATATTATAAGTAGCTATAAGTGTATTGGTCGATATCTAGTCAATTTGTCACTCAAGTCCGAAGAGTGTGAGAGATGGATGTTGTGTAATAATTATGCACGTTTAATTTTGATAAATATTGTACAATTTAACATACCCAATTACATTTATATACCACTAACTTATTTGCATTTAAAAAATTACATTATATTATGCAATGTACTGATATGTTGTTCACAAATTTTCATTTTAATAGAATAACTTTTGTTATTTCATTTTACTTAAATGTGTTTGGATTTGGTTATTATTACGTTGTGCCATCCTAATTTTGGGTATAAGGTTTGCATCACCACCTTCACTAAATCCAAATATGTATGGACTATAAGACACACTATCTCAACAAATAAAGCATTTGGATGGTCTTCTAATGGACCATCCAATTGAGGTTGAAAGGTTTGCATTAAAATGCAACTTGATAGCTAAAGAATCATTTATATTATTACAAAATTTGAAAGTGAACTTGTGATGTTATAAACCTACATAATCTGACTATCTTTTTTATGTGGATCATGGTAGCTTTTAACATATCAAAGCTCAACTCAAATGGAAGGAAATAGACTGGTTTAGTGAAATTATGCACAACCAAACATATCAAGTCCAATTCATGAGATTACCTAAGTGAACTACCTAGAATGCATGTCATGAAGTGATTCCCCTTCCATTTTGGTGTAGGCAGCAAATGCAAAAACCTTGCTAGAATTTGGTGCTTGTACTAGACCCATTAACACACACCTACATATGGAAACATACTCAACAAAATATATTATCATGTATGACCACAAACACACATCCTTTTGTTTCTATACATCTTATAACTTCCTAGATGCATAGAATAGATTGATGAATCACATTTTATAAATATGTCACTCATTATATCATCATTTTTTTAATGCACAACCTATTCCGTACATAAAATGAAGTGCTAGGAAAATACTAAAATATAGGCTCTTCCCCGCAAATCTCTACATGACTTCTTATGATTATTACATCTTCATATCTTGGTTTTAATATGACCATTATGAACATTCTTAACTTACATCTCTAAGGCACCCAATAGAGAAACATCCAACTCCACATTGAACCCTTTCATATTTAACAACATATCTTGATCTTCTGAACAAGAGAAAAAGTCTCATGAAGAAGTATTGACTAAGAGCATCAACTACTAGATTGGACTTCTCATGATGATTATCAATGATACAATTTTAAAGTTTAATGAACTCCAACTACTTTTATTTTTTCTTAGAGTATATTTTGGGCTTTATTTATCAGTGAATACTAATAGATGACTCACCATAGAGATAGTGACACCAAATATTCATAGTGTTAGCATTGTTACAATTCAATATCATGAGTAGTATCATTTTCTTTATGTTGAGTTGACACAAAGAATAATCTATCATCTTTCCATCTTGCATCGAAACACATCCCAATCTTTTGTTGGACGCATCAAAGAAAATTGGGTAGCCTTAACTATCTTTGGCCAAGGTTAACACCAATTCTAAAGTTAGCTTCTTTTTTACCTACTGAAATCTTTGCTCACAACATCTACACAACACAAAACTAGCCTCTTTCCTTATCAACTTGGTAATAGGGGTTCTAATAATGCTAGAGTGTTGATGAATCTTTGCTACCATCCAACTAAAACCTAGACACTTTTGACCTCGGTAGGATTATTTTCCTATTCCCACTAAAGTAAAAACTCCACTTTCTTAAGCACTATTCTAAGGAAATGTTTCTTGGGAAAATATGAGTCCACCATCAAGAGAAAATAGAGCCAAATATCATCTATGAGCTACCTAAAAGATATATTCATGATATATATGCATTTTATGGATAATTCGTCAAGCCAAATGACATGATCATGAACTTATGATGCTTGAATGTAGTCTTGAATGCTGACACAGGTACATTAAAGTCATAAATCCTCATTTTATGATAACTCGATCTTTAATAAATTATAGAAAATATGGTTCCTCCTATGAGTTGATATAGAATCATCATTTCTAGGAGAAGGGTACTCATTATTGATTATGGTCTTCTTAAGTTGACTACAATGTATTTATTATTGAAATGTTCCATCCTTCTTACAAAATAAAAGTTGTACTCCACAAGGTGAAGTAAGGTATAATATACAATTGTCTATACACTCATGCAATTTAGTTCTCAACTCATATATCTCAAAGGGTGACATATGATATTCTTGTGTTTTATAGGCTCATTTAAATTGGGGGGTGACATATGAACATTATGATTCCATTTAGATTATCCAAACCAAACAACAAGTTAGAGTCTAATGAATAAACCTAAGCTACTAACTAGCCATGGATATGCTAGGTTGTGCATAGGGGAACTAGTCCCTAACACCCCCTACTACCCTTACGAGGCTCAATTGGGTTAGGGATTAGGTACAATTCAATTAGAGTCTAATCAAGTCAAGGTTTATAGATTAGGCATTCCTAGGGAAATTAGGGGCCGAGGGTAGTAATGGGGAGGTGAGATTAGGGTTTTGGACCCCAATTCCCCCACATTCTAGCCTTGAGAAGGCTCCACGCTAATTGCACTAGAATTACCTAATCTAACTACTTAGATCTCTCACTTAGGTTTAGGGAGATTGATTAGGATGTAGGAAGATGGGAGGCAACCTAGGGATCCAAGAATTGGACCTAGGGGCAAATCCCAAAATTCACACATATAAGCAATTTGCCTAAATTCCTAGGTGATTCCACACACAAACCAACAAGAAATCCATGAAGAAAGAGATGCAAATAAAATATAATCATTAAAAAATGGAATTATAATGTTTACATGTCATTTTCCCCCAACATGGTATCAAAGTAACATAATTTCCCCCAAACGGCCCACCCACAGGGGCCTAGCTACTCATAGAAATGGAAAATATAAAAAAAAGGAGAGAGAGGAAGAAGTATCCATGGAGCTCGGTGTAGACGAAGCAATCCTCCTCTCCAGCAGCTGCATGACATTCTCCTCCCTCCTCCAAGGGTGAAATGATGTGGAATGATGAAAGGAAGTGGATGGAAGGCTTAGATATGGGGGGTTATGTGGTGGAAATGGTGAAATGGAGTGGAATGGAGGTGGAAATGGAGTGGAATGGAGTGGAGGTGACAAGGGGGCAAAAACGGGACTCTAAGCAGCCAACCCCCGACCCCCAGCTGCCATTAGGGCTTATATAGGGATCTAGGTGGTCTAGGGTTAAGTTAGGGGTAAAATGGGGAAAATAGTGGAAAACTGGGTGGATTCTGTGAGTAGCACGACCATGGTGGGTAGGGTAGGCCACGACCGTGGTGTATGGGCACGGTCGTGGGAATAAAAATGGCAAAGTTATAGGGTTTTGGTCTGAATGGCCACGATTGTGGTGTGTCACCACGACCGTGGTGGAGGTGGTGTGCCACGGTCGTGGTGTCTAGCACAGCCGTGGTGGGCTTGGTGGAGGTGGTCGTGGTGCTACTGCACGACCGTTTTGCTCTACTGTGCCACAACCGTTTTGCGGAGCACGGCCGTGGTGTCTACCCATTGCACGGCTGTGGTGCTCTCTGCTTCACTTGGATGTTGAACCTGTTGATTTCGAAGTAACCTAGCCGACTGTTCTGTGGTACCACGGTCGTGTTGGGTCTTGGATCAGCACTTTAACTTGGATATTTGGCTTTTCTTGGACTTCTTTGCTTCAATTGATCTTTGGCCACTAGGGGTAGGTCGAGGGATCATCAAACTTCACTTTGGGCCTCTCCAAGTGGAGAGGAACCCTAGGATCACCCCTTCTCTCTCTTCCATCAAGCGTGGTCCAAATGCCTGAAAAACATGCAAATAATGTCCATAAGTGCATTTTATACAAATAGGCATATTATGGGGAATGACATGCAATCTAATAGGTATAGATGTGATTGAAGAGCAAAAAGACACAAGATTAAGCCCTAAAATAGGGCTGAATCACCATCCTCTTGTGGAAGGAAACACTTTATGACTAATAAAGTGCACATATGTCTTAATAGCCTCCACATCATGTCTATCTTGAGTACTTGCATTGAGTCAGGGGGGGGGGGGGCGAAGAACGACCTATTCCACCAATTCTCTTTTCCATGAAACATGATGGTCCACAAAAATAGTGTGCATGATTCCTATCACATCCTTTTGTATTATTAGAATCCAAACTCTCTCTTGGTACAAGCTACATAGCCTTCTATTAAACATAAATATACAACCACATAATATGTTGTTTTATGGTAGAAACTCCAATCCCAAAATTTGAGTAACTTATGACAATTGCAAATGTAGAACATATTTGTAGAACAAACCTATGTCTAGAATATCCACATGAGAGATAAAAAATAAACCCTATAGATGACAATATTCTCACCTCCTCCTCTCTTTCTCAGATTGCTTCTAAATTTTCAAAAACCTTATTTGATATGTGTATTTGTATAATCTCTCTCTGTGTGTATGTATATGTGTATATATATGTTTATGCATATGTATATATATGGCCATACATTCGTTACTTAGATATATATTCACGGCCTGTGCGGGTATCTTACTTTTGTTATATGTGGATATATTTTTTAATATAAAGGCATTAATTGTAATGAAACAACCAAAATTACAATACAAAGACTTGTTTTGTAAATACAACGTTAACATTTTATTATCCCTCTAAATACAATAAAAATAATATTTATGACGGAAGTTTACGTAGTATTATAAAATGAGTCTTTATATTACATTTTTGGTCATCTCATTACGATGTTGATTGT
Source organism: Alisma plantago-aquatica (assembly GCA_963693085.1). Lineage (NCBI taxonomy): Eukaryota > Viridiplantae > Streptophyta > Magnoliopsida > Alismatales > Alismataceae > Alisma > Alisma plantago-aquatica. The sequence continues at coordinate 1,133,265,159 of OY856411.1, read as the reverse complement.
CTCATTATAAATGTGTGCCTTCCTATTATAAAATAGATCAATGGGTGACTAACCTTAGTTACCCACACAGGTAGTGAATGAATGGCCTATGTATATGTATATATATTAATATATATATGTGCAAGTGTGTTTGTTTATAATCATATATTAGAAAGAGAACTTGCCAGGTTGGGGTCTTGTACATGTTGATGTTGATCTTCATGTCCATAAATGAGACTGTCATGGTGCCACTACGTACATGAATGTCAACACCAGCTGTAGATAAGAACGACCTCCCCAAGATGATGGGAATCTTCCTATCCTCCGGCTCCATATCAAGTACAATGAAATCCGCCAGGAACACTGTGACTTTTTCTTTGTCTATCATCACCAAGACATCATCCACTCTACCCCTGGGCACTTTTATGAATCTATCTGCCAACTGGAGAGTGTAATGTTCCGGCTTCAACTTGCCTAAGCCCAGCTCAAGATAGACATGATATGGCATCAAATTCACACTAGATCCCAAATCAAGTAAGGACCTGTCTATGCGATGTCCCCCTATGTAACTAGGTATGAGTGGGGCTCCTGGATCCTTTCTCTTCATGGGAAGTGAGTGTTGTATGATGGAGCTCACTTGTTCATTCAATCTCACCTTCTTTGGAATCCTCCCCGTTGACCTTCTTTTCACAGTGCATAGGTTCTTGAGGAACTTGGCATATGATGGGATTTTCTTGATAGCATCCAATAGTGGAATGTTCACCTTTACTTGGCGAAACACCTCAAGAATATCAACATTGTGCTTTTTCCTCCTTTTCAAATCCAGTGGCTCATCTAGTGCTTCTACAAATGGAGGATCACTAGTTTTTGCTGCACTTACATGAACATGAGGCGGAACGCTAGGGATGGTAGGACCTACAAAATGGATATGTGGTGGATCACATGGAATCCTAAACTCAACATGCGGTATCACAACATCATCTTCAGTAATATCAATCACAATATCACCACTTGGCTGCCTTTACTTTGCTTTATCAACCTTTCTTTGACTTGCGGGCTGCTCAAGAGTTTTCCCATTCCTTAGAACTGTCACAACACTACCTTGATCATGATGGGGAGGGGGAGCATGTTGTCACTGTGGAGGAGGTGGAGGTGGAGGTGGCACTTGGGGTTGAAATTGAGGTGGAGAAGAGAATTTAGGAGGAGGAGAGAATTGGGGTTAGAAAGTGAAGTTTTGGGAAAATTGAGGTGGTGAAGGTGGTGGAGGAGTGTAAGGCTGGGGATAGCCTTGGAAAGAGTGAATGGGATGCACATGCATGGGGGTGGACTGTAGAAAACTTGTGAAGAGGGCATGGGTCCACATGCTTCATGGTGGCTCACGATGGGTCTTGAAGACAATATTTCCTCTTGGAGAGCGATTATAGAAGATAGTTGCTCTATTCTCTCTTCTAACCTTGCAACATCCCTTTGAACATCATCAAACACTCTCAATCTAGAAAGAACCTCTTCCTCAAACCTTGAGCTGTATTTGGGACTTTGTGGTTCCTGGTAGCTATAGGAGTGAGGTGTCTTCTTTTCTTCCCCATAGAACTCAATAGAATTGACCGGGTGGCAAGGAGCATTTGGCACCTAGTTCTTCATGAGGCTCACCATGTCACCAAGAATCTTCATCATTTGCGGGCTTGAGTCATCATGAGTAGGGGGTGTCACATCAAAGGCATACCCTCTTTCATTCATCATGCTAGAAGCTCGAATTCTTGATCCTTTAGCCAACTGCTCAAACAAAGGCCATATCTCCTCAGGTGGCCTAGCCATGAAAACTCCTCCACAATAAGAGTCCACTGTGTCTTGATCCTTTAGAGACAAACCAAAGTAGAATGATTGAACTAGATGCCATAAAGGGATCTCATGGTGAGGACACTCTCTCAACAACTTCTTGAAATATCTCCCATGCATTATGAAACTGCTCATCTCCCCTTTGACTAAAACTTGTCACGGCACGCTACATTTGTGTCAACCTTGAAATAGAGTAGAATTGTCTCAAGAAAGCATTCTTCATTGTTTCCCAACTCATGATGTCCTTTCTTGAGTCATACCAGTCTTTAGCTCTATCTTTGAGGGAGAGAGAGAACAAGGTCAACCGAATTGTATCATCACTAGTCGCCGACGTCCGAAAGGTGGAGCATACTTCAAGAAAGGAGTCCAAGTGCTTGTAGGGGTTCTCACTCTCTGAGCCGTAGAAGATGGCCAGGAGCCCAAGAAGACCTAGCGGAATAGAGAATTGCTCCCCTGGCATTTGATAAACCCTACTAGCAATTGGCGATTTGTAGTTGCTAGGCATGAAGTAATCTTGAAGCGGCTTGTGAGGTGCACTTTGGTCTTCCATCTTGTTTCCTCCCTAATGGCTTGTCACATGCACAAAGCACAACCAAATAAAAGAGAACAAGTTAGCAAACCAATATACACAAAGAATGCAAAGAAAAATGAATAAAGAATAGCAATGATGAGGGTAGTAGGAAAAGTCAAAGCAAAACTAACTAGCTAGGTCGAGCGCCTCTATCCCCGACAACGGTGTCTGAAAGCTCGGTGCGATTCTACTAGATGTGCAACACACTAGCCGATTTGACTCGACTAGATGCGCCCCACAAGGTCGGAACACACGTGATGGGTTTTTTGCTTTCAAAATTTATAAGATCTAATCTAACACACCTACGTTTACTAAAACACTACACCCGCAAGCGCATAGGGTCGTGTCGTAGTATAGGAAGGTGGCAAGTATAGGGTCGATCCACAGGGAAAAGAGGGGGCACTAGAACTAGGTTAGTTTTTCTCGGTTCCTACTGTGGAGACTAGGGTTAAGGGTTTAAAGGTTGTTTTGATTGTTAACTAAGGATGAACAAGCAAGAAATTAAAGGCGAGAATGAAATCTACGTTAACCCTAGAGTAGATTAAGATTAAGAAGGAAAGAAAGGATTAAGCTAGGTATGAAAAGGCAAATTACACTAAGGCAAGCAAGAGAAAAGCAAAAGAGCAATTAAAGAGCTACACTAGCATGAACAAGACAAGAGCAAAGTAAGAAGCTAACTAAGCAAGAAAGAACTAATTAAGCTAAGCAAGCACAAAACTAGGGTTTCAAGCAGTAAAGATATGTGTGGGCTGTTTAGGGGTATGAACTTATCACTTAAGTTGGGGGGTGACATATGAACATTATGATTCCATTTAGATTATCCAAACCAAACAACAAGTTAGAGTCTAATGAATTAACCTAAGCTACTAACTAGCCATGGAAATGCTAGGTTGTGCATAGGGGAACTAGTCCCTAACACCCCCTACTACCCTTACGAGGCTCAATTGGGTTAGGGATTAGGTACAATTCAATTAGAGTCTAATCAAGTCTAGGTTTCTAGATTAGGCATTCCTAGGGAAATTAGGGGCCGAGGGTAGTAATGGGGAGGTGAGATTAGGGTTTTGGACCCCAATTCCCCCACATTCTAGCCTTGAGAAGGCTCCACGCTAATTGCACTAGAATTACCTAATCTAACTACTTAGATCTCTCACTTAGGTTTAGGGAGATTGATTAGGATGTAGGAAGATGGGAGGCAACCTAGGGATCCAAGAATTGGACCTAGGGGCAAATCCCAAAATTCACACATATAAGCAATTTGCCTAAATTCCTAGGTGATTCCACACACAAACCAACAAGAAATCCATGAAGAATGAGATGCAAATAGAATATAATCATTAAAAAATGGAATTATAATGTTTACATGTCATTTTCCCCCAACATGGTATCAAAGTAACATAATTTCCCCCAAACAGCCCACCCACAGGGGCCTAGCTACTCATAGAAATGGAAAATATAAAAAAAAGGAGAGATAGGAAGAACTATCCATGGAGCTCGGTTTAGACGAAGCAATCCTCCTCTCCAGCAGCTGCAGGACATTCTCCTCCCTCCTCCAAGGGTGAAATGATGTGGAATGATGAAAGGAAGTGGATGGAAGGCTTAGATATGGGGGGTTATGTGGTGGAAATGGTGAAATGGAGTGGAATGGAGGTGGAAATGGAGTGGAATGGAGTGGAGGTGACAAGGGGGAAAAAACGGGACTCTAAGCAGCCAACCCCCGACCCCCATCCTCCACTAGGGCTTATATAGGGATCTAGGTGGTCTAGGGTTAAGTTAGGGGTAAACTGGGGAAAATAGTGGAAAACTGGGTTAATTCTTTGAGTAGCACGACCGTGGTGGGGTACCACGGCCGTGGTGGGCAGGGTAGGCCACGGCCGTGGTGTATGGGCACGGTCGTGGGAATAAAAATGGCAAAGTTATAGGGTTTTGGTCTGAATGGCCACGGTTGTGGTGTGTCACCACGACCGTGGTGGAGGTGGTGTGCCACAGTCATGGTGTCTAGCACAACCGTGGTGGGCTTGGTGGAGGTGGTCGTGGTGCTACTGCATGACCGTTTTGCTCTACTGTGCCACAACCGTTTTGCGGAGCACGGCCGTGGTGTCTACCCATTGCACGGCCGTGGTGCTCTCTGCTTCACTTGGATGTTGAACCTATTGATTTCGAAGTAACCTAGCACGATTGTTCTGTGGTACCACGGTCGTGTTGGGTCCTGGATCAACACTTTAACTTGGATATTTGGCTTTTCTTGGACTTCTTTGCTTCAATTGATCTTTGGCCACTAGGGGTAGGTCGAGGGATCATCCGACTTCACTTTGGGCCTCTCCAAGTGGAGAGGAACCCTAGGATCGCCCCTTCTCTCTCTTCCATCAAGCGTGGTCCAAATGCCTAAAAAACATGCAAATAATGTCCATAAGTGCATTTTATACAAATAAGCATATTAGGGGGAATGACATGCAATCTAATAGGTATAGATGTGATTGAAGAGAAAAAAGACACAAGATTAAGCCCTAAAATAGGGCTGAATCACCATCCTCTTGTGGAAGGAAACACTTTATGACTAATAAAGTGCACATCTGTCTTAATAGCCTCCACATCATGTCTATCTTGAGTACTTGCATTGAGTCGGGGGGGGGGGCGAAGAACGACCTATTCCACCAATTATCTTTTCCATGAAACATGATGGTCCACAAAAAGAGTGTGCATGATTTCTATCACATCCTTTTGTCTTATTAGAATCCAAACTCTCTCTTGGTACAAGCTACATAGCCTTATATTAAACATAAATATACAACCACATAATATGTTGTTTTATGGTAGAAACTCCAATCCCAAAATTTGAGTAACTTATGACAATTGCAAATGTAGAACATATTTGTAGAACAAACCTATGTCTAGAATATCCGCATGAGAGATAAAAAATAAACCCTATAGATAACAATATTCTCACCTCCTCCTCTCTTTCTCTGATTACTTCTAAATTTTCACAAACCTTATTTGATATGTGTATTTCTATAATCTCTCTGTGTGTGTATGTATATGTGTATATATATGTTTATGCATATGTATATATATGGCCATACATTCGTTACTTAGACATATATTCACGGCCTGTGCGGGTATCTTACTTTTGTTACATGTGGATCTATTTTTTAATATAAAGGCATTAATTGTAATGAAACAACCAAAATTACAATACAAAGACTTGTTTTGTAAATACAACGTTAACATTTTATTATCCCTCTAAATAAAATAAAAATAATATTTATGACGGAAGTTTACGTAGTATTATAAAATGAGTCTTTATATTACATTTTTGGTCATCTCATTACGATGTTGATTGTCTCATTATAAATGTGTGCCTTCCTATTATAAAATAGATCAACAGGTAATTAACCTTAGTTACCCACACATGTAGTGAATGAATGGCCTATGTATATGTATATATATTAATATATATATGTGCAAGTGTGTTTGTTTATAATCATATATTAGAAAGAGAACTCGCCGGGTTGGGGTCTTGTACATGTTGATGTTGATCTTCATGTCCATGAATGAGACTGTCATGGTGCCACTGCGTACATGAATGTCAACATCAGCTGTAGATAAGAACGACCTCCCCAAGATGATGGGAATCTTCCTATCCTCCGGCTCCATATCAAGTACAATGAAATCCGCCGGGAACACTGTGACTTTTTCTTTGTCTATCGTCACCAAGACATCATCCACTCTACCCCTGGGAACTTTTATGGATCTATCTGCCAACTAGAGAGTGCAATGTGCCGGCTTCAACTTGCCTAAGCCCAGCTCAAGATAGACATGATATGGCATCAAATTCACACTAGATCCCAAATCAATTAAGGACCTGTCTATGCGATGTACCCCTATGTAACTAGGTATGAGTGGGGCTCCTGGATCCTTTCTCTTCATGGGAAGTGAGTGTTGTATGATGGAGCTCACTTGTTCATTCAATCTCACCTTCTTTGGAATCCTCCCCGTTGACCTTCTTTTCATAGTGCATAGGTTCTTGAGGAACTTGGCATATGATGGGATTTGCTTGATAGCATCCAATAGTGGAATGTTCACCTTTACTTGGCGAAACACCTCAAGAATATCAACATTGTGCTTTTTCCTCCTTTTCAATTCCGGTGGCTCATCTAGTGCTTCTACAAATGGAGGATCACTAGTTTTTGCCGCAGTTACATGAACATGAGGCGGAACTCTAGGGATGGTAGGACCTACAAAATGGATATGTGGTGGATCACATGGAATCCTAAACTCAACATGCGGTATCACAACATCATCTTCAGTAATATCAATCACAGTATCACCACTTGGCTGCCTTTACTTTGCTTTATCAACCTTTCTTTGACTTGTGGGCTGCTCAAGAGTTTTCCCACTCCTTAGAACTGTCACAACACTACCTTGATCATGATGGGGAGGGGGAGCATGTTGTCGCTGTGGAGGAGGTGCAGGTGGCACTTGGGGTTGAAATTGAGGTGAAGAAGAGAATTGAGGAGGAGGAGAGAATTGGGGTTGGAAAGTGAAGTTTTGGGAAAATTGAGGTGGTGAAGGTGGTGGAGGAGTGTAAGGCTGGGGATAGCCTTGGAAAGAGTGAATGGGATGCACTTGCATGGGGGGTGGACTGTAGAAAACTTGTGAAGAGGGCATGGGTCCACTTGTTTCATGGTGGCTCACGATGGGTCTTGAAGACAATTTTTCCTCTTGGAGAGCGATTATAGAAGATAGTTGCTCTATTCTCTCTTCTAACCTTGCAACATCCCTTTGAACATCATCAAACACTCTCAATCTAGAAAGAACCTCTTCCTCAAACCTTGAGCTGTATGTGGGACTTTGTGGTTCCTGGTAGCTATAGGAGTGAGGTGTCTTCTTTTCTTCCCCATAGAACTCAATAGAATTGACCGAGTGGGAAGGAGCATTTGTCACCTGGTTCTTCATGAGGCTCACCATGTCACCAAGAATCTTCATCACTTGCGGGCTTGAGTCATCATGAGTAGGGGGTGTCACACCAAAGGCATACCCTCTTTCATTCATCATGCTAGAAGCTCGAATTCTTGATCCTTTAGCCAACTTCTCAAACAAAGGCCATATCTCCTCAGGTGGCCTAGCCATGAAAACTCCTCCACAATAAGAGTCCACTGTGTCTTGGTCCTTTAGAGACAAACCAGAGTAGAATGATTGAACTAGATGCCATAAAGGGATCTCATGGTGAGGACACTCTCTCAACAACTTCTTGAATCTCTCCCATGCATTATGAAACTGCTCATCTCCCCTTTGACTAAAACTTGTCACGGAAAACTACATTTGTGTCAACCTTGCAATAGAGTAGAATTGTCTCAAGAAAGCATTCTTCATTGTTTCCCAACTCATAATGTCCTTTCTTGAGTCATACCAGTCTTTAGCTCTATCTTTGAGGGAAAGAGAGAACAAGGTCAACCGAATTGTATCATCACTAGTCGTCGACGTGCGAAAGGTGGAGCATACTTCAAGAAAGTACTCCAAGTTCTTGTAGGGGTTCTCACTCTCTGAGCCGTAGAAGATGGTCAGGAGCCCAAGAAGACCTATCGGAATAGAGAATTGCTCCCCTGGCATTTGATCAACCCTGCTAGCAATTCGCGATTTGTAGTTGCTAGGCATGAAGTAATCTTGAAGCGGCTTGTGAGGTGCACTTTGGTCTTCCATCTTGTTTCCTCCCTAATGGCTTGTAACATGCACAAAGCACAACCAAACAAAAGAGAACAAGTTAGCAAACCAATATACACAAAGAATGCAAAGAAAAATGAATAAAGAATAGCAATGATGAGGGCACTAGGAAAAGTCAAAGCAAAACTAACTAGCTAGGTTGAGCTCCTCTATCCCCGGCAACGGTGTTTGAAAGCATGGTGCGATTCTGCTAGATATGCAACACACTAGCCGATTTGATTCGACTAGATGCGCCCCACGAGGTCGGAACACACATGATGGGTTTTTTGCTTTCGAAATTTATAAGACCTAAACTAACACACCTACGTTTACTAAAACACTACACCCGCAAGCGCACAGGGTCGTGTCGTAGTATAGGAAGGTGGCAAGTATAGGGTCGATCCACAGGGAAAAGAGGGGGCACTAGAACTAGGTTAGTTTTGCTCGGTTCCTATTGCGGAGACTAGGGTTAAGGGTTTAAAGATTGTTTTGATTGTTAACTAAGGATGAACAAGCAAGAAATTAAAGGCGAGAATGAAATCTATGTTAACCCTAGAGTAGATTAAGATTAAGCAGGAAAGAAAGGATTAAGCTAGGTATGAAAAGGCAAATTACACTAAGGCAAGCAAGAGAAAAACAAAAGAGCAATTAAAGAGCTACACTAGCATGAACAAGACAAGAGCAAAGTAAGAAGCTAACTAAGCAAGAAAGAACTAATTAAGCTAAGCAAGCACAAAACTAGGGTTTCAAGCAGTAAAGATATGTGTGGGCTGTTTAGGGGTATGAACTTATCACTTAAGTTGGGGGGTGACATATGAACATTATGATTCCATTTATATTATCCAAACCAAACAACAAGTTAGAGTCTAATGAATTAACCTAAGCTACTAACTAGCCATGGATATGCTAGGTTGTGCATAGAGGAACTAGTCCCTAACACCCCCTACTACCCTTACGAGGCTCAATTGGGTTAGGGATTAGGTATAATTCAATTAGAGTCTAATCAAGTCTAGGTTTCTAGATTAGGCATTCCTAGGGAAATTAGGGGCCGAGGGTAGTAATGGGGAGGTGAGATTAGGGTTTTGGACCCCAATTCCCCCACATTCTAGCCTTGAGAAGGCTCCACGCTAATTGCACTAGAATTACCTAATCTAACTACTTAGATCTCTTACTTAGGTTTAGGGAGATTGATTAGGATGTAGGAAGATGGGAGGCAACCTAGGGATCCAAGAATTGGACCTAGGGGCAAATCCCAAAATTCACACATATAAGCAATTTGCCTAAATTCCTAGGTGATTCCACACACAAACCAACAAGAAATCCATGAATAAAGAGATGCAAATAGAATATAATCATTAAAAAATGGAATTATAATGTTTACATGTCATTTTCCCCCAACATGGTATCAAAGTAACATAATTTCCCCCAAACAACCCACCCACAGAGGCCTAGCTACTCTTAGAAATGGAAAATATAAAAAAAAGGAGAGAGAGGAAGAAGTATCCATGGAGCTCGGTGTAGACAAATCAATCCTCTTCTACAGCAGCTGCAGGACATTCTCCTCCCTCCTCCAAGGGTGAAATGATGTGGAATGATGAAAGGAAGTGGATGGAAGGCTTATATATGGGGGGTTATGTGGTGGAAATGGTGAAATGGAGTGGAATGGAGGTGGAAATGGAGTGGAATGGAGTGGAGGTGACAAGGGGGCGAAAACGGGACTCTAAGCAGCCAACCCCCGACCCCCAGCCGCCACTAGGGCTTATATAGGGATCTAGGTGGTCTAGGGTTAAGTTAGGGGTAAAATGGGTAAAATAGTGGAAAACTGGGTGGATTCTGTGAGTAGCATGGCCGTGGTGGGGTACCACGGACGTGGTGGGTAGGGTAGGCCACGGCCGTGGTGTGTGGGCACGGTCGTGGGAATAAAAATGACAAATTTATAGGGTTTTGGTCTGAATGGCCACGGTTGTGGTGTGTCACCACGACCGTGGTGGAGGTGGTGTGCCACGGTCGTGGTGTCTGGCACAGCCGTGGTAGGCTTGGTGGAGGTGGTCGTGGTGCTGCTGCACGACCGTTTTGCTCTACTATGCCACAACAGTTTTGCGGAGCACGGCCGTGGTGCTCTCTGCTTCACTTGGATGTTGAACCTGTTGATTTCGAAGTAACCTAGCACGACCGTTCTGTGGTACCACGGTCGTGTTGGGTCCTGGATCATTACTTTAACTTGGATATTTGGCTTTTCTTGGACTTCTTTGCTTCAATTGATCTTTGGCCACTAGGGGTAGGTCGAGGGATCATCTGACTTCACTTTGGGCCTCTCCAAGTGGAGAGGAACCCTAGGATCGCCCCTTCTCTCTCTTCCATCAAGCGTGGTCCAAATGCCTGAAAAACATGCAAATAAAGTCCATAAGTGCATTTTATACAAATAAGCATATTAGGGGGAATGACATGCAATCTAATAGGTATAGATGTGATTGAAGAGAAAAAAGAGACAAGATTAAGCCCTAAAATAGGCCTGAATCACCATCCTCTTGTGGAAGGAAACACTTTATGACTAATAAAGTGCACATCTGTCTTAATATCCTCCACATCATGTCTATCTTGAGTACTTGCATTGAGTCGGGGGGGTGAAGAACGACCTATTCCACCAATTCTCTTTTCCATGAAACATGATGGTCCACAAAAAGAGTGTGCATGATTCCTATCACATCCTTTTGTCTTATTAGAATCCAAACTCTCCCTTGGTACAAGCTACATAGCCTTCTATTAAACATAAATATACAACAACATAATATGTTATTTTATGGTAGAAACTCCAATCCCAAAATTTGAGTAACTTATGACAATTGCAACTGTAGAACATATTTGTAGAACAAACCTATGTCTAAAATATCCACATGAGTGATAAAAAAATAAACCCTATAGATGACAATATTCTCACCTCCTCCTCTCTTTCTCTGATTGCTTCTAAATTTTCACAAACCTTATTTGATATGTGTATTTCTATAATCTGTGTGTGTGTGTATGTATATGTGTATATATATGTTTATGCATATATATATATATATATATATATATATATATATATGGCCATACATTCGTTACTCAGATATATATTCACGGCCTGTGCGAGTATCTAAATTTTGTTACATGTGGATATGTTTTTTTTAATATAAAGGCATTAATTGTAATGAAACAACCAAAATTACAATACAAAGACTTGTTTTGTAAATACAATGTTAACATTTTATTATCCCTCTAAATATAATAAAAATAATATTTATGACAGAAGTTTACGTAGTATTATAAAATAAGTCTTTATATTACATTTTTGGTCGTCTCATTATGATGTTGATTGTCTCATTATAAATGTGTGCCTTCCTATTATAAAATAGATCAATGGGTAACTAACCTTAGTTACCCACACAGGTAGTGAATGAATGACCTATGTATATGTATATATATATAAATATATATATATATGTGCAAGTGTGTTTGTTTATAATCATATATTAGAAATAATTTTTTTTTTCAACAAGATACTATATACAAAAAGGTTAGACCTTGTTTGCAAAAACATATATTGCATATTCACATTTTTTGGATATAGATCTTCAAAAATAAATTTTATTAATATCCAAATATGATTTTAAGAGTATTTTGTTTTGATGCGGAAATAATACTTGAATATATGTTAAAGATATTGTATATTTGTCTTGATGTTGCTTTACCCACTTCACCAGTTATCCTACACATTAACCCTATAGGTAAAAATGTGTAAGGGTAGGGTTAAAGTTTCCAAAGAAAAGGTGATTACTCTTGCCTCACAATTTGACGGAAGTGATGGTAATGGTGAGGCTTTATCCTATCAATTTAGAACCCTATCATTGGGCATTGGTCTAGAACTAGACCAAACTGATTTAGATCAAATTGATGATCGAATTAGATAATGACCACACGAGTGGCGGATCTAGAAAACTACGCCAAGGGGGGGCGCTGAAATCAATATATGTGTAAATGTACTTTCATTTTAGCACATGGAGGGTGCTGAGTTAAAAAAAGGCCTTCACCAAAGGGGGCTGAAATTAACGTATATGTAAATGTGCTTTCATTTTAGCACATGAAGGGGGCTATTAAAAATGCATTTTACAAAGAATGGAACCCAAATCACTTATTTCAAAGAAATCAATCATCCACCACTCGAGCTAGCCATTTTTTCTGTAGCCCATACACAGTCAATGTATTAGTATACATTTTGACATTTATTTAATACTATAAGATAACTACTTGGATCAATTTTTATGGGGGAAGGGGGGCTCACCCCTTGCTACGCCCCTAGGGCCTAGACCACACCATTTTAAAGTAGGACTAGACGAGACTATTTTCTGAGTAAGACTGGACCATAATCTGACCATTTATGTGTTTTGCATCTAATTTTAAAATAAAACTTAGATCTTGTTAATTGATCCTAACACTGATATAACAACGGTATCACATATTCACTCATGTATATGAGTGATTTTAATCTTTACCTAACATATCTAGCTTCTATATATGGTACGTCTTTCCAATCCACTGTTTTGACCTGTCTTAGACCAAACTAGACCACCAACTTCTAAACTTTATGGACTGTTTGATCGGATCGAACTTGTATTGTACCCGTTCAGAATGAGTGGATCGGTCCGGTCTGATCTTATGGTATGAACCGACATTTGCTCACCCCTAGCACATATAGTAATACAACTTTAAGTCCATGGAGTCTTGATGGACAACTACAAACCCAGAATCGAGCCTAAATAAATTTAAATTTTGTGTTTAGGTCTAGTTTGGGACAGGATTGAATAATCAAGCCTTAAACCTCTATTGATATATTATAACAAGATGTAATTAATAATGCGTGTTTTATTGAAGTTTGATCTTCTAAATAACACGGTATCGGTTTGGACGTAATGTGCAAGTTTGGAAAACAAGAGATTAATCTGGGCGACGGAATGATAACAACAGGGGTTAAGTAATAAGAATAATGGGAACAGACGGGGGGTAATTAGAAAAATACTCATGCAGCACATATTCGGTAGATTCCTTAGACCTGAAGTCCGCCGTCCAGAATACGCTTGTTGCCCGGCGGTGACAAACGTACAGCGGTTATTGCAGCGTCCGGGAAAATACTCTGTTGCTTCTTCATTGCAACATTGTGGTGATGCTCGGATGATCCTCGGGATGCCTGCCAAAGAGGCGCTCTAGCTGAAGGCCACACCTCTAACTACAGGAAGCTCTAATGGAACTCTTCGTCACAAAATGCAATGAAATCTTGGTCATCGACCGTAGCCGCAGCCACTGGTAAATTTCCAGTAGTGCGCTTTCAATCTCCTCATGATTGACAAACTCTATCAGATATACTAGGTTATAGCTTTAATTGCATATTATAGTTGAATTTGAGCATAAACAGCGGCCTTCATCTGGCTCAACAGCATGTACTTTGGCTGGGAAACAAAAAATGGTAGAAACTGTACATATCATTCTCCTTCAATATAAGTTATTATAACCTAAATGTTATGCGACTACTGTACATGAAGGCGGCCACCATCTGCTGGCCTCTCCACTTAGGATGGCGCCTGTCTACCAGCGGTTCCGTCCCGTGGTACAAACTCTCGAGTGAGCGGAACCGTGGCCGCTTCCGGCCAATCTCATGATGCCCGTCACCACCGGAGCACGCAGAAGGAGTCATCTGGTTCTGCCTATCCTTCTTTCTTTGCTTCCCCTTCCCCTTCATGGTTGACGACGACGCGGTTGCTTCGTTATCTCCCCATGCCGTGACGCTCTGCATGCTTCCGCTGCTAGTCTTCCTGGTTGAGGCTAGGGTGGCGCTGCCGCTGCTCTGGCTGAGCATCACCAGCCCCAGCACCGCGAGTTTGGTCAGCTCCAGCTCCGTCGCTAATGCCTCGGCGAGCGGAAGCCCTCCTTGTTCCGTCTTCGTCTCCATTCGTCGCCTCGTCTAATCCGCCTCTTTCTTCTTTATATTATGCCCGCTCGTTGATACGAAGATCGTGCGGTTTGCTACTCTTGGTTGCTGCTTGGGATGTTCCGGTACCGAATGGTTTATTGTTCTTATTTATACTAGCTAGGAGACATCCGCGTGAGCGGAAATACGAAGTTTGGAGGTTGTTGCATTCCGACTCGGATTAGGAGTCCGCCAGAGTCGGACGCGCAAGTTCGTTCCTTCGGTTGTCTTGTCTTGATGGCAACCACTCTCCATCACGAAGAAAAAACCCTACTCAGTTGTGGGCCCACTACCATCTGTCACTCTGTCCGTCCATTTCCATACACACAAACTGCGTCTATTAATTGGCCCCGCTTAATTGTATGGATGAAGTCCTGAAACAAATAAACTCAAGGTATTTATACGCATTCATTTTCATTCGCAAGGTTTCTCCGAACACGCCAGCCCCTATTTGGAAGACACTTATTCCACTTAAATGTAATACCTTTTCTATTTACGACAAATAAGGAAACAAACTCACAAGTAATGAGTTTCCTTTTCCTAAAATAAGTCAATACCATGGTTGAACCCAATTTTTTTTTTTTTTTTTGTAATAACCGAGTTAATTTTATTCAGACTGCTCTCGGTAGGCAGGATTTAAGTTTAGTACAGAAATAGAAGATGGTTGAACCCAATTTTGAATTAACCATGTCTTGATTTCAACCACAGGCGTCTCAATATATCAAGGTTCACAATATCCTTTTTTAAGTTAGTCCAATATGCTTCTTAAGTTGGTCAAGACTAACGTCGTTTGTTTTACCTATGCTTCCTGGCCTATGTGTCCGTTGTTTAATCATTCAAGATGGAGAAGGAATTGGTTAGTCTTTTTCGTTTAACCATCCAATTGAAGCCAATAAACTGAGAGGAAATCTCTGTTAGGAAATGGGAGATATAACACAGTGGAAGCAACGAATACATTTTCATTTCCGACGGACATATACATCGATGACGGTGTACTGGGATGGAAGGTCGTGAAATATATCTTGTCATGGAGCCAACGACGTTCATCACGTGTGGGTGTGCGTCAAGGCGGTGCACCAAGGCTGTCATGGAGCCAACAACATCATGCCTCTTCACATTGTCATGGAGCCAACGACATTGCACTTCTTCGCATTGTGACCTCTAGCACCATTCAAAAAATCGACATAGAGGTCTTCAAAATCATAAACACTAACATCATGCCTATTGTGCCATTACCGTCTGAGGACCACCATGGTCCCTATCTGTGTCTCTATTTTTGATTAAAAACTGCTTCCACCCTACATGCCACAAATTCAAAATGATCTAATCCTATTGAAACTCTAGGTCTGGTGCCTCAGTGACGATCTCACTATAAGTACCCTAGTGTCGAGAAAACCTCCAAGTGTCGATGTGGAGTATACATTGTTTCCCAACATGTGTAAAGGCTCAACAAGTTGGTAGGAATTTTGATGCAGTCGGAGAATGTGGGAGGTTTCATCAAGGTGCACTTGATGAAAGAACTAGTATACGAGATGGGGGATCTAGGGTTCGAAGGCCTCCAAGGTGACCTACAAAGAACCACCAAAACCAGAAGGAATGAGTTCACCATCACCTTTGCCTAAAATAGCCACTATAGTATAAGTGATATCACAAAGTGGATGTCTAGATAATAAACTCTCACAACTGCCAGGACATCTTCCTCGTAAGCCTCTAGGAGCTCTAGTTGACTCATGATCTAAAAGCATCTGACCTACAAGGAGAAACCAATGTGATATCCACAAAGGTTCCCAACAATCTCGTGATGGAAGAATCATCCCTTTAAAAAATTGGAATTTGATCCATCCTAAACCAAACAAGAGATCTTTGTCTTCACAAGTCATCTGCGCACACATTTGAGATTGATATCTCTTCACCATGCATCTAAAGTGTTATTGGTTGGAGCAAGTTGGGAACATCCTCCTCAATCAAACAAAAATCCACAACTTATTGGTTTGAAAGTCGCTCAATCCCTTGAGCGCTTGGAGAAAGATCACTTGATAGAAAAATATTGTCAACTGACATTCATTGGTTTCATCTTATTCAAACAGGTTGACCAGATGGTCCGGAGATGCTTTCGGCTCAAGCCTAGCAGATCGAGGAAGCCTTTTTTCCACAACCACCTATTGTGTAGATGGATGCGACATGTGATGTGTGTGTCTTAGGAAAGTGGAAGGCAAGGAAGCCCATGAACCAAGCTAAGAATCGTGGTTGACGAAGCAATAGCCTCTAGAAAATTCATCCCAAACTTTGAGATATGGCCGAAGTCAAACATACAAGAAGGGGTTCGAGAGGGAAAGGAGGGAAGGAAGATACAAGAGGAGCACATCAGAAGTGCAACCACCTACAGAAGGGGATCCACCAACAATAGAGACTCAAGGATAGATCTCAAGGGGACTCTAACTGTAAGGAGTGGGACCTGAGAAGGGATCTGCTCCCTACTTAATTTGAGTAAGAAATTTATCCATTTTAAACACACTAAAATGTATGTTGGAATAGGTATAAATTTTTTTCTTATAAAAAACGGTACTCAAAAAGACCAAAGTGTAATAGTGGAATATAATTTTATGACTAAATTTAATTTAAACATGATTGCAAAATATTCTCCCATTTAGTGTTTACATGAAAGTTACAACATAAAGATCTAAGTAGAGGCATATCCAGCTATCTCAAATTTGTCTCCCCAAGAGCTCCACCTAGCATGTTCTTGTCACCATGTCCAGTCTTCCAAGTCCTACACCTGAGATTGGAAACATACCCCCAAAAAGGAGAAAAGTAGAAGATATTAACACAAAGGTTGGTATGTGCATATTAAATATGGATTGAACAACTTAAGGAAAAAGGACATCAAATAAATAAGGACTCCCATAGAAGATGAAACTACCACCCAAATGGGTATCAAAAGAATATGAATTTCAAAAGATGATAAAAAGGAAGAATACTTGCCATTAAACTAACATAAAATTATGCCACACAAGCACACAAAAAATTTTTAGGGTACAAATCCAACACAATAATAATCAACCCACACACATGTGAGATAATAATAATAATAGAATAATATAAGTAATAATGGTGGCCAAGGCTTACAACCTTGAAGAATGATAGAGTATGGAACACAACCATCTCCCAAAATATATAAAAATGGACACACAAAACCCGGGTATGGGGAACACAACCTCCATCCCAAAAATATAACATTTCCACACAATCCAAAAACTGAAATACTTACACTACTCTAGGGCTACCGAATCATAAAGCATGCATAATGTAGAGGTAAGTAAAAAGTTCAGTCATATAAAACTGAAGAAATGAGATTCCATCACATAAATGGACAATATAAACATCCTAAAAAAAGTGGGTAAAATTAGAGTTCCATCTCACAATAAGGAACAACATGGTTTAAATTTCACAAATAGAGTTTCATCAAGAAGTAAAGTATAATTTAAAAGGCCAACATAAATCAAGAGTTCAAAGTCATTAAGATTATACCCAAATAGGTCATCAAGACAAGAAAGGGAATATTCATCACCAAAATACCTCAAAGAGGCTCAAGAGAGAGAACAGACAAAGCTATTGCTCAATATGATTCATGGGGAATCAAACATACATTAAGAGATGATAAAATTACGTTAATTGCTCAATATAGAACCCAGGAGATGCAACATACATTAAGAGAGGATAAAATTAGGTTAATGTTTCAAAATAGAGTCTAGAAGATGCATCATACCTCACATAAAGTATACATATGTCCAAGGCCAAAACATAATTTTCAGCCATGGTCTTCAAAGGACCTATTACACATATATGTAGAATCAGGGTTAATTTCATATTAATTACATAAGCCCTAAAAATAGGTTTTTATTTTTAATTAATTGGTTATCAAAACCATTTGATCCAATAGATTTTTTTCTAAGCTCATAGCATATCATACTTTATTTTTCAGAGTTATAAATTATTAGTTATTAATTTTAGAAAAACTAACCAATTAGGAAAACTCAACAAAATCCCATATTTCTTATACTGGAATTGGATGATAAAACTGATACCATTAGATAGATTATATTTTTCTAATTCTAAGAAATACTTTAGTTTATTTCTAATATATAAATAAATTTCTATAAATTTCAAAATACCGACCAATAAGAAAATTCAATAAAGCCATATCCATCATATTACTCATTTTAACAAACAAAGTGACTGTCCCAATCAAGTTTTGCCAAATGGAGCGGACCAACAACATGCCCAACACATAGCTCACCATGAAAAAAAAGATGATTTTAACCCTAAAGGGAAAACAAAGAAGCAAAGAAACAAAAGAGGGCAAACACAGAAACTCACGAAGGATTGTCTTCTTCGTTCTCATGAGGAACAATGTGGTATTAGTATCTAGATCTTAATTCATGCATTTGAATGCCCTCTCCTACCCACCAAGAAAAATAAGACACTTCACCAGTAGATTTGTGAGACCAAGAATACTAGTGGACCTAGGCATAGGGACTCTAGGTACATACCTCACATAACAGGTACAACCATGGCTAGGATAGAAACTAGGAATTGAGTCGAGAAGAAATAATACTTAATCAACCCAAACCTTAAAGGCATGCAAAGTAGAGACCCCAGAAAGGAAAGTGAGGTTCAAGTGAATCAAAAGACAAAATAACATGGCTTCTTAATGCTAGAAAGTTGGTTACCAATGCGGTGACATTAAACAAAAGGAAGGAACAGAAAAAGAGGGGAAACTAGAACTACCTTAAATTATAGAAATTGGAACTGTGAAGAGCTTCTTGGTGATTTAACCAATCATCCTCGTACCATCGTTGTTTTTGTAAGGCTCAAAAGCATGCCAGTGAGCTCCCGATATCACCACCAACCAGATGGAGTTGGGAGAAGATGTGTGGGATGATGAGAGGTGTAAAGGGAGGCTGTACATGATTATTGGGAAATAAACAATGGTCGGTGAACAAATTCATATAGGTGTAATGGTCAAACATGGAAAAATTTGAAGACGGAAAGAAAAATAGGGTGCAAATAGAGACTTAGTGAAAGTATTTCCTCATGGAGAGATACAAAAAGAAAGCCTAGATAAAATAGGATTCATCCGGTGCGGAACCATATGAGGAAAGTTGAGAATAATAAATTGGGGCAACACATTGAAATATTACAGAAAGAAAAGAGATAGCACAAGGAGAACATTTGGGAAGAAAGATTAACTGAAACCACAACATATAATGCAAGAAACCAGGAATTGCCAAGAGTTAGGAGAGGAATTTGTTGCAGTTATATGAAGATCATATGGCCAAGAAAAGCTCATCAGTATACAATATCTGGGTTTAAAAAATAGCATGACATCAAAGTGAAAGAGGAACTTTAGGAAATAAAAAAGTATGGATAAAATATTAAATATTTAAAGTAAATTTTCTTCCCTATTCAAAGAAAGATAGCTAGGATTGCTCAATTAGTGTCAAGCTTTGCCCCAAGCTAATTGGGACCGAAGGATCATGATTTTGTTATTATATTTGAGTTTTGAGATTTCTTTTTATTAGTTCTATTACAATTATAGTTTAAACTCTTCACCTTTGTATTTATTCTAATATTACATCATTGCCACTAACATTTATTATTTAGAGCCCTATTATCTTCACATTGTTACTAAAATAGATATCCATTATTATATATGAATTTCCATGTTTTACTTATTTATCTTAAGTAGTCCATAAATCCAATATTTTATTTAGATAATGGAATATAATTCATGTTTATGGTCGTGGAAATTCATGTTGTTATTCCTATACATGTGTTAAGCACATTGTGCCACTTATTAAACATGTTTTATCTATTTTTTGTATTTTAGTTAGTATAGGAAATATATGTGACATATTTTATGAATTTTCTTACATGTTAACACATGATTAAGTTATTATGTTAATATGAGTGCATCGTGATATGTGATGTTGAATATCGAACCTATTGCCACATAACATGTTATATGAATAAACAATACTCATGGAGGTATTTTATCCTTGTTTGGTCAAATTTAAGGAATCGAACATTACTAACCTCCTAGTCATGAAATAGGGTATGATCCTAGGTTTTGGTTTGTTACAACACTCCATCCATTAAAATGGTTTCGTCCTTGAAATCACAACATCCATATCTTATCCATGAATACTCTCCACTCCTTAAAAAAAGTTTAACCTATTAAGCCAAACTAAACAATATCAAAGTATTAGGGTTTACTTATGCACCTTTCAGTTGTGAATATATTAGGTTTTTATATTGTTCATAGATCATGCATCCAACTAACAGGTCAAACCCACCAAGGATTATGTTTCAGGTGCTCATGTTTCTAAGCTATCAACCCTAAGATTTACATGAGCATCTCAAAAGGCACAATACAAAAGGGTAGGTCAACTAAACCTTTACGTCATGTCACATATTCCTTGTCTCTACTTCATAGACAAAACTAGGGATTTGGATATCTATTTCAACTATTTTTAGGGTGTCTCTAATAAGGATTCATACATCTCTTCATCATCACATAGTCAAAGAAAATGTTGATCATATCCAAAAAAAGAAACTTTTTTGTACATTTAGTATTATAAAGAAAATAGTTTGTTGACAAAACATTGCGATACAAAACTGAAGATAATTTTTTTAACCTGATGGCGGCGGGACGAGGGGAACGAGGGGGACGAGGGGGTCGAGGAGGCGGCGGCGGTAGCCGAACCAGTGGGGGGAGAGGGGGTCAGGCCTATGGCGACTACGGAGACGGAAAAGAGGAAGAGCACTTCCCATATACTGAAACTGAACCCTGGAAAGATCCAGAGTTACAAGATGAGCCGGGAGGACAAAAGGGAGGCGGCGTTAGGGTTTCAATCCCAAATATCGGGATTGAGTTTCAGTTCGCTGGTATGAAGGGCGGCGCTTCGACAGGCCTTGAAGGGGCGCGCACGGTTGCAGGAGAAGGGGATATAGAGATGGATAACAATTTTCCACCCCTGAACGGAGGATCTAATGGAAAAGATAAGGAAACGAACATCGCCAATAAGCATACGGCGGGGTTCGGAGAAAAAGGCAAAGCAAATGTTCACCCTTTGACGGAACCAGATCAGGGTTCGACGAGCAAACAACAAAAGGAGACTTACTTCCTGGATTCACTGTATGAGACTACTCTATCCCTAGCGGATGTACAATTGAATGTGGAGGACAGTGGTCCGGTGCTAACCATAAACCCTGACGCCAAAGAAAACCTGGCCAGACCATGGCGTTATACTGTGGTAGCGAGGTTAGTAGGCTCTGATGTCGGATATATGATGATGAGGGATAGGCTGAAGGTGTTATGGAAACCGATAGGAAGATTTAACATGTTTGAGGTCGACCTTGGCCACTATGTAATTCAGTTCTCATGCGAAAGGGACTTCGACACGGCACGTACAGGAGGTCCATGGAAGCTATTTGGTTGCTGCTTGGCGGTCTGGCAATGGGAGCCATCCTTCAGACCATCAGAAGACCTCCCTGATTATCTGGTTACGTGGGTCAGAATACTTGATCTTCCCTTACATCTGTATGTACCTACTATGTTCGAGTACATCGACCTTGCTTTAGGAAGCTTGGCTAAGGTTGATGGTCACACCATGGCACACACGAGGAGCAAGTTTGCAAGATTGGCTGTCGAATTCGATACAACAAAACCCTTGGTCCATACCATTAAAATAAACAACAACATCTACCAGGTGGAGTATGAGGCCTTTCCAGAATCCTGTTGTCTTTGCGGGAAGCTTGGTCACAGCAGGCTGAAGTGTTCTAAAGCAGAAGGGAACACGGTGAGTAGCAACAAAGAAGAAGGACATAATGCACACGTGGGTGAGGAGGAGGTAGAAAAAAGGAAATGGCAGACACAGCGCAGGAAGGTGCCGACTAACAGACAACGGAATAATCAGAAGAACCACAACGACATTAAAGAGAGTGGAGGACAAAGCACCAATAAGTTTGCTAAGCTGGTGGAGCTTGATGAGGAAGATGCAGGAGAGGAAGGTCAGGAAGCGAAAAGCAATGAAGAAATCCAACCATCGCAGAAACAGGTATACATCGGCGGGGAAAAAGGTGGAAAAGTGTGGAAGAAGAAGCGAGTAGAAAGTGCTGATGACAAAAGGGAGGTGCTGAAGGAGATCAATGAGACACATCGAAGGCAAAGTGAAGGTAATCCTAAGCATACTACTGTAAATCCTGACCTTGACGAAGTAGTGGAGGAAGTCATTAACGTTGAAGACAATGAAGATAAAGAGAATGGAGACAAGAACGAACCAGTCACTATGGATGGAAATAAAGAGATGCATACCACTGCTGGGGAATTACACGAGAAGCAGACAGACCCTCCCGACAGGAACGTAGACATGTTTGTGGAAACAAGGGAAGCGGAAGACATTAACACAAGGAAAATCTCTGCAAACAAAACATCAGGTCCGAAATCTGAAAGAAGGAAGATCAAGGAAGGAGTTCTAAAACCCAAGAATATAAGATTCAAGCCTCCAAATGAAAATAGAAGGAGGAGTTCACGTCTGATTCCAGAGCAGGAACTCCAAAATGAATTTGTTGCTGCTGAAGAAGGTGGGAAGGAGAACCAGGAACCATTTGCGGGAAACCAGTGAACCACACCTTTTCCAAACTGTTGTTAATGATTAATACAATCTGCTGGAATACGAGGGGCATTGGCAACAAGGATACGTGCCGAGTGCTCAAAGACATGATTGTACAACATAAACCCAAACTGGTTACTATCTTGGAACCGAGAATCAGTGGTGAAGACGCCGAGAAAACAATTTGCAAGCTAGGTTTCTCCAGGTCGCATAGAGTTGAAGCAAGAGGCTTCTCTGGAGGTATCTGGGTCTGTTGGAATGAAGAGGACTGCAATATCAAGATCATCAATAGCCATTGACAATTCGTCACGTGTTCTATGAATGAGGATATGTTCATCACCTTCGTCTATGCTAACCCCCATGTCCAGGTCAGAAACTTGTTATGGAAGCATCTTGTCACTATGGGGAGGAGGTTCACAAAGCCTTGGCTCGTGGTAGGGGACTTTAATGCAACCATTAACCCCTACGAAAGGAGTGGCTGCAAACATTTTGACTACCGTGAGGCTGAGTTGTTTAACAATACACTCATGGAAGGTAACTTGATAGATCTAGGATTCTCTGGCATGAAGTTTACGTACGTCCATGGAACTGTCCAGACTCGTATTGACAGAGGTCTGGGTAATACTGAGTTCATTGTTTCTTACCTTAATTTTATGGTCGAGCACCTACCTAGAGTATGGTCAGATCACTGTCCTTTACTTGTTCGCAATACGGCACGAAGCCGAGGCAAAGAGCAAATGAGATTCATGATTAAAAGCTCGTGGGCTAGGAACCAGGATTTCCAAAAGCTGATTGAACAACGATGGAATAGTCAAGTGGACTTTCATGGAGCCCTGCGACAAGCAAAGACCTGTATTTCCAAGTGGGCATGTAGTTTTGAATCGAAACTAGGGAAACAGAAGGCTGGGCTGTTAAGAAGCATCAATAGTCTGCAAACACAACTCACACTGAGGTATGATAATACTACAGACAGGTTCTGCAAAGAGCTTATTCAGAAATACAACAGGATTCTCAAAATGGAGGAGGAAGACTGGAAACAGAAGTGCCATCTGCAGTGGAATATAGAAGGGGATTCGAACTCAAAGTTTTACAATGCCTATGTAAAACAGAGGAGACGAAATAATACCATCACTATGTTAAAAAAGAGCAATGGGGAATGGACGACTGGTGAGAATGAGATACACGAGTTAATTGTCGACCACTTCAAAACCATTTTTACAGAGAACCATGTGGTGGATGGAGAACAAATTAAGGAGTTCTGTGGTAAGTTTAACAGACTTAGTGAGCTCGATCAAGATAAGGTAGCAGCACCTCCTTCACTTGATGAGATTTACAAAGCTTTACAGTCTACAAATCCATATAAAGCTTGTGGCCCAGATGGGGTAGACGGTTCCTTCTTGCTTGCTAATTGGCATGCAGTTAAACAGTCTGTTCTGAGAACTATTCGATCTTCTATTAGAGGAGAAGCCTTGGCTGAGGATATGTGCGATGCAAATATAGTATTAATTCCTAAAGTGACAAAACTGGAGTACTGCGCTCAGCTAAGACCAATTTCGTTAAATAATCTATCCCTCAAGATAACATCAAAGGTAATAATTGGGAGAATTAAGGACCATCTAGCGCAATGGATATCTCCAACCCAAAGCGCATTTGTCCCTGGAAGAAGGATTTCAGACAATATAGTAGTTGTACATGAAATTCTTTTCAACATGCGCAGGAAAAATGCACCTCATTCTATGGCTATTAAGATTGACCTGTCTAAGGAATATGACAAGATGACATGGCCGTTTGTTGCTGATACACTCGAGAAGATTGGGATGCCGGTTAGTATTATTAATTACATCATTAACTCGATTTCTGGGGGAAATGCTACTGTTATTTGGCAAGGTAGGAAAGCAGGAAGCTTTAAGGCAACTAGAGGTCTCCGGCAGGGAGACCCACTCTCTCCATATCTCTTTATTCTCTGTTTGGAAAGGCTCAGCCAGCTAATTGAGGAAAAGGTTGCGAAGAAGGAGTGGACACCCAGTAAATTATCTGTTAGGGGTCCTTGGATTTCTCACTTATGTTTCGCAGACGACATGATTCTTTTCGCCAAGGCCAACCAAACCCAAATGAATACTATTCTGAAATGCTTCGAGGAATTTGGTGTTCTGTCGGGGCAGGCAATTTCTATAGCAAAATCGAGTATTTTCTTCTCCAGGTCTGTACCCAGAAGAATAAGGAAACGAATCTGCAGACGAATTGGCATCCCGGAAGTACAGGACCTGGGAAAGTACTTGGGGGTGCCGCTGATACATGGCAGAGTGAACCATGGAACGTATGGGGACATCCTTAACCGCCTTAGCAACAATATCAATGCGTGGTCAGCACGTAGCTTATCTCTGTCTGGTAGAACTGTTTTGGCGAAGGCGACTTTAACTGCTATTCCAGGTTATATTATGCAGACCTCTGTCTTACCCATGAAGATATGCGATAGAATCGACAACAACATCCGATCTTTCATCTGGGGTGGCAACCACAAGGCACACCCGGTGTCATTAGTGGCATGGAACAAGATGACGTCGAGTAAAAATGAAGGAGGGTTGGGCATCAAGGCCATGAGAGAGTGGAACTTAGCTCTTATTAGTAAGCACTGTTGGGAAGTCATGTCAGGAAGGAACTCCATCTGGTGTCAAAGCATGAAGCACAGGATGTTGAAAAATAGAGATAGTATTATTATCCCTAACATATCAAGATTGGGTCGTGCAGCCTTCAAATGTAAAGAGTTCATGGAAGAAAACACTTACTGGAATCCTATCTCTGGTGAGTCTCTCAACGTCTGGCAAGATAAATGGTGGGGCATGAATCATAACTTGAAGGATAGGACCTGCAAACCGATTCCCCCAGAACTCAAAGACCTTAAAGTAGCAAGCCTTGTCAATTTGGATAGTGCTTGGGATGAGGAATTTCTCAAAGAGTACATGATAGAGGGGGACCTGAAAGAAATTATGAAGATCAAGGTACCAAATAAAACAAATGGGAGGGATATCATCGTCTGGGCGCACACAGATGATGGACAGTTCCGGTCCCAATCTGCTTACAAAAGATTGATATGTTTGAAGGATATTAAAGTAGAAGGAAAATGGAACCTGGTGTGGAAGGCTAAGGCCCCTGAAAAGGTGCGGATGTTCCTTTGGTTGGTAGGACATAATGCTTTACTGACAAACAGAAAAAGAACATCTCGGCACATGTCCAATGACAGTAGTTGTCATCGCTGCAGTGGACAAGAGGAAAGCATACTCCATGCACTGAGAGACTGCGTAAAAGTGGCTCCTATTTGGAAGGACTTGTTAGAAGGAAATCATTGGGACCGTTTCTTCGGGGAGGATAATCTTTGGAAGTGGTTGGAATGGTGTTTGACACAAGAAGCAAAAGTAACCAATATGATAATCATAGGGTGTCACTACATTTGGAGGTACAAGAATAAAGAGGTGATGGAGAAGACAACAACGCCGATGGATTTCCAAGTGAACCAAATTAGATCGGAAGCTCTCTTTAATGGAGAAGTGCGTGCAGAGGTTAACAGTCCCAAGAAGCCTAAAAGTATGGATGTCCGCTGGTGTCCACCTTCGCCCAATGAACTGAAATTCAATGTAGATGCATCTTACAAAAATGGAACAGCTTGTATTGTTGTAGTATGCAGGAATAGTGGGGGACAGTGGGAAGGAGGATGGAGTAAAAGAATCTCGACCGGCAACGCTCTATTGGCAGAGATCCGAGCTATCGACCTTGCAGTCAGTATAGCTAAGGATCTAAATGTAGTTTATGCTACTATTGAAACAGATTCTTCTGAAGCTAGAATAGCAGTGGGGAAGCAACCTGAAGAAAAGCCGAGACTGGCAGCTTGGATTGCTGAAATCAGGAGGAAAATGAAGAAAGAGTGGAAGGTGACTCACATTCGAAGAGGAGGTAACATGGCTGCGGATACCCTGGCTAAATGCCACCCAAAAACCCGGGATGGACTCTTAACCTATAGAACCATCCCAAAGGAGCTGGTGAAAGTCATTAGTTCCAAAATATGTAATGGTAGTAGTACTACCATGTTTAATACTGAGCATTCTAATTTGAATTGTATGAATTCTAATGTTTTAGCCTGCTTGAGGGAGGCGGGATGAATAAAAGAGTTCCCTGACTTCACCAAAAAAAAAACTGAAGATAGGGCCCAAAATCAAAGCAAGAACCAAGTCACAATTTTTTAATTTTAGATCTCCTTATCCTCATTACTTATCTCCATCCTCAAGTCAAATCTCATTATATTCAAAGATACATGTCATAACTAACCTACATCATAAGGTTTGAGCAACTAGAGCCTCATCACATTAGGGTTTCCAAATCATGATTATGTGTACCTAATATGATCCTTTTATGAAACCATGCATATCATAGGCCAATTCTAGGGTAAACATCTCACTTAGAGGGTAAATATGAATGGTAAGTGTTCTAATTTGGGAGACAAAATTGAAAAAGTCAGATTTCGACTACCATGCATGGGCTCTAATACCATCTTGTAAGGAGTAAAACCCAAGAGCGGGTCCACTCCCTATTTAATTTGAGGAACAAATTCATCCATTCCAAACACACTAAAAATGTATGTTGTAATAGGTGTACATTTTTTGCTTCTCAAATGATGGTATTAAAAAAGACCAAAATATAGAAGCGAAGCAAAATTTTATGACTATTTTCAATTTAAACATGATTACAAAATATTCTCTCGTTAGGATCTACATGAAAGTTACAATATAAGGATCTAAGTAGAGGGATATCCATCTATCTCAACTC
Source organism: Alisma plantago-aquatica (assembly GCA_963693085.1). Classification (NCBI taxonomy): domain Eukaryota; kingdom Viridiplantae; phylum Streptophyta; class Magnoliopsida; order Alismatales; family Alismataceae; genus Alisma; species Alisma plantago-aquatica. The sequence continues at coordinate 1,133,237,585 of OY856411.1, read as the reverse complement.
TATATCCCCAAGAGCTCCGTCTAGCATGTTCTTGTTACCATGTCCAGTCTTCCAAGTCCTACACAAGTTGGAAGCATACCCCAGCAAGTGGAGAAAAAGTAGAAGATACCAACATAAAGGCCGGTATATGCATATTAAATATGGATTGAGAAACATAAGGAAAAGGTCATCAAATAAACAAGGATTCCCATAGAAAAGGGAAGTCCACCCAAGCAGAAAGGATATGAATATTAAAAGATGATAAACAAGAAGAATGCTTTCCATTAAACAAAAATAAAAATTGTGCCACACAAGCACACATAAAAATTTTTAGGGCAAAAAACCCATCACAATAATAATCAACCTGCATGCATGTGAGATAAGCATAGCAATAGAATAATATAAATATCAATGATGGCCAAGGCTCACAACCTTGAAGCCTGACAAAGTATGACAGATAACCATCTCCCTACATATATCAAAGAGGGGACACAACTTAGGTATGGGGCATACAACCTCAATACCAAAAGTACAAAATGGGCACACAACCCAAAAACCAAAGTACTTACACTACTCTAGGGCTATTGAATCACAAAGCATGCATAATGTAGAGGCAAGTATAATGTTCAATCATATAAAACATAATAAATAAGATTTCCATCACATAATTGGGCAATATAACCATCCACCATAAAAGATGGAAAATTGGGAATTCATATCACCATAAGGAACAACATGGTTTAAATTTCATAAATAGAGTGTCACCAAGAAGCAAAGTATAATTTATAAGTCCTACATAAATCAAGAGTTCAAAGTCATTAAGATTAAATCCAAATAGGTCACCAAGACAAGAAAGGGAATATTCATCACCAAAATACCTCAAAGAGGCTCAAGAGAGAGAATAAAGAAAGAAATTGCTTAATATGGTTCATGGGGGATGCAACATACATTTAGAGAGGATAAAATTAGGTTAATTGCACAATATAGAATATAGGAGATGCAACATACATTAAGATAGGATAAAATTAGGTTAATTTTTCAAAATTATTTAGAGAACCAAGCATTACTACGGAGAAAAGATGATTGTAGACCTGAAGGGTAAATGAAGAAGAAAAGAAACAAAAGAGGGCAAACACAAAAACTCACGAAGGACCATCTTCTTCATTCTCACACGAAACGATGTAGTATTAGAAAACTTGGAGCCCAATCCATGCATTTGAATCCCTAATCCTACCCACCAAGGAAAACATGTCATTTAACCAGTGGATTTGTGAGACCAAACAATACCAGTGGACCTAGACACATGGTCTCAAGGTGCACATACCTCACACAATCGGTACAACCATGGCTAGAATAGAAATTAGGAACCAAATTGAGAGCAAAAGATATTTAATCAGCAAACTTTGAAAGCATGTAAAGTAGAGACGTTGCATGAGGTTCAAGCAGATTTTAAGACAAAATAAAAAGACTTGTAATTGCTAGAAAGTTGGTTATCAATGCAATGACATTAAAAAAAGGAAGGAACAAAAAAAGAGGGTCAAACCAGAACTACCTCAAATTAGAGAAATTGGAAGAGTAAAGAGCTTCTGTGTAGTCTAACCAATCATCCTAGTACCATCATAGCTGTTGGAAAGATAAAAAGCATACCAGCAAGCTCTGACTAACACCACCAACCTGATGGAGTTGGGAGAAGGCATGTGGGACCATGAGGGGTATAAAGAGAGGCTACAAATGATTACTGGGAGATGAGTGATGTTCGGTGAACAAATTTATATAGGTGTGATGGCCAAACTTGGCAAACATTGAAGACGGAGAGAAAAACAAGGCGCAAATAAAGACTTCAAGAAAGTGTTTCCCCATGGAGAGTTAGAGAAACAAAACCTAGATAAAATAGGATTCATCTGGTGTGGAACCAAATGAGAAAAGTTGAGGATAATAAACTAGGGCAAGTCATCACAATAGGAGAGTAAAGAAATAGGTAGCACGAGGAGAAAACCTGGAAAGAAACATGAGCAGAAATCACTCCATATAACGTGAGAAACTAGGAATGCATAGGAGGAGGAGAGGCATTCATTATCGTTAGATGAAGTTCAGATGGCCAAGAAAAGCCCATCACTATACAAAGTGTGGGTTTAAAAAAATATCGTGACATCAAATTGAGAGAGAAACTTTAGGAAATAAAAAAGTATGGATACAATATTAAACATTTAAAATATATATTCGTCCATATTCAAATAAGGGTATCTAGGATTGCTAAACAAACATCAAACTTGGCCCCCAAGCTAATTAGGACCCAAGGTTCATGATTTTGTCTTTAGATTTGGGTTTTGATATTTCCATGTATTAGTTCTTTTACAATTAGGGATTTGTCTCTTCATAATTATATTTATTGTAACATTACATCATTGACACCAACATTTATTATTTAGAGTCCTATTATCTTCACATTTTATCAAAAAAGTATCCATTATTATTATACATGAATTTCCATGTTTTACCTATTTATCTTATTTAGTCCATAGATTCAAAATTTTATTTAGATAATGGAAGTTAATTCACATTTATGGTCATAGAAATTCACATTGTTGTTCCCCTCTACATGTGCTAAGCACATAGTGCCACATATTAATCATATTTTATCTGTTATTTGCATATTAATTAGCATAGGAAATATATGTGAAAAATTTAATGAGTTTCCTTACATGTTTGCACATGATTAAATTATTATATTAATATAAGTGTATTATTATAGGTAATGTTGACTATAGAACCTATTCCCACATAACATGTTATATGCATTAACAATATTCATTAAGGTATAATTTTATCCTTGTTTGGTCAAATATAAAGAACCAAGCATTAATAACCTCTTAGTCATAAAATAGAGTAAGATCCTAGGTTTTGGTTTGTTACACTAGCCCCAAATTCTCTATGATTTTCCCAATTCTTAGGGGTCTCATCTCCTGCACGAGTCAAAAATCTAGTTCAAATATAGTTATTTTACAAATTACGATGTTGAATATGTAGGTTATATGCCATGAGATCCACTCATATCATGATTGTAATGGGATGCATTGTACTTTATTGATTAGTAATATAGGTTTTTCCATTTTAAATGTTTACTTTGGTATGAGATAATGATTAAACATAATACCATCCTCAACATGTATAACTTAATGAAATGTGATTTTGGGTTGAGAACCTAAACATAATGTTATCATGTTTCTGCTAAGAGTATTCATTTTTTTTCTGAGGCCCTAATCAAATATTATTGTGGAAATTAGGATGACAATAATACATAATATTAGTATGTGATTTGACTACTGATTACTTTCTAGGGAAATATGGCTACAGAGCAGGCAACAGAAATAAAATTTTTATATACCATATTTCCCATGACCAACAGATCACATCAATTACTATAAGTCAGGATGGATGGTTTCAAGGATATACCTAGTCCTAGAGCAAATCCAGTGAAAATTCTCGTCATTGTAGTTGTGCAACTCTAACTCCTAGTTGCATCGGGGTTCGTCTGACTACTCCTCCGTGAACATCAGAATCGAACATCATCTTCTGCAGTAGCTCCTCTTATCATGGACTGCTGGTTGATGATGCCCTCCTTAGTAGTAGACAACGACCTCCCGCCTCTAGAGAAGTCCACACAGACCACCTAGAACTCCTGTCATCCTACTAGAATGGACATGAAGCAGTCATCCCTTCTATTGGTGTACTAGTCACCAACTTTCTCTCCTACAATAATGATCTCAGTTGTTCTTTCCCTTGCTATCTCTCCCTTTTCGGGTAGGACTTACTTGGGCTATCTTAGTTGTCACAACCAAAGAGGACAATATTTGTCAGATAAAGTGATTCTGAATTGTCTATGTTGTTCTTAGGAAGCCCCCAGTACCCCTCTATTTATAGGCGGGGTTTAAGTCAAGGTTCCCAGTCAATGCAGGAGTGGAAGGGACTAGAAGATCTTGAATTTTCATAACCTGCGACCACCAAAATGGTCGTCTAGCATGCGATACAGTCATCTTGTACTATGAATAGAGGTCAGGCACTCTAGACGGGCATCTCATGCCATGATACGGGCATTTGGCATTGTAGTCAAGCTGCTTGTTGTCTGAACTAAATACCTAAACAATTTAGTAATCAATTCAACTTTCATTCAAGATCAAACTCCTCTTCTAGGTCGAGACCTATGTGTGCGACCCTATAGGTCCCATATTACATTGGCAGTGAATGTCCATAACAACTTTATGACATCACAAGAAATGATAGGTGCCTAGTCGTACATCAATGCTACCCAAGTAAATGGAAAGTTGGAGAACAACTTCAACCTACAATATGTGTATGGTGTTGTAGTGTTTATAAAGTTCCTTTGTCACTGATGTCCATATTGGGCTTGGGGCATGGATTAGTCATCCTCTTTATCATTCAATCTTATTTCTTGAACTAGATCAGATTGTCTGAGATATATGTAAGCATTGACTTACATGTTCATGGCCATGCATTTCTCAATCTCACTAATCAAGAGGCCTAGAGAATCAAACCCCTATAGGAGGGACAAATCCCATTTCTATCCCTCACAGTCTATCCCCATGTATCAAAGTCACCAAATCATTACCTTTATAACAATCCATATTTTAGGATTGCATTTGATGATGTCAAAGCGTACCCAACGACATGTGATGAGTGCAGTGATTTCAAGTCTAAGAACCACAACCACCATCATCACTACGAGATCTGACTATAACTTCCATGATGATGGCTTCCATGTGTCAGTGTCATGGTGGTTCTGTCTGATACACTGTTATCTAATATGTATCTGTGTGATTGGTTTGATATAGCCATACGTGACGAATGAGATTCTGTCATCAAACAACTCACACATTGATATTATGTGTTATTGTTGTCTATCAACCTTCCACAATAACAACCGATCAGGGACATAATGAGGATATGTATATGTACTCTTAACATATGAATGATCTCATTCTCCCAAGTCACTTACTTGAAGACATACATCATTGAGTAATAGTATTCTCTAGACATTTACAATGTTACATCATTATCTCATAACTAAATTAAACAAAATAAATTGGAATCTTGCCTTTTAATAATAATAAAATCATTTTTACAAGCTATGCCATTACAGTTATCACATGATTGGCTCTCTGGACATACATACCAACATATGTCTCATTGGTAATCATATTTGATATCATGTCAACATATAGATGCTTATTAATAACAGGTGTACCAGATAGGACCACCTTGAGTATGATACATAGAAGCTAGAAATGACAATAAGAACCATATCCAAATGTGATAGTGGTAATTTTGGTCCTTGTACCCAAAGTCACTACAATCATCACAAATTGTTCAATTTGATTTAGCACTACTCAACATAAACTTAAATATGGGTTGCCATATAAGTAGTGATTCGATGCACTGTGATGCATGTGGGCTATTGGAAGTGATGTACATCAAATTTGTCCCTTTAGTTGAGCTATATCCCAAAACTATCTAGTGAGGCATACTCATGTCAGTCAATATTTTATACTGAGGCTACATGTCTCTCAATTTTATATTTTGGGTAGAGTTTGGTGGTGTTATAGTAGATGGCTTCAAATGGACATACTTGCATATGAGGTTCCTTTTGTTTTTGTGTTTTCTAGGTTCTTAATTATATATTAGATAATCATTCCAAAGGGATAACGTGAGAGGATATATGGTTTTACCTTGAGTTGTATTGTAAAAACTCAATCTTTTGGACCAAATGTTTTCCTGACATAATTTAAATAAGAGTACATATAAACTAGTTTTGTGTCCATTCATGCTTTACATAGGGTCATGGAAGCTTATACATTGAAAAAAATAGCAAAACAGGAATAGGAACTATCTACTGTATAATGGAGGACTACCCATGCACGTCTTTTCAAGATCTTCCATCTACCACCTATCCATGAATTCTCAGAGGGAATGAAACCACACATGGAGGCCATGAAAGAAAAAATAGGTCAACAATATTGTTATTAAACTCACTTATTGAGCTATTAAAAAGTAGATGTAAATTATGATTAGGTATGATATCAATTCTAGGAGGGAACTATTTGGTGGATTCAATTAAAAAAAATAAGGATAACAAGTAGCAATGTGTCGATGTTCATATTCCAAGATGGAAATTTCATCAGGCTAATAATTTTGCAAAATTTTCCAAGTTCAAGATATCAAAAAATCTAGAATATTTTCAATGATCATATTCAAATATTAGGATTTAGCACTATCATATCATTTCTTTATCTATGACTACAATGCCATATGTTCAATCATCTATGAAAGAACAACATAGTAGCCTGCTATTTCAACAAGTATAATAGGAGTTCACTAATCCATTACAACCTGAGCATAGGGTGACAGGACATACCCAAACTCTAGGAGACAAAGCTCTAAAAGACCAAAGCCTAAAGGGATCAAAGTCCAGGGAGTTAAAAATCCAAGATTAATTTCAGTGCCATCACAATATTTCCAATATTCAATAATAATGAATTTGGGGTAGCAAACTTTCAAAAGGCTGGAAAGACATATAAAAAGTTTAGGGTTTGCCACTAAACATGATATATAGAATTTAGGAAGGAAACAAAATAACACAATAAGTAAATCAAGAATCTGGTACCTTAAGACTCCAAATTAGGACAATGTCGTTACTAATGGGCTTGGAATTAATGCTTGTTCAGTTTGGCGTTTAGGGTTTAGGTGGTTCAGCATGGTGTCTCCTCATGAAGGTACCCAGGTTCGAAACCCAGCTGCCACCTCTAAAATAGAACCCATCATGCAGGCTGACTAACTATGTACTTGAACCGATTCTAAGATATGTGGGGTGTCAGGGGCCCGAAGTTTGACGCTGTCTGGGGGGTCACAAAAGTGGTCCTTCTACAGGGGTGGTTCTCTCAATAAAAAATTGTTGTTTAGTTATTTATTTGTGATTTATATTTTCAATCTTGGGTTACTATTCCATATTTCTCCCATTATCATCATCCTATGATTTATAACTAGGTCACACATGATGAATTTTGCATATTTAAGCGCAAAATATTTTCCTTATATTAGTTCCTCAATTATTATATTGTCTACAATATGATAGAATAATTAGGTTCTAAGATGTTTACTCTGTAAGATGCTATTTATCCAAATATTAAAATCCAAATATTTATATTTCATCCAGCATACTTCTATATATATTATTCATAAACGTGTACTTAGATCTCAACTGTACATATGTATACAAATAAAATGTAGCACCTTTTCTTTAGATGAATTAGGATAATATAGTCAAACTGACATGTCATTGTGAGTATGATTTACCAATTATATAATTGTTGGGAAATATGGGCACAAATTATAGCAACGGAAATATTTTTTTAATCTATCAGCATTCTCATAACAACAAGATCACTTCAACTAGTATGAAATAGGAAGCATGGTTTAATGAGTTATACCTAGTCCTAGAGAAAGTCCAGCGACAACAACTCATTACAGTGCAAATGTCTTCTAGTTGTTCTTGGTCGATGGTTGTGCATCTCCTAGTCTTCACCACAGACAGTGAACATGATAACTTCTGCAGTGACTCCTGCGGTCTCGCCAAAAAATGCAGATTGACTTTGCTCTGCTAGCAGTAGCCAAAGGATTCCTACCTCTAGAGTAGTCCACTCGGACCAACTAGAACTCATTTGTTCAACTATAACATATAGGAAGGAGTTGTCCCTCCCCTTGGCGTACTAGTCACCAACTTGTTCTCCCAAAATAATGATCCTTAGTTGTTCTCTATCATCACTATCCCTCCCTAGTCATGTAGGACTTGCTTGGTCTCTATTGGTTAGCACAAACAGAGAGGACAAAAATTATCAGAGCAACTTATTCTCAATTGTTTGTGTTATTATTGTTCTCTGGGAAGCCCCCAATACCCCTCTATTTATAGGTGGGGTTAGGGCCATGGTTCCCAGTTGGTTCAGGATGTGTGCGAGAGTGGAACCATGAGACGGTCATCTGGTGACCCTAACGGTTGAGATGATCATTTTATAGTTTTCTAATCGCATATGAAATTGGCAATTTGTTTCCATTAATACTAAACCATTAATTTGTTGCACCATAAGAATATTGCAATTGAAACGATCGAATTCTCTCACAAATTTGGGAAAGTATCTAGAATATTCCTCCAGCAAAATTGAGTGATCTCGCACATGCGAGACGATCATCTCACTCATCAAGATGATTGTCTGGTGAGTCAATCCTAACCGGTTGGTTCAATATAAAGAACTGTTCAGTTCACACCTTAGTTTGGGCAGAAATTAGCCAATTCAACTTCTGATCAGTCTGACAAGCCAAACAACCGTCTCAACACTTGATACAATCATTTGATGCACCAAACGGTTGCCTCACCCAGTGAGACAACCGATTGGGGTGCAGTCAGCTGATATATTGTGTTAATTAAGTACCTAAACACTTTAGTAATCAATCTGATCATTATTCAAGATTAAACTCCTCTTCTAGATGAGATTCTATTTGTGTGACCCTATAGGTCCCATATCACGTTGGCAGTGAATGTCCATAACTAACTTATGACATCATAAGAAGGGAGTGGTTCCAAGTTGCACATCATTGCTACCCAAGTGAATGAAAAGTTGGCGAATGATTTCAACCTAAAATTTGTGTAAGGTGTTGCAATGATTATATTATTCCTTTTTCTCTGATATCCAAAGTGAACTTGAGGCATGGATTCGTCATCCTCTCAATGTTCAGCCCATGTTCCACGAACCAAGAGCAGACTATATGAGATAATGTGACCTCAATATAATATATTGCTTCACATGTTCATGAAGATGCATTTATCAGTCTCGCTTAGCAGGTGGCCATGATATCATACTCTAGTAGGAGGGACAAATCCCATCTCTATCACCCACATTCTATCCCAATGTGTCAAAGTCACCCAATCATGACTTTTATGACAACCCACGTTCCAAGACCGTGTTTGATGATGTTAAACTGTACCCAATGACATGTCATGAGTGAAGTGATTTCATGTCTAAGAGCCAAAATCACCACCTTCACAATTAGAGGTGACGATGAATACCAATGATGGTTTCCATGTGTCACTCTCAAGGTGGGTTCGTATGATACATTGGTCCCTAACATGTATCTGTGTGCTTGGTTTCCATATCATGAATAATGAGATTCAGTCATCAACCTACCCACACTCCAGTCTTATGTGTTATTGGTGTCTATCTACCTTCCACAGTAACAAACGACTAGGGATATAATAAGAATGTACATACTCTTAACATTCATTTGATATCATTCTCCAAGTCACATACTTGAAGACATGCATCATTGAGTATTGGCATTCATTAGATATTCATAAAGTTTCCTCATTATCTCATAACTGAATGAAACAGAATAAATTGGAATTTTTCCTTTATGGGTATTAATCAAATCCTTTATTATATATGTCATGTAAATCATCACATGATTGACTCTATGGGCATACCTTTCTAAAAAACTCCCACTTGCACTTAGAGCTAATCACCCATGAATCTCATTCTTAGTGATCTAACCATGTCCAATATGTTTCTATTACGCTAGTGCTAATTCAACGGGTTAGCAACATTTTTCTATTGGTTGGTATATTGCATGTTTCCTTATATCTTCACTGTATGGTTTCTTATATGATGCGGAACTTCCGTAATATGGTATTTAATATTCCTTGCCTAACAAGTAGTGCTATTGTTGTAGTGCTATTGTAGTCACAGTATATCACTACTGTATCTACTGTATCATCAATGGTTGGAACATCTATAAGTTCACCATATGAACTTTTAGATCCATATAGTATCACTTTGTGTTCATAACACAAGTATACTTGGCTTCTATTGCAGATTCAAATTAATGGCTATCAGTTCAGAACACTTCCAACTAACAACATTTCTCATTTGAAATCAAACATATTTTAATTTGTAATCAATTTTGTCATAATGGAAGCTTGCATCGATGTAACCCGTTTACATCCAACTCTTCCTTTATTGCTATCTTTAATTACTACCAATATGTCCTTAGCTACTTCTCAGGTACTAATCGATATCCTTAGTGACATTCCAATAACCATTATTGGAATATACTATCATCTTGTCATATCCAATACATACAAGATTATATGGGATAAACACTTTTATAGCGGCATGATAGATCCATTGCTACAGCCTATGGCATCTTAATCATTTTTTTATTCTTCACAAGAATTGGAACATATGACTCATGAGAGACTAATCTGGATTCTCTCTCACTGAATCCTTTACGTGTTGATCTTTTCAACACATTCCTATTGTATGTGCTTATATTGTGAAACATTCAAGAACTATCTTTATGGATCTTGATTCCTCTCTCATAGGATATTTCACCTAATCCTTCATTGTTGAAGGTGTTTTCCATGGAATCTCTCAAATTTCACAATATTGAGATGTTATTCCTCGTCATATGTGGAATATTCATATATGCTCCCACTAAATCTTTTGTAATCACAGATTTCATCTTTTATCTTGATTCAAGTCAAACTCTTTGACTATGATGTCAAGTCAAAGATCCATCCTCTGCGATGCATGTTCCAATCCCAGATTGAACTTTTGTAGTTTATAGACTTTATTTGCACTCTTGAAGTTATAAAACCTTTTAGATTGTACCATGTACACATCCTTTGATGTATTCCCCTTAACGAATCTTGTTTTATCTTCATATGACAAATCTCTTAGTATATTTTAACTACAATAATAAGCTTGACAGTTGGTAAAGGAATTTCTATCATGTTCAACAACTTGAACTAATATGAAATCTTGTCAACCAATTTGTTTGTTTATGTTATCCATATAGGTCTTTACTACAAGACCCTATTGCATCCTTTAGGTATTACCCCTTTAGGTGGCACTATCAAGGTCCTACCTTGTTAGCTTATGTGGATCCCATTATGGCCTTGAGCCTTTAATCAAATTATGGTACTTAATATCTTCTAGTCTATTAGTTGGCTCATCCTGTTATGACCAACTTGTCTAAGAAATTGAATTCACAATCCTCAATTTCAGACATGTTCTACTAGAACTATTTTATTCTATGTTACATGATGAATTTTGAGATTCCATGACATCTTGTGATTCTCTTAGCTCTCATTATACCTCTTTTGTTGACATCAAACATTTTGATTTCTACTTTTACTCCCACTGATTCTTTAAGAACTCAATCATCCATCCTGATCAGATTGGCTCGGCTGCTCTCTCTCTCTAGGGTTCGCAGCTCTCCCTTCTCTCTACCCTCCCGGTGGCTACCGCTGGGGGGAGGGAGTGCCGCCTCAGCGCGTCCCTCCCCCTGGTCTTCAATGGCCTTGGTCGGGGTGTGCAGATGAAGATTGCCGTTGGTTCTCTGGAGTTTGGGAGATGTCAAGCCCATATCGACGGGGCGATCCTCGGCGGTCCAAGAGAGTGGGAGATGGGAGGCATGCGAGGAGTCTTGACCTGTTGTGGTGGCATATCGACTATTCGACTCCACACCGTTCAAGTGTGATGGTTGGAGAGGAGCCGTCCCCTCTAGTTTCAGGTTCCGAGTTGCCGCCTTCGTTGGTGAAGGTAGGGTGCTTTGCCCCTCTTTAACTGGATTCTTGTCTCCCCTTCCCGAGTACATGGTTAGCCAGGGTTATTTGACCCTCAATTGTGGTTTGGACGCTGCTGTGCCATCTTGGTGGTGGCTCCTCGATGGGTGGCTGGGTAATCCCGAATTCTCAATGGAGGTTCCTCGTCCATGTTTCTGAATTGGCGGTCTGGTGATGGCTGGTGCTGCTTGCTCTCCTGACGCTGCTTTCCACACTGTGCGGGCTTTTAGCGGCAGGGTCTGCTGCTCACCGGCATCCACGACAGAGAAGTATGCGGGTGGCTCTGCTTATCCGCTGACGTGGTGGTCTTCTGCAGCTGGTTGTTCCCAGGAGCTCTGCTCATCTGGCGAGGCTGGTCGAGTAGGTGCTACTCCGTATTTTGCTCCTGGTCATGGTTACAGAAAGGTGCTGGGGTCGATCTTCCTGATTCCCCTGCCTTTGTTGTGTGATGGAACACCCCTAAGGTGTTTGACGAATAACCTCTTCATAAGAAGTTGGCTGCTACTCCTTTTGCAGGACATCAACTGATGGTGCTTGGTTCAGAAGCTAGTTGAACCCCAAATTGTTGGCATAGGACCGCATTTTGTGGGTGCTACTATTAGACAGCCGGTACCGTGCCAAGAATGTAAGGTTTTTGAACCTCTTAGCCTTGTTCATCTCTGTTGGTAGAATGCGAAGGGTTTGGCGATCTGAGAAGATCAAAAGTTGGTGAAGCTTTTCCAGGCAGGGTTCCCTGGTGGATGCCATGTTGCAGTCTGTAGTCACTATTTGTGGGTGGGCTCATTGCATGTATCTACAGGTTGTAACAAATCGTTCTCCTGGTAAGATTGACTGGTTTTGTCTTGTTAGTTTGATGTTCTTCTCGGTTCCTAGTATCTTTAGGTCTTGTGTAATATCCCCTGCGTGGGGTATATGATCCTTGGTTGAGCTTTTTAGCTCCATGTCATGTAATGGGGTACTCTGTGCCCAAAGTTTTTGGCTTTATAGTAACACACTTTTTGGCTGACCAAAAAAAAAGAACTCAATCATCCTATCAACAAAACAATTTTTGTTATTAGATTAGGATTAATATTAACATTCAAAAATTTTGGTTTGTGGATAAACCTTTTAAGAAACTATTTTCTCAATGTAGGTTTCAATCCTTTAGACATATTGGGACATTCACATATTATATCATATATGATGTCTAATAAAACATACAGATGGTACATGATTTAGTGATATGTATATGTTTATGAGGGTACAAGAAGACTAGTTTAATTGATAATTATATCATGACTCATCATGGTATAATTCCTTCATTCTAACACATCATCATGTTTAGAAGGATTTGACTTGTGATACATCATCACAGTTCTTTCTTAAAGGTACTCAAGGTATTGATGTAAAGTATTTGAACAGTTGATCTCATCAAAGTTTCTCAATACTTTTATCAAAGTCGTACTTCATTTATAATCTCCTTGAACACTTCAAGAGATTTATGTTTCAATTTTATTGAGTACATATCATCATATTACCAGTAATAGAAATGAAGTATAAGTAATTATCTATAGCATTGGTTCCATAAGATCTTCATGCATCATATGCATGAGGTCTAGTGGAAAACTTGTCCTCCCATTACATCTAGTTAAGGATGTTATGTCACATTCTGTGTAAGTAAGAATTGGATGTTTCCTTAGGTTCGATAACCAACGGAATCTAGATTAACATCAATATGTATTCTAGACATGCATTTCTTATATATGTCCAAGGTGATTATTGCTAATGACATTCTTGAGTTATCAATCATAATCCTTTGGTATTAGCATTTTAAATATTTATCCAATATTAGTGATTTAGGCATTGCCATGCAAGATCATATCTTTTAAAACAGAAATATTAATGTCTTACTTTATTAATTCATCATTCTTGTTATACAAGATGCCAAAAGTAATTGTTTCTATTTTCTTGCATAATGAAATAGCAGGTCAACTAACTCTATTACATGTCCATTGGGCTAAGATAAATTTAAATGTAGACTAAAGATTTTGCAACTCTTGCTCTGCATTGTCCATCTTTGTCCTCCATGAGGGCTTTTACTTCTTGTCATATCTTGCACATCAAGTATGTCAGATCTCTGTTTGGTATCACATACCAAGAAGAAGAATCAATTTATCTTATAATGTTTATACCTAAAGTGGAGGCATTAGTGCCTTCCTTCTTCTTCTTTAGTTCTTCTAACCAGAGTGGGCAATTTCTTTTTCAATGTCCAAGTTGTTGACAATGGTGACATTTACCTCTTTTCTTCACTCCTCCATTTGCTTTGAGATCTAAAGATTTGCAATTCTGGATAGCTTTAGAACTCTTCTTAGATTTGCCTTTGCCTTTAGACTTCCCCTTTCTCTTGATGATGCCCATCACATACTTGGGCTTTTCTTTCTTCATTTGTCCCTTAGTTTTTCTCAACATGTCCAACTAGTCTGGTAATGACTTGTCAAAGTCGTTCATGTTGTAGTTCATGACAAACTGACTATAAGATTCTGGAAGAGACTGCAGAATCACATCAGTGGCCAAATCTTGACCCCAGAGGAATCCGAATCTAGCTATGTTCTCTACATACCCAATGAGCACGAGTAAATGAGGACCTACTGGGTCTCCTTCTGCCATGTTGCATTTTAACAGTGCCTTGGAGACATCATATCTCTCTTGTCTTGCATGATCTTAGAACATGTTCTTGAGATGTGTGACCATCTCATTCACATCCATGTTCTCATGATTCCTTTGCAATTCATAGTTAGAGCATAGCATCAAACACTTGACATCCACATCATCTTCAATATGCTTCTTGTCAGCCTTTGGTGCATTTGAAAGTGGTTCTTCTGGTTCTGACATTTCTAAGACATAGAGTTTGCGCTGTTGCGTGAGAACGATTCTCAGCGTCCTGAACCATTTGTGGAAGTTGTTCCCATTAAGTTTGTCCTTCTCAAGGATCAATCATAGAGAAAAGTGATTTCTATTTGTTGTCATTTGATTCTACAAAGGAATTTGCAATTTTGTCAAAAACTCATTTTTGATTTGATTTGATTATGATTAAAATTTAGGTGATAATAATTAGGCCCTTAATTAATTATTTTTCTCATTATTTTGTTCAAATTGATAACCTTCAAGTATCAATTCAGAAAATTGTAGTGAAACAATTTTCTAATGAGCAAGATCTAAGATAATTTAAGTATGGCCCGACCAATGCCGCAAAACACAGTTAATTACCAAGGTAGGCAAGTTTTGCCAATTACATCATATGCAATTCTTGATAGACGATATCCACAACTCCTTGCCATAATCATTTGCATGCTTCTAGCCTTAGACTCTCTAAGAATCACCAAATAAGCACGTCCCTATAGCCAATACGATAATAATGCACCCGACGAAGGAGGAACCTACATTACTACCATTTATGGCCATGTCTACTATAATTTCTTGGAGCCACCAAAAATTACTTCCACCTAGGTCAATCATCACATCACATGTATTAACCTGCTGTTGGTGTAGACATGTGCTTGCCAATTTGGGTAGATCAGTTCAACTCTTGAACTGGTTGTCTCACCTCTTGGCTGATCATTTGGTCCTCCTATCCAACCGATGTCTGGACACCTTCCATATGGTCGGTGGCCTTATTGGACAGTCGTTTGGCCTCCTATCGAACTGATATTTGGACTCCTTCCAAGCGGTCAGTTGGGTCCACTAGGAGGTCATCTGGTTCCATCATTCTATCCTACATGGTCCCCCAAATGGTCGGTTTGTCTCAGGAACTAGTCATTTCATCTTGCATTGATCATATCCTTTGTTGTTGCAAGAAAGGAAACTATCCTATTGCGACTTTATTACATTGTAAAGAGAAACCTCAAGTTACATTCAAGGGGAGAAAAGTTAACAAAGAATTAACTTTACATTGGGAAGAGAGTGGTATAGGTTTAGTACACAAACTAAGATAAATATGAATAAAACTATACCATCTAACCACACACATATATTGGGTTTAGGCCATTACCATGCTACACATTACCATCAAAACCTCTTTGTAGGGCGTCACGTGTAAATTTATATATATATATATATATATATATATTAATTAATTAGTTTGGAATTGTCTGATCTTTGATCAAATACACATATGAGACCATTTAAATATTCACATCATATAAAATAAATAAATGATAAATTAAAAAATCTGATCATATCGATTGTCCTAAAACATAGTAAATTGACATGGATCTGATACCACCGTTGGGAAATACGGGCACATAGTATAGTAGCGAAAATAAACTTTTTTATCTATATGTATTCCCATAACAGCAAGATCGTGTCAACTACTATGAAATAGGAATGATGGTTTAACAAGTTATACCTAATCTTGGAGCAAGTCCAGTGACAACAAATCATTACAGTGCAACTGTCTTCTAATTGATCTTAGATAGTGGTTGTGCAACTCCTGGTCTTCACCAAAGATAGAGAATATGATATATTTTGCAATGACTCCTGCAGTCTCGCCATAGACTACTGATTGACTTTACTCTCCTTGCAGCAGCCAAAGGACTCTTGCCTTTATAGTAGTTCACAAAAACTAACTGTAACTCTTATCGTTCAGCTAGAACATAAAGGAAGGAGTTGTCCCTCCCGTTGGCGTACTAGTCACCAACTTGCTCTCTTAGAATAATGATCATCTATTGTTCTCTCCCGTCACTATCCCTCCCTAGTCGTATAGGACTTGCTTGGGCTCTCTTGGTTACCATAACCAGAGAGGACAAAAATTTTCAGAGCAACTGATTCTCAATTATCTGTGTTATTATTGTTCCCTTGGAAGTCCCCAGTACCCCTCTATGTATAGGTGGGGTTAGGGCCTGGGTTCCCAGTCAGTTTGGTATATGTGCAAGAGTGGAAGAGACAGGAAGATTTTGAATTTTCACAACCTGCAAACCATGAGACGGTCATATGAAACTATGATACGGTTGTCTCGTACTATGAGACAATCATTTTGCAATTTTTTTTGAGGGTGAAACCGTTTCTATTAAATTGATAAAAGCCATACGACATCTACATAGATGAGAAATCTTAGCAAGCTCAAAAGCCAAGGAAGAGAGAGCACAACAACTTTAAGCGGATGGGATTGGATATAGAAAACACACTTAAGCCTGGATTCCTCCCCCATGAGCTCACCAAAAGAGCTTTTTACCAAAATCAAACCACAATCCTAGGTTGTATCTGCAAAGAAGATGACTCAATCTTCACGTCTGGAGCAAGTAAGATAGTAATCAGTGTAAACAACCATCGACTTTAGTAAAACACAAATATACAAAAAGGGACACCCATAGCAACTGACAACATTAGAAGATAGGGGGAAACCCCGATCATGGCTGAAACATTGAGGGAAACCCAGAACTCAAAAACCTTCACAACGAAAGGAATAAAGTCCTTTTTCAAGGGACTAACACAAACACCATTCCGACATAGACACTGACAGAGAAACCTACCCTACTAACAACAACTTGCACACAAAAAACCCAAACACAAACTACAGAAAGTGGGTGGGGGAGTTCGATACCACCAGATCTGTAAGGAAAATGGAACCACCAATGCCACTCCACCTTCTAACTGGCCAGAGGCCCAGTGGGAGAAAGGAGTCGAAGCCACACCTCTCAACCCGCCGCCCAATGCCGCTCAGGCCGAGACCTGAGTCTGGCTCTCAACACCGCCACAACAGAAGAGGAGAGGATGGAGGGGAGATTGATGGTCAACAACCTTAGACAGAACCGTAGGAGATCGAGCCGAGCCAAGGCCCTGGAGGAGTAGGGTGGCATCCTCCGGCCGCTGAGGCCCCCTCCACAAAGCCCGAAGCTACCAACCTGCGAGCCCTAGATCGCTCACCCTTTCACCAGAGTGGAAACCTGCCTCACACGCTGCATTGAATTCTCGTTCATTTTGTAGTTTCCTAATCACATATGAAATTGGAAATTTGTGTCCATTAATAGTAAGCATTAATTCCTTGCACCACATGAATTGTGCAATTGAAATGATCAATTTCTCTCACAAATTCAGGAAAGTATCTAGAACCTTCCTCAGGTCTGACTAAGTGATCTCGCATATGCGAGACGGTTGTCTAACTCACCCAGACGATCATCTGGTGGGCTGAACTGAACATGTTGGTTCAACAGAATGAACCAGTCTATTCACACCTCAAGTTGGGCAGAAATTAGCCAATTCAACTTTTGATCAGCCTGACAACCCAAATGGCAGTCTCAACATTTGAGACAATCATCTGGTGCACCAAACGTCTGTCTCACCCAGTCATACGATTGGCTGGGGTGTAGTTTGGTGATCCATTGCATGAATTGAGTACCTAAATACTTTAGTAATCAATCAAATCATTATACAAGATTAAACTCCTATCCTAGATGAGTTCCTATGTGTGAGACCCAATAGGTCCCATATCACATTGGCAGTGAATGTCCATAACTAATTTATGACATAACAAGTAGAGAGTGGTGCCTAGTTCTACATGAGAGCTACCCAAGTGAATGGAAAGTTGAAGAATAACTTTTACCTACAATCTGTGTAAGGTGTTGCAGTGATTGTATAATTTCTTTATCTTTGATATCCAGAGTGAACTCGAGGCATGGATTCATCACCCTCTCAACGTTCAACCGGTGTTCCTTGAACTAAGAGCAGACTGTCTGGCATTTTGTGACCTCAATATCATATATTGATTCACATGTGCATGTACATGCATTTCTCAGTCTTTCTTATCAGGTGGCCAGGATATTATACTCCAATAGGAGGGACATATCCCATCTCTATCACTCATAGTCTATCCCCATGTGTCAAAGTCACCCAATCATCACCTTTATTACAACGCATGTTTCAAGATTGTGTTTAATGATGTCAATGCATATCCAACAACATGTGACGAGTGCAGTGATTTTAGGTCTAATAACCACAATCACCACCTTCACTATGAGAGGTGACTATGACTACCAATGATGGTTTCTATGTGTCACTCTCAAGGTGGGTCTGTCAGATAGACTATTCCCTAACATGTATCAATGTTCTTGGTTTGATATTGCCATATCATGACTAATGAGATTCAGTCATCACTTAACACACACTCCAATCTTATGTGTTACAAGTCTCTAACTACCTTCCATAGTAACAACCAACTAGGGACATAATAAGAATGTACTCTCTTAACATTCATATGATCTCATTATCCAAGTCATGTAAATGAAGATATATCATTGAGTATTTCCATTCTTTATACATTCATAATGTTTCCTCATTATCTTATAACTGAATGAAATGGAATGAATTGAAAACTTGCCTTTATGAGTATTAATCAAATATTTTATTATATATGCCATGTCAATCATCACATTATTCACTCTATGGGCATACCTTACCAACAAAAAATGTCCATGGAATGATACCTACCCTTTTTCAATATATCATTTAATTCGAATAAGTTGATTTACATAAATCTATTTTCTAAATTCATATGTATATTTGATAGGCCATTATATAAAGATATACACATATGTTCATCTTTGGGTTATTTATTCATGAATTAATCATATTAACATATTGATTTTCATACTAGGGACCATAAAAATTTGCTAGGTCACTATACAACACATATTTATAAGAACCCATATATGTCAATGGTAGTACTAATATAATATGTAGTAGATAAAATAATTGGTGATATGTATTATTTTTTTTAGTAATTATTATACCCTAATTTCTACCTAAGGATTTGCTTTATTTGTATCATTATATAGTAACCACATAATTCTCATCTATTAATATTAGTATTCTAATGTACACATACATAGATATAGGAATACCCCAATTGAATGTATATACAAGGGTATAAGATCGTACTAAATTTTTTGATATCGAGGTTACCTTATGGTATACCTATTTAGTTATGATAGTAATTATGTTTCTTAGATTTTCCATTCTGAAATATGGAATGAGAAAACTCACCTAACTGCTCTATGATTGAGTTGTGATATCTGATGTGTGATCAATCCTTGTTCTGATTACCATCATATATCTTTTAAAAGGGTGTTGCGGAGCTGCTAAAGTTTAATTGATCATGGTTGACCAGACTGTGAGCCGTACCCATAGCCAGTGATCTATTAATCATCTTTTTGTAAGTCTTCCTTCATCTGGTCGGTGGTGACATGATCTAGTTGAAGAAGGTGGTGTGGTCGATAGGATGACCCCACACATGTAGGTCTTTGTGAAGGTTGATTCCTGAGGAGGAAGGATTAATGAAGATGGCAACTGGATTGAGGATCGATGTGGTGATCTAAGAATCCTCACTATTCAAGTTTAGTCCATAGTTGCACTATGATGATCCTGACAACAATCACTAGGAGATGCTAATAGGTGCCCCTTTAGTTTTTGGAAAGTTGTGGATGTTGAGGAGGGAAAGTGGATGGTTGATGGAGTCCAGGTTTAGGTGGATGCAAGGAATTTGCATATCTTTGGACTCCTCTCCAGTGTAGGACATGATATAAAAAATTGTGGTGTTGACCTTGATGGTGTTGTCCATTCTAAATGGCCAGCCATCTGCGGTGGTTTGGAACTACATCTTGCAGGTTCTTGTGCGCCGCTGAAGAAGGTGGCGACGGGGTACTTGTTGGTCTTTGAGGGTGTCAGGACTATTGTTGTGGGATCCTTAACATCGACGTAGTTGGTTGGTGGTGAGGTATACACGTTGCAAAGGTTGGGCAGGGGAATCGATGCCTATGACAATGAAGTTGTGAGGCATCTGGTAGGTGGTTGTGTTCTCTGAATTCCTAGTGGATCAGGTGTGGTAGACATTGGCAAGGAATTTTTTGCTTAATTGTGCAGTTTGTTGAGCGGCTCTCTAGTAGGGTTTGCAAGTCTGCAAGATGATGAATCTTACAGGTGGTGACAACATGTTGAGAGGACCCTGGTCAGGGTCGATGGAAAAGTATTAGTGGAAGCCTTGGAGACCTTCCAGCATGCTCCATGTTGTCATGGATAGAGGGGAATTGGCTGGGGAAGGGAGACGCATAGGCACCAATCTAGTAGGGTAGGCGACAATGAGTTATATGCAGTCTTGTAGGTTAGGGTTTACAAAAGGCATTGACTAGTCTTGAGGAGGGCGAACACTAGTTATGACTGGATTGCCATTTCTTTGGAAAACATCCTGTGAATGAGATGGTGGCACCATGATCTTGAACTGAAAAGGAGGGGATCGGATCCCTGAATTGGCGCTCTCCCTTGGCAGATGTAAACACCACAATTCATCTTCAAAATCATCTTCCATAGAATGGGGAAGGAGGCACGATCATAGCTCTCAATTAAGATAATCAGTAACAATTCTATTTCCAAATTACTCCAATTTTCCTAACTCTTAGCATATAGGTTTAACGATTGTGAGATTTTCTCCATGCTTTGATTTGTATCATATTAACCTCTAAAAGTATAGTAACCCTCTATTCTAAGGCCCTTCACTAGTATGTTTAATTTTCTCAACAATCACCCACAAATTCATATCTATATTTATACTTGGTACTTTATTTTTATTCTACAGACATTAGTTCTCATTTTTAGAGTATTTGATACATGCAAAGTTTATCACAAAGTTATAGGAATATCTGATTCTGACTTCACCAATTGACATCAAATTAATTTATGAAGCCTAATTACATGTTGAATTTGGAAACATCTCTCAACAAGGAGAAAAAAGACTATATTTAGACAAAGAGGATTCAATTGAAGAATAATGTAAATCAAAGGTCATGATAGTTCAATGAAAATGTTCACACATGAATTTGTTGGTAGTATTTGATTATAATTGAAGTCAAATTTAAGTGACATTATGAATAATAGCATGAAATAGATTTACTACCCAAACTTTGGTATATTACATGTATTCATGATGGTGTTGGCCTACCTTTGGTTGTGGGATTAAAAAGATTAAGACCTCTATTTAAAAGAACTTATATTTTAACTATGCCGTGTAGTAGATGCACATAGAAAATTTTAGGAATTGCTTTCATTGTTTTGTCTTGTAAATCTTTTCAGAAGATACTAAACTATTAACCCTATTTTGATTTGTTAAACTAAACCCAAATTGGAGAACCACAACTAAATATTTTACAGTGGCATGAACTTCATATGTTACTTAAGGAAATTGTAGAGGTGATGAAGTCAATTTTTTATAGACATTGCTATATGTTTTCAACCATTCCATGTATTTCTCATTTCCATAATCATTAATGAACTATACACATCATCCATCGTGGAAAACCAAATTCAACTACATGTTTATAACAACATAAACAAAGAGAAAACCAATGGAAGAAGTGTATTAAACAACATAGGTTGCATACATGTCATAACTATATGCATGTCTAAGTCAATAAATTAAGCCTATGTTTAGATTTCCTAGACACAAAAGAGAAGGTCAGTATAATCTCACAATTGACAATCCTCTTCCCATATACAAACACATAGGGAAAGGGAATGTACTTCTGATAAAAGGGAAATAAAATATACCTCCATATTCCAAACTCTTGGGTAATCCAAAGAGAAAAGTCACATAAACGGTCATGAAAATGTGTATGTATTGCCAAAAAAATTACATGTCTTCTATCTTATGTAGTATGAAGCTTTGCATATCAAGACATACTAAAAGCATAGACTGATTCTGGAAATTAAATAGCCACTTGTGAGTATAAATCCCATGTGTCTTATAAACTATGCTTTATTATTTTGTATCTGTACATGAGGTTATTTCTGGGGAGATGTTGAATATTATATCTCACTCTTTAGGTCATTTCTGAAATTCTAGAATCCTTACAAATCCAAACATGATTTTTAAGTCTAGATCTGTCAGGGTTCTATTCCTTTAGAACATGTTTTATTTGAAATTTTCTTTGGGGTTTTATAAGATTTGGAGGCAATCCAATGAGTTGTGTTGTTTATATCATTGAAAGGCTTGAAAGGTGTTGAGGGTTCTTTGATGACTATACAAATGATGTAGATGGGTTGAAAGGCTCTAAGACATCTTTTATCAGACATGGAGGTATGCCTAGTCACATAGATTTGGCAAAAATTCTTGATAAAGTTGTTCAATTGAAGGTTGTAATTGTGCTAATAGTAGATGTTAGCACATAAATTTGTAGTAATGATTTTTTAGGCATCACAATCCCATAGATGAGGAGGAAGTCCATGTTATCACCATACAACCAATGCCTCCATCATTTTTTATTACAGCTCCCCTATTTAGACCTCGTTAGATATTTGACCTATCATAAATCGTACTTCACCCACCAAAATTAAGGTGATTCTGAATAGAAGTCGATTGTTATTTTCTTAGGGAGATTATATAAAATTTGAAAATTTTAAAGTATCTTTGGTCCACTAAAATAAATTGGTGGTAGTAAGTTTCCTAAAATTTTGGTTACCTCGAGACTCTTAATGGTGGTTCCTGGGAGAAGTTGGAAAAGGTGATCAACAATTTTTACAAATCTAGTACTCATGCCAAATGCGTCGAGGCCAAAAGTATATCAGTGTTGATATTGTCAACCCCACTAGGAAGAAATGTGTTATCCGAGCCAACCATGATTCTTCAAGTGTTAGTGAAATAGAAGAGAGGCTTAGGGTTTTAGGAGATAGAAAAGGATATGGGGGAATGAGTTTAGCTTTAATGAAACATTTCCTATATTTTTTGTTGTGGTCAACCAACAAGTTGTCTTTTTTTTTGTATTCAAGCTAATCAATTGTGACCATGGGTTAGAGATCTGTGAAGAACTTTGAGTTGTCTCTAAAATGGTGTCTGACATTTGAATATTTCTTATTCTTTAATGTTCGATGTATGCATAGATTTCTACATGTATATGATTTGACCCCTCGTCGTTAATCTTTTTACTAGTATCTCGTTCCCTCTTATGTAACTCATTCATGAGAGGTGATTTGCACTTTGGCCTTTTTTGGGTTTTAGGGGAGGCAGAGAAGGCAGTGGAAACAAAAATTTTTCTCCTCCCCAAACCCAAAACAAGGAAACGCATCAACATCTATACAATAGGAAAGGATGGTTTGTGGAATCATACCTTGTCCCAAGGCTTGCTCGGTGACAATACCTTGCGGCTTGCGCGATCTTCACCTCCAGTCTTGGACGGTGTCTGTGCAGCTCCTGGTCGTACCAGGACTTATGACTCCTGGTCTCACTGGGACTGTCGGTATTGACAGCTGTCCTCCAAGCAGCAGAAATCTCCCACCTCTAAAGTAGTCCACACGGACCACCTGGAACTCCAATCTCCTTGTCTTACAAGGAATTGGAAAGAGTCTCACCCTCTTGTCAGCGTACTAGTCACTAACACACTCTCCTGCCACCAATCGCTTTCTGCAGTTGTCTTTCCCTGGCTGTGCCTCCCTTATCGGGTAGCACTTGCTCGGGCTCTCTCGGTTGCCAAAACCAGAGAGAATGACAACTTTATAGAGCAACTGGTTGCACTGAGTTGTTCTTTGAGAAGCCCCCAATACCCCTATACATATAGGAGGGTCATGGGACAAGGTTCTCTATCCCGGGCAATATGGGACTAAAGCAGGAGTAGAAGGGTTCGAGATTTTCCACAAAAACAACCAACTACACACCCTAAACCGATCGTTTCATTCCTGAAACAGTCAGTTGGGGACCTGAGCCGGTCGGTTGACACCTCAACCGATCGATTGGGACCCATGAAACTATCGGTTCACTTTTGAACCGGTCGGTTCGTGGTCCTGGTCAGTTCCCGATTGACTTTTCATCTTTTGTTTCTAATTGGTATCAAATACCAATCCTTGTTCCAATCAAATTGGGCAAGTGAAATGAAAGAAAATTTCTCACCAATACTACTTTCCCAACTTGCTCGGTTGCAACATTTGAACTGATCATTTCAACACTTGAAGCAATCATTTCACCCTGTCCATGAGCCGATCGACTCACCACCTGAGCCGATCGGTTCACCAAGCTGAGCCGATCGGTTCATCACATGAGCCGATCAGTTGGGAGTGCAGATTGTGCAGAATCAGTCAATTGCAGTTTCAATCAATCTGATACTCCAATCAATGTGTCCAACACCTTGAACATTATGACATTGAGATATCAATTAATTGAGTGTTTAATTGAACTACTAAACTCCTTTAGTAATCAATCTAAACATTGTTTGTGGACAAAACTCCTTTTCCAAGTTAAATCCTATGTGTGTGACCATGTAGGTCCATTTCACGTTGGTAGTGAAAGTCCATAACACTTATGACTTCACAAGCAAAGAGCGGTGCCTAGTCACACATCAGTGCTACCCAAGTGAAATAGAAAGTTGGAGAACAACTTTGAATCCTACAATCTGTGAATGGTGTTACAGTGAATGTATAATTCCTTTGTCACTGATATCCCGCAACAGTCATCCTGTCAACATTCATTCACTTTCTTGATCTCAGAGTAGATTGGAAGAGATATGTATGACATCAATATCACATACTGATTCACACATGCGTGCACACCTTTCTCAATCCTACTCATCAAGTGGCCATGGATATCAAACTCCCTCAGGAGGGACAAATCCCATATCTATCACTCACCCCTCAAAAGCCCCATGTGTCAAAGCCACCCAATCATCACCTTTATAACAACCCATGTTTTAGGACTGCGTTTGATGATGTCAAAGTGTGCCCAATGACATGTGTTGAGTGTAGTGATTTCAGGTCAAAGAATCACACTCACCACCATCACTGTGAGTACTAACTGTGACTACCATGTCATGGTTCCATGTGTCAAAGTCACGGTGGGTCTGTCTGGTACACTTGTTCTCTAACAAGTACCTATGTGTTTGGTTTGATATCTCTATATCATGACTAATGAGATTCTTGAAAAACTACTAGAGGGGGGGATGAATAGAGTTTTTGAATTATTTTAACAATTTATTGAATTCAAACAACCACAATTGAAATTGAGAGAAAGAGACAGGTGTTTAGAGTGGTTCCAACTATAGCAAATACTATAGTTGTCAGTCCACTACCCGGTTGCTTACCCAAACATGATTTGAAAGTATTTATTTTATTACCTCTCGAGGATTTACACAAAATACAATACTTTCCTTTACACCCTTTGAACAGCCTTCACCCTGAAGTAGGTGCACCAACCTTGAGGTAGCCTTCTTTGAAGTAACTCCAAGCTCCCCCTTGAAGTAGCCTTCCTCTCTAGAAGTAACCTCTCGTTGCACAAGCCTTTTGAAGTAGCTCAAAGTCTCCTTCTTTGCCAAGAAGATCTTTACCCTTTCCAATCCGCAACCTCCAACCTAGGAGTAGCAAGGAGAGTACAAACAATAATAGGGAACAAGAAAGAAAACAGAAATTACAACTTATCCTTTGTAGCCCAAGGCTTGATTTTCCTAGATCAAGCGTATAGATCTCCTAACCAAGTATGTGAACTTGTGATTGCAGTGGGTAGGAGATACTATCCTATAGGACACGAATTATGAGCTAAGGAATGAAATGGCCAATTGTTACAATGCTCAAATTGCTCTCAAACAGATTGCACAAAGTATGCTCAAAGGTTTCTCAAATGTAGCAAGTGTAAACAAGTGTGTTTGAGTGTCCTATGGCTTGTCCTATTTATAGGAATGGCCTAAGGATGCTTAAGGACGTTCTAGACAACTTCTAGGGGTTTCTAAGTGCTTAACTAGCCGTTAGGTACAAAGTTGTTGCTTTAACAACGGATAATTAATTAATTCTGCAGTTGCTGTCAGAGACCATCTCGGTCGACAAATGGTCGACCGAGACACCTACTCGGTCGAACTTTTGTCGACCGACAGGCTCTCTGGAACAAGTGATTTGCAACGTCTTTCTCCAAATGCCAACTAACTTGTCTGTTGTGTCTAACGGCTACTTTGGATCTTTCTCGGTCGAGAAGATTGTCGACCGAGAGTGTCTCGGTCGAGGAGTTTGTCGACCGAGATTGATCCTGTTTCAAGGTTTCAATTTAGGCACTAATTATGTGTGTGAGTGTGAAAAAGTAATCCTATTTGAATGGGATGACTTGTCTAACTGTGGTGTTTAGCTAGGGAAAATCTAACGCTTGATTTACATGCAATTCTAAGTACTTGTACATTATATTTTTGTACAAGTTTTTACAACAGTGATTACATTGCATGAAAATATAAATATGTAAGCTTGTGGGTTTTCCCTTGTTGCTTTGTCATCCTGCACACTCAAGTAGCTCGTTAGATTAATAAGAATGAAATGTTTGTCATAATCAAAACAAAGGGATTTATAGATGTCCATTTATCCAACAATCTCCCCCTTTTTGAAGATGACAAACATTTCCAAAATATAAATAAAGGAAATATAAAACATATGAGTTTCATACCTTTAGATTACCTTTTGTAGATTTTTCTCTTGTGTATAAAATGTGTGCTTATTATTCCCCATGAATTATGGAACATGAAATCCAGATCATTCGGGAATATAGAAACTTTCAATGTAAAGCCAAGAGTTTATTTATGAAACTCATTAATTGAGTTTTTCATAATTACTAAGTTTTAGTTTTATATTTATCTCTCCCCCTTTGTCATTTCAAAAAGATAACCGTTAAGAATAAAAACTCCCCCTTAATTAGATATCCCATCAAATCTAATGAAAAAGATGTCCATTTAGAACCAAAGTATCATGATGCGAAATAAGATTTTTTGTTTAAGTAGCACAAATATCAAAGAAAACATCTTCCAAAGGAGTGATAAGCAATTGGTTCCTAATTTTGTTAAATTTATCTAGTGGAAGCGGTTTTGTAAAAATATCAGCCAATTGATCTTCCGTATCAACATGATGAAGGGAAACATGATTTTTTTGGAGATGTGATCCCTTTAAAAGTGATGACGGATTTCAATATGTTTAGCTCGGCTGTGTAAAATAGGATTGTGTGCTAAGTTTATGGCGCTCATGTTGTCACAAAAAATAGGCGTAGATGAAAGATTAAAACCATAATCGCTTAACACTTGTTGCATATAAAGCACTTGAGCACAACAAGACCCGGCTGCCATATATTCAGCTTCAGTTGTAGATAGGGCAACCGTATTTTGTTTCTTGCTAAACCAAGATATTAAAGCTCTCCCTAATAAGAAACAGCCACCACTAGTACTCTTGCGATCAAGTCGACAACCAGCATAATCCGCATCAGTATAAGCTTTGAAATCCAAGGATTGTCCTTTTGGATACCATAAACCAAAGCAAGTAGTGCCGGCTAGGTAACGAAGAATTCGTTTAACTGCTAGAAAATGAGAATGCATAGGTTATGATTGAAATCGAGCACAAAGACCAACGGAAAACATAATGTCCGGTCTAGAAGCCGTTAAGTAAAGCAAACTACCAATCATGGCTCTATATAAGGAATCATCAATAGGTTCCCCATTTTCATCCTCATCAATTTTGATAGAAGTAGCCATAGGAGTAGTAGCATGTTTGCACTGATCCATCCCAAAATGTTTTAAGAGTTCTTTAGTATATTTTTCTTGGCTTATGAATATTCCGGCAGGTGTTTGCTTAATTTGAAAACCAAGAAAGAAAGTTAGTTCACCCATGAGGCTCATTTCAAATTCTTTTTGCATAATATCACTAAATTGTGTGCACAATGAATCATTAGAAGCTCCAAAAATAATGTCATCAACATATATTTGCACAACTAGGAGATCAGATGTATATGTTTTGAAAAATAAAGTAGAATCTGAATTTCCAATAGAAAAACCATTATCAAAAAGATATGTCTTGAGCCTTTCATACCAAATTCTAGGTGCTTGTTTTAAACCATAGAGTGCTTTCTTAAGTTTATAAACATAGTCACCTTTTTCTGGAATTTCAAAACCAGGTGGTTGGGCAACATAAACTTCTTCTTGAATGATGCCATTTAGAAAAGCACTTTTGACATCCATTTGATAGAGTTTGATGTTTTTATGGGCAGCAATAGCTAGTAACATTCTAATGGCTTCAAGTCTAGCTACGGGTGCATATGTTTCATCAAAATCTATTCCTTCTTGTTGATTATATCCTTGTGCTACTAACCGAGCTTTATTCCTGATGACTTCTCCTGCCTCATTGAGCTTATTCCTAAAAACCCATTTAGTTCCTATGATGGTTTTATCATGTGGTTTAGGAACTAAATCCCATACATCATTTTTAGTGAATTGATTCAACTCTTCTTGCATGGCTATTATCCAATAATCATCCTTAAGAGCTTCAGATATCTTCTTAGGTTCAATGATAGAAACAAAAGCCATGTTTGCAACATCTTTGAAGGAAGACCGAGTTTTGACTTTATCATTTGGATCTCCAATAATTAGTTCTTGGGGATGATCTTTAATAAGCCTAGGTGTAGGTTGTGGTTCAACTTGGTGATTATTATTATTTGGTATGGTTAGATTTTCGAATTGATTTGTGAGATCTATGATTTCTAGATTTTCAGATTTGGATTCTTCATGAAAAGAAACATGTATAGATTCCTCAACTTTTCTAGATATAGTGTTATATACTCTAAAAGCTTTGCTAGAGGTGGAATATCCCAAAAAGAATGCTTTGTGTGATTTTGAGTCAAACTTATCTCTATCATCTTTGGTATTTAAGATATAGCATGTGGAGCCAAAAGTATGAAAATAGTCAACTCTAGGTTTCTTAGAATGTATTAGTTCATATGGAGTTTTCTTTAAATGAGAGTGAATAGTTACTCTATTTAGTACATAGCATGCAGTGTTTACAGCTTCAGCCCAAAAGGTTTTGGGTGTGTTATGTTCAAGCATCATAGTTCTAGCCATTTCTTGTAGTGATCGATTTTTTCTTTCAACTATACCATTTTGCTGTGGGGTGCGTGGAGCAGAAAAATTATGAGTGTATCCTTGAGATGTACAAAACTCTTCAAATGTATGATTTTCAAATTCCCCACCATGATCACTTCTAATGGTACATATTTTATTTTGTAAGAGATTTTCAATCTTGGAACAAAATTGCATAATTCATGAATAGTATCATCTTTAGTTGCAATAAAATGTACCCATGTATATCTACTATAATCATCAACAATAACAAAACAATATCTCTTACCACCGATTGATTGTGTCCTCATTGGTCCAAATAAATCCATATGAATTAATTCTAATGATCTACTGGTGCTAAGTACATGTTTTGATTTAAAAGATGTTTTGGTTTGCTTTCCCATTGTGCATGGTTCACAGTTTTCAACTTGATCAAAAGATAAAGTAGGCAATCCACGAACAAGATCATATTTCACTAACTTTTTGATAACATGTGAACTAGCATGTCCTAGCTTTTTATGCCATATTTGTAAGGTATTGTCATTTGCAAGCAAGCATTTTCCCACTACTGATTTCATAGAGTTAGGTTTAAGAATATAAAGATTTCCAACTCTATTTCCTTCATAAACAACATTTGTAGTATTTTCTATTAATAACTTGCAGCAGGTTTTGTTAAATAACACATCATAACCACTATCACATAATTGACTAACACTTATCAAGTTATGGTGCAAACCATCAACAAGTAGAACATTCTTAATTTCGAGGTTTGTACCAACATTACCTATTCCAACAATTTTGCCCTTACCATTGTCTCCAAAGGTGACTGTTCCACTTTTCTTTTCTTCAAAGGTTTGGAATGCATCCTTGTTTCCGGTCATATGTTTGGAACATCCACTGTCAACCACCCATTCCTGCATTAAAATGTAGATTTTGGTACCCATGTGATGGTCCGATATGGTTAGAATCATTTAAATACAGATTTGTATAAAAGTTCTGAATCAGAAGTCCAGTCGGTCGACAATTGTTCGACCGACATATGTCTCGGTCGACAATTTGTCGATCGAGAAGATTACTGTAATACAAAACCAGAAAACACACAAATGTAGCTCGGTTGAACAATTTTCGACCGAAATAATTGCTGTAAGTTTTGATATGTTACAGACATTCGGTCGGTCGACAATACTTCGACCGATTAATGGTTCGGTCGACAATACTTCGACCGACTAAGTTTCTGTTTTAGTACAATAATGCAGAAAATTACCAATGAGCATAAAATCTTTTGTTTAGTTGAGATAAGACAATATAAATAGCAAGATGGAGCTTTTTGGTCATATCTCAACTAAATTCTATTTGACTCTACTAGGTTTGAGGTTTTGGGACCCAAACTAATTCGGAATCCTTAGTTTTATAAGGGCATGAAAAGGAATAGTGTCCAAGACATAAACAAAAATGGCAGGTAATAGAGTCAACTTCATTTCTCTTTCTAGCCATTGTGTTCTTGGGTACAAACCTAGTTTGAGTTCTTTTAGGTTGATTTTTCTTTGGAGCATATCCCAAACCTTTTCTTCCGTTGAAAACAGTACCAATGCTTAGAATGTTATCAAGTATATCTTTTCTTCTTGACTCATGAAGTTCTCTTTGCAGCTGAGCATTATCATTCATTTTCTTGTGTAAATCTTTTCTTGCTTGATCTAAATCAGATAGCAATGAATCTCTTTCTTTTATAACATTATCATAGTCTAGATGGTTACACAAAATAGGTTGAGTCTGAAAATCTTTTAGTTTAGCTAACAAGTCAGTCTTTTCTTTAGAAAGGAGATCAACATTTGTTTCTAGAGTGAGTAGCTTTCTAGTGCAATCATCTAAAGATGTTTTTAAAGATAAATTCTCAAGATCAATGTTATTCTTTTCAGAAGAAAGATTATCTAATTTAGCAATTTGCTCATCATTTGATTTTATAACCTTCTTTAGTTTCTTCTTGACATCAACATACTTATCATGAATTTCTTGTAGACTAGTGACTAACTCTTCTTTAGAAAGATCAAGTAGGCTTACCTCTTGAGAGTTTTCATCATCTTCTCTTGCCATTAGACAATCCACAGTTTCTTCTCCGCTTTCACTGTCACTTGATTCGTCCCATGCAGCTTTATAGGCTTTTTCTCCCTTCTTCTTGTGTGAGCTTTTCTTTCCTTTCTTTGCTTTAGGACATTCATTCTTGAAATGCCCTTTCTTCCCACATTCAAAGCACCTAGGAGGGGTAGAAGAAGAGCTAGAAATTTTGTTAGATTTAAATCTTTTGTATTTCTTACCATTTACTATCAAGGCTTCTTCTCCCTCTTCTTCACTTGACTCCTCACTTTCTTGTGTGACAGCTTTTGAAGCTTTTAGAGCCACATCCTTCTTCTTTCCTTGCTGAAGTTCACGTGCTCTTCTTTCTTCCTCTTCTAGAGTTGCTTCATGAGCTTCTAAGTTGCCAATAAGTTGCTCCATTTTCAGTCGAGTGAGGTCGTTTGCTTCTTCAATGGCTGTCACCTTTGGCTTATATTTTGGAGGAAGTGAACGAAGGATCTTTGATACCTGATCTTCTTCAGGAATAGGTTTTCCTAAAGCACTTAAACCATTAACAATAGTAGAGAATTTTGCAAACATTTCACTAATTGATTCATTAGTATCCATACGAAAGTGTTCAAATTTTTGTTTAAACATGCTAATCTTGGAATTTTTGACTTGGACTGTACCTTCATAGGTTATGGACAGTCTATGCCAAATATCATATGCTGTGTCACAATTAGATATTCTATTAAATTCTCCTACCGAAATAGAACAATATAAAATGCTTACAGCTTTTGCATTCATTTGGGCCAGCTTTACCGTGTTTGCATCCCATTCCGCAAATTCATTTTGAGGAAGCACATATGGAGTAGACACCATTCTCCATAAATCCCAGTTGATGCCTTGGAAGTAGAATTGCATCCTTCTCTTCCAATATTGGTAGTTTGTTCCATCGAACGCTGGGGGCCTAGCAACAAGTGTCCCTTCAATGTTGAGGTTGTTGAGTACTCCGTCACCCATTTCTTGAAGACCTTGTTAGGGTTCCTTGAAGCCTTGCTCTGATACCAATTGAAAAACTACTAGAGGGGGGGTGAATAGAGTTTTTGAATTATTTTAACAATTTATTGAATTCAAACAACCACAATTGAAATTGAGAGAAAGAGACAGGTGTTTAGAGTGGTTCCAACTATAGCAAATACTATAGTTGTCAGTCCACTACCCGGTTGCTTACCCAACCGGGATTTGAAAGTATTTATTTTATTACCTCTCAAGGATTTACACAAAATACAATACTTTCCTTTACACCCTTTGAACAGCCTTCACCCTGAAGTAGGTGCACCAACCTTGAGGTAGCCTTCTTTGAAGTAACTCCAAGCTCCCCCTTGAAGTAGCCTTCCTCTCTAGAAGTAACCTCCCGTTGCACCAGCCTTCTGAAGTAGCTCAAAGTCTCCTTCTTTGCCAAGAAGATCTTTACCCTCTCCAATCCGCAGCCTCCAACCTAGGAGTAGCAAGGAGAGTACAAACAATAATAGGGAACAAGAAAGAAAACAGAAATTACAACTTATCCTTTGTAGCCCAAGGCTTGATTTTCCTAGATCAAGCGTATAGATCTCCTAACCAAGTATGTGAACTTGTGATTGCAGTGGGTAGGAGATACTAGCCTATAGGACACGAATTATGAGCTAAGGAATGAAATGGCCAATTGTTACAATGCTCAAATTGCTCTCAAACAGATTGCACAAAGTATGCTCAAAGGTTTCTCAAATGTAGCAAGTGTAAACAAGTGTGTTTGAGTGTCCTATGGCTTGTCCTATTTATAGGAATGGCCTAAGGATGCTTAAGTACGTTCTAGACAACTTCTAGGGGTTTCTAAGTGCTTAACTAGCCGTTAGGTACAAAGTTGTTGCTTTAACAACGGCTAATTAATTAATTCTGCAGTTGCTGTCAGAGACCATCTCGGTCGACAAATGGTCGACCGAGACACCTACTCGGTCGAACTTTTGTCGACCGACAGGCTCTCTGGAACAAGTGATTTGCAACGTCTTTCTCCAACTGCCAACTAACTTGTCTGTTGTGTCTAACGGCTACTTTGGATCTTTCTCGGTCGAGAAGATTGTCGACCGAGAGTGTCTCGGTCGAGGAGTTTGTCGACCGAGATTGATCCTGTTTCAAGGTTTCAATTTAGGCACTAATTATGTGTGTGAGTGTGCAAAAGTAATCCTATTTGAATGGGATGACTTGTCTAACTGTGGTGTTTAGCTAGGGAAAATCTAACGCTTGATTTACATGCAATTCTAAGTACTTGTACATTATATTTTTGTACAAGTTTTTACAACAGTGATTACATTGCATGAAAATATAAATATGTAAGCTTGTGGGTTTTCCCTTGTTGCTTTGTCATCCTGCACACTCAAGTAGCTCGTTAGATTAATAAGAATGAAATGTTTGTCATAATCAAAACAAAGGGATTTATAGATGTCCATTTAGCCAACAATTCTGTCATCAACCAACACCACAATCTAGTCTTGTGTGTCATTTCTGTCTATATACCTTCCACAATGACATCCAACTAGGGATATAACAAGAATGTACAAACTCTTAGCATCTGTATGATCTCATCGTTCAGGTCCTCAACCTGAAAGCATACGTCATTGAGTACTGTCATTCTCTAGACATTCAATCTGTTCTATCACTATCTCATACGACTGAACCAGAAAGAATTGGAAGCTTGCCTTTGATGTTTATCAAATCAATCTTAATGTATCCCACCAATCATCCCATGATTGGCTCTCAGGGCATACATACCAATAGACTCCCACTTGCACAACGAGCCAGTCACCCTTGAATCATATTCATAGCTATCTTCAAACATGTCCCACATGTTACTCTGCTCTAGTGCGATCATAGTGAGTAATGGAAACACCTTGCCAAAGTCAGTATAAATTGCATGTCTCTCATCCCTTCACTATACGTCATACGTATGTGATGGAGTTGTCATAATATGTGATCTAGTATTCCTTTGCTAACCTTTAGCCACATTTCATGATCAAGGATTCCATACTTGTCATCAATGAGCAGAATTTCTATAAGTTCATCTCATGAACTTTCAGATCAATATATTATCCACTGCTGTTCTCTAACGCATAGATACTCGGCATTTCCTTTTAAATGGTTTTATTGGAACATTTCCAATTATCAACAAACTTTCACTTATATATATATGCTATATATATTTTGCGATTAATTTTCTATCTTTTCGGAAGTTTGCATCAATGTAACTCTTTACATTTAACTCTTCCTTATCTCCATAGAACTAGTACTTCTCAAGTACTTATCAAGTTCTCATGGTATTCTAGTAACCCTTACTGGAAGTAGACAGACATCCACTTGTCATGTCCCACATACAAGTTATCAGGATGAGCACATCATATTGCCATGTCCTACATACAAGATGATGAATGCATTTTGTTCTTGCCATGTCGATACATGCAAGATAATGGGATGATTACATACATGATAGATCCATATCTATTCTTAGTGTTCCCATTCTTCATAAGAATTGGACACTTGGCCTTGGGATACTAACTCCATATAATGTGGACATGTTTTCTCCCACTGAATCTGTGCATACTGAACCCTTCAGTACAGATTGCCAATGTATGCTTTCTCTTTTCAGGTCAAGAGGTTTTTGAGAACTATCTCTATAGATCTCTATTCCTATCACATAGGAAACATCTCTATCTTCCTTAAAGATAATTTCCACTTTTGGATTTCCATTTCACATCAATATGTGGAATGTGAATACGCTCCCACTAAATCACAAATCCCTTCTTTATCTTTGACATATCAGTCAAACCCTTTGACTCTATCATCAAAGTAAAGATCCAATTATGAGTTGCTTGTACTCAATCAATCACATTGATTAGTCCATTGTAAATTATAGACTTCATTTGCATTAGTGGATTCATAAACCTTATAAGTTGTGTCACGTACACATCCTTGTTTTATTCCTCATAGGAATGTGGTTTTAGTATCCATATGTCAAATACTTAGTCATTAAGTTGCAATCAACAAGCATCATCCTTCTCAAAATGTTATCCATGTGTCTTAACACTTAAGATCCATTTGCACTTATGGATTTCATCCAATGGGTGCTACCATCAAGGTCATACCTTATGGTTCACATGGATGTCATTTAGGATGTAATGGTCATAAACCATAACTCAAAATTCGGTTCCTCATATTCATCTAGATAGTTGACTCATCACATGAACAACTCATCACATAGATAAACAAGGTGTGTCCATCAAGGATATAAGAACTTACAACTCCTTGTGATTCTTAATGTCCTTTATTAGTGTGGGGTATTCTTTTATTAAGAAGAATTCAGTTATTTGATAATCATTCGCTAACTCCTTAGAGTATGATTCCTTCTTGATTTAGACATCACCATGCGTTAATCATGAGTTCACTATGATATACTATCATAATCACTCATAAGGATCTCAAACATTTGGTCCAAGTATTTCATTCATTGATCTCATCAAGAATTAACACTTTACAAAATTTGTACTTCATTTATGATATTCTTGAACACTTCAAGATATTCATATTGGTATTTCTCTAAACACCATTTGAAGTATTAACATTTGTTCCAATAGGTATGTAAATACATCACATGTATCATACCTAATAGGATCATCATTCTCCCACTACCATTAGTGAAGATTGATTAATCATGTCCAAGATATTCATGTCTCTTGTTGGTTCTCTAACCAAAAGAGTCTAGATTTATCCATCACATGGAAACTAGAAATGAATTTCTCATGATTGATGCTAATTTGATTGTTTGAGTTATCTATAACTTTTAGGTATCATTTTATCTTATGCATATCAAATACCACAAGATAAACAAGGAATTGCCACAAAGATCATATCTTTGAGGAATTGAAACATCTCTTTATTGATTGCCATCATTGTCATACAATATGCAAAAATAAAGTGTTTCTATCTATTGGCAAATATGAAATAGCAGTTCATAACTTTATTACATGCCTTTTAGGCTGAAAATAAACTAAAGTACTCCTATCTATGGCGGCAACACTTGCCCCATTTATTGAGTGCTTTACACTTAACATCTTGGTATCATATACCTCAAAAGTGTTACTAGTTTACTTTCTTGACACCTTTAGGTGGATATTTCCATCCCCTCCTTCATCTTCTTTTGTTATTCCAGATATGGAAGGCACTTTCCTTCATACACCCTTTCCCCATGTGCCTTGAGGATGAAGACGGCTTGGGCTGTTGGCTAGCATCAGAACACTTCTTAGCTTTTCCCTTGCCCTTGCCCTTAAGACTTACCCTTCATTGATCATATCAAACATTAGGGTTTGTATTTCTTCATAATTGCCTCTACTGTCCTCAACATGTCCAACAACTTTGTCAACGCTTGTCAAAGTTGTCCATGTTATAGTTCATCCTGAATTGTATGATTCTTGCAACATTTGCAGTATCATACCAATAGCCAACTCTTGGCTCAGAGGGAATCCTTCTTAGTCAGGTTTTTCCATATACCCAATCACATTGAGTGTGTGAATACCTTACTAGATCTCCTTCTGTCATGACATACTAGGACAGTGTCTTAGAGACATCATTTCTCATGTTGTCTCTGCAACTCATAGTTCAGGGAACACAACATCAAGCACTTTGCATCAATGGCATCATCAGAATGCTTCTTGTAAGCATCCCTTTCTGTCTTTGGTGCATTAGGAGCAGGTTCCTCTGGAATTGGAGTATCCAGGACATAGAGCTTTTGCTCTTGAGTGAGAACAACTCTCAATGTCCTATACCAGTCGTGGAAGTTTGTCCCATTTAGCCTGTCCTTTTCAAGGACCGATCGCAAAGAAAAGTGATTGTTGTTTGTTGTCATTTGTACTATAAAAGGAAATATGCAATTTTAGTCCAAAAACTCATTTTTGACTTATTTGATTGATTTGAAAAGTTGACGATATAATTAGGCCTTTAATTAATATCACTCCCACTATTTTACTTCAAATTGATAGCCCTCACCATCAATTCGGAAGATTGCAGTGTACAACCTTCTAGTGGGCAAGATCTTGAAATCCTCTAAGTCATGGACCAACTAGGGCTGTCACCCACAACTTAGATCTCTTAGGTAGGCAACTCTTGCCAATTGCATCATATGCAACTCTTGATAAGATGTCATATGCAACTCCTTGCCATGATCATCTCCATTCCTCAAGGTGCTAGATCCCATCTAGGTCACCTTGTTAAGTCCGACCCAAAGCAAACACGATGAATATGCACCCTGCTAGGACAGACCCACACATTCATCCTTCACGCTTCCACGATATAGACGGTGCACCATGCTAGGGCGTGCCCACACTTGGTCGATCAAGCTTTTCACGTGTGTCACATTTGGAAGGCATATAAAACTTAATATTTAATGAGGGATTTGGTTTTTATATACATATACATATCCAATCAGTACAATACATAGTACGTATCATATACATGCTATATCCCACAGAAAACATGCAAATCGATAAAAGCAATGATTATGGCCATCCTAATGTGATTCCTCGAGCCAAGAGGAATCACGGTCATCTAGGTCTACATCACATGCAACCTGTACAAGATGAACTCTGTGCCTTGCCTTTCTAGGTTTGATCAATTCATCACATGATTGATCGGATCGCCATCAGGCCGGTCGGCTGGGTGCCACCAGCCGATCGGTTGGCTCCTCCAACCAATCGGTTCGCCTGGTCATCGTGAATCTCTTCATGGCCACCACCCGCTCGTCTCGCTCCTCGAATCGGTCATAAACTGATCCGCTCATTCCTTGAACCGATCGTCTCGAACGTCAACCGATCGGTTCACGCCTTGAACCGATCATCTCAGCTGTCGTCAGGATGTCCTCCGTTCTTTGACATAGCAGGAAATAAAATTCTATCATATTTTACATTATAAAAAGAGAAACCTCGAGTTACATTCGAGGGGAGCAAAGGTAGGAAAAGAATCTCAAATTATTTTGAGTTACATCAGGAATAGGAGAAGGAAGATCGGTGCGTAGACCGAGATGCAAGCAACCACATACAACCATACACAGATAGGGTTTATTGGCCATAACCACACAATACATCCACCACAAAACTCATTTTAGGGCGACGCATATCGAGTGCATTCATATTACATATCATATATGTATATTGGGATTTGTGGACTTAGGATTGGACATGCATACAGCCAATTTTATTCGCATCGTATGCAATAAATAAAGGCGACAAACCAAAATCGATCATATCGATAATCCTAAAGTATAGAGCAGTTGACGTGGCTCTGATACCACTGTTGGGGTTTAGGGGAGGCAGAGAATGCACCAGAAAAAAAAAATTCTCCTCCCCAAACCCAGAATAAGGAAACACATCAACGTATATACAATAGGAAAGGATGGTTTGTGGAATCATACCTTGTCCCGAGGCTTGCTCGGTGACAATACCTCACGGCTTGCGCGGTCTTCACCTCCGGTCTTGGACGGTGTCTGTGCAACTCCTGGTCGCACCGGGACTGACGACTCCTGGTCTCACTGGGACTGACGACTCCTGGTCTCTCTGGGACTGTCGGGATTGACAGCTGTCCTCCGAGTGGCAGAAATCTCCCGCCTCTGAAGTAGTCCACACAGACCACCTGGAACTCCAATCTCCTTGTCTCACAAAGAATTCGAAGGAGTCACACCCTCCTGTCAGTGTACTAGTCACTGACACACTCTCCTGCCACCAATCGCTTTCTACAGTTGTCTTTCCCTTGTTGTGCCTCCCTTATCGGGTAGCACTTGCTCGGGCTCTCTCGGTTACCAAAACCAGAGAGA
The DNA here is from genome assembly GCA_963693085.1 of Alisma plantago-aquatica. NCBI lineage: Eukaryota > Viridiplantae > Streptophyta > Magnoliopsida > Alismatales > Alismataceae > Alisma > Alisma plantago-aquatica. Next base: position 1,133,198,125 of record OY856411.1, on the reverse strand, counting down.
ATGACAACTTTACAGAGCAACTGCTTGCACTGAGTTGTTCTTTGAGAAGCCCCCAATACCCCTATATATATAGGAGGGTCATGGGACATGATTCTCTATCCCGGGCAATATGGGACTAAAGCAGGAGTATAAGGGTTCGAGATTTTCCACAAAAACAACTAACTACACAACATGAACCGATCATTTCATTCCTGAAACGGTCGGTTGGGGACCTGAGCTGGTCGATTGACACCTCAACCGATCGGTTGGGACCCATGAAACGATCAGTTCACTTTTGAACCGGTCGGTTTGTGGTCCTGGTCAGTTCTCGATTGACTTTTCATCTTTTGTTTCTAATTGGTATCAAATATCAATCCTTGTTCCAATCAAATTGGGCAAGTGAAACGAAAGGAAATTTCTCACCAATCCTACTTTCCCAACTTGCTCGGTTGCATCAGTTGAATCGATCATTTCAACACTTGAAGCAATTGTTTCACCCTATCCATGAGCCGATCGACTCACCACCTGAGCCTATCAGTTCACCAAGCTGAGCCGATCGATTCATCACATGAGCCGATCGATTGGGAGTGCAGATTGTGTAGAATCAATCAATTACAGTTTCAATCAATCCGATACTCCAATCAATGTATCCAACACCTTGAACATTATGACATTGATCTATCAATTAATTGAGTGTTTAATTGAACTACTAAACTCCTTTAGTAATCAATCTAAACATTGTTTGTGGACAAAACTCCTTTTCCAGGTTAAATCCTATGTGTGTGACCCTGTAGGTCCATTTCACGTTGGTAGTGAAAGTCCATAACACTTATGACTTCACAAGCAAAGAGCGGTGCCTAGTCACACATCAGTGCTACCCAAGTGAAATAGAAAGTTGGAGAACAACTTTCAATCCTACAATCTGTGAATGGTGTTATAGTGAAAATATAATTCCTTTGTCACTGATATCCTGAATGAACTCGTAGCATGGAACAATCATCCTGTCAACGTTCATTCACTTTCTTGATCTCAGAGTAGATTGGAAGAGATATGTATGACATCAATATCACATACTGATTCATACATGCGTGCACGCCTTTCTCAAACCTACTCATCAAGTGGCCATGGATATCAAACTCCCTCAGGAGGGACAAATCCCATATCTATCACTCACCCCTCAAAAGCCCCATGTGTCAAAGCCACCCAATCATCACCTTTATAACAACCCATGTTTCAGGACTGCGTTTGATGATGTCAAAGTGTGCCCAACGACATGTGTTGAGTGTAGTGATTTTAGGTCATAGAATCACACTCACCACCATCACTGTGAGTACTGACTGTGACTACCATGTCATGGTTCCATGTATCAAACTCACGGTGGGTCTGTCCGGTACACTTGTTCTCTAACAAGTACCTATGTGTTTGGTTTGATATCTCTATATCATGACTAATGAGATTTTGTCATCAACCAACACCACAATCTAGTCTTGTGTGTCATTGCTGTCTATCTATCTTCCACAATGACATCCGACTAGGGACATAACAAGAATGTACAAACTCTTAGCATCCGTATGATCTCATCGTTCAGGTCCTCAACCTGAAAGCATACGTCATTGAGTACTGTCATTCTCTAGACATTTAATCTGTTCTATCACTATCTCATATGACTGAACCAGAAAGAATTGAAAGCTTGCCTTTGATGTTTATCAAATCAATCTTAATGTATCCCACCAATCATCCCATGATTGGCTCTCATGGCATACATACCAACAACCTTATGCTAAAATTGTACACTACTATGTGAAGTAAGATCTGACCTTCCCTAATTCCCTCCTAAGATAGTTATGAATCTATTTGAAATATGACAATAATTATTTTTTCCCTTACAATTATGATTTTCACTAGGGAAAGAGAATGAGTTGTGGCATGTATTGTTTTCTTTACTATTATGTGTGCGGATGTTCATTGACCTCTCTATTAAATTTCTTATTGTAATGATTTCGATTATCTTGCATGTTGTTGTTCTTTTCCATCCACACTTTATCTTAAGCACTATAAAATGCAAGATTTTATTACAAACTATCATGTACCAAGACAATTTAAGCATTTTTCTTCAATTTATTTGTATCTGAAATGCCTATGCCATGTGTGACGACATACCATGTAAAATAAATTTATTTTTTCCTTATCTTGTGATGAAATGTATGCCATTATTTATGGTCAATTTTATTTCATGCAGAATGACTGATTCAATATAGTCATATCAAATGAGTTATTGAGATCAAAGTTATTTTACTGAACCTTATATGTGCCATTGCCAAATTTTCTCTATCCTTTGTTGTCCTCAACTTTTTTTAATAACTCTTTTCAACATCCATCGTCAAGGTTGCATTACCATGATTTCAATTTCTTCCTTTTTGTTTTTATCCTTGTTGTTGGATCCTTGGTTGGTGTCAGATTTTCTTTAATGTAGGCCTTAGCAAAGCAATGTCATTTTGATCATTGCAATGAGACTTGGACCTTCAAGTCATGTATTATCGTCGAGGTAGCAAAATAATTATTGGAGTCTCTGCAATAGAAAATGAAGCTTTCTAGCCTAAATTATGCAAGTTGATTGGATATCACAATATCCAAATGTGAGTAACCAGATTCCATATTAGCCAATATCGCATACTTTGTTGTGATGTGGCCACAAAACTATCAATGTAGTAATCTATGTCATATAAGGAAGTCTGTGGAAGGAGTTAATGTATTTATTCCATTATTTTCAAGAACTACGAAGTGGCCCTAATGCGTAAATTACACTTTTGTCTTAATTTTGAAAAAAATATTCATTGCATTAGAAGATTCATCTACAAAACATCATAAAGCCTGCGAAGGGGAGTGAATGCATTTTTCTCCATTTTTTTAGAATTGCAAACTCGTCCTCATGTGTGTACACTGCCCTTTTGTCTTTACATTTTAATAAATATTTGTTGTATCAGAAGACCCGTCCATACTATATAAAAAGTCCGCAGAGGGGGCTAAATGTAATTCTCTTCCTTATATTTTTAGAAGTACAAACTGCTCCGTATATGTGTAAACTATATTTTTTTCTTTCAAAATAATTTTTGTATTAGAAGACCCATCTATTTTATAAGAAAACCGACGAGGAGGATGAATGTAATCTTCTTCATTATTTTTTGGCATAATTACTTTGACATGGCCCATGTAAAATCCGGCTAAATTTATAAGTTGTATCTAAGAATGTTATGCCAACACATTGGATAAGTTTTGAAACAGTGCTCATCCCTATATGAATGATATGAATATGAAGGAGATGAGATGTAATTTTCAACTGTGCCACGGGAGGCGGATAAAATATCTATATTAATTTTGAAAACTACAAAAGGTCATAGCAAATTTTATGCCTTTCTATACTATATATGAAAAAATATGGAGAAAGTTGGGTAATTTTTTTATTTTCTGAAATCATAAGTTATTTTTAAAATTGGATAAAGTAAACGTACATATGCCTGGTAATAATTGTTATTAGTATTGTGCATACAAATTTCCTTAGTTCACCTAACGCAGTAAACTACATCTGCACGTCTTACAAAATCACGGTCGTCCAGGGGAGGATGCTTAGTGGGTTGGCAACCAACGGACGGTCTCGATTAAATGGGCTTGACGAGCAAGCAACTGACCCGCGTATTTCACAGCAGCCGTGCGATTGTAATCGACTGGATGGGAGCTGGCTAGTTATGGCGGTGGGTCCCAGGATGCAATGGCCATAGGAGTGAGCGGCGACGCGGTGTCGGAGTCCTGGATGGCGTAGGATTCCGAGTCGGAGAGGAAAAGGGAGCCAACCGCCTTCTTCGGGAGTCCCCTTCCGACTTATATAACAAATCTGCAGAGACATTCCGCCCCCCAACCTCCACTCTTCGCTGGGACGACTTTGCATCATTCGTAATCATAACCCAGACCCATTGCAATCAAAGCTCGCGTGAGAGAGATAGAGAGAGCACAAGCAGGCCCGGCAACGATGGCATGTCCGGCAGATACAACGGGGTTGAATCCGGTCGACGTAGCAGCCGAAGGCCTTCTCATGCTAAGCCAGAGCACCAGCGCCGGCGTTGGAGCGGCCTGCAGCGGCAGCAGCAGTGGATGCCCGAGCGTCACGGCGCCGTGGGCGGAGTGCGCCGGCGCGACCGCGTCCTCCATAGGCGCAAGGCGGAAGAAGATGCACTACGACCAGAAGAAGTGCAGAATATGTTCAGCCAGATCCAGTGAGGGGTACGATGATCGTCAGCATGGCCGGAAGTGGCCGCGGTTCCGATCTCTGGAGGCAATATACCGCGAGACCGCGCTAGCAGCATGCGGCGGGATTGGGAACAGGCGGCCCAAATGGTCATGAGCAGATAGCCATGCATGGAGAATGGTAGTTGTAGGGAAAGGACGGGAGCCCACAATCGGTCGACCAGCCCTGTAGCTGAAGTTAGGTGATGATTATTGACAGGAGAAGCGGAAGGAGAAGAAGAATCATGGTGTGTATTTCAGCTTCCCTTTTCATTCCCCTCCTTGTTTTATCCCATATACATTTGAGCTACTCTATGGGGTTGAAACAAAATAGTAGTTCTCCTAGGGCACGTTTGATTTGCTGTATTTAAACTTAACGAATTGCATTCTTTCATCCAGCAATTCAAAATTTAGGTTTGGTTCTCGTAAACATAGTCACAAATTCAGTATTCGGGATACGTTCGGTGGAGCTGAAAAATTCGGGATTCGGGAATTATGCGGGAAATTCGGGTAAAAAACGGTCAACATACGGTAAAAATACGGTCAATGATTCGGAAAAAAAGTGGACAAAAGATCGGAGGATTCGCACACACACATATATATTGTACATGTATATAGCACACACAAATATATATATATATATATATATATATATATATATATATATATATTGCACAATATATAAGTACATATCTATACATCTATTTCATACATATATAACACACATACATGCATACATATCTATATGTTTGTGTATTGACATATACACACACGCATATATACACTCAAAACTAATTAGAGTATTAGATAGTATAAATAAGGAAGTACATGAAAAAAATATAAAACAAAAAGAAAACATCAAACGTGAGTAATTCGTGAGTAATACGAGAATAAAACGTAATGTATTGTGACTATGCTCAAATTGAGAATTATTCGTCTGTTTGATACGTCTAGGGAAAAATTCGTGTTTTAAACGTGACTTTTTCAAAAAATCGGAGTATATTGTGACTATGCTCGTAAATGGACAAATTGGAGAATCCTTCAACTTCCGGTCAACGAATAAATGTGGGATGCCTGCGACGCCATTCTCCAGTTCGGATTGTGTGCTTGGGTCGCAAAGGCCTCCGTGTCCCTTCTTTCCTGGCTGGCGCCAAACCTAAACTACTGCTTTACGGAGTTCCTAAAAACCAACCGGATGTGGCCGTAATGGATTGTATCTCATGCTCTCATGCTCCCGCAAGACAAAAAACTATGCTTGTTTCAACGGAGCGGAGAAGTGGAAGAAATCCTTCACATTCTGACAAGTAATAAAAGCTGGATGAACTTATCCATTTCAAAATGACTGGGCGCCGTACTCCCGCAACTTAAATGTTACTTGCGGTGAGAAAAACAAACCGGACAACCTGTCGTCCGCAAGGAAAGTCCAGCTAAACCAAAGCTAAAGTTCCGATTTACGGAAAGTTTACAAGATCCCATCAGATCCAGTGATCCAAACGTGCCCTAAGTCAAGTGTACCTCTAATCTAAACCGTCTATTCAGACGAGAAACAATAGAAAGTCAACATCACACCTGCGTTCTGAATTTACTAGTATTACAGAAGAAATGAGGTACGCCAGACCCTCCACTGTGCAATGTGCATTACACATTCACAGCACTAAGGAATACTCAAAGATAGCACGGTTTGCGGTGTCAAATGTTCATAGTGCTGCAAAAGGAAAAAGAAAAAAAAAAGGAAAAAGAAAAAGAAAGTATACATAAGAGAAAAAAATAGAAAACAATATGTTTCTGTTAAAATAATATCCATTATAACATTGTTTTGGAACTAATTCTTATTACAATTTTTTGGCCTCTTCCAACTTATATAACAAATCTGCAGAGGTATTCCGTCACTCAAGGCCCCCAACCTTCACTCGCCGCTAGGACGACCTTGCAGCATTCGTAATCCTTACCTAGCCCCATTGCTATCAAAGCCAGCGTAAGTGAGAGGGAGAGCAAGCAGGCCCGGCAACGAATGAAGACGGCAACGATGGCATGTTCTGCCCACGCAACGGGGTTGAATCCGGTCGACGTAGCAGCCGAATGGCTCTTCATGCTCAGCCAGAGCAGCAGCGCCGGCATCGGAGCAGCCTGCAGTAGCAGCAGCAGTCGGTGCCCGAGCGTCACGGCGCTGTGGGCGGAGGGCGCGATCGCGTCCTCCATAGGCGCAAGGCGGAAGAAGATGTACTACGACCAGAAGAAGTGCAGCACATGTTCAGCCAGATCCAGTGAGGGGTACGGTGATCGTCAGGATGGCCGGAAGCGGCCGCGGTTCAGATCGCTGGAGACAATATACCGCGAGACTGCGCCAGCAGCATGCGGCGGGACTGGGAACGTGCGGCCCAAAAGGAAGAGATGATGAGCAGATAGCCATGGCGAATGGTAGTTGTAGGAAAAGGATGGGAGCCCATAATCGGTCGACCAAGTCGAAGTTATGTGATTATTATTGACAAGAGGAGAAACATAAGGAGAAGAACAGTTTTCTACAGTTGGAGTTTGATAGTTATACGAAAAAAAAAACTTAAATGACACATTTGTCATTTTTTATTCCCTAAATGGCACGTTCTTGAACTTATTGTCCAAAATGTCATATTTGGGGAGCAACGCGTCCCCTGCTAGGACGCATTGCTCTGACGAGAGGCAATGCACCCCGACAGCGGACACATTGGTCCCACAGGAGGGCAATGCGTTCCCGTTCGGGACGCATTGTCCTCATGTGGGACCAATGCGTCCCTTACTGGGACGAATTGCACCAATGCGTCCTCATGCAGGACGCATTGTAGCAATACGTCCCCATGCAAGACGCATTGCATTTTTAATCATATTTTTGCAGTCACAAATATTATTTCATGGTTATTGATATGTATATTAACAATATTGATTATATTTGTATATTTACAATTCGTTCACTTGTATTTGGATGTCTATAATATACCCAATTATTATAAATTTATCAATTTCAATAGGTCGTAACATGCATATGGAATATATAAGTGTATTAACATCAGTTGGTTCCTAATTGATTATATAATAAGAACTCAATCTAAAAAAATGAGATAGCAATTAAAAACAAGGTTAAAACATGAACCAACATGATGAGAAAATAATACACAACAGAACAATATGATAGATCCAAAATGAACCAATGTGATATCATAATATGATAGATCCATATACAATAGATGTCTTCACAAAGACATACATACATAACAATATAATATATAAAAAACTAAGTACGTCGTCCTCGCCCACCTCCCTCTACATCTGGATCCTCTGTACCAATGTCATCAGGAGACGCCTGAACTGGGGACAACTGTGTAGGAGGCTACTAACGAGCATCAAGGAAGAAATGAAAAGGTGGAGGTGGGGTGAGGGGTCTCTGAAAATCAGGATAGGATGCATCAGGTGGGGTGCATCCTGAGAAATCAAACGGAGTAGGTGAATATGTGACATAAGGTGGTGGTCGGCTCTCAGAAATAATTGGTGGTGGGAATGGTGTATATGGAATAGAAGAAGAACTTGCTCCATAGTATGATGCTGGTTGAGGTGGGGTGATGAATGAGGAATATGAAGCAGCTCCAGAAAAATATGGCCCTGTTGGTCCCAATGACATGAACTGAGAAGTGGGAGTGGGAGTAGGCTCAACAGTAGTAATCACAGGAGTAGGAGTAGGAGTGGGCTCAGGAGCTGTGGTATGAGTGGGTATGGGATCCCACGGCCGAGAATAATCGGGAAGACTATCAAAGTAACTCCCATGGATGTTATAGATGTCGTCTCTGATCTATGCATGGGCATGCTCTAATGCCGCTCGGATCGCCACCTGTGTTTGTACCTGTAAAACAAAGTATGTACACATAATAAAGACCAATTACATATATTACAAATAACAAAGATAAATAATAACAGTTTGTAAAAGAAATAATAATGATACTCACAAATTCTTGTTGGCGATAACTTTGCGGGTAGTATGTGCTTGGAGGCATAGCTGGAGGGGGCACGATGTATTGGGGATGATACCATGCATAGTGAACCTGAGGACTGAAGACTGTATCAACTGGTGGAGTGGGAACTAAGCTCTCACGTCTGTTGTTCCACATCTGCACCTCCTGTCTATAATGAAGCATCCAATCCTCAGCCGCATGACCCCTCCCATCTATCCGGCTAAGCCGCGGCAGCTCAAGAGTAGGTTGTACTTGAACAAAGTCAAACTGTCCAAGTACTCTGTCGGGGAAGTGCCACTACACTATTGTGTAGCACAACAGAGGCACTCGTGCCAACCAAATATCACTACCCTCTCTACAAATGACAGGCAATCTCTCGAGAACATCAGCAGTGTAAGGAGTCAACTCTATATGTTATTCATATAGACAACATGTATCATACAAACCGGGGTAAATTGCAAATAAATAAAACATATACCATACAACATGTTAGTAGAGGTAAGTAGGTTATACCTGTGAGGGTAAAATCTGTCAAATGCTGAATCGTAAAACTGGATTGTTCCCCTGATAATGTCACTCCTTTGGACAAAGGTAGGCCACCTATTAAATTGACAAACTAAATTTAGATAAACACTACATAATGTTTGGACAAATATAAAAATTAATTGTTTAGATCTTTAACCTGTAACTCAAGGGAACATGTTCTGGCCAATCATCCCAGTGCATAGCAATTGTACCTGGGCATCCAATTCCCAACACAACAGCTATAATAGACAGACACAACCCGACAGATGGGAAGTTCTCCTGGACCGGGTGGTTGCCTTATAAAACTCCCTATATAAGAAAGCTAGAGTTATAACAACCCAAGATAGAGTGCCACAACGTGCAAAATCAGACACAAGAGAGAGGTACCTAACATGCACTCTATCCCCGGTACTATCTAGGATAAGGTAACTACCTAAGAAGTATAAGAGATATGCACTGGTGTACCTTGTCCTCAGTTCTAGTTGTTGCTCTTCATCACCCGCGGTCAGATCCATATCCTTAAAGGTCTCACGTAGCCAAATCAAGGAGATACGCCCCTTAGACATCCCATCTGGCGCATCTCCTAAGAAATTCTCACAAAAGTGAGTCCAAGAAGAAAATTGCCCCTCATTTATACCTATAGGATATGAAGCTATGACAGGTGGGCCATCAATCCTAAAACTTAGAAGCATTGCATCATCCTGAAGGGTTACAGTCATCTCAAATGGGAGAAATGGAAAAGTATTGGTAGTATTGTCCCACCTGTTAACTAATGCAGTGATTAAAGTGGGGTCAAGGTGGATAGAGGGTAGCCTATGAACAAGCCCAAAACCAGCTATGGAAATATTTTCTAAAACATCCGGGTCAGTAATAGGCCATTGTGCCAACATGATGTGGGCTGGGAGAGTCGATAGGTTGCTTTTCTAGGAGCCATATCTATGAAAAGTGCAAATATTACATTAAATGAAAAGTGCAAATATTGTACAACATATTAGTTTGTACCAAACATTACATTAAATGAAAAGTGTAAATATTACATTAAATGAAAAGTGCAAATATTACATTAAGATGAAATTAATTCAAATACATGAACTACCAAACAATATAAAAATATAACATGAACTACTAAAAGAGAAATACTACAATAATTAGTTACTGCATTTGATTCAATATCTCATCTAGAGGTTCATAAAATGGCCACATTTGATGTACAACTCGATGTATCTCTGGATGTGATATAACTAACTGGTTTTTAACTTGTTCATTGATTGTCATTGCTTTCTGTTTCGTGTGATCCTAATACCAACCAGGTAGCTCAAGAAGTTCTTCATACATGTGAAACATTTGCTTTAAAAATTGCCAATGAAATTTTGCTTGTTCTTTTGTCACTATAAATCCTAACTTGTTGTACAACAAATCTGATACGTCATTCCATTCATCATCCAATAGAGTTTGATGAGCCATTTTTCCCTGTAGGCACTTCGTAGCTATTATTTGGATTAACTCTATGGACATGTGAAATGTCCATGTCCTTCGATGAACCATCTATAAAAAAACCATTATAAATTCATTCTTTTAGTGAATTTGCAAACGTTACATGACTTGAGTAAATTAAAATTTCAAATATTACATGACTTGAACAAATTGAAATTGTAAACATTACATGACTTGAGTAAATTGAAATAGCAAACATTGCATGACGAGACATCATATTACATTAGGACAAGTGCGTCTATTATGGCCCCTTCAGCCACACTTATGACAGTGATATGTATACTGATTTGGATCAACATCCATAGTTGAATGCCTTCTCTTTTTCTTTGGTCTTCCAGCTTGCCTTCGTTTCCTAGGGGGTAATAAGGGATAAGTACCTCTACTTTCATCAAATTGAGGCCAATAACTCTTATCGGGAATACCACGAAATTCCGTTATGTATGCATTTAGATAAGCCTCATTTGTATAATATGTACTCACAAGTGCATCAAGATCCCAATTGACAGAGTCTGCAACTACCCAAACATGAGAACATGGATAATGCCATTGTTGTGGAAAACCACAACTGCATTGGCTGCCACCATTTGGATGCACTATTACTTGAAATCTATATCCATCCATGTCACCAAGAAGCCATTCATCATTGTTCACACAGATGTGTATTGTCAATTTTTTTGCATCCTTTCGAACATTATAAAGCTTATCATGAACCCTCAAGGGCCATTTTAGTCCATCTTGTACACGTTTATATGTGAGATTATGCCTATGCAACCACATGGTCACAGAGAGATAGTATGTGTCAACAATTAACACTTGTATTGGCAAACCTCTAACAACTTTTAAGACTCCATTACACCCTTCAACATGATTCCTAGTCAATGACCCATACCTACAACCTCTGTCATATGTGAGAGACCAAAGTACTGGATTTTGGCCTAATAAATATGCCTTTGATGCTGGTTCTATGGTTTCTATAACAGTCATATGACTATCAAATTCATTGTATCAGTTGTGGATCCCACCTTCCACAAAGGCTCCCTCAACTCCTTAGACTTGAACTGCTTATGGAAGTTCTCCTGAAGATGCCGAAGACAATAACGATGTTGAGCCCAATAAAATTATGATTCAAGTGCTGGAAAAATTCCACTCATTCGATCAGAAATAATACACAAGTCAGTATGTCATGGAATGATTGGAATACAAGTTTGTAGACAACCAAAGAACCACTCCGAGGAGTCCTTATTTTCTTTCTCGACAACAACAAAAGCAAGTGAAAATAGATCATTATCAACATCTATGCCACATACAATGAGAAGTATGCCAGTATATTTTCCTGTTAAAAATGTGCCATCAACAGTAAGAACAGGCCTGTAATAGGCCCAACCCCTCACAGCTGGACCAAATGCCCAAAACACCCGCTTGAATCTACGAGTACCTTCAGTTTGAAGGGTATAATCATCAATAAGGTGGGAATATATAGTTATTGGAATATATTGTGTCAGAGAAATTGGGAACAACAACAAACTATGATATGATGATTCCCAGTCTCCAAATATTTTATAAACAACCTTCCTCCTCGCTAGATATGCCTTCTTGTAAGATATATGGAGCCTTAGTTCAACATTCACTTGTCACGAATTTCTCATGTCGACATATCCAATCTTGATACTAGGATTGGCATTATCATTCAAGCAATATAAGATGCTATGACTTGGTGATGATCATGATTCATAACAGTTAATTCACAATTGTGGCCTGCTTTACAACGTTTTATCTTCCACATGCCACCTGCTCTTTTGGACTTGCAAGCGGTCAATCTCCAAGGACATCGTTGATCATGGATACAAACAAGTTTAAGATGACGATTATTTGAGTGTACTGTAAGGTACTGGACATTCTTTTGTACCGACCATTTTTGGAGTGTCTCAATCAGTACAACTTTGGATGCAAATAAAGCACCCTCATATATAACAATACTGGAAGGATTGTAATTGAGACGAAATTCATGACAAAAATCTTCCACCCAGTCATCATCTTGAAAAGCTTCATAGTTGGAATCAATGTGTTCATGTTGGGGACATTGGTTGTCAAATATGGATGGAATAGAACTCAATGCTGCAATAGAGTAAGGGAATGGATGTGTGTGCTCATCATCGGTTTCAGTCAATGATTCATCCTCATGTGGTTCACTGTTATTACCACCTTCAATATCACTATTATTATCACCTTTGTGATCACTATCATTATCACCTTCACGATCAATATCATTATCTCCCTCCTCAACCTCAACACCAATATTCTCAGTAGTAAGATTTTGAGAATATTCAGGTGGTTGACTCCATTCAGCAGTTAAATTGCTAAGACTGAATTGAGGTGGTTGACTCCATTCAGTAGTTAAATGACTTTGAGAGAATTGAGGTGGTTGACTCCATAAATTATTGTGAGGGAATTGAGATTGAAATTGATTCAATAGACTCATGAAACAAGGTTGTTGGCGGATATATGTTTTTTCAAGAAACACATCAAAATAGGCATCAACTGAAAGTGATAACAAGCATCTGTATGCATCATCATCATCAACTTGTACGAGCATATGATTTTCTTCAGGGAAAAGATAGGATATTTTGATAGAGAATGGTTGGGGTTGATGTCAAGTGTTGTATAGATATATGATTTTAGTTCAGATAGGGTATTAATAAGTGAAATGTTTATGGGTCTAACAGATCGACTAGAATAAGACCCATCAGAGAGAAATTGCCCATCATATCACATCTTGACAATTCATGAATTTGAACTAGATGCCATGTTCCTATATTTTAGAATATTATATTAACATCAGAAAGAAATTCATATTTTATAACATTATATTAACATGAATTAATATTTTAGACCAGTGACATCATTTTTAAAAGAGTAGTTAAGATTTTAGAACAATAATTTTGAATTTGGAATTAAATTTATTTTACTACTTTTTCTATAACATTAACATTTTAGAACAATAATTCTACTATTTTTTAGTAACATTAACATTTTAGAATAATAATTTTTCTATTTTTCAATAAAATTAACTAACATTTCATAACAACAATTTTGCTAATTTTTTAGTAACATTAACATTTCAGAACAACAATTTTGCAATTTCCAACAATAATTTTTTAGGTATTAATTAATCTTCAATTGTCATTTTCTACATCATTATTTCAGTAATGTGGAATTAAGGAGTAGCAATACAATTATTTCAGTTGTAATATGTCATACTAATGTTAAGTTCAAGTTTTGGAATTTAAAAATTTGGTAAAAAAATACCTCAAATGGAGAGTTATCCCTTGACAATCGAAGAATAAGAGAAGAGAAAGAAGAAGCTCCAAGATCGTCTCCAAGCAGTAGAAGATAGCAGCTCCAAGATCGCCCGAAATAAGCTAGAAATCGCCTCCAAGCAGTAGAAATCCGAGAAAAAACTCCAAAGCAATGAGAGTATAGAGAAAGAGTAAGGAAATGAAGAATGGTGTGAGTTTGGGGGGTTGATTTCTCCCAATATATATATGGGAGTAATGCGTCCCGGTTGGGGACGCATTGCGCCACATTGCACCACGCCGCGGCCCCAACGACAAAATAGCCGTTGGGTTGCGCCGGTCCAGGGAGCAATGCGTCCCCGTCCCGGAAGCATTGCCCGCGTGACAATTTCTAGCCGTTGGGGGAATCTCCGCGGACGCATTGCCCTCTGTGGGGCCAATGCGTCCGCTTCCGAGAAGCATTGCTCTCCCTCAAGGAAATGCGTCCCGGGAGCGGACGCATTGGCCCCACAGGAGGGCAATGCGTCCCCGACTGGGACACATTGCCCTCCTGTGAGGCTAATGCATCTGTGTCCGGGACGCATTGCCTCCTGTGGAAATATTAATACGTAATTTCCAAACCCTTGCAGATGACTAATATAAAAACTAGCTTCAATGACGGTCTAGGTTCAAGTGTTATTGAAATCGTAATCATAAAACTAATTTAATACGGTTCATAGACTAAATTTAAGGACTTTGATACCATATACAATCAACATCCATAAAATTTAAAGTAATTTCCCGTTGTTTAATAAAGTGAGGTTGAACCTATAACGCATTTATTTAATCCATTTGTATTTTGAATGCATTTGGTGTCAAATATGTGTTTGAAATTCATATATTCACTTGGAAAGCTGAATGAGTCCGAAATTTGCATTCAATCAAACAATGTATAGTTTTGAAATTTATTTTCAAAATTGTGTCATATTAGGCATTAAAAAATCCTATTTTGGTTTTCTTATTCTGATAGAATTACAAAGATGTGTCTACATGTGTACTCATAAAAATACATTAATATAAGAAAATATTTAATGAAGTGAGGTATACAACACACATAGTTTTAAGAAAAGAGAAATTAATGCTACCAAACTCGCTGCAACTGATATGTCATTTCCTTTCTTTAATATGAAAAAATAAATGATATATTCAATTCTTACACTTACAATGTTGGAATATAATTTGCATGATTATTGTTCTCTCTTTAATTTTAACACAACCAAGAAACATCTCACCACATTAAGTTAAGATGTCCAAAAAAGAAAATAACTATATGATCAAAATGCATGCTAACCCTTTCCTTTTTGTTAAAAGAGTAAGATATGACATAGCATTATTTTTATTTAACTACTTAGTACATGTTAAAAATGCATATACTACCCTTTTTAGTAACTCACTACAAGATGAACGCATTTTCTCGTCACTGGTACAACTTTTCCGTACATGCTAGGTGATAAACTTTTATGTCTGTTGATGTACAAATAGTAATCATTATTTTTATGTCCTCATTTGAGTTTGTCTGTGTTTTAGTTTTTATGTATTTCAATTAATTTACGCCAAATTAGGATGTAGGTTACTTATGAATCATTATTCTCTTTTTATGTATTTTACATGTATTATATATTTTTGTCATAATATTACTTGGTCTAGTTCATTACATAATTATATTGTAGAAATTTATTATATTCTAGAGCAGAAGTACTACAACATTTAACTCGGGGTACTGATATGGTATCAAAGTTTATTTTCCATCATTATTTCTATATCAATAAGGAAGTCCGCCCAAAATCTATCAAAAGTCGTTGGTATCGACTTATGTTAATGGTACCGACTTCTAACGTTGATGTCTAAAAATAAAGGTGTTAAAATCAACAACCATTATTATAAGTTGTATAATTGAGGTTTCTATATAAAGGAAAACGAGGTCGAAAGCTAACATTGTGTTTTGACAGTGAAAATCACAACCCAACATGACTATCTTCACCAAATCATTCCATTAATCACTTTTTCAGGCTTTTATATTTTTAAATTCATGATTTGCATATTTTTCTTACATAGTGTTCAACTAATTTTCTAAACTTTAAGACTTAGGAGTAACCCAAACTTATGTTTGATGCTAATTATCTGAAAATAAAATTTGTTGCTTTGGTTTTCATATAAATTCATAGCCACTGCTACATGAATGCTTAATCATGTTCCTAATTTTAAATACTTAATTGATTTGAAAGAGGGACTAATTATTAGATGAACTTGTAGAAACATATAGTTAAGAACTCGTACGGAAAGTGAGACTACAATTGTGAGGGAGAGAATCCAAAAATTGGTCGTTCATCATTTCATCTACTAGTTAAACACTATAAAATGGGTATTTGACTAGATTTTTTCTAAAAGATTTCCTTTCTTAAACCTACTCAAATGGAGCAGGGATATCTAGTATACTATGATAATTATCATGTGGTATATAATGATGTGTACCGTTACATCCTGTGTTAAAATACGATTCTTACAACTATCTAGAGGAGATTAATAAACAATACCATCCTTGTAGAGATGAGTTTTGGCAAGTGAGTCAACTTCATAATTTGCTACACGATTAACTTTAATGATTACTACCTTCCATTGTTATGAAAGAATCAAATATTTAACTATTGTAATACAGTCTGGCTCGATCAAAATGTATGTGTCGTCTCTGCTTGAAACTAATGTAATAGTGTAGTAAATAGGCACAATCTCAGCTTTGATAATAAATGATACATGCACTTCCCCCTTGCAATGAACTATTTTCCATCATGATATCGCACTTTACCATTAGTAAAAGCAACATCAATAGTCACTTTAAACCACCTCCATTGTGGATGTGTCCAAGTAATTCTATTGATAAAGGGATTGCAGTCATAACATATTTTCTATCTTCCAATGCCATCAAAGAAGCTAGCACTATATTAGGGGTATCCAGATGCATCTATGATCGACATTAATATCAATGTCATCATTTATTTTCTAATTCTTAGATATCCATATAAGCCAACATCCAATAATAGTCACCATACATTTATCTTTTGAAACATGTAGAATAGTAGTTATGTATAATAGTATCTAACCATGCCTCAGAATTGATGTTTGAAGAAGTATCATATGGAATTCGGATGAGAAAATGCTTCCATATCATTTTTGCACTAGCGCAATCTCTTAAGGTGTGCATATTAGTTTCATATGCATCACCACACAAATGACAAGTTGTAATATCAGTATAATGACTCTGCACTCCTCTGACATTTATCATCAATGCTCTTTTTTTGCAAATAACCATATTTACCCTTCTTCTTTCTTCCATGAACACTTTATATGAAGATTTAGTTGTAAAATGTCCTTCATTTCATAGTGACTAGAAAATAAAATAGAAGAGCTACTTTTTATAGGTGGTGGTAGTGGTTGTATCATTATAGCATTTCTTGTATGAAGGCAATCTAGAATGAAAAGCATATCCCATTCACCAGAAATATTCACCATTGACGAGATTGTTAATTCCTAACCATCATCTATTATTGGTTTTAAAACATGTTGAGATAAGGGACCTTCCGTGGGAACCCCGAAATCGTGACATGTTTAACATATTGCCTCCACCTAAAAACACATTTGTAGAACATTGACATACTACAAGCATCATTAGGAAAACTATTTTTTAAAGGATGTACATATGTAAGTAGCCCAATTTTAAAATTTGTGTGGGACCTACTAGACAACTTGATTTGTTACCAAAATGTATTTGACTAATTTAAATAGTGCATTATACTACAAAAGTGGATAGTGCATGTTAAGGCTCCTTAACTCAAAGAAAGATAATGAATTCATGAATAAATAGAAATCAAGTATAGAATTGCGATGTGGTTAAATAAGTTAATCTAGAAATTTATATCCATCTAATTCAAGCCAATTTACTTAATCTGCATTCTTAGTTATATATGCCAGGTAGTAATAAGGAAAATTTGTCATTTCATCGAATTAGCAGATTAGTTTGATTTATTAGCCATTTCTAGTGGCTCAACTCCTCAAGGTTTGGCAACTCAAGACTCACGACCATATATTTCTTGATGACCATATACTTACATTTGTAAGTATGTGTAAGGACCCTGACCTCCGTTTTGGGCTTACCCTATATGCTTTGCCTAAACCTTGTGTTTAGATGTGTGCTAATCACCTGAAGTTGTGATTAGGGTTTGTTTGTGCTTTGTTGAGAGGTTGAGGTGTGACTTGCAATTTACCCAAGTTTTAGGGTTGGTGGGCAAGTTTGTCACCTTGAGAGATGTCTTTATCTCTCCTTACATCCTCTAGAGTTGAGAGGATGGGTTGGGTTCCTTGCTTAAGTTGCTTTGGGCCTCATTTGAGCTTGTTGAAGCTTAGGCTTGTTGCTGGGCTTTCTTGGGTCTTGTTTGAGCTTGGTACCACCTCCTTGCTTGGTGTATCGGGCAAGGGTGTATCGGCCAGGAGGAGTGCTTGGTTGTATCGGGCAAGATGTGTATCATCCATGGTGTGTTGGGTTGCCATGTTGGGCGACACACACCCTTCACCTAGCCTCATTTGTGTCACCTTCTTTGAACATGTGGTAGTTGTTTTACTAAGTGGGTGGCAAGTTGTGGACAAGTGGTTTTGGGGGTGTTAGCAACTGGCATGACCCTTGGACAAGTGTGGGTCGGGTGCCACCTTGACATGATCTCTCCCTTAACCCCTTAGTATATAACCTACCCTTCTTGCTTGCTAAGCCTCTTTAGTACCCTTAATTGCTCTCTTTCCTTTAGTGGCCGAGCTAGGAGTGGAGAAGAGGAAGTGGTGGCTGACACAACTAGTGTCTTGGGCGATACACCTTGCTGCCTTGCTCCTTTTTGGTGAGTCTCTTTCTCTCTTTCCTTGGTACCATATTCTTCCTTGCTTGTTCGGCCATGGAGATGATAGGTCTCCCTTCTTTTCTTGAGGTGGCCGAAGGTGGTGCTTTGTGCTTTGGAGCTTGGAAGTGTGCTTAAGGCGGGTTACATAACTCCTAACCCTAACTATACTACTTCCTTACCATGTTGCTTTGTTATATGCTATCTTGATAAATCATGTTATCTTGCTAGATATGTTTCTTACTTTAATGGCCATGTTGCTACCCAATATGCTCCCTAGATTAGGTTGGCCGATATATGTTCCTTAGAATAAGTTGGGCAATATGGGTAGTTACCCTTGTGTTGGCCGATCCTTTGGGTTGTAGAACCTCAAGCAATACCCCTCTCTCATTTAGTTGAGAGATGAGCTTAAGGTTTCTTATCCCAAAGAGGTTTGGTGGTGTATCCATGAGGCAATACCCGTATCTCATTTGTTGTTGAGAGGTGAGCCTATGATCTAGTTGTTTGACGCTGTAGTTAGTTGGCTTGGTCGATAGAGGCACTGCCCTTAGTGTTGTGGTGGTGATCTACCCTAGTTGCACGTTATATCCTTTTGGGTACCTTAGGCAACATGAGTGGCCATGCCTTTGATGGTGAGCGTTGAGCAATACCCCTCCTTCCTTGAGTCGTGAGGTGAGCTCTAGCTCTTGCCCGATATCCCTCTCCTAGGGTTGAGCTTGGACGATATGCTAGATGGGTGTCTTGTTGATCCCTTTGACCGTTATGAGTCCTTACCTGAGATTCTACCTTGCCTGATAGACTTGGATGGTCGATATGTCTGATGGCCATTATCGTGATAGTAAGGTGATGTGGCATTAACTTTGTCCTTTGAGCGATATCTCCCTTTTGTGTTGACCTCGTGGGCATTATGTGTTTCGGTTGAGTGTTAGGCGTTGCTGCTGCCTTGCACGATACCCTTTTGGGTAGTGCTGCCCATTACCCCATGAATGTGTGTTGTCCGTCACGATGTTTCCCAGCTCAGGGCGTTGCTCGATACAGGTAGCATGACACAACATTGCACGATAGGATGCCTACGGACCCTTTGGCTGGACGATATGGCCTGTGTGTTGCCTGATATGTTGTGTTCATCTGGATGGGTGAAAGATGTGTGTTGTTTAGGCATTGCACATTATAGTTCTACCCGGTATGATGTCGTGTTTCTTGGGCATCACAGGTTGAGTGCTGCCCGTTACCAGTCACTGGGTGTTTCCCGGTATAGGTGTTACCCATGATGGTGGTTGTAGTATCTTTTGGTGAGTGTTGTCCCTTATCCGATGTATCTATATAGAGGAATGTACTTTGTGTTCCGTTGGTAACCCTAATGCTTGATTGAAAAGTTATATATGATAATGTTATGCATAGATATGCTTATCCAATAGCATAATTATATCTCTCTTGATATATGCAATAAGTTTAAGATGTTCCTTGTATGAGTACAATTGTACCTCTATGCTTATGCTAACCATGCAGGTACCATTTGTATGATGAGGCCATGGTGATGGCATGATAATGATATGATGTGAAACATCAAGGGTTATTATGAACCCAGTGATAGATGATGAGTGTTACCCCTGGAATGGCAATGTGAGCCTTGTTGATGGGATTGAGTCCCTGTGATGTTGATCCTTGAGATGGATCTTGATGATTGGCAAGAGGCCAAATGGTAACATGTAATTTTGGATCCTTGTGATGGATCAGGATGATGTTGATGGCCTTGAGAATAAGAGTGATAATGTAACACATGATAATGAGATCTATGTTGTTTACTTTTGTTATAATTTACATGTTACATAACTTGGTTGAATCTTGCAATCCATTTAAAATATGTTAATTAATTACATATGAATCTTTCATGTAGTTTTCCATGGCCATAGATCCATCATCGTCAGGAGTTTGGTGATGGTGAAACAGGTTCTCCTAAGGGTTAACGTGGAACGCATATTGTTGAATATGCGGGTTGTGCCTACGCCCTAAGTAGTAGTGCATGTTTAGAGTACAGTTTCAGGACCGTGGCTCAGTGTGGTTAGAGCATGGTGAATAGGCCCATAGCTCAGGATATGTGATAGAGCATGGTGAACAGGCCCATGGCTCAGGATATGTGATAGAGCATGGTGAACAGGCCTGTGGCTTGGTTTTCTAGAGACGATACATGTATCGAGGTGGGCTAGGTAGAGGGTAGCCTGACCCTATGTGGCTGAGGCCACTTAAGCATGAGACTGCGGTCCTGCTTGTTGGTTCTTGTACACTAACCACAAGGGAAAGAGGTCATGGAATCTGACTCTCCCATTGACCTTGTATGGCAATCGATTGTGACCAAGCGGTGGTCAGTTTGGATCTGAGTGGTATGACTCACTACCTTAGGGCATAATAAAAAATAATGCAGTCATATAGTATATTTGCTTAGGGAAAACATAGAACATTGGTTGAGGCCTTGTTCGTATAGTTGCCCTAGTTATATCTTGCAGCTAATTACATGTTCCCCAGATTTTATGATACAGACTTGTCTTGTCAATCATGTTCCATATATTATTTGTTTATATGCCCCTTTAATATCCTGGTAAGATGTTATATAGTTAGTTCTGCTCAGTATGTTGCATATATGATCTGATTATATCTGTTACCTGCTTTATCTGTTCTAGCTCTCCCGAGGTTTTATAGTTCGGCGGGGAGTTATGTTTCTCACTGGGACTGTGTGTCTCACCCTGTTGGTTTAAAACCTTTTTAGTTGGATGTGCTAGCTGTGGTGGTGATCGTGGTGTTGTAGCTGAGCAGCCAGAAGAATAGTAGATGGCAAGAGATGGATATGCTGCTTTTGTGGTTGTTTTGTAGTAGAGTCCTAGAGTCATCATCCCTATACTCTCAGGTCCTTGGAGGTGTTTTGATGAGGTTTCACAATGTATAGTTGTTATGGATTTCTTATCCTGTTGTTGAACTGGCTAGGTCTGTTATGTACATAAACAGGTGGTGAACTCTTGTGCTTATGGGACATCTAGATCCTATGAGCTGTGGACATGTATCAAGTTTATGTATCTTTATATAACATGTTTCTTTGTAGGATGTGGATATGGTTGTAATAGTTCCTTTCTTATCTGCTTTCCGCAATCGGTTTTAATTAAGCCATATTTTTGGTTATACAATGTTAATGCCGGTTCCACACGTTTTCGCATGGCGTTATACTATCTTTGTGATGGCGCAGGATGTCACAGTTTGGTTGGTATTAGATCTTTAGGTTCACTGAGTCTATAGGGATCTAGGACTAGGTTTGTATCTATTCTTGTGATTTTTCTAGATTTTCTTATAATGACTTTTGCCCCCAGCAGAAGATAAAGCTAAAAGATGTCTAGAAATCAAGAAGAGCATGATACTGAGAGTTGTGACACTGCATCAGTTGATGGAGCGAGAGTGTAGGAACATGAAGATTGGGTGCCTGAGGTCCCCCAAATCAACCCATCCATTCTTAAGAATCCTGTCTACCAGCACCTCGTGGGATAGGTAATGGCAATACCACTATCTCACTTTGTTGTTGAGAGGTGAGCCTATGCTCTAGCTGTTGGACGCCATAGTTAGTTATCTTGGCCGATAGAGGCGCTGCCCTTAGTGTTGTGGTCGTGATCTGCCCTAGTTGCACATTATGTCCTTTTGGGTACCTTGGGCGACATGAGTGGCCATGCCTTTGATGGTGAGCGTTGAGTAATACCCCTCCTTCATTGAGTCGTGAGGTGCTCTCTAGCTCCTGCCGGATATCCCTCTCCTATGGTTGAGCTTGGATTATATGCTAGATGGGTGTCTTGTTGATCCCTTTGATCATTATGAGTCCTTACCCGAGATGTTGCCTTGGCCGATAGACTTGGATGGCCGATATTTCTGATGGCCATTATTGGGATAGTAAGGTGACACGACGTTGGCTTTGTCCTTTGAGTGATATCTCCCTTTTGTGTTGATCGCTTGGCCGTTATGCGTTTGGGTTGGGTGTCAGACGTTGATGCTACCTTGCATGATACCCTTTTGGGTAGTGCTTCTCGTTACCCCATGAAGGTGTGTTGCCCATCATGACATTTCCTAACTCGGGGCGTTGCTCGATACAGGTAGCATGACACAGTGTTGCATGATAGGATGCCTGCGGACCCTTTGGTTGGACGATATTGCCTATGTGTTTCCTGATATACTGCATTGATCTGGATGGGCAACATAGGTGTGTTGTTTAGGTGTTGCATGCTATAGTTCTACCCGGTATGATGTTGTGTTGCTTGGGCGTCACAGGTTGAGTGATGCCCGTTACCAGTCACTAGGTATTGCCCAGTATAGGTGTTGCTCGAGATGGTGGTTGTGGTATCCTTTGGTGAGGGCCGCTGCACCTTTGGTGAGGGTCGCTGCACATTTGGTGAGGGTTGTCCCTTATCCGATATATCTATATTGAGGAATGTACTTTGTGTTCGGTTGGTAACCCTAATGATTGATTGAAAAGTTATATATGATAATGTTATGCATAGATATGCTCATCCAATAACATAATTATATCTCTCTTGATATATACAATAAGTTTTAGATGTTCCTTGTATGAGTACAGTTATACCTCTATGCTTATGCTAACCATGAAGGTACCATTTGTATGATGAGGCCATGGTGATGGCATGATAATGATATGATGTGGAACATCAAGGGTTATGATGAACCCAATGATAGATGATGGGTGTTACCCATGGAATGGAAATGTGAGCCTTGATGATGGGATTGAGTCCCTATGATGTTGATCCTTGAGATGGATCTTGATGATTGGTAAGAGGCCAAGTGGTAACATGTAATTTTGGATCCTTGTGATGGATCATGATGATGTTGATGGCCTTGAGAATAAGAGTGATAATGTAACACATGATAATGAGATCTATGTTGTTTACTTTTGTTATAATTTACATGTTACATAACTTGGTTGAATCTTACAATCTATTTAAAATATGTTAATTAATTACAGATGAATCTTTCATGTAGTTTGCCCTGGCCATAGATCCATCATCGTCAGGAGTTTGGTGATGGTAAAACAGGTTCACCTAAGGGTTAACCTAGAATGCATATTGTTGAATATGTGGGGTGTGCCTATGCCCTAAGTAGTAGTGCATGTTTAGAGTACGGTTTTAGGCCCATGGCTCAGTGTGGTAAGAGTATGGTGAACATGACCATGGCTCAAGATATGTGATAGAGCATGGTGAACAGGACCATGGCTCAGGAAATGTGATAGGGAACGGTGAACAAGCCCATGGCTCAGGTTTCTAGCACCGATACCTATACCAAGGTGGGCTAGGCAGAGGGTAGCCTAACCCTGTATTGCTGAGGCCACTTAAGAATGAGACTGCAGTCTTGCTTATTGGTTCTTGTACACTGACCACAAGGGAAATAGGTCATGGAATCTGGCTCTCCCATTGACCTTGTATGGCAATCGATTGTGACCAAGCGGTGGTCGGTTTGGATCTGAGTGGTACAACTCACTTCCTTAGGGCATAATAAATTGTAATCCATCCGTATAGTATATTTTCTTAGGGCAAACATGGAACATTGGTTGAGACCTTGTTTGTATAGTTTATCTAGTTATATCTTGGGAGCTAATTACATGTTCCCCAGATGTTATGATAAAGACTTGTCTTGTTAATCATGTTCCATATATTATCTATTTATATGCCCTTTTAATATCCTAGTAAGATGTTATAGAGTTAGTTCTGCTCAGTATGTTGCATATATGATCTGCTTATATCAATTACCTACTTTATCTGTTCTAGCTCTCCCGAGATTTTATAGTTCGACGAGGAGTTATGTTTCTCGCTGGGACTGTGTGTCTCACCCCGTTGGTTTAAAACCTTTTTAGGTGGACATGCTAGCCATGGTGGTGATCATGGTGTTGTAGCTGAGTAGCCAGAAGAACAGTAGAAGGCAAGAGATGGATATGTTGCTTTTGTGGTTGTTTTGTAGTTGAGTCCTAGAGTCATCATCCCTGTACTCTCAGGTCCTTGGAGGTGTTTTGACGAGGTTTCACAATGTATAGTTGTTATGGCTTTCTTATCTTGTTGTTGACCTGGCTAGGTCTGTTATGTACATAAATAGGTGGTGAACTCTTGTGCTTATGGGATAGCTAGATCCTATGAGCTGTGGACATGTATCAAGTTTATGTATCTTTATATAACATGTTTCTTTGTAGGATGTGGATCTGGTTGTAATAGTTCCTTTGTTATCTTCTTTCTGCAATCAATTTTAATTAACCTGTGTTTTTGGTTATATGATGTTTATGATAGTTCCACACATTTTCGCGTGGCGATTTGCTGTCTTTGTGATGGTAGGATGTCACAGTTAGGTTGGTATAAGAGCTCTAGGTTCGCTGAGTCTATAGGGATCTAGGACTAGGTTTGTGTCTGTTCTTGTGATTTTTCCATATTTTCTTATAATGACTTCTGCCCCAAAAAGAAGATAAAGCTAAAAGATGTCTGGAAATCATGAAGAGCATGATGTCGAGAGCAGTGTCGATGCATTAGTTTATGGAGTGAGAGTGTAGGAACATGAAGATTGGGTGCCTGAGATCCCCCAAATCGACCCATCCATTCTTGAGAATCATGTCTACCATCACCTCATGGGATAGGCAATGACAATGATGAATCTCATGGTGGAGAGATTACCTGTGCCTCCTTCAAGAGCACTGGTTCCCCGTGAGGAATCATCAGGTATTGGGAAGACCTTTGAGCAGCATCGTCGAGTCAGAGCTTCAAATTATGCTGGAATGGCTGATCCAGCGGATGCAAATATGTGGCTGACAGGTCTTGTGAAGGCTTTTCAGATCCTTGAAATCCCCAAAGCAGACAAAGTCAAGCACGCTATCTACCTTCTGAAGGGTAGTAATGGCCACTGGTGGGCCATCAAAGAAGAGAAGCGATCCAGTGAGGTGATCTGTTGCGACGTCTTTCCAGTGGGAGTTCATATGTTGATACTTACTCAAGACATATTTAGATAAGAAGATCAACCCGTTTGACGTCTGCGCCAAGGATCTCTGAGCATCACTGAGTATGAAGCCAAGTTTATGGAGCTACTGAGGTTCTTTCCTCACATGGCGACGACAGATGATGAGTGGATGAGACGGTTTGAGAAAGGTTTGAGTGCCGAGCTAAAAACACCTACTGCTGCTTTAGAAAACTGAGAGCGGTTTGCCACGTTTGTGGAGTCTGTCCGAAGGATTGAACGGTCAGTCCGAGAGAAGAGAGAGGCAATGTCCAAGAAAAGGCCTACTCAGTTTTATAAACACATGTTTGACAACCACAAGAAGTTGAGGTTTTCTGCACCGTCTGTCGCGAAAGTTTCTAGTGCACCATCACAGTAGTCCCCGAGTAAGGGAAAATGGCATGGATTTTTCCATCAAAGGAGTACAACACAACTTCAGTGGTAGTGACAGGACCATCTAGGCTGCAACTGAGAGACCCGTCTTGCTTTCTCTGTGGACAGGTTGGGCATATCAGGTGGAATTACCTAAGGAGAGAGGTTGAAGTATCACAACCACTGAGGCAAAGTCAGAAGGTTAGTGGAGCTAGAGGGCAAGGATGGGGTCAAGCATCACAAGATGGATCATCTATTTAAGGAAGCAGAGGACGTGGACAGCAAGAAACGACTCGATTCTATGCTATGAGTCAGCTAGAGGCGATATTCAACCCGCGAGTGGTGGCAGGTAAGATGAAGTTATTTCATTCTGATTTTTCTTCTTCTTGCTTTGTATCTATTTTGGTTGACCTAGGTGTTACACACTCTTTTATCGCTCGTAGTATGCTTGATAGCTATGTTTTACCTGTTAGCTATAAGAAAGATAGCTTGTTGTTAGAAACCCCTCTTGATGGTTCCTTAATGCTTCGAGAGGTGTGTCCATCTTGTGTTCTATCCTTTTCGGGACACAACTTATAAGTAGATCTCATACCACTTGATATGCATGGATTCAATGTAATCCTTGGGATGGATACCTTAGAGATGTATAAGGTTGTATTGGACTGTGGTTCCAAGTGAGTGGTATTCGCTAATGATGGTGAGAAGTGGATCTTCCAGGGAGATAGGAAGATTCTTCCGACATGTTTGGTATCAGCTATGGTGGAAGAGAAGTTGTTGCGACAAGGTTGTAGAGTGTTCTTGTCTCATGTTTTAGATACTGAGGCAAAAGGTCCGAGTCTTCTGGACATGATAGTAGTCAGAGAATTTGAGGATGTGTTTCCTGATGAGTTTCTTGGTGTTCCTCCACCTCGAGAGATTGATTTTGAGATCAATCTAGTACCAGGGACACAACTTGTTTCTCAGACACCATACAAGATGGCTCCAGCAAAGATGGAAGAGTTGAAGAAACAGTTGTAGGAGTTGCTAGATAAAGGTTTCATCAGACCGAGCACATTGCCGTGGGGTACTCCAGTTCTGTTCATGAAGAAGAAGGATGGATCGATGCGTCTGTGCATAGATTACCGACAGTTGAACAAAGTTACGATAAAAAAACAAGTACCCTTTGCCGAGGATAGATGATCTATTTGATCAGTTGCATGGTGCTACAGTGTTTTCGAAGATCAATCTATGGTTTAGATATCATCAGTTGAGGATCAAGGATGATGACATACCAAAGTCAGCTTTTAGGATGAGGTATGATCACTTTGAGTTTTTGGTTATGCTATTTGGGCTAACCAATGCAACTACTATTTTCATGGACCTAATGAACATGGTGTTCTATCCATTTTTAGATCAGTTTGTTGTGGTTTTCATAGATGACATCTTGATCTATAGTTGGGACAATCAACAACATGAACAACATCTTCGACAAGCATTGACTCTCCTTTGTCAGAATTAGTTGTATGCCAAGTTCAGTAAGTGTGAGTTCTAGCTGAAGGAAGTGACTTTCTTGGGTCATGTGATATCGGCGGAAGGAGTCAGAGTGGATCCCAAGAAGGTGGAGTCCATTGCAGAGTGGGAGAAACTGAAGATGCCGACTGAAGTTTATAGTTTTCTGGGTTTAGCAGGATACTACCGGAGGTTTATAAAGAACTTCAGTGTGATCGCGTTGCCATTGATGAAGTTGACCTGGAAGGATGTACCTTTTGTTTGGGATGGTCATTGTCAGCAAGATTTTTAAAACTTGAAGGAGAAGCTGACTAGTTCTCTAGTGTTGGTGTTTCCAAAGCCTAGGAAAGGCTATGTTGTTTTCTGTGATGTTTCCAAGAAAGGCTTAGGTTGTTTGCTGATGTAGGAAGATCATGTGGTTTCTTTTGCTTCGCTACATCTTAAGAAGAATGAGGAGAGCTATCTGACACATGATTTGGAGCTGGTAGTGGTGGTCCATGCGTTAAAGATTTGGAGACACTATCTTTATGGGGAAATGTGTCAAATCTTTACAGATCACAAGAACCTAAAGTATATCTTTTCACTGAGTGAGCTGAACATGCGACATCATAACTGGATGGAGCTGATCAGTGATTATGATTGCACCATCTAGTATCATCCTGGTAAGGTGAACGTGGTAGCTGATGCTCTTAGCAGGAAGTCTTCTTCTCTACCTATGAAGAAGGCACAGTTGAGTTCTTTGATATGCCATAGGCGGGATATGTTTGTCTCTTTGCGGAAGATGAATGTACAGTTGGAAGTATCCTTGTTGGCAGGACTATTGGCACAGATGAAAGTAAAGCCTACGTTGAGGCAGCAGATCAAAGAAGCATAGTAGGCAGATGCTATAGTTCAACTGATCAGATCATACTTTGGCAGCGAGAAGCGTGATGGCTTCCATGAGTCTGAGGACAAACTAGTTTGTTATCATAACAGGATGATGGTTCCCTATGTTGATGATTTGAGGAAGTTAGTGCTCGAGGAAGTGCACACATCGATGTATTCTATGCATCCAGGTGTCACCAAGATGTATCATAATCTATAGGACATGTATTGCTGGCTCGGTTTAAAGAAAGATGTAGCCGAGTTTGTGGCTAATTGTATGATATGTCAGCAGGTTAAGGCTAAGCATCAGAAGCTGGTAGGTACGTTGCAACCCATGCCGACACCACAGTGGAAATGAGATCATGTAACCATGGATTTTGTAGTTGGTCTTCCGAGGACAGCTACAAATCATGATTCCATTTGGGTGATAGTGGACAGATTGATGAAGTCTGCCCATTTCATACATGTGAAAATGACATATACAACAGAGAAGCTTTCTCAGATATATGTGGATGAGATAGTGCATTTGCACGGTGTGCTAGCAACGATAGTCTCTGATAGAGGTCCTCAGTTCACAAGTCATTTTTGGGAACCAGTTGAATAGAGTGTTGGGAACACATTTGAGGTTCAATACCGCTTTCCACCCGCAGATAGATGGACAGTCTGAAAGGACTATTCAGACTTTGGAGGATCTTCTTCGAGCTTGTGTTTTATAGTTCCTAGGTAGTTGGGATGTGCATCTTAGTCTGATAGAGTTTGCCTACCACAACAGTTACCAACAGAGTATCGACATGGCACCTTATGAGGCCTTATATGGTAGGAAGTGCAGATCTCCTTTATGTTGATATGAGTCCGATGAGTATCAGCTTTTGGGTCATGAGTTAGTGCAGTAGACGATAGAGAAGATCAAGGTGATACAACAACAGTTGAAAGCGACACAGGATAGACAAAAGTCATATGCAGATAATTGTCGATGACCTCTAGAGTTCCAGGAAGGAGACAATGTGTATCTCAAGGTCTCTCCATGGAAATGCAAGTTGGCTCCCAGGTATATGGGGCCATATCCGGTGATAGCACGTGTTGGCAAGGTGGCTTACAAGTTTGATCTACCGCCAGAGTTACAAAGGTTACATCCAGTGTTCCATGTCAGTATGCTGAAGAAAAGTCATCCAGGCATAGAGACAGTGATACAACCAGTTGAGGTTGAGCTTGATGAAGATGTTAACTACAAGGAAGGTCCAGTGTTGATCCTTGAAAGAAGAGTGAAGAAGCTGAAGAGGAAGGACGTGGTTCTTGTGAAGGTTCTTTGGCATCATCGTGGTGTTGAGGAAGCCACGTGGGAGCTTGAGGAAGAGATGAGGAGGAAGTATCCCTCCCATTTCTCTTCAGATTTCGAGGGCGAAATCCTTTTGTAGGGGTTTATGGCTTGTAAGGACCCTGACCTCTATTTTGGGCTTACACTATTTGCTTTGCCTAAACCTTGTGTTTAGATGTGTGCTAATCACCTGAAGTTGTGATTAGGGTTTGTTTGTGATTTGTTGAGAGGTTGAGGTGTGACTTGTAATTTACCCAAGTTTTAGGGTTGGTTTGCAAGTTTGTCACCTTAAGAGATGTCTTTCTCTCTCCTTGCATCCTCTAGAGTTGAGAGGATGGGTTGGGTGCCTTTCTTGAGTTGCTTTGGGCCTCGTTTGAGCTTGTTGAATCTTAGGCTTGTTGTTGGGCTTTCTTGGGCCTTATTTGAGCTTGGTGTCGCCTCCTTGCTTGGTGTATTGGGGAAGGGTGTATCGGCCAGGAGGAGTGCTTGGTTGTATCGGGTAAGATGTGTATCGACCATGGTGTGTTGGGTTGCCATGTTGGGTGACACACACCCTTCACCTATCCTCGTTTGTGTCACCTTCTTTGGACATGTGGTATTTATTTTGCTAAAAGGGTGGCAAGTCGTGGACAAGTGGTTTTGGGGGTGTTAGCAAGTGGCATGACCCTTAGACAAGTGTGCTAGGGTTGGGTGCCACCTTTCCATGCTCTCTCCCTTTACCCCTTAGTATATAAGCTACCCTTCTTGCTTGCTAAGCCTCTTTAGTACCCTTAGTTGCTCTCTTTCATTTGGTTGTTGAGCTAGGAGTGGAGAAGAGGAAGTGGTGGCTAATACAACTAGTGTCTTGGGCGATACACCTTGCTTCCTTGCTCCTTTTTGGTGAGTATCTTTCTCTTTTTCCTTGGTACCATCTTCTTCCTTGCTTGTTCGGCCATGGAGGTGACATGTCTCCCTTCTTTTCTTGAGGTGGCCAAAGGTGGTGTTTGGAGCTTTAGAGCTTTGGAGCTTGGAAGTGTGCTTAAGGCAGGTTACATAACTCCTAACCCTAACTATACTACTTCCTTACCATGTTGCTTTGTTATATGCTATCTTGATCAACCATGTTATCTTGCTAGATATGTTTCTTGCTTTAATGGCCATGTTGCTGCCCGATATGCTCCCCAGATCAGGTTGGCTGATATATGTTCCTTAGAACAGGTTGGGCGATATGGGTAGTTACCCTTGTGTTGGCCAATCCTTTGGGTTGTAGAACCTCAAGCAATACCCCTCTCTCATTTAGTTGAGAAGTGAGCTTAAGGTTTCTTATCCCAAAGAGGTTTGGTGGTGTGTCCATGAGGCAATACCCCTATCTCACTTTGTTGTTGAGAGGTGAGCCTATGCTCTAGATATTGGATGCCATAGTTAGTTGGCTTGGCTGATAGAGGCGCTGCCCTTAGTGTTGTGGTGGTGATATGCCCTAGTTGCACATTATGTCCTTTTGGGTACCTTGGGTGACATGGGTGGCCATGCCTTTGATGGTGAGCATTGAGCAATACCCCTCCTTTATTGAGTCGTAAGGTGATCTCTAGCTCCTACACGATATCCCTTTCCTAGGGTCGAGCTTGGACGATATGCTAGATGGGTGTCTTGTTGATCCCTTTGACTGTTATGAGTCCTTACCCGAGATGTTGCCTTTCCCGATAGACTTGGATGGTCGATATGTATGATGGTTTTTATCGGTATAGTAAGGTGACGCGATGTTGGCTTTGTCCTTTGAGCGATATCTCCCTTTTGTGTTGACCTCGTGGGCATTATGCGTTTGGGTTGGGTGTCAGGCGTTGTTTCTGCCTTGCATGATACCATTTTGGGTAGTGCTTCCCGTTACCCCATGAAGGTGTGTTTCCCGTCATGACATTTCCCAGCTCGGGGCGTTGCTCGATATAGGTAGCACGACATAGCGTTGCACGATAGGATGCCTGCGGACCCTTTGGCTGGACGATATGGCCTGTGTGTTGCCTGATATACTGCGCTGATCTGGATGGGAAACAGAGGTGTGTTGTTTAGGCGTTGCACATTATATTTCTTCCCGGTATGATGTTGTGTTTCTTGGGCATCACAGGTTGAGTGCTGCCCATTACCAGTCACTGGGTGTTGCCCGATATAGGTGTTGCTCGGGATGGTGGTTGTGGTATCCTTTAGTGAGGGCCGCTCCACTTGTGGTGAGGGTCGTTGCACCTTTGGTGATGGTTGTCCCTTATCTGATATATCTATATTAAGGAATGTACTTTGTGTTCGTTTGGTAACCCTAATGCTTGATTGAAAAGTTATATATGATAATTTTATGCATAGATATGCTCATCCAATAGCATAATTATATCTCTCTTGATATATGCAATGAGTTTAAGATGCTCCTTGTATGAGTATAGTTGTACCTCTATGCTTATGCTAACCATGCGGGTACCATTTGTTTCATGATTCCATGGTGATGGCATGATAATGATATGATGTGGAACATCAAGGGTTATGATGAACCCAGTGATAGATGATGGGTGTTACCCATCGAATGGCAATGTGAGCCTTGATGATGGGATTGAATCCCTATGATATTGATCCTTGAGATGGATCTTGATGATTGGCAAGAGGCCAAGTGGTAACATGTAATGTTGGATCCTTGTGATGGATCATGATGATGTTGATGGCCTTGAGAATAAGAGTGATAATGTAACACATGATAATGAGATCTATGTTGTTTACTTTTGTTATAATTTACATGTTACATAACTTGGTTTAATCTTGCAATCCATTTAAAATATGTTAATTAATTACAAATGAATCTTTCATGTAGTTTTCCCTGGCCATAGATCCATCATCGTCAGGAGTTTGGTGATGGTGAAATAGGTTCTCATAAGGGTTAATCTGGAACACATATTGTTGAATATGCGGGGTGCGCCTATGCCCTAAGTAGTAGTGCATGTTTAGAGCACAGTTTCAGGCCCATGGCTGAGTGTGGTTAGAGCATGGTGAACTGCCCCATGGCTCAAGATATGTGATAGAGCATGGTGAACATGCCCATGGCTCATGATATGTGATAGAGCACAGTGAACAGGCCCATGGTTCAGTTTTATAGCACTGATACATGTACCAAGGTGGGCTAGACAGAGGGTAGCATGACCCTGTGTGGCTGAGGCCACTTAAGCATGAGATTGCGGTCCTTCTTGTTGGTTCTTATGCACTGACCACAAGGGAAAGAGGTCATGGAATCCGACTCTCCCATTGACCTTGTATGGCAATCAATTGTGACCAAGCGATGGTCGGTTTGGATCTGAGTGGTATTACTCACTTTCTCTGGGCATAATAAATCGTAATCTAGCCGTATAGTATATTTGCTTAGGGAAAACATGGAACATTGGTTGAGGCCTTGTTTGTATAGTTGCCCAAGTTATATCTTGCAACTAATTACATGTTCCCCAGATGTTATGATAAAGACTTGTCTTGTCAATCATGTTCCATATATTATTTGTTTATATTCCCCTTTAATATCTTGGTAAGGTGTTATAGAGTTAGTTCTGCTCGATATGTTGCATATATGATCTTGTTATATCAATTACCTGCTTTATCAGTTCTAGCTCTCCTGAGGTTTTATAGTTCGGTGGGGAGTTATGTTTCTCGCTGGGACTGTGTGTCTCACCCTGTTGGTTTAAAACCTTTTTAGGTGGACGTGCTAGCCGTGGTGGTGATCGTGGTGTTGTAGCTGAGCAACCAGAAGAACATTAGAAGGCAAGAGATGGATATGCTTCTTTTGTGGTTGTTTTGTAGTAGAGTCCTAAAGTCATCATCCCTATACTCTCAAGACCTTGGAGGTGTTTTGACGAGGTTTCACGATGTATAGTTGTTATGGCTTTCTTATCCTGTTGTTGACCTGGCTAGGTTTGTTATGTACATAAACATGTGGTGAATTCTTGTACTTATGGGACAACTAGATCTTATGAGCTGTGGACATGTATCAAGTTTATGTATCTTTATATAACATGTTTCTTTGCAGGATGTTGATCTGGTTGTAATAGTTCCTTTCTTATCTGCTTTCTGCAATTGGTTTTAATTAACCCATGTTTTTGTTTATACGATGTTTATGATGGTTCCACACATTTTCGCGTGGAGTTTCCCTGTCTTTGTGATGGTGTTGGATGTCACAGTATGGTTTTGGCCTGTGGCCACTAGAGTTGTGAATGCTATAACTAGATACTTAAGACCATTATGATTATTTTCATTTTTTGTGCATTTTCATTATATAGAACTATACTAATTTAAGTATTGTTCGTATTTCATCTACACATTTCTTTACAATTAGTCTTCTTCATTGTTATTATTCCTTCTTTTTGTTGGATCGATGGGCTCTAGAGGGGGGGGGTGAATAGAGCTACACACACTTCACAAAATTGATTAGACCACCAATTTAGTTGTAGTGCGAAAACTAATGCAAGCAGCAATTTGATATCCTATTCTAGCATACAAAGCAAGGATAAGAGATAATGAATATCATGCACTTGGACAGGTGGTTTAGAGTGGTTCCACGTCCTAAACTTAGGAGCGATGTCAGTCCACTACCTAGAGTTGGTTAGACTCTAGGATTTATAACTTGGTCCTCTTATATATCACGATAAGATTACAAGAAACATAAACCACACAACCAAGGGCTTAATTACTCAAGCTAAGATCTTCTACCTATCCAAGGACTTACCCACAAATCGAGATTCTTCAGCCTTCTTCAAAGGACTTACCCAATCTCACCTTTGTCTTCAGCCTTGCAGGATTTACCTATCTTACTTGAGCTTGCCTTGCACCTCTCCTTCACTTGGAGAGCTTGCCCACGTTTTCCTTTCACCAAGGAAGCTGGAGCAACGATCAATCTTCACTCTTGAAGATCAGCAACACATCTTCCCCTTCACTCAGAAAAGCACAGTAGCAACTCCTCTTTCACTCAGAGAAGTAGCTTCAATCAATCTCCAATTTGATTTGGAGGTGGGAAGAAAGAAAGGAGAGCTTTACATAGCACAAAGGATAGCTCTCATACACAGGGACCTATCTCACTCACGAATTTGTCTTGAAGGTAGAGAGAGAAAGGGGCTCAAGGGCTTGGAACACTCTCAACTAAGCTAGAACCAAGTTTGCAATGGAAGAACAACTTGGAATGAAGTCCAAGGGGTTATATTTATAGTTGAGGGTGGCCCTTTATTTTGTGGGACACTTGGGTGCAAAAGTGATCATTTTTCCTTCAAGAAAATGGCTATATTTTTGCCTAAAACAATTCACCAACGGTCATATTACTTTTTCTACAAATTCCGTACAGTGCATTCGGTCGAGTATCAATGGGTGTAACTCGACCGATCAAGTAGCAGGCAATCCAATTGTCAAATGATCGGTCGAGTTTGTCCTGAGGAAAGTCGACCGACCATTTCAACTAGAAATGGCCTACTACCCAATCGGTCGAGTTCTGTGAGTGTACAAATCGACTGATTGCAATCTTCAGAAAATCGACTCAGGATGATCGGTCGAGTTTCAGGGTGGGAAACTCGACCGACCAAGTTCCTGAAATTGATTTTCTAATTTGCAATAAAAGTGATTAGCACTTGGTGAATTTTGTCCCAAACATTTTTCTCTTCTAAGTTACAAGCATATTCATCGTTACAAGTGATTACATTTATGTTCTAAGGTGATTTACATGGAAATCCTAAAATGCACACTTGTAGTCAATTTGGCTTGCACTTGGCCCATTCTAGGGCTTTGTATATGTGATCCTTTTCATGTACCTAATGTCTTCAAACAATCTTTATCGCACATGTTAGATACATATGAATGGAATGGTTAAGTCATTATCAAAATATAGGTAATGTATAACCTCTAGGTCAACATTCTCCCCCTTTTTGACAATGACAAACCATTCCTCAAACATATTGAAAAGGATAAGAAAGTTATACTTTTGCCTTGTGAATTTGGGGGATTCATGATAAGAACAATTGGAATTGCTCCCCCTCAAACTATGCTTCCTCTCACCTGCATGTTAGGTTTTCTATACATAGCAAAAACCAATATCCATGTAATATGTAATCCTTTGCATGTCATATGATCAATCCACAGATTAACAAGAAAAGGATCACTTAGGCAAGAAAGCAATAGTATTATCACAAGAAACAATATGATTGAGTCTTAAATCAAGAGATATTTCTCCCCCTTTTGACATTATCAAAAAGGTAGGGGTGTAGAAGAGCAAAAACATGTCTTCTCCAAGACTCAACCACACATATATGCAAAAGATAAGAAACAACATTGTAAAGGCATATAACATACAACCACAGAGGAGAAACATACAATCCAAGTCAGAATCAAAATATAGCTCAACAAACACCAAGCATAAGATAACACAGATTAAATAGCCAAAGTGTATAGCAAATATATTCCAACTCAGACATATGTTCTCATAAGCGACTACAACCATAAAAGCGAGAAAACAGTGAATAAGAAAATAGTACAACTCAGACTAATGTGCCAGGATGTTGCTTATACAAAAGAGTCTAGAAAGATATATATAATAGACATGCTAGACTATAATCTAAGACAACCTCCTAGACATCTAAGCTATCTATGTCAACTGCTTCCTCGTCATCGCCTAGGTTGTAGTCCTCATCGCCATCCGAAGGCGGGGCAGTTGTGCCAGCAGCAGAACCATCACCATCCTCGGTAGAAGAACCATCACCATCAGCATCATCAGCATCCTCGTCGGCATCCTCATCGACATCCTCAGCCTGGTCGGGCATCTCCTCGTCAGCAGGACCAAAAGAGCGACCGGGCCCGCGGGCATTCTGCTTAGCCCACGACATGCCAAGAGCTAGAAGCTCCTTGGCCTGCGGAAAGGATGGAGCAGAGTCCCCCAAGGATGTGAGAAGAGTGGCCAGGGGCCCAACAAGTAGTGGTAGATATGCAGGAGTAGAGCTACTAGAGGGATACTGAGGTGGAGTAGCAGCGGAAGGCTCGACATCAAATGGTGGTGGAGCAGGGAAGTAATGCTCATATGTGTAGGAGGCATAAGCACTACCCGGATATGGCTGGTATACTGGGTAGGGTGAGGAGCAGGATAGATTCATGTGACACATGATAGCACATAAATCCTGATGGAGGTGCTCCTGAACCTGGCGATTGTACGCTTGTTCATGCATCATGTATCCCAGAAGAGTTGCATTTGATGCTCTGAAAGACACACGACTAGGGCGAGGGTGGGGCTGCGGGGGTGGAGCCTGTGTGGAGGTCGGAGGGGCACCAGAAGTAGAGGCGGAGGCAGAGGCTGAGGCAGAGCCAGAAGCACCAGGGGCAGGGGCAGGGGTAGGTGCAGCCTTCAGAAGAGTGGTTTCACTAATGCACACTCCCTTTCTAGCAACCGGGTAATGGAAGTCAGAAAAGAGTGATTTCTCAGTGGCGAACTGGAAGAGACCACAGATCAAGGCTGGATAGGGAGGGTGGGTGCCCTTGGTGTTCTTGCCTTTGTCAAAGCATGTCATATGATGTAGAATGTAACGAGCCCACTTGACACCTATGTTGTTCAACAAACAATACATCAAAACCGCTGTGTTTTCCGCAATATCCGTTTGATTACACTTCGGATGGATGTTGCAGTTAACCACAAGGGCTAGGATGCGCTTTTGGAGGTCAAGGGAGGAGGAGGGAAGGGTGGACCGCTTCTTATAGGCCACGTCGGGCTTCTTCAAAAATCTATGAATATTCGGTAAAGTCAATTCATGATGTTTGTAAAAGCCTTCTGGGTCTAAAAGATCAAAATACTCGTCATAGCCCCGACGCCAAGTAGTGGTTTCTTTGTCTCCGACAAGATAGAGATTGAAATTCTCCTCGGAGATTTGAAACCGACGACCGGCGATCATCGAAGTTAGGACTATTTCAGTATTAGGCGGGGGAACAATCGAATCATAGTTCCAACGCAGATTAGCATAGAAATTGTGAACTGCTTTGGTACTAGATAACTGATTATTGAAGCAGTCACTTTCGATTGCAGGGGTGGAAAGGTTGTGTTTGGCAAGAAGCTTCGCGATGGAGTTGATATAGTGTTGAAAACGGGTTGCACCAACTAAGGGGCGAAAAGGAAAAGGAGATCGAGGAAGAAGATCCTTATACCTATTTACCGCCTCAAGAGATACAAACATAGTGTTATCAAAAGGAATCAACCGTTGGGTCGAGGAAGAGGTTGGGGCATTGCTTGGGGCGGCGCGTTTTCTCCTGTGAAAGGCCATGGAAGCAAATCCAAGAGGAGAAATCACACACACAAGCAAAACGAACCTCAAAAGCCAAAGAGAACACACAACCGACGCCCGGGGAGGTCAGGAGCAAGGTGCTAAGGCACCCTAGGGTTAGGAACGGGGAAGGTTTAGGGCTAGGGTGGAGAGCATGGGCCAGGAGATGAGGAATCGGTCGGCTATTTTCTAGTTGCAAGGGAAAATAGTCAGCCGATCCTAACTTTTAAGTTGGCGCAGCTTGTCGATCGGTCGAGTTCTGAGAGTGGACAACTCGACCAAATGGTCCACTGAAGAATAGCTCTCGACTCCGAATCAGTCAAGTTTTCTGGGGTGAAACTCGACCGAAGGTCAACCTGACCTAGCAGTCTAAATCTTAGATTCTAGCCACATACATGCCTATTTAATTTATTTTTCCATTCTATTATGCATAAATAACATACCTAGGCACATTTTGCTCATCATTGGGCACTATTTAGTGATAAAAAGCAAAATTCGATAAAAACCCAAAAACAAGCAAAAACTAAGCATATTGATAGGAAAATTAAGCAAAAGCAAGCATGTATAGGCAACATAAGGTGAAGAATGACATGAGCAAGCATATAGGATAGAGACGACTAGCTAGATCACATAGAAATATCATTTAAATCAATAATGAGCAGTTTAGATCGAATAAAATTAAATTGATCTCTAGCTAGAGGTTTTGTAAAAATGTCTGCTAACTAATTTTTCGTGTCCACATGTGTGATATAGATATCTTTCTTGGAAATGTGGTCACGAAGAAAATGATGGCGAACCTCTATATGCTTAGCTCTACTATGCAATATAGGATTATAAGAGAGGTTAATTGCACTAATTTTGTCACAATAGATAGGAGAAGCATCAAAAAATATGTTAAAGTCTTAGAGCATTTGCTTCATCCATAGGACCTGTGCACAACAACTCCCGGCTACGATGTATTCAGCTTCGGTAGTTGATAATGCCACTGTGCTTTGTTTCTTAGAGAACCAAGACACTAAGCATGGTCCTAGAAGGAAGCAAGTGCCACTTGTGCACTTTCTATCAATCAAACATCCTGCATAGTCCGCATCACTATATGTCGTAAGAGTAAAATCCCTTGATTTAGGATACCATAGACCAAAATTTTGAGTTTTGGCTAAGTACCTCAAAATTCTCTTAACAACAGTGAGATGCGACTTCTTAGGGCAATATTGAAAGCAAGCGCACAAGCCAGCACTAAACATAATTTCAGGTCTAGAGGAAGTTAAATAAAATAAACTTCCTATCATACCTCTATAGATCTTCTAATCTACCTTTTCACCTTCTTCATCTTTGTCAAGTTTGGCGGTGTTTGACATGGGTGTATCCATCGGCTTCATGTTCTCCATCCCAAAGTGCTTGAGTAGTTCAGTTGTGTATTTGCCTTGGTTGATGAAGTTTCCTTCCTTTGTTTGCTTGATTTGAAAGCTGAGGAAGAAGGTCAACTCACCCATCATGCTCATTTCAAATTCACTCTGCATAAGAGAACTAAACTCCTTGCAAAGATCAAGATCAGTCCCGCCAAAAATGATATCATCAACATATATTTGGATGATAAGAAAATGGTTAGAAGTGTGTTTTAGAAATAAGGTAGAATCAACTTTGCCCATGACATACCCATTATCTAACAAAAAGTTCTTTAATTTCTCATACCAAGCTCGAGGTGCTTGTTTGAGTCCATAGAGAGCTTTTTGCAACAAATAAACATGATTGGGTAAATTGTCATTTTCAAAGCCCGGAGGTTGAGCAACAAATACTTCCTCCTCGATTGTACCATTCAAAAACGCACTTTTAACATCCATTTGATAAAGCAAGAAATTTTTTTAACTAGCAAAGGCAAGTAACATACAGATAGATTCTAATCTAGCAACAGGAGCATAAGTTTCATCAAAATCAATACCTTCCTGTTGGTTGTAACCTTGTGCTACTAACCTTGCTTTGTTCCTTACCACCTTTCCTTGCTCATCAAGCTTGTTGCGGTAGACCCATTTGGTGCCAATGATCTTTCTATCACTTGGTCTTGGCACTAGAGTCCACACACGATTCTTCTCAAATTGCTCAAGCTCTTCTTGCATGGCAAGGATCCACTCATCATCACCAAGGGCCTATTTGATGTTCTTTGGCTCTAGTTGGGAGATGAAGGCACTATCTGCTTGTTCTTTGTTGTGAGCAGCTCGTGTCCTCACTCTCTCAAATGGATTGCCAATGATCAACTCCTTGGGGTGATTCTTTGCAAAGTGGGGAGTGGGATCCTTCTTTTCTTCTTCTGCAACCTGGTTGCCTTTGTCTTTGATGTTGAGATCTTTTAAGATAGGAATTATTTCATCTACAACATCATCATCACCAATATGCTTGCCAACAACAGGTTTAGTTTCAATAAATTTAACATTTATAGATTCTTCAATTTTAGACAGTTCAATGTTAAATACTCTATATGCCCTGCTAGTAGTGCTATAGCCTAGGAAGAAAGCCTTATATGATTTTGGATCAAAATTGTCGAGAGAATCCTTAGTGTTTAAAACAAAACAAGGACATCCGGAAACATGAAAGAAATCAATAGATGGATTCCTACCACACCATAGTTCATAAGGGGTTTTCTTGAAAGTCGGATGTGTGAAAACTCAGTTTTGCACAAAACATGACGTGCTAACGGCTTCAGCCCAAAACTTCTTAGGAGTGTCAAACTCAAGAAGCATGGACCTAGCCATCTCTTGTAGCGACCTATTCTTCCTCTCAACAACTCCATTTTTTTGAGGTGTGCGAGGAGAAGAGAAATTGTGCAAATAACCCAATTTTTCACAAAAATGTTCAAAAAGATCATTTTCAAACTCTCCCCCATGATCACTACGGATAGAAACAACATGGCAAGAAGCTTCATTTTCAACTCATTTACAAAAGCTCGAGAAAACATCAAGTGTATCACTTTTAGAAATGAGAAAGAAAGTCCAAGTATATCTAGAGAAATCATCGACAATAACAAGACAATACTTGGAGCCACAAAGCGTTTGTGTTCTCATTGGTCCGAATAGATCAATATGAAGATGCTCAAGAACTCTCTTGGTACTCATGACTCCTTTGGATTTGAAGGAGGATTTGGTTTGTTTCCCTTGTGTGCAAGGTTGACATTCCTCTTCCTTATCAAAATCCAATTTAGGAAGTCCTCGAACCAAATCCTTTTTGTTCAATTTCTTCATTTGATGCAAATTCACATGACCCAAACGACGATGCCAAAGAGAAAGATCATTTTTATCCACAACTAAGCATCTATTTAGTATGGGCTTAAGAGCATCGAGAACAATAACATAGAGATTACCATTTCTAGTTCCCTTATATATAACATTGTAGGACAGGGAATCTAGAAGCAAGAATTCTAAAGAAGTAAATAGCACAAGATAACCATTATCACATAATTGGCTAACACTAATTAAATTGTGATGTAGGCCATCAACAAGCAATACATTTTTAATGCATAATTCATTGCCTACATCACCCTCACCTATAACCTTACCCTTCTTGTTGTCCCCAAAGGTTACCGATCCTCCTTTATTTTTCACAAATTTGTTGAAATGGTTGATTTCTCCAGTCATATGCTTAGAGCAGCCACTATCAACAATCCATTTCTTTTTAACCTGCAAGAAAAGAGGATGTCGGAACCCAACTCAAATTTTGGGGACCGGGGTTAGCTTGGGGACCCATTTCATCTTTGGGTTGGTCCCCTTGGGCTTGTAAGGACAATAGGTAGAATAATGGTCATCACATTTGCAATGAATACAAACCATAGGGTTTTTAGAGCTGGAAGACTCTCCATTGAAAATTGGAGGTTCCACACTCTTTTTCTTACCCTTCTTCTTCTTACCTTTTGGAGTAGTCCCATTATATCCTAAACCACTAGTACCAACTTTTTTGGTAGAGTGCTCTAGGACATCATTTAGGGATTTCTTTCCCGAAAGAAACCTTTGCAAAGTAGATCTTAATTTAGCATTATCATCACTAAGATTTACAACAGTAGTAGATAAACTAGCAAGATCTTCTCTAGTATGCAAAAGGTCGGCCTCAAGACAGAGGGCTTTAGTAAGAAGAGAGTCTTTTTCTAGAGTTAAGCTAGCAATTTCATTTCTAGGCAAAACAGGTCTAGAAGATAAATCATTTACTTGAGCAAGCAATTTTGCATTTTTAGATTTAAGAACAACTATTTCTCTTTGATAAGCATAAATTTCTTCTCTCCTAGCATCATCAATAAGCTTGAGTTCAATATTTTCATCTTTAAGAGTATCACACTCATCTAGGCAATTTTGGTTTTCTATCTTAAGATTTTCAATAGTTTTAAGATATGTACTATTCTCAACCTCTACTCCATTATATTGAAGTTCAAGGTCAAGAAATTGCCCTTGCAAGGATTCTATGCTATCAAGATGTGATTTTTCATTTTTATCAAGAATGTCAATTTTTGCATAAAGGTCATCAACTATTTTGCCTAATCTTTTCCTTTTCGATTTACATTTAGCAAAAGATGATTGGCATTCATTAAGCATATCAATAAGAGTTTCCTTAGATAGATCATGTAAACTAATATCACTTACTTTGCTTACCTCATTTACCTCAATTACATCTTCACTAGTAGAGGCCACGAGGGCAAGATGACATTCTCCATCTTCGGAGATTGAGGAGCTTGACGAAGAAGACTCCCATGTTGCATGAGCTGCATCTTTGGATCTTCTTTCCTTCTTGTCTTTACTCTTGTACTTTTCTTCTCTTTTGTACTTGTCATCCTTCTTGTGGCTGCTCTTATGATGGCTCTTCTTGGCCTTTGGGCAGTCACTCTTGTAGTGGCCTTTTTTACCACACTCGTAGCACCTAGGAGTTGAGGAGGAGGGCTTGCTCTTGAAGTGTTTCCCTTTTGAGTAGTTAGCTTCATGATCATTGACACCTTCATCTTCACTTGAGGAAGGGCAGGGAGACTTCATGGCAAGTTGTTGTTGTCGGACCATTTCTTCAATTTGAGCTTTGAAGGCTGTGTCCTTTATCTTCTTTGATTCCTTCTCTTCTCTTTTCTCCTCTTCCTCTTACTTTTCAAGCCTAGGTTCATGGGCTTGAAGGTTACCAACCAGCTCCTCGGTTGATAGCTCGCTTAGCTTGTAGACTTCTTCAATTGAAGTGACCTTTGGCTCCCATCTCTTTGGAAGAGATCTCAAGATCTTGGCATTGATTGTACCTCTATCCATGACACTCCCAAGGGCTGCAAGACTGTTCAAGATGACATTTAACCTTGTGTACATATCCGCTACCCTCTCATTCTTCCCCATCTTGAAGTTCTCAAGAAGACCACCAAGCATGTAGACCTTGGCCTCCTTGACTTGCTCGGTCCCTTCATAGGTGACACACAACTTGTGCCATATCTCATGCGCCGTGTCCCACTAAGAGATGCGGTTGAACTCTGATGGTGTAAGGGTGACGTAGATGATGCTCACGGCTTTAGCATTGAGTTGAGAACGCTTCATCTCCGCTTCCGTCCATGTGGTGATGTCGCCTTTTGGATCTTCATACTTGAGATGGACAATCTTCCACATTTCGAAACTCACCCCTTGGAGATAGAATTGCATTCTCCTCTTCCAATATAAGAAGTTTGTGCCGTCGAAGACCGGGGGTCTCATGGAGAAGCTTCCTTCAAGGTTGAGTGACCCAAGAGTCGAATTTCCCATCTTCTCCTACTTGTAGAAGTAGCTTGGAGAAGACCTGCTCTGATACCACTTGTTGGATCGATGGGCTCTAGAGGGGGGTGAATAGAGCTACACACACTTCACAAAATCGATTAGACCACCAATTTAATTGTAGTGTGAAAACTAATGCAAGCAGCAATTTGATATCCTATTCTAGCATACAAAGCAAGGATAAGAGATAATGAATATCATGCACTTGGACAGGTGGTTTAGAGTGGTTCCACGTCCTAAACTTAGGAGTGATATCAGTCCACTACCTAGAGTTGGTTAGACTCTAGGATTTGCAACTTGGTCCTCTTATTTATCACGATAAGATTACAAGAAACATAAACCACACAACCAAGGTCTTAATTACTCAAGCTAATATCTTCTACCTATCCAAGGACTTACCCACAAATCAAGATTCTTCAGCCTTCTTCAAAGGACTTACCCAATCTCACCTTTGTCTCCAGCCTTGCAGGATTTACCTATCTTACTTGAGCTTGCCTTGCACCTCTCCTTCACTTGGAGAGCTTGCCCACGTTTTCCTTTCACCAAGGAAGCTGGAGCAACGATCAATCTTCACTCTTGAAGATCAGCAACACATCCTCCCCTTCACTCAGAGAAGAAGAACAACAACTCCTCTTTCACTCGGAGAAGTAGCTTCAATCAATCTTCAATTTGATTTGGAGGTGGGAATAAGGAAAGGAGAGCTTTACATAGCACAAAGGACAGCTCTCATACACAGGGACCTATCTCACTCACGAATTTGTCTTGAAGGTAGAGAGAGAAAGGGGCTTGGAACACTCTCAACTAAGCTAGAACCAAGTTTGCAATGGAAGAGCAGCTTGGAATGAAGTCCAAGGGGTTCTATTTATAG
Source organism: Alisma plantago-aquatica (assembly GCA_963693085.1). Lineage (NCBI taxonomy): Eukaryota > Viridiplantae > Streptophyta > Magnoliopsida > Alismatales > Alismataceae > Alisma > Alisma plantago-aquatica. Next base: position 1,133,153,725 of record OY856411.1, on the reverse strand, counting down.
TTGAGGGTGGCCCTTTATGTTGTGGGACACTTGGGTGCAAAAGTGATCATTTTTCCTTCAAGAAAATGGCTATATTTTTGCCCAAAACAATTCACCAACGGTCATATTACTTTTTTTGCAAATTCCGTACAGTGCATTCGGTCGAGTATCAATGGGTGTAACTCGACTGATCAAGTAATATGCAATCTGATTGTCAAATGATCGGTCGAGTTTGTCCTGAGGAAACTCGACCGACCATTTCAACTGGAAATGGTCTACTACCCAATCGGTCGAGTTCTGTGAGTGCACAACTCGACCGATTGCAATCTTCAGAAAATTGACTCAGGATGATCGGTCGAGTTTCAGGGTGGGAAACTCGACCGACCAAGTGCCTGAAATTGATTTTCTAATTTGCAATAAAAGTGATTAGCACTTGGTGAATTTTGTCCCAAACATTTTTCTCTTCTAAGTTACAAGCATATTCATCGCTACAAGTGATTACATTTATGTTCTAAGGTGATTTACATGGAAATCCTAAAATGCACACTTGTAGTCAATTTGGCTTGCACTTGGCCCATTCTAGGGCTTTGTATATGTGATCCTTTTCATGTACCTAATGTCTGCAAACAATCTTTAACGCACATGTTAGATACATATGAATGGAATGGTTAAGTCATTATCAAAATATAGGTAATGTATAACCTCTAGGTCAACACTTTTTATATAAAAATCAAACAAATGCATGAATCCTATCTGTGTAGATTGTGAAAATACCCATGTAGGTTATAGATGTGGGAGTCCACCTCCATCACATTTTTAGTAAAACCCTTACCAAATTTGTGATCATATTAGAAAAATAGTTCAATCTGCTTTAAATCATCAAGGTCCAATTAGTAATAGAGTTACATGTAGACATGATAATGTATCAGTGTAACCATGGACATTTTCTAAGACTGAACGGTTTAAACATAAAATTGTGGGTCAATGTAAAAATGAACATTTTATTGAGAGGATATTTTAGTTTAAACATTGCTCTGTGTTTTACTTTGTAATAAGTTGAGTTTATCCTCATTGATATGACTTACATTATATTATATCACGTGTTTGATATGTATTAGAGTTCTGACTAGGCTGTATTGAAGTGATACCCTATTTTATCTATTTTAGGTTTTAGTGTACGATAGTATTATTTACATGTTTTATGGATAAAATATGATGCAAAACCACACATATGTTTCCTTCATGTTGTAGGGATTTTCAGGATTTCCATAGACCTTAGAAAGGGTTTTAACAACCCTAAGGTCAATTATAGGGCAATATGTGGTTACCATGGTAAGATTTTCAAAATTTTAGCCAAGTGTTAGCCCAAGATTTGACTACCTTCAAATAGGTCCTTTGACCAACTATAAATACATATCCTAGTTGTGTTTCCTAGCCTCTAGCAATGGGTGACTTGGGTTCTAAAGCTAATTGGAAGAGGTTGCTCCAACCTTTTGATAAGTCAAATTGACTTGTAGCTTACTTGATCTCTAGTGTCAATTTGTCTGCTAGTAAGACCTACTTGATGGGTGGAAATAAGAGAAGGTCATTTTAAACTTCAGCCCCTAACTATCTTGAGTCATCTAGTAGCTAGTTGGAAGCTAGCAATGATTGGATCATATTGATAGAAGCCACTAGATGTTGGATTAAGTAAAATGGTCTATCCAAGTTCTAGACAAGTTGCATGACATGTTTTCTATGTAATCCTAAAATATATAGTGGAGCCAAATGTATTGATACCAACCACCTAATTTACTATTATAGAACCAAATGATACCCAAAACTTTTATATGCAATAGTGAAATGTATAACATATTTAGTTGGAGAAGAGGAAGGAGATTGAAGATGTTCTTGGGATATATGGCCTTAATTAAGTTATATCATTAACTTAGTAGACCTTTAGTTTGGGGTAATTTCATCTTTTTGTAATATATATTATTAGTGTTACCATCTTCTATACTCCTAGACAGAATTCTCTAATGCTTCCTGTAAGAACCTTAATCTCAATTCTAATATGTGTCATGTTTTGATCAATATTGATGTCTCGTGGAAGAAAATTCACACTTGGAGCAACTTTGAAGTAGTATTTGTTATTTAAATTGTTGACCTAGACGCACCTTATTTGTGTACACGAGAATAACGTAACTCCGACGAGGAATTTTACATGAAATTCATAATGCATTGAATTACTGTAATTGAATCTTACTCAATGGAGAAATGTAATCACCCTGACTTGGGTTATGAGGTAACCTTATTTTTTTTTGGCTAAGTAAGTTTCTTAGAGATTTAATATAATCCTCTAAGGAGTTTTTTTTATCATGTGACACACTTATGTTTCAAGTTTGGTCCCGATTGAATGTTGTTTGAGCAATGTTCCTTTATTTTGGACCAAAGTGCAATTTACCCAAGATGAGGGATTATATTGCGATATGTCACATGTTGAACGTGCATTAAGTTCTTTAAAATCATAAGAGAGAAAATTATGCTAAGTGGTGGCTTGTAGAAAGCCTAAATTCCAAGTTTGAACTTGTTTGAATAACGTTAGTACCTTGTGCACCGATTTTGGTACAAATTGTAATTTACCCAAAATTTGGGGTTGATATGCAAATTACCACCTCTAGAGTGTTCCTACTTCTTATATGTATCATTTAGAGAGAGATAATGAATAATACACCATGTTGGAATCATTTATGAGTGGTAGTATTCTTGGTGACGAAAAGATCAAGAAAGGAGTTGAATGGAAACCCTAATTTGAGCTTGTATTAAGTGTATCTGGTTGTAGTGATTAAATGGGAGTCCCTATCGGCCAAGGATCCAAAGAATAGACCCCCATATCGTGTTTTTAACTCTTTGAATTTTCAAATACGAGCTAAGCACCTCAATAAAGAAATGGTTATTGGCTTGCAACTTTCCTTGGGAAAGGTTGCATTGATTTGGGAATATAATAAAAATATGAGTGGAAGTGGCTTGTCCTAGAAGATAACCAAAGGGGGCCGACCCTTATCCCTTGAATTATACTAAAGTTTTAATTTTTCATGGAAATATAAAGGTGGATTGCATGCAAGTACATGTGTCAATCCATGCATGGCCATGTGGCACCTACTAGTAGTAAATTGATGACACCTCATATACACACTTTTTCATGAACCTCAAGTATATATACCCTTCCTTTCACCCCTAAGTGAACTTTTTGGAATCCTACCATCTCCTTGCTCTTATATATCGTCCATAGAGACTTGGTATCGTGCATAGGGCTTGGGTATCGACTATAGCAAGTGGTATCAGCCATAGCGTGTTGATATTGGCCATAGCGTGTTGATATCGGCCAAGTGGAGTGTTTTTGACCACAAGTGAGGGGGATATCGGCCAAAATTGATGGCATATCGTGAATTAGTAGTGAGGTATAGTGCAAGGTGCTAAGGACTAAGAAGGAGCTCAAGTCTTAACCCGAAGGTGAGGCCATGATCATCTTCAACCTTGGATTGAAGCATGAATCTAGGGTTATGATCTTCCTTTCTTTTCTTCTTCACCAAATGCTTATCCATGGTGATTCTTTGCATATAGAGGAGTTGTGAAGTTCATCTTCAACATTAGGAACGTGAATATTTGGAGCTTGGATCTTGGAAATTGTTCTTGAGGCGGGTTATATAACTTGAACCCAATTATATTATTATGCAATTTCAATTTTGTCATACTTGTTGATCTATTTGCAATTTCGATTTCTCTTGAATAATTTATGATCCTTTAAGTTATAAAAGCTTCATGGGACTATTGTCCATGACTTATAATAGTAAGAACAAGAGTCTAGAGGTTGATGGTGATGACATCATCAAGGGTAAAGTGATATCGGGTTGAAGCATACACCTCTTTGCCCGATATGGTGTGAAGCACACACACCCCTCTTTGCCCAATATGGTGTGAAGCACACACACACACCTCTTTTCCCAATATGGTGTGAAGCACACACACACACCTATCTGCCCGATATGGTGTAAAGCACACATACACCTCTAATGTGATATGGAAGCAAGCATACACCTCTTTGCCCGATATGGTGTGAAGCACACACACACCTCTTTGCCCGATATGGTGTGAAGGCCACACACACACACCTCTTTGCCTGATAAGGTGTGAAGCACACACACACCTCTCTACCTGATATGGTGTAAAGCATACATACACCTCTAAAGTGATATGGAAGCAAGCATACACCTCTTTTCCCAATATGGTGTGAAGCACACACACACCTCTTTGACCGATATGGTGTGAAGCACACAAACGCCTCTTTGCCCGATATAGTGTGACACACACACACATCTCTCTGCTCGATATGGTGTAAAGCCCACATACACCTCTAAAGTGATATGGTAAGCACAAATACATGTCTAAAGTGATATGGAAGCAAACACACACCGCTTTTCTAGATATGGTAAGCACACATACACCTCTAAAGTGATATGGGTAGCAAGCATACATCTCTAAACCGATATTGGGTTAAGCATATACCTCTTGGACTATATAGTGTTAAGCACACATATCTAAAACAATATGGTGGGTAACCCAATACACTATATGAAAAAAGTGTTAAGGTGGCTAATACCCTAGAACATGTGATGGCCAATACACTAAAGTATGGTGTGGCCAATATCTTCAAGAGAGGTGAGGACGTTATACTCATGTATGGTGAAGGTGATACACCACATGATTGGTAGGGTTGATACCTTGATGGGTAAGGGTATGAGGGATATGATGATGTCTAACTCAATATACACCTAACCCAATACATGTTTTCAACTTGACATACATGATTCAATATGATGCACCTTGTAAAGGTGAGGGTAAAACACTCTTAGGAGTGATGAGTGTAACACCAAGTAATGATGTGGTTTGATTAATACCTTGATAGGTAAAACACCTAAAGTGGTTGATAATGGTATATCAACAATTCCTTAACTCGATATGAGTCTATATCACATGATGATAGTTGGGTAATTCAAATGTGTGACTTATGGCCAATACACTACATGATAAATGTGATGTGTTAGTGTATAAAGTATTAGGATGAGATATACCCTAATACAAGATAAGTTGATGAACTTAAGTAAGTTAAATGCAATGAGGGAAGTAATACATCAAGGAATGATAAATACCACATCCAACACGTCAAGGTTGATGCACCTTGATGCACCTTAAATCCAATATACTTGGATGAGTAACACATGAAGTGTTTCATGTCAATTGTTACATTCAGATGTAATGCACTTTGATAAGTGTAAGCTAACATACCTTGAGAAAGGGTTAAGCCAAGATAATAAAGTATGATGTAATAAATATCCTAGAGAAGATGAGAGAGAAACTCATACCTTGTGTTGATAATCATTTAATGTCAAATGAGGAGAACACATAAGTATGATTGCATACTTATGATATGAATATATGCTCCTAGATGTGTGGAGCAATGAATTAGGGTCTGGACTAATAATATTAACTTGAAACACTATTCGTCTATAAAAGGAAACCCTAACCCTAATAATGGGGAAGGATGTATTGCTCTTATTACATAAGCCTTGTGAGGCATGTTAAATACTTATATGATAAGTATAATGTTTAATGGCCTTGTGAGCCATGTGAATAAGTTGTTGCCTAGTGAGAGGTGACAAGATGTGTAATGGACTTGTAAGCCATGTGAATAAGTTGTTTCCTAGTGAGATGTGACAAGATGTGTAATGGTCTTGTGATCCATGTGAATAAGTTATTTCTTAGTGAAAGGTGACAAGATGTGTAATGGCCTAGTGAGCCATGTGAATAAGTTGTTGCCTAGTGAGAGGTGACAAGATGTGTAATGGGTTTGTGAGCCATGTGAATAAGTTGTTGCCTAGTGAGAGGTGACAAGATGTGTAATGGCCTTGTGAGCCATGTGAATACTTATACAACAAGTGAAATGAATACCTTGGTCTAAGGACCTAGAGGTAATGGTTACCAGTTACAGAGGTAACAATGCTATGTGATGATATAAGGTTTTGAATACCCATATCCAGTAATCATGATAATGATAATGTGAAGGGATGTGAATTCCCAGTAATGTGATAAGGGACTGAGATCCCAAGTATCATGTGTCTTAAATATTTGAAAATTTCATGATAGATGTATTACACCGTTCTTTGTAGAAATTATTGTGATTAATAATGATCACTTGGTTGATGCTAAAAAAATGATGTAATGCACTTAATATATCACTAGAAACCATAAAATGTAGCCCTGACCATAGATCCATTAGTGTTAGAGTTTGCTGAATGGTGGAACGGGTTTTCCATGGCATAACCCGATATGCATATTTTTGAATATGTGGGGCCATGGAGCCTAAGTGTCCATGACTCAGTAATTTCATAAGAATGTCTCAATAGAGCATGGTGAACTGACCCGTGGCTCAGAGCATGGCGCCAATGTGACCATGGCTCAGAGTATGGTGCCTAAGTGACCATGACTCAGTAACTGGGGACGGTTGTTGTAGATGTTTCCCCTAAGAGAGCACAATTGAAGCTGTAGCTCTAAGAGAGGATGCCTATGTACCCTAGAAAAACTATATTGTTGCTGACACAAGATGTCCTGCTAAGCCTAAGTGGTCTTGTACTGACCGAGACAAGGGAGGTCATGGCAACCAGATCTTCCATTGACGTTGTATGGTACTGACTTATGAGAAGTTTGTGGTTGGTTGGATGGGGTATGCTTCATCTCCTCAGGGCATAAGTGTGATTGTAAAATATGTTCAGCTGTGTAGCATATCTACTTAATGATCAAATATGGAAATCATTGTTTGATGCACAATACAATTATACATATTAGTTGATAGATGTTATTTATGTTTCTTTACATTCCTTGCAAAGTAGATAGATGATTTATAACTCTACCATGGGTAGATGTAATGTTCTCCTTAAGAAAGGAGATTATCTTATTCTATTCATACAATGATTGATCCTTCCTATTAAATATAAAAGAACCCCTACTCAGTTTTATAATGTTTATCTGCAATAATAATATGGTCAGAAGAGAGTTATATCTCTTGTTGGGACAATTGTCTCACCCCGTGGGATCCACCATTTTTAGGTGTACGTGCACGAGGCGGTAGAGACCTTTCTGTATAGGAGGAACAACAACTGGGGTAGCAGTAACAACTCAGGTTGAGTATACTGTCTGTCATGACTTGTAGATAGAAGTCCTATGTGTCGTATATGTACTCTCAGGTCCTTGGAGTTGGTTCGTACTAGTTTCATGAATGATATGAGATTTTGGCTTGAATTCCTCGAGGTTTTATGTTGCTCCAGTATGTGTTTTGATAGAGCAACTATTATATGTTGTCCTTGAGATGAGATGAAACAATGTTGTACAATGTAAATCATGATATGTATGAGTTTTGTATCTTTCAGTAAAAGTTTTCTAGACAAAAATCTCCTTACAAAATGGTTTTAAATTTTAGTGATTTTTGTTCATCCGCTTTTTATGTTTATTCTGCTTAATTAGTAATGATTTGTTTGTCAGTTTGATGACTGTCAATACAAGTTTGGTATCAGAGCTTAAGGTTCACTGAGTCTACAGAGACATAGGACTAAGGTCTTGAGTTTGTGTTAGTATCCTCCAGTATACCCTATAGTAACTTCTGCTTATGCAGAAGAAAAGGTGAGATTTAAAAATGACTGGAGAACACTAATCATAAAAAGGATTGCTGTTATGGACCTCCCTATTGATTGCACTATGGGAACAAAGGGAAGAAATGATGAGAACTAGAATTTATATTCGGTTCAATATTCTTTTAAATGTTCTATAATTGCTCTTATCTGTGTGAAAGAGGATGAGATATAGAAATGATGCCTGGAGAAAATCTAGGAATGTTAAATCATGTGTTTGTGATGATACGAAAGGTAAGGAATATGATAGTACACAAAGTGCATACTACCTAATCTCAGTACTTGTATGCCATGGCCAGGTATTCAACTATTGAAGATAAGGTGAGTATGGAACTCTTAGATTGTTATCTTTCTGATTACCCTGATAAAGTAATCATTTTGAGACAATCTAGTGAGCATAATGAAACGGGAAATATGGCCTGGATATTTTTATCACATCCTAAGTGCAGTAAATGGAATCTAAGATGATCTCAGATCAATCTATATGTACGAGGAAGTAAAAGAATATAATCCTCATGATAAGAGAATGAGAACAAGGGAGATGATCCCTATTTGATAAAGTCTGTGTAAATAGTAAAGATATTTTCCATAATGTGGAAATGGGAAATGTGATAAAATCACAAAATGTTCATGAACATGTTAGACAATAACAAAGAAAGGAGTGATGACATGTAATCATCCTTATAATTCCTATGTTGATGGCAAGGAACCTAGGATGAAACAATAGTAAGTGACTCATGAATAGTTGAAAGTTCATACAATAATCAAAGGAGATGATAATCTCTTCTCTTTGATAAACAACCTCGGGTGATGATGGGGTGATAAGAGGACTATGTTTCTTTATGTTCTCTCCTTTTAGGGACATGGTTATCAAGTGAGTACTATGACACTTGATGTGCATGGATTAGAAATAATCCATTGATGGATACTTAGAAAAGTATCAGTTCGTCTTGGACTTTGGTTCCAATATACAGATATGTGTAATAAATAATGTCCCAAAGATGAAAGAAAGAAACTTTTATATGTGTGGCTTTGATAATAACAATAGAGAGATGGAAATGATGAGGATGTGATGTATTTTTGACAGATGTGATAGATACCAAAGTAAGGAATTCTGGTATCTAAGAAATATCAAGTGGTATGGGAAAGTAAAAACATAACTCCTAATCAGATGATTTATGTTGGTTACCTAGAATGGCCAACTGTGAAATCAGTCTAGTTACATAAAATAGTATGGACATCATATGTTAGGGGTTTATGCTCTGCATAAACATAACATCGATAAGGATTTACTAATTGAAGGAACAATTGTAAAATCATTGTGGAAAAAGCTTATCAAGCTAAAAATAATTCCTTAGAATACCCCTATCTAGACCTGTTAAGGAAACTTATACATAACATCTAAAGATACCTCTAAGATAATTTCTTAATTGATAAGTAACCTCCCCCTATGACAAGAGAATGTACAACTAATGAGATAGTTGGTACAAGTAGTAAGAAAGTTTAGTGTTGTGTCAGCAGGTTAGATGACACATCAGATGTATGATAAGACTTGTAGTCCCAAGTGGGTGACATAACGTAACACTGGTCTTTCTTTGGAAGTGAAATGCTAAACTGAATGAGGAGTATGGAAGACTCCCCAGAATCAAGAATCTTGTCACATAAAGTTGTAAGTTGAGAAAGATGACAAACCGGTGAGGTTTGACACCTAAGTTAAATAAGGTATGTATAATGTTTCTTTGACTAAGAAAAGTGTTACCTGACACAGAGTTGACTCTACAGTCAATAATGAAAAAGACAGTGGAGTATGTGTCCTGTGTGACAGATTCTATGATAACCCTGTGTGGAGGAACTTGTGTTGATCAAAGTTCTATGGTATCTCCATGACATTAATATGTTATGTGGAGACTTGATGATATGATGAATGAATAATATCTGTCTCCCTTTACCTGGGATTTTGGGGACGAAATCCTTGTTAGGTGTTTATAACTAGTAATGACCCTAACCTAGGTTATGAGGTAACCTTGTTTGTTTTGTCTACATAAGTTGCTTAGAAATTTAATATAATCCTCTAAGGAGTTTTTTTATCATGTGACACACTTATGTTTCAAGTTTGGTCCTAATTGAATGTTGTTTGAGCAATGTTCCTTTATTTTGGACCAAAGTGCAATTTACGCAAGATGAGGGGTTATATTGTAATATGTCACATGTTGAACGTGCATTAAGTTCTTTAGCATCATAAGAGAGAGAATTATTCTTAGTGGTGGCTTGTAGAAAGCCTAAATTCAAAGTTTGAACTTGTTTGAATAATGTTAGTACCTTGTGCACTGATTTTGGTACAAATTGTAATTTACCCAAAATGTGGGTTTGATATGCAAATTACCACCTCTAGAGTGCTCCTACTTCCTCTATGTATTATTTAGAGGAGAGAGAATGAATAAGACACCATGTTGGAATCATTTATGAGTGGTAGTATTCTTGGTGATGAAAAGACCAAGAAAGGGGTTGAATGGAAACCCTAATTTGAGCATGTATTAAGTGTATCGGGTTGTAGTGATTAAGTGGGAGTCCCTATCGGACAAGGATCCAAAGAAGAAACCCCCATATCGTGTTGTTAACTCTTTGAATTTTCAAAAACGAGCTAAGCACCTCAATAAAGCAATGGTTATTGGCTTGCAACTTTCCTTGGCAATGGTTGCATTGATTTGTGAATATAATAATAATATGAGGGAAGTGGCTTGTCCTAGAAGATAACCAAAGGGGGCCGACCCTTTTCCCTTGAATTATCCTCAAGTTTTTATTTTTCAAGGCAAGATAAAGATGGAGTGCATGTAAGTACATGTTTCAATCCATGCATGGCCATGTGGCACCTACTAGTAGTAAATTGATGACAAATCATATACACACTTTTTCATGAACCTCAAGTATACATATCCTTCCTTTCACCCCTTAGTGAACTTTTTGGAATCCTACCACCTCCTTTCTCTTATATATCATGCATAGAGCCTTGGTATCATGCATAGGTGATGTGGTATCGTGCATAGGGCTTGGGTATCGGCCATAGCAAGTGGTAGCAGCCATAGCGTGTTGATATTGGCCATATCATGTTGATATCGGCCAAGTGAAGTGTTTTTTATCACAAGTGAGGGGGATATCAGCCAAAAGTGATGTCATATCGTGCATTAGTAGTGAGGTATCGTGCAAGGTGCTAAGGAGTAAGAAGGAGCTCATGTCTTAACCCTAAGGTGAGGCCATGATCATCTTCAACCTAGGATTGACGCATGGATCTAGGGTAATGATCTTCCTTTCTTTGCTTCTTCACCAAATGCTTATCCATGGTGATTATTTGCATATAGAGGAGCTGTGAAGTTCATATTCAACATCAGAAACATGAATATTTCAAGATTGGAGCTTTGAAGTTGTTTTTGAGGCGGGTTATATAACTTGAACCCAATTATATTATTATGCACTTTCAATTTTGTCATACTTGTTGATCTATTTGCAATTTCAATTTCTCTTGAATAATTGATGATCCGTTGAGTTCTAAAAGATTCATGGGACTATTTTCCATGACTTAGAACAGTAAGAACAAGAGTCTAGACGTTGATGGTGATGACATCATCAAGGGTAAAGTGAAATCAGGTTGAAGCATACACCTCTTTGCCCGATATGGTGTGAAGCACACACACACCTCATTGCCCGATATGGTGTGAAGCGCACGTACACCTCTTTTCCTGATATGGTGTGAGGCACACACACACCTCTCTGTCTGATATGGTGTGTAGCACACATACACCTCTAAAGTGATATGGAAGCAAGCATATAGCTCTTTTCCCGATATGGTGTGAAGCACACACACCTCTTTGCCCGATATGGTGTGAAGCACACACACACCTCTTTGCCTGATATGGTGTGAAGCACACACACACCTCTTGCCCGATATGGTGTAAAGCACACATACACCTCTAAAGTGATATAGAAGAAAGCATACACCTCTTTTCCTGATATGATGTGAAGTGGACACACACCTCTTTGCCTGATATGGTGTGCAGCACACAAACACCTCTTTGCCCAATATGGTGTGAAGCATGTTGGCTAAATGGACATCTGTAAATCCCTTGTGTTTTGATAATGACAAACATTTCATTCTTGTTGATCTAACGTGCTACTTGAGTATTGCAGGCATAAGGTGGATGACAAAGCTTTGGGAAATCTATATGCTTGAATGATTGTATTTTTCATAAAATCAAATTGTAAAACCTATACAAATATATAATGTACAAGTACTTAGACATCATGTAAATCAAGTGTTAGATCTTTCCTAACTAATCACCACACTTAGATAGGTCATCCATTTCAATAGTGTCATATATGCACACTCATACATACACTTAGCACTTTGTTTGAAACATTGAAACAGGGTCAATCTCGGTCGACAAATTCCTCGACTGAGACACTCTCGGTCGACAAATTTCTCAACCGAGAAAGACCCAGGTAGCCGTTAGACACAGCTGACAAGGTAGTTGGCAGTTGGAGATGAACGTTGTAAATGCTTGATCCAGAGAGCCTGTCGGTCGACAAAACCTCGACCGAGTAGGTATCTCGGTCGATAATTCCTCGACCGAGATGGACTCTGACAGCAACTGCAGAATTAATTAACTAGCCATTGCTAATGCAACTAACTTATACCTAACGGCTAGTTAAGTACTTAGAACCCCCTAGAAAGTGTCCAGAACATCCTTAAGCACTTGTAGGACATTCCTATAAATAGGACATGCCTTAGGACACCAAAACTCACCTATTACACACTTGAGCAATCTTTGAGCATACACTTGCATTGAGCAACCTGTTTGTGAGCAATTGAGCACATTTGCAATTGGCTACTTTTCTCTTGGCTCAAATTTCGTGTCCTATAGGCTAGTATCTCCTATCCACAGCAATCATACTTCCATATACATTGATTAGGAGATCTATACGCTTGATATAGGCAAATCAAGCCTTGTGCTTCAAAGGATAAGTTGTAATTTCCATTTTCCTTTCTTGTTCACTTTCATTGCTTGTACTCTCCTTGCTACTCCTAGGTTGGAGGCTGCGGATTGGAGAGGGTCGTGATCTTCTTGGTGAAGGAGACTTTGAACTACTTCAAGAAGGCTGGTGCAACGGGAGGTTACTTCAAAGAGGAAGGCTACTTCAAGGGGGAGCTTGGAGTTACTTCAAGAAGGCTACCTCGAGTTGGTGCATCTACTTCTAGCGAAGGTTGTTCAAAGGGGTGTATGAAAGTATTGTATTTTGTGTAATTCCTTGAGAAGGTAATAAAATTAATACTTTCAAAATCCCAGTTGGGTAAGCAACCGGGTAGCGGACTGACAACCTTAGTATTTGCTAAGGTTGGAACCACTCTAAACCCTTTGTCTCCTTCTTGGTTTCTCATTTGTGGTTGTTTGAGTTAAATAATTATTAAATTAATTTAAAACCCTATTCACCCCCCTCTAGTGGTTTTTCAATTGGTATCAGAGCAGGCTTCAAGGAACCCTAACCAAGTCTTGAAGAATGGGTGGCGGGGTACTCAACAACCTCAACCTTGAGGGAACACTTGTGGCTAGGCCTCCTATGTTTCATGGAACAAACTACACCTACTGGAAGAGAAGGATGCAATTCTACTTCCAAGGCATTAGCTGGGATCTATGGAGAATGGTGTGAACCCCCTATGAGCTTCCTCAAGTGGAATATGCAGCTTGGGACACCGATACGGTAAAATCGGCTCAAATGAATGCAAAGGCTGTAAGTATTCTATATTGTTCAATTTTAGTAGGAGAATTTAATAGGATATCAAATTGTGACACAACCTATGAAATTTGGCATAGACTTTCCATAACTTATGAAGGGACAATTCAAGTTAAGAATTCTAAGATTGGTATGCTTAAACAAAAGTTTGAACACTTCCGTATGGATCCAAATGAATCTATTAGTGAAATGTATGCAAAATTCTCTTCTATTGTAAATGGTTTGAATGCCTTAGGAAAAGTTGTTCTTGAAGAAGATCAGGTGTCAAAAATCCTTAGATCACTTCCTCCTAAATACAAGCCCAAGGTGACAGCCATTGAAGAAGCTAATGACCTCACACGATTGAGAATGGAGCAACTCATTGGCAACCTAGAAGCTCATGAAGCAACCCTAGAAGAGGAAGAAAGAAGAGAACAAGAACTTCAACAAGGAAAAAAGAAGGATGTGGCTCTAAAAGCTTAAAAGATCATCACACCAGAAAGTGAGGAGTCAAGTGAAGAAGAAGGAGAAGATGCCTTGATTGTCAATGGTAAGAAATATAAAAGATTTAAATCTAACAAAATTTCTAGTTCCTCTTCCTCTCCTCCTAGGTGCTTTGAGTGTGGAAAGAAAGGTCATCTCAAAAATGAATGCCCTAAAACAAAGAAAGGAAAGAAAAGTTCACACAAAAAGAAGGGAGAAAAAGCTTACAAAGTTGCATGGGATAAATCAAGCGAGAGTGAAAGTGGAGAAGAAAAGGTAGAATGTCTAATGGCAAGAGAAGATGATGAAGACTCGCAAGAGGTAAGCCTTCTTGATCTTCCTTAAGAAGAATTAATCGCTAGTCTACAAGAAGCTCATGATAAATATGTTGAATGCAAAAGAAAACTAAAGAAGGTTACCACAACAAATGATGAGTTATATGCTAGATTAAATGATCTTTCTTCTAAAAAGGACAACATTGATCTTGAGAACTTGTCTTTGAAAACATCCTTAAATGACTGCACTAGAAAATTACTCACTTTAGAAACAAATGTTGATCTTCTTTCTCAAGAAAAGACTGATTTGTTAGCTAAACTAAATGATTTTCAGACCCAACCAATTTTATGTAACCATCTAGACTATGACAATGTTGTAAAAGAAAGAGACTCCCTATTGTATGATTTATATCAAGCAAGGAAAGATTTACACAAGAAGATGGATGACATTGCAAAGCTACAAAGAAACCTAAATGACTTAAGAGGAAAAGACATCCTTAATAACATTCTGAAAATTTCCTCTAGTTTCAATGGAAGAAGAGGATTAGGATATGCTCCAAAGAAAAATCAACCCAAAAGAGCTAAAACATTCAAGACTCAGACTATTTTTGTACCTAAGAATACAATCCCTAGAAAAAGAAATGAAGTTTATTCTATTACTTGTCATTTTTGTCTTCGTCTTGGACATTATTCATTTTCATGCCCTTATAAGACCAAGGATTCCGATTTAGTTTGGGTTCCAAAACTTCAAACTTAGTAGATTTGAATGCAATTCAGTTGAGATGCTCATTTTTGCAAATTATATTATCTTATCCCAACTTAATAAAAAGTCTCATGCATTATGGTAATTTTCATAACTGCAATACTAAAACAGAAACCTACTCGGTCGAAATATTGTCGACCGAAAATATCGTCAGTCGAATTTTTGTCGACCGACCAGATGTTTGTGACAAATTAAATTCTACAACAACTTTCTCGATCAACGATTGGTCGACCGAGTGAGGTGTCGGTCGAACTTTTGTCGACCGACTGAAGTTCTGAGTCAGATTTTTATTTCAGTCTGAAATTAAATGCTTCTAACAATATCGGACCATCACATGGGTACCAAAACCTACATGTTTATGCAGGATTGGGTGGTCGACAGTGGATGTTCCAAACACATGACCGGAAACAAGGATGCATTTCAAACATTTGAAGAAAATAAGAGTGGAACAGTCACTTTTGGAGATAATGGTAAAGGTAAAATCGTTGGAATAGGTAATATTGGTACAAACCTCGAAATCAAGAATGTTTTACTCGTTGATGGTTTTCACCATAATTTAATAAGTGTTAGTCAACTATGTGACAGTGGATATGATGTTTTATTTAACAAAAATTGCTGCAAGTTATTAATAGAAAACACTACAAATGTTATTTATGAAGGAAAAAGGGTTGGAAACCTTTATATTCTTAGACCTAACTCTATGAAATATGTAGTAGGAAAATTCTTACTTGCAAATGAAAATACTTTACAACTATGGCATAAAAAGTTAGGACATGCTAGCTCACATGTTATCAAAAAGTTAGTGAAATATGATCTTGTTCGTGGTTTGCCTACTTTATCTTTTGATCAAGTTGAAAATTGTGAACCATGTACTTTGGGAAAGCAAACAAAAACCTCTTTTAAACCCAAACATGTACTTAGCACCAGTATATCCTTAGAATTAATTCATATGGATTTATTTGGACCCATGAGGACACAATCTATTGGTGGCAAAAGATATTGTTTTTTATTGTTGATGATTATAGTAGATATACATGGGTACATTTTCTTGTATCCAAAGATGACACTATTCATGTTTTTATAAAATTTTGTTCCATGATTGAAAATCTATTACAAAACAAAATATGTACCATTCAAAGTGATCATGGTGGAGAATTTGAGAATCATGTATTTGAAGAATTTTGCACATCTCAAGGATACACTCACAATTTTTCTACTCCACGCACACCACAACAAAATGGTATAGTTGAAAGGAAAAATCGATCACTACAAGAAATGGCTAGAACTATGATGCTCGAACATAACACACCTAAAATTTTTTGGGCTGAAGCTGTAAACACCGCATGCTATGTGTTAAATAGAGTAACTGTTCACTCTCATTTGAAGAAAACACCATATGAAATAATACATTCTAAGAAACCTAGAGTTGACTATTTTCATACCTTTGGATCCACATGTTATATATTAAACACTTAAGAGGATAGAGATAAGTTTGATTCTAAATCACATAAAGCATTCTTTTTGGGATATTCTACCTCTAGCAAAGCATTTAGAGTCTACAACACTATTTCTAGAAAAGTTGAGGAATCTATTCATGTCTCTTTTCATGAAGAGTCAAAATCAGAAAATTTTGAAATAATTGATCTCACTCATCAATTCGAAAAATTAGATATACCAAATGATAGCGAGAAAGCAACTACAAGAAATAACCAAGCTAAAACACAACATATACCTAGACTTATTAAGGATAATCCTCAAGAATTAATTATTGGAAATCCAAATGATAAAGTCAAAACCCGTTCTTCTTTTAAGGATGTTGCAAACATGGCCTTTGTTTCTATCATTGAACCTAAGAAGGTATCTGAAGCTCTTAAAGATGACTCTTGGATAATAGCAATGCAAGAAGAGTTAAATCAATTCACTAAAAATGATGTATGGGATTTAGTTCCTAAACCACAAAATAAAACCATCATTGGAACAAAATGGGTTTTTAGGAATAAGCTAAATGAGGCAGGGGAAGTAATAAGAAATAAAGCTAGGTTAGTAGCACAAGGATACAATCAACAACAAGGAATAGACTTTGATGAAACATATGCACCAGTAGCAAGACTTGAAGCTATTAGAATGTTACTAGCTATAGCTGCACACAAAAGCACCAAACTCTATCAAATGGATGTAAAAAGTGCATTTCTAAATGGAATCATTCAAGAAGAAGTATATGTTGCTCAACCACCTGGCTTTGAAATACCGGAAAAAGGTGACTATGTTTATAAACTTAAGAAAGCACTTTATGGTTTAAAACAAGCACCTAGAAACCGGTATGAAAGGCTCAAGACATACCTCTTTGATAATGATTTTTCTATTGGAAATTTAGATTCTACTTTATTTTTCAAAACATATAACGCCGATTTTCTAGTTGTTCAAATATATGTTGATGACATTATTTTTGGAGCCTCAAATGAATCCTTATACACACAATTCAGTGACATTATGCAAAAAGAATTTGAAATGAGCCTCATGGGTGAACTAACTTTCTTTCTTGGTTTCCAAATTAAACAAACGCCTGCTGGAATTTTTATAAGCCAAGAAAAGTATACTAAAGAACTCTTAAAACGTTTTGGGTTGGATCAATGCAAACACGCTACTACTCCTATGGCTACCTCTATTAAAATTGATAAGGATGAAAATGGGGAGCCTATCGATGATTCCTTATATAGAGCCATGATTGGTAGTTTGCTTTACTTAACCGCTTCTAGACCAGATATTATGTTTTCTGTTGGTCTTTGTGCTCGATTTCAATCACAACCCATGCACTCTCATTTTCAAGCAGTTAAACGGATTCTTCGATATTTAGCCGACACCACATGTTTTGGTTTATGGTACCCAAAAGGACAATCCTTGGATTTCACAGCTTATACTGATGTTGATTATGCTGGTTGTCGACTTGACCACAAAAGCACTAGTGGTGGTTGTTTCTTGTTAGGAAGAGATTTAGTATCTTGGTTTAGCAAGAAACAAAACACAGTTTCCCTCTCTACAACTGAAGCTGAATATATGGCAGTCGGATCTTGTTGTGCTCAAGTACTTTATATGCAACAAGTGTTAAATGATTATGGTTTTACTTTTTCATATAGGCCTATCTTTTGTGACAATACAAGCGCTATAATCTTAGCACACAATCCTATATTACACAGCCGAGCTAAACATATTGAAATTCGTCATCACTTTTTACGGGATCACATTTCTAAGAATCATGTTTCCCTTCATCATGTTGATATGGAAGATCAATTAGCTGATATTTTTCCAAAACCACTTCCACTAGATCAGTTCAACAAAATAAGGAAGCAACTGCTTATCACTCCTTTGGAAGATGTTTTCTTTGATATTTGTACTTCTTAAAAGTCTTTTACTCTGCATCATTCTTGGCTTTTAAATGGACATCTTTTTCATAGGAATTGATGGGACATCTAATTAAGGGGGAGTTTTTTCTTGTTTTCCACGGATATCTTTTTGAAATGACAAAGGGGGAGAAATAAACATAAATCTTAATACATGCAAAACTCAATCAATGAGTTTCACAAACTCTTGGCTTTACATTGAAAGTTGCTATATTCCCTATAGAATTGGATTTAAAAGCCAAATATATAATGTACTACTTGAGTATTGCAGGAATAAGGTGGATGACAAAGCTTTGGGAAATCTATATGCTTGAATGATTGTATTTTTCATAAAATCAAATTGTAAAACTTGTACAAATATATAATGTACAAGTACTTAGACATCATGTAAATCAAGCGTTAGATCTTTCTTAACTAATCACCACACTTAGATAGGTCATCCCTTTCAATAGTGTCATATATGCACACTCATACATACACTTAGCACTTTATTTGAAACATTGAAACATGGTCAATCTCGGTCGACAAATTCCTCGACCGAGACACTCTCGGTCGACAAATTTCTCGACCGAGAAAGACCCAGGTAGCCGTTAGACACAGCTGACAAGGTAGTTGGCAGTTGGAGATGAACGTTTTAAACGCTTGATCCAGAGTGCTTGTCGTTCGACAAAACCTCGACCGAGTAGGTATCTCGGTCGACAATTCCTCGACCGAGATGGACTCTGACAGCAACTGCAGAATTAATTAACTAGCCATTGCTAATGCAACTAACTTATACCTAACGGCTAGTTAAGCACTTAGAACCCCCTAGAAAGTGTCTAGAACGTCCTCAAGCACTTGTAGGACATTCCTATAAATAGGACATGCCTTAGGACACCAAAACTCACCTATTACACACTTGAGCAATCTTTGAGCATACACTTGCATTGAGCAACCTGTTTGTGAGCAATTGAGCACATTTGCAATTGGCTACTTTTCTCTTGGCTCAAATTTCGTGTCCTATAGGCTAGTATCTCCTATCCACAGCAATCATACTTCCATATACATTGATTAGGAGATCTATACGCTTGATATAGGCAAATCAAGCCTTGTGCTTCAAAGGATAAGTTGTAATTTCCATTTTCCTTTCTTGTTCACTTTCATTGCTTGTACTCTCCTTGCTACTCCTAGGTTGGAGGCTGCGGATTGGAGAGGGTCGTGATCTTCTTGGTGAAGAAGGAGACTTTGAACTACTTCAAGAAGGCTGGTGCAACGGGAGGTTACTTCAAAGAGGAAGGCTACTTCAAGGGGGAGCTTGGAGTTACTTCAAGAAGGCTACCTCGAGTTGGTGCATCTACTTCTAGCAAAGGCTGTTCAAAGGGGTGTATGAAAGTATTGTATTTTGTGTAATTCCTTGAGAAGGTAATAAAATTAATATTTTCAAAATCCCGGTTGGGTAAGCAACCGGGTAGTGGACTGACAACCTTAGTATTTGCTAAGGTTGGAACCACTCTAAACCCTTTGTCTCCTTCTTGGTTTCTCATTTGTGGTTGTTTGAGTTAAATAATTGTTAAATTAATTTAAAACCCTATTCACCCCCCCTCTAGTGGTTTTTCAAAGCACACACACACCTCTTTGCCCGATATGGTTTAAAGCACACATACACCTCTAAAGTGATATGGTAAGCACACATACACCTCTAAAGTGATATGGAAGCAAGCACACACCTCTTTGCCCGATATGGTAAGCACACATACACCTCTAAAGTGATATGGGTAGCAAGCATACACCTCTAAACTGATATTGGGTTAAGCATACACCTATTGGATGATATAGTGTTGAGCACACATCTGTAAAATAATACGATGGGTAACCCAATACACTAGATGACAAAAGTGCTAAGGTGGCTAATACCCTAGAACATGTGATGGCCAATACACTAAAGTATGGTGTGGCAAATATCTTCAAGAGAGGTGAGGACGTTATACTGATGTATGGTGAAGGTGATACACCATATGATTGGTAGGGTTGATACCTTGATGGGTAAGGATATGAGGGATATGATGAGATCTAGCTCAATATACACCTAACCCAATACATGTGTTCAACTTGACATACATGATTCGATATGATGCACCTTGTAAAGGTGAGGGTAAAACACTCTTAGGAGTGATGAGTGTAACACCAAGTAATGATGTGGTTTGGTTAATACCTTGATAGGCAAAACACCTAAAGTGGTTGATAATGATATATCAACAATGGCTTAACTCGAGATGAGTCTATATCACT
Source organism: Alisma plantago-aquatica (assembly GCA_963693085.1). NCBI lineage: Eukaryota > Viridiplantae > Streptophyta > Magnoliopsida > Alismatales > Alismataceae > Alisma > Alisma plantago-aquatica. Next base: position 1,133,133,075 of record OY856411.1, on the reverse strand, counting down.
TGATGATAGGTTGGTAATTCAAATGTGTGACTTATGGACAATACACTACAGGATAAATGTGATGTGTTAGTGTATAAAGTATTAGGATGGGATATACCAGAATACAAGATAAGTTGATGAACTTAAGTAAGTTAAAAGCTATGAGGGAAGTAATATAACAAGGCATGATAAATATCACATCCAACACCTCAAGGTTGATGCACCTTAAATCTAATATACTTGGATGAGTAACACATGAAGTGTGTCATGTAAATTGTTACATTGAGATGTAATTCACTTTGATAAGTGTAGGCTAACATACCTTGAGAAAGGGTTAAGCCAAGATAATAAAGTATGATGTAATCAATATCCTAGAGAGGATGAGAGAGAAACTCATACCTTGTGTTGATAATCATTTAATGTCAAATGATGAGAATATATAAGTATGATTGCATACTTATGATATGAATATATGTTCCTAGATGTTTGGAGCAATGAATTAGGGTCTGGACTGATAATATTAACTTGAAACACTATTCAGCTATAAAAGGAAACCCTAACCCTAATAATGGGGAAGGATGTATTGCTCTTATTGCATAAGCCTTGTGAGGCATGTTAAATACTTATATGATAAGTATAATGTTTAATGGACTTGTGAGCCATGTGAATAAGTTTTTGCCTAGTGAGAGATGACAAGATGTGTAATGGCCTTGTGAGCCATGTGAATAAGTTGTTTCCTAGTGAAAGGTGACAAGATGTGTAATGGCCTTGTGATCCATGTGAATAAGTTATTGCCTAGTGAAAGGCGTAATGGCCTTGTGAGCCATGTGAATAAGTTGTTGCCTAGTGAGAGGTGACAAGATGTGTAATGGGCTTGTGAGCCATGTGAAAAAGTTGTTGCCTAGTGAGAGGTGAAAAGATGTGTAATGGCCTTGTGAGCCATGTGAATACTAGTACAACAAGTGAAATGAATACCTTGGTTTGAGAACCTAGAGGTAATGGTTACCTGTTATAGAGGTTACAATGCTATGTGATGATCTAAGGCTTTGAATACCCAGATCCAATAATCATGATAATGATGATGTGAAGGGATGAGAATTCCCAATATTGTGATAGGGGACTGAGATCCCAAGTATCATGTGTCTTAAAGATTTGAAAATTTCATAATAGATGTATTACACCTTTCTTTGTAGCAATTGTTTTGATTAGTAATGATAACTTGGTTGATGCTAAACGAATGTTGTAATGCACTTAATATATCACTAGAAACCATAAAATGTTGCCCTGACCATAGATCCATCAGTGTTAAAATTTGTTGAATGGTGAAATGGGCTTCTTGCGGCATAACCTAGAATGCATATTTTTTAATATGTGGGGCCATGGAGCCTAAGTGTCCATGACTCAGTATTTTCACAAGAATGTCTCAATAGAGCATGGTGAACTGATCCGTGGCTCAGAGCATGGCGCCTATGTGACCATGGCTCAGAGTATGGTGCCTAAGTGACCATGACTCAGTAACTGGGGACAGTTGTTGTAGATGTTTCCCCTAAGAGAGCACAGTTGACACTATAGCTCTAAGCTAGGATGCCTATGTACTCTGGAACAACTATATTGCAGCTTACACAAGATGTCCTGCTAAGCCTAAGTGGTCTTGTACTGACCGAGACAAGGGAGGTCATGGCAACCGACTCTTCCATTGACGTTGTATGGTACCGACTTGTGAGAAGTTTGTGGTCAGTTGGAGATGAATGGGGTATGCTTCATCTCCTCAGGGTATAAGTGTAATTGTAAAATATGTTTAGCCATGTAGCATATCTACTTAATTATCAAATATGGAAAACATTGTTTGATGTGTAATACAATTATACATCTTAGTTGATAGATTCTATTTATGTTTCTTTACATTCCTTGCAAAGAAGATAGATGATTTATAACTCTACCATGGGTAGATGCAATGTTCTCCTTAAGAAAGGAGATTATCTTATTCTGTTCGTACAATGATTAATCCTACCTGTTAAATATAAAAGAACCCCTACTCAGTTTTATAATGTTTATCTACAATAATAATATGGTCGAGAAAGAGTTATATCTCTCACTGGGACAATTGTCTCACCCTATGGGATCCACAATTTTTAGGTGGACGTGCACGAGGCGGTGGAGACCTTTCTGTAGAGGAGGAACAACAGTTGGGGTAGTAGTAACAACTCAGGTTGAGTGTACTGTTTGTCGTGACTTGTAGATATAAGTCCTATGTGTCATCTCTGTACTCTCATGTCCTTGGAGTTAGTTCATACTAGTTTCATGATTGATCTGAGATTTTGGATTGAATGCCTCGAGGTTTTATGTTGCTCCAGTATGTGTTTTGATTGAGCAACTGTTATATGTTGTTCTCGAGATGAGATGAAACAATGTTGTACAATGTAAATCATGATATGTATGAGTTTTGTATCTTTCAGTAAAATTTTTCTGGACAAGGATCTCCTTGCAAAATGGTTTTAAATTTTTGTGATTTTTGTTAATCCATTGTTTATGTTTATTCCGCTTAATTAGTAGCAATTTGTTTGTCGTTTTGATGATTGTCGTTACAAGAAATAGGTCAAACTTATTTCAATGATGAAACTTTAAATTTATGTAATTACTAAAATATCTTGCTTCCATGTTTTTCAAATGAAAACAATTTCACTATGACACATCTAGATCACATGATTTCCATTTAATTTACCCTCCAATGCCTGCTTAGGGTAACTTTTATGTCATATAGATGAATGATATCTAGCTTCATTTCTTAATAAAACCTATTTAAATGATCTAATATCACTATACCTTAAAATTAATGTCCACATTGATGATTCTCAAGATTCAAAAGTAGGATGATTCATTTATGTGGAAAATGGTTAATTATGTAGTATATGGATAAGTATAATATCCAAGATGTTGAAATTGGGTTTGTGCATGTTGGTGTCATTTTTTTACCTGTGGTATAACATGGAAATTGTATCATTATTATGAAGATGAATAAAATGGAATAATATCAATTGTAACCCTATCTCAGATAATAATATGTTTATTTGAGCCCTATAGAACTTTCCTAATATTCTAGGTTTAGGAAAGGGGACCACGATCTTTTATAGAAACCATGAATGGTGATATAATTTCCTAGTCATAAATTTTAAATATTCACATGATAACATAGACATCAAAATGTGGGGTACCATTGGCTTTTATTATCTCAAAATATGAGTTTGACTATGAACCTCACTAGGGGTATGAACATATTTGTAGCACCAAATTTACAACACTACTTTTGGGTTGATGATAACATGGACTCTAATGTTAAACCAAACTTACCTATTCCAAGGACATTGAGTGATTTTTATTTCTTACCATAATATAGAGGTAATGGGCGTTGAGCTGTCAGATTTAAACCTAGTGATGCGGGTCCTGGACAAAAAAACCCCTACAATGAAATACTCATATAGATTGAGGCATGCTGAGATCTTGGTGGGATAATCTTTTTGGTGAGGTAAGTAGATTTATTTTAGTAGTTGTTTCTTGATGGGTATAGTTCAATATAATTCAGAAAAAGTAATAATAGATGATTAAATAGACAAGTAGATATGTTGACACATTTTTTTGGCTAAGAATAGGGCCCCAAATTACCCTAATCTATTGTCTCTAGGTGTGCAGATTGTGGAAATCCACTATGTTGCATTGAAGGGATCTAGAGGCGGGGTGAATTGATGTAAAAGTACTTGCACAAAAATCTTCAGACCTTCAAGTTACTTCAACTAAGCACAATTGCAAGTAGTGAGTTTGATGTCAATCTAAGCATGCATAGCAAGGGTGAGAGAGATTGAAACAAGAACTTAAACAAGCTATTTTAGAGTGGTTCCACTCTACACACTAGGAGAGAGTCGGTCCACTACCTAGAGAGGTCAATCTCTAGGATTTCTTAACCATGTTTACTCCTTTTATTCACTTATAAGAGTTACAACATATGACCTTCCTTTTCTAGGATAAAGATACCCGACTTCCCTTTGAGGTCAAAGGAGCCAATAACCTTATAAACAATGTCATACCAATCCAAGAGCTAGTCTTCCACCTCATCAAGGTCTTACCCACTCTTACAAGTAGTTGGATGGTTCACCAAGGAGATCCCCTTCTTGAACTAATTCTTTAGCCTTAAATGATTTAACCACTCAGCTCCTTTGATATTCCACCTTGTCCTGGTCCTTCATCGCAGAAGCTTTATGCACCTTCTTCTACATCTTGAAGAAGCTTGAAGCTTCTCCTTCACTTGGAGAAGCTTTCACCAACTTGATCTTGAAAAAAGGGGTTGGGAAAAGAGAAAATCGGAGAGCTTTACAAGTATACATTGAAGTATCTCTCTCACAAAGATCATGTCTCACTTAGAATGATGAATTGAAGTGCAATCAAGAGAGAGAAAGGAGCTCAAGTGGACTGGATGCACTTAACTATAGCAAGGATATTGAATAGCATGAAGGAGAAACCTTGGAATGAACTCTAATAGATCCAATTTATAGTTGGGGGTGTCCACTAGAGGGTGCAAACACTTAGGAACATTTACTAATCACTTGGAATGTTGCAGCATATATAATTTCAAGTTTTCCAACACTCTAACGGTTAGAATCACTTTTTTAGGTTTTCTGTACAGTGCATTCGATCGAGTTTCAATAAAGATAACTCGACCGATTGCACTATGTGACAAAGACAATTTAAATCATCAGTTGAGTTTGTCCTGGTGGAAATTCGACCAATCCATTTAAATCAGGTTTGGGCTATGCAAGGATCAGCCGAGTTCTATGAGTCTGCAACTTGACTGATCAAGGTCATTCTCAAAATCCATCAAGGACTGGTCAAGTTTGTGACTCGACCAATGAATAACCTGTAATGAATTTTGGTAAATGGATTTTGAGTGATCATACTTTCAAAATAAGGGTCACTATTTTTTTCGCATCTTAGTTACAAGTAATATCATCAATTCAAATGATTACAAAATTATCTAAGGTGATTTGAAGTGATTTCCATAAAAGTGCATTTGTATTGCTTTTGACTTGAACTAAGGCAAGCTAGGGCTTGGTGAATTTGATCCTTTTCATGTACCTAATGTAGGAAATTAGTCTCAAACAAACATATTTGATACACATGAATGGAATGGTTAAGTCATTATCAAAATATGGACAATGCATAACACTTAGGTCAACATTCTCCCCCTTTTTGACAATGACAAACCATTCCACAACATATTGAAAAGGATATGAAATTTAAACTGTTAACAATGTGAAAATATGTGAAAGTTAAGACCCTTACCTTGTGAGTTGTAAGGGGATACATGAATGAACAATGTGAATTTCTCCCCCTCATTTCATTCTTACCTAAGCCTACATGGTTAGACTTTCCACAAGTAACCAGAGCACATGTACATACTATATGGTCCTCTAGCAAGTAACACAATATGTAGATAATTGACAAGATAAGGATCATATAAGCAATAAAACAATATGGATGAGGTCAATTCTTCCCCTTTGCCATATTAAAAAGGCAGGGAGGTAGAAGAGCTAAGAAACACAAGTCTTCCCCATAGGCACAAGCTAAAGCAATCAACCACAAATAGCACACACGAAACAAAAATGACGCATAGAGAAACAAGCAATCCAGTGTCATAATTAAAATATAAGATAATATAGAAAGAACTCATAAGATATAGTCAACCAAAAGTTATGGTACATAAGAATAAGATTACAACACTAAACATGTCATCCCCAAAAAAATCACAAACCATCGATAAAACAACAAGATGATAAAATAGTACACCTCATACACAGTGCCCAAATGTCTTAGTACAAAATAGTCTAAAAAGATAGATATGATCAGCACCTAAAAACTATACATCTAAAACATCTAAGGTATACCTATGCTATTTATATCGACGGGGCCATCATCAGAAACTTCTTCATCGACCTCAGGCTTCGAGTCCTCATCGTCATCTAAATGTGCAACAAAGACAACAACAACCTCACCTTCATCTCCAGAATATCCAACAAATTTGTCATCAGAATCAACCTCAGATCCATCATCCTCTGTGCCCTTAGCATCATCAGCCTCATCCTCAATAGCTTGGTCAATCATATCCTCATCAACAGGAGACCAAAACCAAGACCTGGCCATTTGGGATTGTGCTCATCCCATGACATCTATAATTCATTGGCTTGCTCAAAGGAGGGAGCAGAAGTCCCAAGGCAAATCCAACAGAGGAAGAGCACCATGAGCAGGTCCACCATTAGTAGTAGGGGTGGCAGCAGAAGCAGTAGGTGGAGGGGAGGGGTAGAAGTGATTGTATGAATAAGAGGCATAGTCACTACCCGGGTATGGTTGGTAGGAAGTGTATGGATGGCTACATGATAGGTTCATGTTTGACATTATCTTCCATAGGTCTTGGTGGAGATGATCTTGAACCTAAAGGTTATATGCCTGTTGGTGTATCATGTAACCCAGAAGGACTTCACTTGACACTGAGAAAGAGGTGCGGTTAGGTTAGGGTGGTCGTGGAGGTGGATGGGCATGGGTGGAGGCAGAAGTGGAGGCTCCAGGTGTGGTAGGGGAGGTAGAAAGGAAAGTCTTCTTGATCATAGTCTCACTGATACATACATCATTTTAACTAGGTTTGTAGTGGAGATGATGGAAAGGAGACATCTGAGCTGCAATGGAAAAGAGACCATAGATCAAGGCATGGTAGGGGTTGTGCCACGGGTGTTCTTCCTAAAATCAAAATAGGTCATGTGATGTATAATGTATGGTGTCCACTTGACTTTGACATTCTTCAAAAGACAATACGTAACATCCCAATTTTTCCAAGAGTAATTTGAAACCTAGAATATAATTTTTTAAAATAAAAAGAGTTGAGGGACTTAATGCAAAAATACCACATATGAAATTACTTAAAAGATAATGAAGTGAGAAGAGTAAAATAGGTCTCAAAATACAATTTTCTTTCATATGGGCATCATGTGTTACAATTAACTCAAAGATGTAAATGTTGGGTTCTTTTCTATCTCCTCCAATGAAGTTACTCAAAAAGGCACAAAAGGTAGAAAAAAATAACTTTTGAGTGGATAAGTTATTATCTCAATTTTTTTATCCAGAGTTCACAAAGGAAAGCCTTTTTCACAATATTTAATCAATTAGTGCATTAAAGTTAAAGATGTTATTAATAATGAATTTTTTGGAAATTTCTAGAAAAAGTGAGGTTGAGAGTAACCAATGGGCATAATTCAATCCTAACTTGCACCAAAAAGAATTAATATAACTAAATAAAATTACTTGTCAAGTTTGGATGGAAGAAGAATTATTATGCGACTTAAATGAATCAAATAAGGAAATTACTTAAGGGACAATAAAATATAAGTAACTATTGTATTTTGGCCCCAAGTCTTTCCCACACTTATATAAAGTCATTAAGAACTTTCCTTCAAAATTTGGGAATAAAAGGATTAACAGAGTGAGAGATATGGATTTTATAAGTTTTGCTAAAGTCTAGAGGATTGTATGAATATGATTTAAATGTCACAATTTAAATCGGATAAGGAAACCTAGGGCTCGAACCTTTAATTTTGTCACACGGTCCTAGTGGTCGTTGGATCAAGATCTAACAACATCAGGGTCATCTCCTACCCTCAGACCAAATAGGAAACAAGGCAATAGTAATCACTGATTTCTTTCCTCCTCCTCTCTCCCTCCAGTTCATGTGCAAGTCTAGAAGTTTTCCGGTTGAATTTGGTAGGTGATTTTGAGAACATCCATCCTAACTTTTGTCTAATTTGGAGAGCAATAGAAGTTTACCCCTTTTCTCAGACCTCTCGTTGGCTACTCTCCATAGCCCGATCTATATAAGGGGTTATACACCCTCTTCGAGGATAGTTTTGTCTCCCAAGGACTCTTCATGAGTTCATGGTCCTCCTCCCACCCTCAATCTTCTAGTTGTCCCTTCCTTCCCCAATCTCTTCCTCATTTTCTCATTGGTACCCCACTGGAGGACTCCCCTTGTGAATCCCCTTTTTCAGATCGCCTCTTGGCCAATATATGGCATACACGAGTCTGACTTGTTGTGTCAGACTTGTTCGCACCTCTTCCTACTGCTTAGAGGCCTAGGATCTCTATGTCAGCCGTTGTGTTGACCTCCTAGGAAGCCTTCTTACGAGGATGCATCAGATCGAGGTAGAAGATGAAAATCAGTCAATTTACCAACATAACCTCAACTCATACACTGGATATCAAGGGCGCTTTCATCTTTTAGGATTTTTATCAAAGGCCACCCATGTGGACATGTGGCTGCGACCCATTGGCTGCACCGAGCCCATGTTGCCCAGTAAGGTAAATGATCTTTTCAGATGTGGCATGTCCTCATTAATCAATTAATGATAATTACTAGGATGATCAGATTGACATGAGTTATATATGAAAATTGATCAGAAGAATGCAAGGAATTCAATAAAGATAGTTTCAAGACCTAATTCTGATTCTAATTTGAAAAGTACCTAATGTTACCAACTTTAATGTGCTAATTGTATAAAAAGCCTAATTCCTTAGTTTTAATGATCATAATATGTTTAAATGATCCTAATTGTAAAAGTCTAACCTATTTGGATAAAAAGATCACCTTGGATCTAATTCAAGATTAATAATTCACATGTTATCAAAATTAGGGTTTTAGGTGATGAATGGAATATAGATTGATATATTCCATTTTATGAATAGGGTGTTTAGGGTTTTCAACCCCAAGGGCATGATTAGGGTTTATTGAAGCTAGGAAGGAAGATCAGATCTCCTCTTAGTGCAAGGTAAGTGGTCCATGCTAATTGAAAATAAGTAATGTTTTTTTTTATGTATGTATGTATGCAATGAATGTTATGAAGGTGTTATCTATTTCAATAGCTTATAATCAATGAACTTGTGATGAATCAAATGTTATCTTTTTACTATCCATGTTATGGTATCGTCTTCATGCACATTAAGAGTAAAGTTAATATTAACATTTAAGAGAAAATTAAGAGAAAATTAAGAATTTTAAGAGAAAGATAATGTTAAAAGACACTTATATAAGATCCTCATCAAGAGGCTCCTCAGAGAAAAACTAAGGGGCACTTTGATTCATAAGAGAAGAGGCACTCTAGTACAACCCAAGAGGCACTCCGGTGCAACCTAAGAGGCACTTCGGTGAAATATAAGAGGCACTTCGGTGCATAAGAGAAGAGGCACTTTGGTGCAAAACTTGAGGATTCTTATATAAGTCAAGATAAAAGAAGTCATTTAAAAGAACTTGTGTCCCTTTTTCAAAGTTTAGTGTTCAAAGTTTATTTCAGTTTACATGTTTCCTTAAAATTATAATATGCTCAATTCCACTTACCATTGGTTTTATGCATGGCTAGGGGCGCGATGCCTGTAGGTAAGGAGCAAGCTTAGGAGGAAGAAGATTTTTGACATGCAAGAAATATCTCAAGGAATCTTCAAGAAGAAAAGACCTGGTGGGGTGCCTTTTACCAAGATTATACAGAGTTTTAGATATCTTTTACATTATGTATAATCTTGTTATAAAAGTAGATTAGATGAACTTGATGTAGATGTTCTTTTTCCAAAACTATGTATGAATCTAATTTTATCCAATGCAAAGTGTTTCATTTATTCAAATTGCAATTGAATATCATCTTTGTGACACTCCCATGAGTAAAGTGCTTCCGCTCAGTGATTTATTTATGTTGTGAAAAGTGGGGTGTTACACTATACATGATCACATTAGTATTTTTTACAATTTTCATTTGGTTTTTCTTTGGATGGACATTGTAGTTAACTGCCAATGCAATCTGACAATTTTTGAGATCCATGGAAGAGGATGGAATGGTTATCTTCTTTCTATAGGAAACATTGGGCTTCTTCAAAAACTTGTGAATATTAGGAAGAGTAAGATCGAAGCTTTTGTAGAAGTCCTTTGGTCAAGCATGGAATAATTCAAATAGTTAGCTCTTCATCTATCAGTAGTCTCAGTACCATTGAGAAAGATATTCAAAGAATCTTCATAGATGGTAAATTTGGTATCGACAATCATGGAAGTCTAAATTACTTGAGAATTAGGTGGTTGAACAATAGTATCATAGTTCCATTTGAGTTTTGCATAAAACTTATGGACCACCTTAGTGCTAGTGATAGAATTGTGGAAGCACATGCGTTCAATGCACAAAGTATCTAGATGATGGGAAGAAAACAACTCAACAACCTCCTTGATAACTATCTTCATGATGAAAAGAGGATCAAACAAAGCTCTACTAGGGAAAGGGTTCCTAGGAAGGAGCTCTTTATAGCGATGTAAAGCTTCAGAAGGAATGAAGGATAAGAGGCAAGGAATAGGGGAAGAGGATGCTTCTCCACTTGGGATGGATCTCTTTGTATGGTTGGAAGCCATGGAGGTGGATGGCAAGGAGAGGTAACTGAAAGAGAGAGAACATCATCAGTAGGTCATCTAGCCACCTAGGTAGGATATGGAAGAGGCAAGGAAATCTAAACGAAGGTTGGGAGAGGAGGTGTGAACCTAGGGTTTGAGGTCAAGAAAGTTGGGCCTCAGGATCGGTTGACTTTTTTCTAGTTGAGAGGAAGAAAAGTTGACTGATACCCCTTTTTAATTTGGTCTGGCTCGGTCGTTGATCGAGTTCTGATATGTGGAAACTCAATGAATCAGGTATTTCCATATGACCTCAGCCAGGGATCGGTCGAGTTGGTAATTTGACCAATCAACAACCTGTCCAAAAATTAGAAATTTTAATTCCTAGCCTCTAGGGTGCTAATTGAATTGATTTCTTTTTCCCATTATGCATTTAGACATATTTAGGAACAATTCACTCATCATAGGGTACTATTTTGTGATAAATCATTCGTTTGCAAAAAATACCCAAAACAAGCGGAACAAGGCATGAAAACAAGATGACTAGAGCATGTTGCAAGAAAGAAATGTTCAATTTTAAGAGAGAAACATAAAGGTAAGAGAACAACTGTGGATCCCCACACCACAAAAGAGAGATTACTCAAAACAAAATTGCGGAAGAAAGATTAAACAAACAAATTACTAGAAAATTACTAAAAATTAAAACTATTTTTATAAAATTGCCAAGCAACAAAAAACTTTTCATATGAGTCCTTTCATGCCTCAAATCACTTACTATGTGTTCCATCATCGTGTTACCAAAAAACTTGTTCCAAAACATATCTACATGTTTCAACTACAACACAAGCCAACCACATATTGAAAGCTCATCCACAAAACATCCCCAAAGACCCGAGTGTGTAGGGATAACTCTAGGACTCTAACAACAAAAGACATCTAGAAACACTCTCAGCCTTGTTAGATACTACCTCTCTTACTTCTCCTCAACCTCTGTTGCACGGTCTCTACCTCCTCATGCACGTCCACCTAAAAAGGATGTGGGACACCCACGGGGTGAGATTTCAAATCTCAGTGGGAGATATAACTCTCCACCAACTCTATTATTATCACAGATAATAAGATTAAAGAAAGCAGTAAACTTACAAATATGATAAGTAGGAAATAATTATTAATAGACTAAGAAATTACTATTGGATTATGTAACATCTTAACATTTTGAAAGGAATATGAAGAACTTGTATATTTTCTACCAACAATACTGTATAAAATTAAGCAAGGCCTCATCCAATATTTTTGTGTTTCATCCTATTTAAGTATACTACATGGCTATTTACATATTTTATTATGCCCCAAGAATTTGAGTCATACCACCCAAATCCAACCAACCACTACTAAGTCATAATTGGTTCCATACAAGGTCAATGGAAGAGCCAGAATGTAACATATTACATCTCAGACCCTACCGTGGAAGTTGACATTTTGGACTTAGCCAAACAAGGTTGAAGGTTAGACATAAATAGATGTCTAGTATAAGCCCAATGAGATAATGCATGTATAGATCACCTTAATGTAACCTAATGTTCTAACATTAATCTTAGGTTTATAATGGATACATAAAATATGCCACATAACTCATTTTGGTGGTAATATGAAGATTAGAAACTTAATTGGATGAATAATTTAGATAATGGGACGTTAATAGGCCATATGACTTATCTCATAAAAATAAGTATCAAAAGTAGAAACAAACTTCAAATTCAAAATCTACATATCAAAATTAGCCTACATGTCAAATTTCATCTAATTTGGACAACCTTGAAATATTAGGATAGTTTAGGAGAGAGAAAATGAGTAAAAGGTATAAGTAATGAATAATGTGATTATATAACTTCAAAATAAGTAAATAATGGCAAATTCAAATTCAAAACATTAAAGATAACTTGTGGATGAAGTTTGGTCCAATTTGGATGTTGTTTGTGAAAGTTATGCAATTTTAGCTACATTCTGGGCTTCTCTACAATTTACCCAATTGGGAAGTTCTCATTGCAAATTGTCACATGCATTATAATACTTATATATTCTGTTACCATTCTCAAGTTGTTGAATCATAGGTCACCTACTTGCACCTTTGTTTGAAGGTGCTTCTTTCCAAGGGCATTTTAGGGATTACTCTCTTTATAAATGAGCTTATCTTTAGAAGCTATCAACCAATGGGGTTATATCTTTGATTGGAGGTTGTTTGGGATGGCATATAAGTGTCCATAAACCAACATTTGATATTAAATAAGCCTCTATGATCTGTCCTCTTGCATGGCCATGAAATCCCTAGGCTAAGGACACATGGAAAGCTTCATGGACACCTCATGCTTGACTTCTTCGTTATCCATAAAGGTTTGCATGTCCATAGGCACCCTTAGCATTGGCCACATGGAAAGTAACTTGAAACCTAGTGCTTTACTTCTTCCTTATCCATAAATTCTTTCATGTCCATGGACTCCCATATACATGACACATGGAAAGTCTCATAGACACCTCATACTTTACCTCTTTCCTTATATAGCCATATCTACCCCTTCCCAACTCCCAATTTGAAAACTCTTTCTCTCCTTTATTTCCTCTAGCTTATAGCACCATTCATACTCTGTTTTTCCACAAAGGTGTTGTCCCAAGGTAATAGGAGGTGCCAACCTTGGTGAAGAAGGCTCCTAGGGTTCTAAATTTTCTCTATTTAGGGGTTCTAAAGCTCCTCCTTGGTTATTTCGACCAAAACTAGTAAGTTTCCTCCTTTCCTTCCCTATTTTATGTTTTTAGTCTTCCTTCCACCTTCCTCCAGGTCTTAACCCTGGTCTTCCATGGTGAAACCCCACCTATAGCCCTTAAACACCCCATCTCCCTGTTCTTTTGTTAGGGTTTTTCACCTCTAAAGTGGAGAAGGTGCTTCTTGCTCGAGATAGGAACTTTGTTGGAGAAACCAACCTCTCTAAGCTTGGGAACCTTACTTATTGGACCTATCCACCTTCTCTAGAGGTTCTTTGGAGGACTAGTCTTGACTTGGACTATTTAGACTCTGAAGTTGAGATATGATGTATCCCCTATTCTTCAATGTTGAGCAATTCACCTATGCTTATTTATTCTCTTTGTCCTATGGACATTAGCCTATACACAATGTCTTTTATTTTGAAAATCATGGTTCGTGTGAAATACCTTATTTGATATTGATCATGTGATCATGGATATTCTTTAAAACTCCTATCTTATGATTTATTCATGATGGAACTCTAAAATATGTCATGTGATGTCTTTTTCCCACTTATGAGGTGGGTGTATATGTTGGTCACTTATGTGGTGACTAGTTTATATATTAAGACTATACTTTCTACTTGCCTCTCCACTTAACATGATATGTGATTCAGTAGCACTAGAGTAGTGTAATTGCATTGGTTTTTATGGCAGATGTGTTATTTCCTGCCAAGCAGATGTGATATTTCCTTCTCTTTTGGGATGGAAAGGAACCTCATACCCAGGGCAAGATGTTTGATTCTTGTCCCATGTTTTATATATTTGGGAGATTGGCAGTATTTCTTTCTCTATCAATTTTTAAGTTTATGAGACTTGGCCACCTTTGTGTTTATATTGTTCTAGGGCTATGTTTATCTCACATGCATGTAGGTTGATGATATGGGGTGTGTGCCCTAATTCTTTACATGTTTTTGTGTCGCACAATCTTTATGTTTTATTAATGGCAAGTATTCTTTTATTATCATATGATTTCAATTCATTTTCTCTTGATACCCATTTGGGTGGTCCTTATCCTTTCTATGGGAATACTTTTATATTTGATGTCCTTTATTCCATATATTGCTCAATTTCCTATTTAGTATGCGCATACCAACCTTTGTTGATGTCGTCTATTTCCTCTTCTTGTTGGAGTATGCTTCCAACCCTATGTGAAGGACTTGGATGATAAGGCATGAAGTTTTGGACTAGCTTAAGGAGTTAAATCTAGGAGATAAAGTTATTATTGTTTAGATTTCCTCTACTAGATCCCTATGTTGAGGGATATGTGTAAACCCTTTGTGGGAGATTATGATGTTCTTTTGTAACCTTGTGATAAAATGATTGTAGTCAGAATTTTTATTCTGCTTCTATAATTTGGTTGTTTTGAATACCATTTATTGAAGTTTGAAAAATTTGCACCTACTCTAGCGTACCTTTGAGTATGTTTTGGAATGGATGTTTTATTCTTCAAATTTTCAGTAAGGGGGTGATCCTGCCTCTTTACATAATGGTATCAGAGCACATAATAGTCAGAATCTGAATATTTTAATTTTGTCTCCCTAGTTAGAATCATTGCCTTACCTTTAAGTGACATGTTTTCCCTACAGTTGATCAATAATTGATGAAGGGTTGATTTAGGATCCTATTGTTTCACGTTAGAATAATGATGAATAGATACCTAAAATACTTACAACTAAAAGATGCATAAGTAACCATAGTAACTTGAGGTTGTTTAGCTTTACCTTTAGGCAGATACTAGGACATGAAGTTGAAAGCAAAGGTGTATAGAAAGTATTAGGGTTTGAGGGATGGCAAGATTTTCCTCTGCACCACTAGCTTGGTTTACGAGGACTCCTGAATCCATTTGATGCTGGCCTGGCCTGAGCTGATATGAATTGTTCAAAATAGCATGCTTTTAGGAAATAGTAGCCTTAGACATCTATATGATTTATCTTTAGGGACCCTAATATGTTGAACTAGTCTCCCTGATGTAAAGATTCGTTTGAGGATAGATAAGAGCAAGTTAACCCATAGTTCATAGTTAGTCTTTACAAGTTATGTTTATTTTGTTTGCATGATGCTTATGTAGTTGGATGTAATTAAGTGTAGTTGAACCTTTTGTACCTAAAGAATAGTTTTGACTTAATAATATGAATCCTTTAAGGGGTGGTGAATAAGTTGTTTTCTTATATGTGTATGTGTTGATTTCGAGGACGAAATCCCTTTAAGGGGTGGTGTGTTGTAACATACTAGATCTCAGACCCTACACTGGAAGTTAACATTTTGGACTTAGCCAAACAAGGTTGAAGGTTAGACCTAAATAGATGTCTAGTATAACCCCAATGAGCTAATGCATGTATAGATCACCTTAATGTAACCTAATTCTCTAACATTAATCTTAGGTTTATAATGGATACATAAAATATGCCACATAACTCATTTTGGTGGTAATATAATGATAAGAAACTTAATTGGATGAATAATTTAGATAACGGGTCGTTAATGGGCCATATGACTTATCTCATAAAAAGAAGTATAAAAAGTGGAAAAGAACTTCAAATTCAAAATCTACATAACAAAATTAGCCTACATGTCAAATTTCATCTAATTTGGACAACCTTGAAATATTAGGATAAGTTTAGGAGAGAGAAAATGATTAAAAGGCATAAGTAATGAATAATGTGATTATATAATTTCAAAATATGTAAATAATAGAAAATTAATATTCAACACATCAAAGATAACTTGTGGATGAAGTTTGGTCTAATTTGGATGTTGTTTGGTCTAATTTGAATGTTGTTTGTGCAAGTTATGCAATTTTAGCTACATTTTGGACTTTTCTGCAATTTACCCAATTGGGAGGTTCTCATTGCAAATTGTCACATGCATTATAATCCTTATATATTTTGTTACCATTCTCAAGTTTTTGAATCATAGGGCACCTAGTTTCATCTTGGTTTGAAGGTGTTTCTTTCCAAGGGAATTATAGGGATTACTCTTTATAAATGAGCTTATCTTTAGAGGATATCAACCAATGGGGTTATTTCTTTGATTGGAGGTTGGTTGGGATGGCCTATAAGTGTCCATAAACCAACATGTTATATTGAAGAAGCCTTTATGATCTGTCCTCTTGCATGACCATGAAATCCCTAGGCTAAGGACACATAGAAAGCTTCATGGACACCTCATGTTGGACTACTTCCTTATCCATAAAGGTTTGCATGTCCATAGGCACCCTAAGCATTGGATACATGGAACGTAACTTTCCACCTCATTCTTGACTTATTCCTTATCCATAAAGGCTTGCATGTCCATAGACACCCTTATACATGACACATGGAAACTCTCGTAGACACCTCGTACTAGACCTCTTTCCTTATATAGCCATATCTACCCCTTCCCAACTCCCAATTAGGAAACTCTTGCTGTCCTTTATTTCCTCTATCTTAGAGAACCATTCCTACTATATTTTTCCATGAAGGTGATGTCCCAAGGTAATAGGAGGTGCCTAGCTTGGTGAAGAAGGCTTCTAGGGTTCCAAATTTTCTCAATTTGGGGTTTCTAAAGCTCCTCCTTGGTTATTTCAACTAAAACTAATAAGTTTTCTCCTTTCCTTCCCTATTTTCAGTTTTTTAGTCTTCCTTCCACCTTCCTCCAGGTTCTAACCCTGGTCTTACATCGTGAAACCCCACCTAGAGACCTTAAACACCCAATCTCCATGTTCTTTTTTTAGGGGTTTTCACCTCTAAAGTGGAGATGGTGCTTCTTGCTCGAGATAGGAGATTTGTTGGAGAAACAAGCCTCTCTAAGCTTTGGAACCTTACTTATTGGACCTATCCACCTTCCCTAGAGGTTCTTTGGAGGCCTAGTCTTGACTTGGATTATTTAGACTCTGAAGTTTAGGTGTGATGTATCTCCTATTCTTCTATGTTGAGCAATTCACCTATGCTTATTCATTCTCTTTGTCATATGGACATTAGCCTATATACAATGTCTTTTCTTTTGAAAATCATTGTTCATGTGAACTACCTTATTTGATATTGATCATGTGATCATGGATATTCTTTTGAACTCTTATCTTATGCTTTGTTCATGATGGAACTCTAAAAGATGACATGTGATGTCTTTTGCCCACTTATGAGGTGGATTTATATGTTGGTCACTTATGTGGTGACTAGTTTATATATTCTGTCTATACTTTCTATTTGCCTCTACATTTAACATGCTATGTGATTCAATATGACTAGAGTAGTGTAATTTCATTGGTAGATGTGTTATTTCCTGCCAAGAAGATGTGATATTTCCTGCTCTTTTGGGATGGAAAGGAACCTCATACCTAGGTCAAGATGTATGATTCTTGGCCCATGTTTCATATATTTGGGAGATTGGTAGTATTCCTTTCTCTATTAGGTTTCAAGTTTATGAGAATTTTCTTCCTTTGTGTTTATTTTGTTCTAGGGTTGCGTTTATCTCACATGCATGCAGGTTGATGATATGGGGTGTGTGCCCTAATTCTTTACATGTGCTTGTGTGTCACAATATTTATGTTTTGTTAATCATAAGTTTTCTTTTGTTATCATATGATTTCAATTCCTTTTTTCTTGATACCCATTTGGTGGTCCTTATCCTTTCTATGGGAATCCCTTTATATTTGATGTCCTTTATTCCATATATTTCTCAATTTCCTATTTAATATGCACATACCAGCCTTTGCTGATGTCATCTATTTTCTCTTCTTGCTGGGGTATGCTTTGAACCCTAGGTGAAGGACTTGGATGATAAGGCATGAAGTTTTGGACTAGCTTAAGGAGTTACAGCTTGGAGACAAAGTTGTTATGGTTTACATTTCCCTCTACTAGATCCTTATGTTGAGTGATACATGTAAACCCTTTGTGGGAGATTATGATGTTCTTTTGTAACCTTGTGATAAATTGAATATAATCAACATTTTTGCTCTACTACTATACTTTGGTTCTTTTAAATACCATTTATAGAAGTTTGAAAATTTTGCACCTATTCCAACATACATTTGAGTGTGTTTGGAATGGATGTTTTATTCTTCAAATTTTTAGTATGGGGGTGATCCCACCTCTTTATACGGAATCCATGACCTTCCCACACCTCTTGGTCAGAACAAGAGAAAACACCTTAGAGACATATTAGTCAAATGCAAAAATGACATATAGTCATGCTCAGGGATTGTCATGCATGGAAATCCACATATATATTCATGCCTAGCCTACCTTGGTAGAGGTACGATGCTAGAAGAATAGGATCATGCATGGCTATTCTGACAAGAAGGAGTAGCTACCGCATGGCCATCTATATCATAAGGAGATCAACTCACGCATGGTCATTTCACACAACCTGTAATTAAGGATGCAAGGGATTACTCGACTTGCACCTCACATATTTAAAAATATGCGCTCTGAGTTAAATTCATTTCACCATCTAGCAAATGCTGACACTAATTGGATCTATGGCACAGGGAAGGCTACAAGATTAGGTTCCACTTTATTAGTTAGGTCATTTAAGTTTCATTTAGCATCAATCAAGTTACAACGTACAACCTTTAAACAAATTCTACAAAAATAAGGGCATAACACATTACATGAAAGTAATTGAGCATATAAGGTGTGATCTCATCACTATATCACTTGATGCTTGTCATCACCATATTTTCCATCTCAAGGACCACATATTTTGGGGTAGCAACCCCTCATCTCATCACTAAGTAAATTATCATCTCATATAAGGCAATAAGCCATCATTAGGTCATAAGGCCCATCTACTTCCTCATTTTGTGTTACCAACATCACATATGCCTCACAAGGCTCATTTAATCATACCATAAACACCAAAGCTCTTATTTAGCTATGCATATGAACTTGTGTTACCTGTATGGTTAGAGACTTGAAGTAAGGAGGATAATACTTCATTACCACTACCATTTCATAAAGATTCAAGTCATTCACATTTCATCATTAGGGTTAGGGTTCTCTTTACCCGATTAGGGCTTATAGGATTGGATCAACAACCAACCTTAGATCATCACTTCCATTATCACAATAAGGTATGTTATTAAATTAAAGGTCACATAAAACAACACTCCTTCATTATTCATGCAACCATCCCATAGTGTATCATATCACACCATGTAACCCTATCATTAACATGATGTAACATGACTACCATCACAAGGTTTCAGTTAGACTATCATGTGGTGTATCAGTTTAGACCATCATGTAAAATAATGTTAGGTTAACTACGCATAAGATGTAATGGGTTAGCTACACTTGAGGTCTCAGATTAACTTCACTAGAGGTGTATCGATTTAGAACTCATGGTGTTAGGTTGATACTTGACATAGGATGTCAACAGGTCACCACCATAACTTGTCAACTACCTTTATGCAAGACACAAGGGTTAACCTTGCTACAGCGTGATGATTTAGCCCTACTAGAAATAGGTGTGAAGGGAAACACTAAGTATGGTGGGTAACCCTAGGTGTGATGGGTTGTTAGGGTTAGGGTTTCAGCAAGGCATCATGATTTACTTCCTTAAGGTGTATCAGGCAACTCTTCATGAAAGTGGGTCGGCCTCTTGCTCAACCAAGGTGTCACCATTTGACACTCAAAGTAGACCAGCTCACAAGATACTACCCTAGTGATGACGGGCTAACACCCTCAAAGAATATTGGTTTAGGCATCATATCGATTTGGGCATCCCTGGGGCATGATAGGTTAACACTCTCAAAACATGTTGGTTTAGCATCCCCCAAGTCATGAAGACTTGTCACATGATGTGTCAGTCTATGCACCACAAATCATGATGACCACCCACAACATAGTGCATGTTTGTATCAACTTGGTCATCTTCAACCTTAGGAAACTCGGCCGCAAGTCCATCTACTATCATGGCAAGAAAGAGCAAGACATAGGTAGAAACTTAAATGAAATTCCTTCATATAACCATCAACAACTACTAACATATAAGAGGTATGGGATTTAGAGATAAGGAACAACATAAACGTATGAAAGAGTGAAAATAACAAAGGAGGTTAAGACTTATATAACCCACCTCAAAGATCACCACCAAGATCCAAGCTCCAAGGTTAAGTCTTCAAGCTCACGAGCTCAAGGTAGAAGATGACCCACCAAATTTGATCACCACTACATCTCCAAGGAAGAAGATGAGACCAAGGTTAAGATGTCTTGAAGTGAAAAGAAGGTATCCAAGATCAATGGCTGAGAAGAATAAGAAGAAGAAAGCTTGGAAACATAGCTTACCAAGGTAAAAGATGAAGGATGATCATGGAACTCCAAAACTTAGGACTCATCCACCAAGCTCCAGGAGAGACTCTCTATATCCTTAAGCTTCTCTAGTTCATCCACCAAGAAGGAGAGAAAGCAAGGATGGCCAAAAGGATCCTCTTGCATGGAGAGAAAATAAATTATATACTGGGGGGATGAGAGATGGATAATGGAAGAGGTTTCATCACCTTAGGAACTTAGGTGTCACTTGTCCATAAAAAAGGGGGCCACATGCAACATCATGCAAGACATGGTGATAAGGTGTAGGCTAGATCTCACCCTCTTGGTCTCCTACCAAGATCATGCCTGATATGCCAAAAACCTACACACTCACAAACTGATAAGGCATAACCCTGCACACTCACAAACTGATTGATCATAACCCTACACACTCACAAACTGATATGACACAACCCTACACACTCACAAGCCAATACACAACCTCTCTAGGGCGCTCCAGCTCGAGACAACACATCTAAGTGCAAGGTACACCACACTCATGTGTTCAAAACATCACCAAGGATGTCATCACACAACCAAGACCCAAACAAGGTGTCCATATCTCTCTCATCTAGATGATGCCAAGAGAGAGAAGGAACACTCTAGAGGTGGCAAACTTGCACATCAACCCCTACTTCGGGTGAATTACATATTCCACCCAAACCTCACCACAAAACACAAGCATCATCCAAACAAGCTCAAATAAGAAACTTAAACTTTCTACATGCCCTAATTACATCTCACATGATTAGAGCAAGGTTCTAAGAAACATACTTAACCAAAACAAATAGGGTTATCCGAAAACATGGGCCAGGGTCCTTACAACAACTAGCTATAAGGCATGTTAATATCATTAAGAGCAATTATAAGAAAGTTTTATCTAATAAAAGAAAATTGCTCTATAGTTAGAGGTTTAGTGAAAATGTCTGCAAGATGATTCTCTGTGTCCACATCCATGATATAAATATCCTTCTTGGCAATGTGGTCACGAAGAAAGTGATGAGGGGCCTCTATTCGTTTATCTCTACTATGCAATATAAGATTGTAAGACAAGTTCATTGCACTAGTATTATCACAATAGATAGGAGAAGCATCAAAATGAATCTTAAAGTCTTAGAACATTTGCTTCATCCATAGGACTTGGACACAACAACTCCCAGCTGCAATGTATTCATCCTCAGTAGTTGAAAGAGCCACGTTGCTTTGTTTCTTAGAGAACCAAGAAACTAGGCAAGGTCCTAGGAAGAAGAAAGTGTCACGTGCACTTCGTATCAAACAAACAACTTGCATAATCAACATCACTATAAGCAGTAAGACTAAATTCTGTTGACTTGGGATACCATAGTACAAAATTTTGGGTTTTGGCAAGATACCTCAAAATCCTCTTAACCTCTATGAGATGTGATTTCCTAAGACTTGATTGAAAATGAGCACACAAGCCAACAATAAACATTATATCAGGTCTAAAGGTAGTTTTATAAAGTAAACTTCCAATCATACCTCTATAGACATTCTCATATACCTTTTCTCCTTGCTCATCTCTATCAAGCTTGGCAGTGTTTGACATGGGGGTATCCATTGTCTAGTGTTCTCCATCCCAAAGTGCTTAAGTAGTTCATTGGTGTACATGCCTTGGTTGTTGAAGTTCCCTTCTTTCGTTTGTTTAATTCGATTGCCAAGGAAGAAAGTAAGCTCCCCCAACATGCTCATCTCAAACTCACTCTGCATAAGAGCACTAAAATTCCTTGCAAAGATCAAGGTCAGTTCCACAAAAATAATATCATCGTCATAAATCTGAGTATCAAGAAATTGTTAGAAGTGTGTTTTAGAAATAAGGTAGAATCATATTTTTCCATGATATAGCCGTTATCTAGCAAAAAGTTCTTAAGTTTCTCATACCAAGATCGAGATGCTTGTTTGAGACCATAGAGAGATTCTTATAACAAATAAACATGATTAGACAAATTATCATGTTCAAAGAAGGGAGGTTAAGCAATATATACTTCCTCCTCAATTTTACCATTCAAAATGCACTTTTAACATCCATTTGATAAAACAAAAAATTATTATGAGCAAAAGAAAGAAACATTCTATTTGACTCAAGTCTAGCTACAAGTGCATATGTTTCATCAAAATCTATACCTTCTTGCTAATGTATCCTTGAGAAACTAACCTTGCTTTGTTTCTTACCACTTTTTTGTTTCATCAAGCTTGTTGCGGTAGACCCACTTGGTGCCAATCATCTTTCTAACACTTGGTCTTAGCACAAGAGTCCACACTTAGTTCTTCCTAAACTATTCCAACTCTTATTGCATGGCTAGGATCCATTCATCATCTTTGAAAGCTTCTTTGACATCTTTTGGCTCAAAGTAGGTGATGAAGGTGTTGTCTTCTTGTTCTTTATTGTAGGCAACCAGCGTCTTAACCCTTTCAAAAGGATTACCTATGATGATCTCTTTAGAATGATGATTTGGAAAGTGGGGGGTTCAATCCTTCTCTTCTTCTTTCTCTTCTCCATCACCTAACACCTCCTTTCCTTTATCAACAATGTTGAGTTCTTTTAAGTGAGGAATCACCTCATATGTAAAATCATCATTAACAATATTCTTGGAAATAGAGGGGTTAGTCTCAACAAATCTAACATTGATATATTCTTCAACTTTACATGATTCAATGTTAAATACTTTATAAGCCTTGCTAGTAGTGCTATAGACAAGAAAGAAAGCCTTGTAAGACTTCAGATCAAACTTGTCAAGCGAATTCTTGGTATTAAAAACAAAACAAAGAAAACCAAAACATGAAAGAAATTGATGGAAGGCTTTCTACCACGCCATAGCTCATAGGGCATTTTCTTTAAAGATGGATGAGTAAAAACCCAGTCTTACACAAACCATGAAGTACTAACAGCTTCGTCCCAAAATTTGTTTGGAATGTCATTCTATAAGAATGGTCCTAGCCATTTCCTATAGTGACCTATGTACCCTATTTTGTTGAGGTGTTCGAGGTGAAGAAAAGTTGTGTGCATAGATGGATTCCTCACAAAACCGTTCAAACAAGTCATTTTCAAATTATCCCCCATGATCACTGCCGATAGAGATGATCTGGCAAGAAGCTTCATTTTCAACTCATTTGCAAAAAGTTGAGAAAACATCAAGATTATCACTTCTTGAAATAAGAAAAAATGCTTGAGTATAGCAAGAAAAATCATCAATAATCACAAGACAATACTTGCTACCACAAAGTGATTGTGTACACATTGGTCCAGATAGATCAATGTGAAGAAATTCAAGAACTCTTTTTGTGTGAAGGACTCCTTTGGATTTGAAGGAGGACTTGGTTTTATTTCTTTATGTACAAGGTTGGCATTCCTCATGCTTTTTAAAATTCAATTTAGGAAGTCCCTTTACCAAATACTTTTTTCTCAACTTATTCATTTGATGCATATTTACATGACCAAGCCTATGGTGCCATAAGGAAATATCATTTGAATTAGCAACAAGACATCTACCAACAATAGGCTTAATAGAGTCAAGCAAAACAATATAGATATTACCATTTCTAGTTCCCTTATATTTATCATTGTAGGAGAGGGAATCTAGAAGAAAGCATTCAAGTGAGGTAAAAAGAACAAGATAACCATTATCACAAAGTTGACTAACACTGATTAAATTGTGATGTAGGACATCCACAAGAAGAACATTCTTGATCCATAGTGAATCACCAACATCACCCTCACCTATCACCTTACCCTTGTTGTTGTCACCAAATGTAACCGACCCTCCTTTCTACTTTGTGAAGTGGTTGAAGTGGATGATTTCATTTATCATATGCCTTGAGCGACCACTATCAATAATCCATTTCCCTTTTACCTGTAAGAAAGGAAGTTGTCAATAACCAACTCATAATTTGAAATCTGGTGTTACTTGGGGACCCATTTCATCTTTGGGTTAGTCCCCTTTTCTATATATGGACAATAAGTAGAGTAATGGTCATCACTCTTGCAATGCAAAAAAACCATAGGGTTCTTAGAGCCAGAAGACTATCCATGGAAAATAAGAGGTTCCTTGCTATTTTTCTTACCCTTTCCCTTGCTCTTGCTCTTTGGAGCTCCCCCTACATATCCCAAACAAGTAGCACCACTATGTTTGGTAGAGTAATATAGAACTTCATTGAGGGATTTCTGCAAGGAATCTCATAGTTTTTCACTATCATCATGAAGATTAATCACATTAGAAGATAAACTAGCAAGATCATCATGTGCATGAAGTAGGTCGGCCTCTAAACAGAGGGCTTTAGTAAGATAAGAATCTTTCTCTAAAGTAAGACTGCAACTTCATGAGTAGGAAATAAAGGTCTAGGAGAGAGTTCATTAACTTGAGCGAGTAATCTAGTTTTTCATTTCTAAGAAAAAAAGCTCATCAAGATAAACTCTATTCTCATCTTCAATAGCGTCACAAGCAAGCTTAAGATCATCATTTTCAGTTTTAAGTAAAGTGAGCTTATTTACTAGGGATAAATTTTTTTATTCCTTAAGACTATTGATGTTCTTAAGGTAGATACCATTCTCTAATTCAACTCCATTGTATTGGATCTCAAGGTAAAGAAACTGCCCTTGCAAGGAATCAATGCTATCAAGATGCAACTTCTCATTTTGATCAAGCATATCAATTTTTGCAAACAACTCATCTATGATTTTACCCAACCTCTTCTTTTTAGAATTACATTTAGAATAAGAAGAACGGGAAGCATTTAACATATCAATAAGAGTTTATTTGGATAATTCATGCAAGCTTACGTCACTCACCTCACCAAAGTCTTCACTTGTGAAGGCCATGAGTTCAAGATGACATTCTCCTTTATCAGAGCTTGAGCCAATTGAAGAGGATTCTTCCCAAGCCGCATGAGTTTCATCCTTGCTCCTTTTGTCCTTCTTATCCTTCCTCTTGTACTATCCTTCCTTCTAGTTGTCATCCTTCTTCTTGCGGCTTCTCTTGTGGTAGGCCTTCTTTGCCTAGGAGCATTCATTCTTGTAGTGCCCCTTTTGTCCACATTCATAACATCTAGGATTAGAGGATGAGGAAATCTTTCCCTTGAAGTGCCTGTCCTTGGAGTAGTTTGCTTCATGATCACTAGGGCTATCATCTTCACTTGAGAAGGGTGGATAGGACCAACAAGAAAGTTGTTATAGGAGAATCATTTCCTCCACTTAAACTTTTAAGGCATTATCTTTGATCCTATTTGATTCCTTCTCCTCTTACTTGTAATCTTCTTCTTGCTTGTCTAGAGCCTTGTCTCATGAGCTTGAAGGTTTATAATGATCTCCTAGGTGGCTAAGTCACCAAGACTTCTAACTTCTATAATTGAAGTCACCTTTGGTTCCCATCTCTTGGGAAGAGACCTTAGGATCTTGGAGTTTATAGGTCCTCTATTTAAGGTGTGTCCCAAAGTAGCAAGCCCATTGATGATGGTGTTGATCCTTGTGTACATCTCAACAACTATTTCTTTCTTTCCCATCTTGAAGTTTTCAAGCAGTCTATTGAGCATGTAGATATTTGACTCTTTGACTTGTTGTGTTCCTTCATAGGTAATGCACAACTTGTTCCAAATCTCGTGGGTTGTGTCCCAAGATGAGATCTAGTTGAACTCGAAGGGAGTGAGGGAAGTATAGATGATGCATATCACCTTGGCATCAAGATGTACCTTCTTGAGTGTAGCTTCATCCCAAGTATCTACATCACCCTTAGACTCTTTATATGGATAGATCATCACTTTCCACATGTCGTCGTACATACCTTGAAGGTAGAACAACATCTGCCATTTCCAATAAACAAAATTTGTTTCATTAATGACTGGGGGTCTCATGGATAATATAGGGACCCAAGTAAGTCGTCCATCTTCTCGTCTGGCATTTCGAATAAACAACATCTTCCATTTCTAATAAACAACATCTGCCATTTCCTCTAGGTTGAGGGACCCAAGTAAGTCATCCATCTTCTCGTCTCGTTGGAGATGTGTCAAGAAGGCCATTTCTCTAATATCACTTGTTGGATTTAAGGGCTCTAGAGGGGGTGAATAGAGCTAAAAACACTTGAACAAAAATGGTTAGACTTTCAAGTTACTTCAACTGAGTACAATTATAAAAAATGAATTTGATGGAAATCTAAACACAAACAACATGGATGAAGAGATTGAAACAAGCACTTGAACAAGATTATTTATAGTGGTTCCACTCTCCAAACTAGGAGAGATTTAGTCCACTACCTAGAGAGGTCAATCTCTATGATTTCTTAACCATGTCTACTTCATATAATTCACTTATAAGAGTTACAACATATGACCTTCTTTTTCTGGGACAAGGATATCAAACTTCTCTTTGAGGTCTAGGGAGCCAATAACCTTACAACCAAGGTCTTACCAATCCAAGAGCTAGTCTTCTATCTCACCAAAGTCTTACCCACTCTTGCAAGCATTTGGATTTCTTCACTGAGGAGGTCCCCTTCTTGCTCCAAGTCTTTTTCCTTGAAGGATTTACCCACTCCACTCATTGGATCTTCCTCCTTGTCCTGGTCCTTCACTCGGAAAGTCTTTGTGCACCTTCTTCTACAGCTTCAAGATGCTTGCACCTTCTCCTTCACTTAGAGAATCTTTCACCAACTTGATCTTGAAGAAAGTGGTTGGGAAAAGAGAAGCTTTGAGAGCTTTACATGTATACAATGAAGTAGCTCTCTCACATAGATCCTATCTTACACATAATGATGAATTGAAGTGTAACTAAGAGAGAGAAAGGGGCTCAAGTGGATTGGATGCACCCAACTATAGCATGGAGCTTGAATAGCATGAAGGAGAAACATTAGAATGACCTCCAAGAGGTCCTATTTATAGTTGGGGGTGTCCACTAGAGGGAACACTTAGGAACATTTTCTAACCGTTTGGGGTGTTACAACAGATAATATTTCCAGTTTTTCATAGGAACACTTATGAACATTTTATAGCCATTTGGGGTGTTGCAACGGATATAATTTTGAGTTTTGCAACACTCCAATAGTTAGAATCACTTTTTCTACATTTTTTGTATAGTTCATTCGGTTGAGTTTCGATAAAGATAACTCAGCCAATTGCACTATGTAACAAAGACAATTTAAATAACCGGTCGAGTTTGTCCTGGTGGAAACTCGACTGATCCATTTAAATCAATTTTGGGTTGTGCAGGGATCGATAAAGTTTTGTGAGTGTGCAACTTGACTGATCAAGGCCATTATCAAAATCCATCAAGGATCAGTCGAGCTTGTAACTCGACTGATGAACAACTTGTAATGAATTTTGGTAAATGGATTTTGAGTGATCAAACATTCAAATTAAGGTCCCTAATGTTTTCTCATCTTAGTTACAACTCATGTCATCTATACAAATAATTACAAAAATTATCCAAGGTGATTTGAAGTGATTTTCAGAAAAGTGCATTTGCATTGATTTTGACTTGAACTAAGGCAAGCTAGGGCTTGGTGAATTTGATCCTTTTCATGTACCTAATGCCTAAAATCAATCTCAGACAAATATATTAGATTCACATGAATGGAATGGTTAAGTCATTATTGAAATATGGACAATATGTAAGACTTAGGTCAACATGTTATCCCTATCCCTTTTGTTTTTTTATTTGTTTTTTAGGGTGTCTTAATCCTGATCCTATTTTTCCTTTCTATACATCTATGTCCACTATCAATTTGGTTTTCATCCATGCTTTATGTAAAAAGTTTGCATTTACATCCTTCATATTCTTAAAAAATTAATATATATACATATATATAAACATATACAATATATGTATATAGGATGAATGATAGATGTAGATTAGGCACAAAATCTGATCTAACCTGAAAACATATTGTTGTTATTTCTTTTTCCTCATATCTATGACTATCATGAGTCATGGGATTGCTTCCAAAATCGCTACAACTCGTCATATGCACTTCACACTCCTATAAACCCATGTGTCACAAAATGGGTGCCAATCTCATATTGGATCCCTGGAAATGATGTGGGATGAGAGTAAAGGTGCCTACATGACATTATGATGGATGTTAAAAGGACTTAAAAA
Organism: Alisma plantago-aquatica; assembly: GCA_963693085.1. Taxonomy (NCBI): domain Eukaryota; kingdom Viridiplantae; phylum Streptophyta; class Magnoliopsida; order Alismatales; family Alismataceae; genus Alisma; species Alisma plantago-aquatica. The sequence goes on along the minus strand of OY856411.1, from coordinate 1,133,104,457 downwards.
CATCATACTCTCCTAGCACTCATACTAATTATGATTGTTGTAGTCACAAGGTGTATTGGGAGTTGTACCTTTATCCGCTAAACCTGGGATACCCCTCGATGAGTGACATTAATCCATAGAGAATATAAGGAACAACTCCTCCTACATAGATCACACTTGAGTAAGGACATAATGTGGATATAAACTCATGGGTTAAAAGGGGGGTGTCAGCTTCCTATGCATATGTCCTTTCTTCATTGCTAAAATATTGTTGAGATAGTTGCTAACCCTTTTTGTGTTCAAATTTCAAACAATATTTTTCAAAGCTTAATAATTTCAAACACAAATTCCAAGAAATGTTTTTCAAAGATTAACAAATGCAAACATAAATTTCAATTTTTTTTTCAAAGATTAACAATCTAAAACTCAAATTCCAAACAATCTTTTCTAAAGATTAACAATCTAAAACTTGGATTTCAGACAATAATTTTTAAAAAAATTACAATCTCAAACAATCCTTTTCAAAGATTAATAATATCAAACTCAAATTTCAAACAATATTCTACAAATATTAATAAACTAAAAAGGGGAACATGTCCTGAAAACTCAGGCGAATAGGGGGTTCCTCCATGTTGTGTGAGAAATCATTCACCAATGTTAGGTCCACCCCAAAATCATCTTGGATTATGAGCCTCAACTAATTCCACTTCTACATTCAATTCCTTTTGAGTCTTGGACCACAACCTAAAACTCACCACACCATATACCTCATCTTCCTAAATAGGATCCTGGACTATGACCTCTTGGTTAACATCACAAAATTGAGAGGTGAGGCTTCCAACCACTCTTCATAGAAACCCCTAAAGATAGGATGAGAACACCATGGGGAAACAAAAGTGATTGATTAATCACAGTCACTAGACTAGTTAGGGATACCATACTCTTGATCAACCACCAGAACCCCATACAACTTTGAATGATTCTTTTGAGAGAACTTCCCAAAGGAACATCACATCCACCATCTTTGATTTTATGCCTTGGCATTGGCACATGTGTATTATGCAGAAGTTCCCTCATATAGCCCAATCTAGGGGAAAGAACCACCACCCAGAAAAAACAAAAAAAGAACTATATGATCAAGGGGAAACAAAAGTGATTGATTGATCACATTCAATACTATTGTATGACCATAGTAGCCCAGGTGGTAAGAGTTTGTGAAGTCCCAATGAAGGACCTGAGTTCGAACCTCACTGAAGGTACTTTGTGAATGGTAATCCACGCTAATTAGGCATGGGAGGGGGGTGACATATCACACCCTTTCATGCCTCAAGCATATACCATGTCAAATTCACCCTGTGTGGGTTCTCTGGTTCATTAAAGAAAAGAACTATACGTGTCCTTCATCATGGGAAAATCAAAATAAATCTAAAAGTATCCCTGGCATGGGAGGAGTGCTATTAAATATTTGTCTGATACAATGTGTACAAAGGGACCCATATGAAAGCATGTATTTTTCTCAAAAAGTTACACCCTATTTTTGAATCTCACTAGTGTTAATTTTAGGATATCACAAGACGACCAAGAATGTTGTTTCTCACCTGGTCTCACTACCGATCAGTTAGGATGGATAGAAACATCAATATGGATCGCCAATGCGATGGTAGAACAAAAGGGTATTCCATTCACGACAAACAAGGCAACCCATAAGAGGTGGATAAATGCAAGGAAGTCATCGTCGTTCCTAAAGTAATAGTCATTCAGGGACACCACCAATCTCAACATATACAAGAGGGTGGCACTATCTAGGGTTCATTGGACAAGGAGCTATACATGTCGGGTCACCCACACCACTTTTTCCATGTGACATGTCAAGTTTTGACTCACCTCAACTAGAAGCATTCTAGTTGGGGATCTATAAAAGTCTGGCATTCGGAAACATTTGGTCAGTTCCAATATCTCAAGAGGCAGTGACACCCTTCTTGAATCCTGAAGAAGAAACCAAAGTAAGAACAACGGGGAAGAAGTTATAGCCACACATGGAGAATCCCAAGGGGTTGAGAAAATCATCACTATCACAAAGGCTCATACACTATACCTAAATGACTTAGCACCTCTCCCTAACCTACATACTATGTATCCATTACCCCACTCCTGGTATAACATGTACATATGGGGAGTTTATGGATTCCCACCACTTGTATATATGGTGCCAACAACAAAAATCAAACCACCAGGTATACACATGGTGGACACATGTTAGTAAGCTATAGTAGAGGAACCCACTATCGTAGATCCCCTATAGCTTGACATCATGCAAAAAAATAAAACTACTAGAGGGGAAGAAAGACAATGGGAAAAAAATCAGTGAATTTTGCCACTTGCCATATGAGAAGCTACCTGACAATTTCAGCATGCCTAAATTCCATGACTATTCTGAAAGGGGGACCCCATGGCTCACATCAAGGCTTATTGCTTAGATACGATGGTAGTCCAGAATGACTAGTCCCACTTTGTCCTGGTAAAACAAACATGACATGACCTCCATCCACACATGAGCCAAGATGTCCAAAAAGTTTATCAGTCAATATGCTTAAAATCTAGAGCAGATTCTGACCAAGGAATATTTGGAAGCACTGTAGTAGAGCATATATGAAATCTTTTTTGAGTTCATTGGTTGGTGGAGGGAGCTTTCCGCTCAACTAGAATTCAAGTATATAATAATGAGGCCTCAGACATGGTGATCAGAAGCCACGCCAACTCTCACTACCCTCTTATCTTTACAAAGATAGAATACCTTCTTTGACCTCATACAAAAAGCCATGCGGATAAAAAATTCAATCAAGAGGGGAGTCTATCAAAACATAGGACTCACTTTATAGCCATCTCATGCCTCCTCAATGAGTAATTAGAAGTCTAAATGGGATAAAGAGAATACATCAAATGCCATAGTTTTCGGTATGTATGCCCAGAGAGCCAATCATACAATGATTATAATGGACGATGAAATACTTAATTTTATAATGATAAAGGTAATTTTTTCTATTACATTTGTCTCAATGATCATATGATAGAAACATAGTAGATGTCTAAGGAATGATGTTACTCAATGACATATGTCTTCAGGATGAGGACCTGAACAATGAGATCATATGTATGATAAGAGTACATACATTCTTGTTACATCCCTAGTCAGATATTATTGTGGAAGTAAAATATACATTAGTAATATATAAGACTACAATGTGTGTGGGTTGGTGATATAATCTCATTAGTCATGATATGTGATATCAAACCAAACACATAGATACATGTGAGAGAATAGTGTATCAGACAGACCCACCTTGAGAGTGATACATGGAGACCATGTAATGGTAATTAGAATCATCTTTTATAGTGATAGTGGTGATTGTGGTTCTTAGACCTGAAGTCACTATGCTCATCACATGTTATTTGATGTATTTTGACATCATACAATGTGATCTTGAATAAGGATTGCCATAAAGGTGGTTCTTGGGTACATTGTGACACACGGGGATTGAGTGTGAGTGATGTAGATGGGATTTTTCCCTCCTATATCCAGGCTACTTGATAAGCAATATTGAGAAACGTATGGCCATACTAGTGTGACTCAATATGTGATATGTGAGCTCACATGCATATCATACAATCTTCTCTAGTTCATGGAGCACATATTGAACTTTGAAGAGGATTATGATTTCATGCCTCGAGTTTAATTCAGATATTAGATGCAAAGGAAATATATGATCATTGTAAAACTGATCAAAGATAGTAGGTTGAAGTTGTTCTCCAACTTTCCATTTACTTGGGTATCAATGATGTGTTGCTAGATATCCTCATTGCTAGTGATGTCATAAATTGGTTATGGACATTCACTACCAATGTAACTTGGGACCTATAGGGTCACAAGCATAGGATGCACCTGGAAAAGGAGTTTACTCATGAATATGATTTAACTTGATTACTAAAGTGTTTAGCTATTCAATTTAAACAACAATGGTTATATATTGGCTGAACTAGAATTTGAACCGCCCAATTTAGAAATGAACTGTCCAGTTCAAGATGAGAACCGACCAGTTCAAAATGTAAAATGATTGGTTCAAATTGTGAACCACCATGTTCAATTATCAATATCACAGGATCAAGGGTGAATGGTGATGTCATATAGTGCATTACTTGTCACATGAAAGCCAATATGTTTGGGAATAAGAAACATAATGAACTGATCATTTCAACTATTGAACTGGTCAACTCACATGTGAACCAACCAGTTCAATGGTGAACCGACTAGTTCATGGTGTGCATGTTCTGAAAAATTCATGAAATTTTGTCTCTTTGAACTCCAAGTTGAATTGGAAACCCCAGCCCTGCCCTCCTATATATAGAGGGGTAGTCGAGGATTTTAGAAGACATGACAATAAGATCTGAAAATTTTTGTCCTCTCATAGATGTGGTAGTGTGACATCCCAAGCAAGTCTTACCCGTAAAAGGGATAGACAACAATGAAGAGCAAGTAAACTCTAGCACGTTGATATTTGAATGGACAAATACTTCCCGTTAGCTTTGGTAGAACAACATGGAGTTCCTGGCAGTTCATGTGGACTACACAGAGGCATGGATGTTGTTGCCATCACACAATGAGGCCATAAACCACTGCCATCCATGGTGCTGCACCAGGAGGCTATAGTCACCAGTTGTTCTTGTGCATCTTGTGAAAAGTGCACATCACCATGCAGGAGTAGTCGTTGGACTTTCTCCAAGACTAGGAATATCTCTTGTACATTCTTTCCTAGATACATCATTGTTGACATGGTTCGTTGGCCAAGGAATAGGGATAAAATGTTTGTTTCTGTTTCCTTCTCTACCATCCCTATTCCCCAACAATGGTGGGAGAAATACTTATCCCCACTAGAACGGGTAATAAACAAACCAACCTTACAAGTCTCATCATACATACATAAATGACATGGGTATTTCATGCCTCAACACCTCAACAACAACAAGCTCGTGTAATGCCACATAATTATCAGCCTTAGTACATGCCTTCATAGTATGTGTCACAAGTATATTTATGGCCTCTAATGTCACTTCTCCTGGTGTCTATTACATTAAAAAACTGATACTAGATACCATACAATGTCAGGTTTTTTTAGAACAAATGTCGATTACGAAAAGACACATGTACCACTTTTTCATTAATGTCAGTTACCTTCCAAGAAAATCGACGTCTCAAGTAACTCGCAAAATACAAATTTTCAGGGGAAAATATTTGCCTCTAGAGACTTTAAGATGGGCATCAATTTCATCAGAACCGATGACACATATCATCGCACAAAATAAATTTTTCCTCCAAAATACTTATGGCGTCGATTTCGTATACATAAAACCGACATTAATTCACATAAAAACTGCAAAAATTTGCTCAATATGTGTCAGTTTTACTTCAAGAAACTGACATCTAAGTGTTTGTTCCATGTCCTCATAAAAAAATGTTCCCACCCAAATTGCATGCTAGTGTCAGTTTACTTTCTAGAAATTGATGCCTCATTCCCTACAGAAGTTGGTTTTGTTTCATTCTGATTATGGCCTCTTGCGTCAATTTTTAGGTGAATCTAACATTTAAGCCACTAAGTCTGGTGTCAATTGTTTTGAATGTAACCGATGACTATGGCCGTTACTGAGGCTAATTTTTTCATTTGGCTAAAGGCCTCTAGCATCAGGTTTTTGGAATAAACTGATGCTTAAGTCACTATGTGTGTTGTTAGTTTTCTAAATGTAACCGATGACTTTCTCCATTACTGAGGCTGATTTTTTTGTTCGGGTAAAGGCATCATGCATCATATTTTCTAATTAACTGATATTTAAGTCACTATTTGTGGTGTCATTTTTACTCATCCAACCAAGGACTAACGACCTAGCTATCATTTTTTTACAACCGATGACATGTCTCACTTAAGAACTGTAAAATTTCTTTCCCCTTCCCATTCTATGTTTCTTTGCTTACCTAATACCTAGCTTTGGCAATTTGTGCTCCAACTATTATGCTCTGCCAAGGTCGCTTTTGGATCTCACCATCAAGTGAGCTCGCCGTTGCTGCCGCCTGAGGAGCTAATTTACTCACCATTGCTACTATTAGACGTTGTCACCACTGGGGCTTGTTGTGCTCACTGCTGCTACTATTGGACACTGTCACCACTGCAGCTTGCTATGCTGGCCGCTTGAAGCTAGTTGTGGTTGTCACCACTGCCATTGCTGCTTCTGGACGCTACCGCTACCGCCTCAATGCCTGTTGGAGCTTGCACGGCAGATCTCTCTACTTGGACCTACCAGAGGATCTTTTGTGCTCCACCGCTCACTATCTCTACTTCCCTTATTCTTTGGTAAGAGAGATGACTAGGTGTTCTCTTTCTTAGCTTGGAAGCTGCTCACTACCTATGCTTTCCCTATTAATGACTATCCTATATGAAAATGAGTGAAAATGACTTAACAATGTTGATGTCTAAGTCATTCATCTTTCTCAAATCTTATGATTTATCCCTTTATATCACTGTTGGAAATCCCTGATCTTGAAAGAACCCTGGGTCATGAATAGTTTATGTGTAATTATTATCTTGATGATGAATATGTATGTACATTAGAGATGTTGAAATCAATGATATAGAATGCGGTACCTAGATTAGGTGAAAGAACTAATCCTCGTAGGTATGATTAAGATTACGAGATGTTGCTATTCTAAATCAACTCATACATTGTTTGTAATCTTAGGACCTTTTTGAGGGACACTTTTCAAAGATCTAGTCAAGAAGCTCAAATCAAGGTGCCTAATCTAGTTCTCTTATTCAAGGTACACGTTATCCTCCAATTGGGGAGACTAGTGGTATTGAAACTTAGATGTATTAATACAATTAAACATGTTTGTGTTTATATAATTGTATGAGCTACATATTGCCTATGATTACTCTTTATATTGCTTGTTACATGTTGAACAAACTTTTTATATAGGAGACTTGACTAGGTAAGAGATAGATTAGGTGTTCTCTCATATGAACAACTGACCACTATCTTCGTGGGTCTTTCTCAGTTGCTTAAGTTTTTGTTTAGTTAGTTGCTTACTTTATTTATAACCTTTTTTAGTGTAGTTACTGGTTTATCTTAATTAATTAATATTTTTCTCTTTCTCTCTTGATTAACTAACCCAAATGGAAGAATGAATTGAATTAAATATTGTTATGTAAAACCTAGGATACGAATGATGAAACTATGATCATAGCTATAGGAATGACAACATATATGCATGGATTTTGTTGGCCTAGAAACCCATCGAGATTTACACATTAGGAGTAAATCTTGGATAGTACTCGGTTTGGGACTATTCTTGAACACTTAATCTCACTTAGGATGTAAGTGTATAATGTATATTTGGTTATCAAGATGTTTTATCAACACTTCCCCATTTGTTCTCTAAGTACATATGTTGGTGGACATTTGCCCATCTACATAGATGTACTTGGGAGAACTGTGGACAAATGCTGCTGAAATTTTCTTGAAAACTAAATACACATTATACACTTATTAGTGAGATTAGGTGTTCAAGAATGGGATAGGTGGTACACACATTCATTATTGGACCCTAAACCCTAAATTGTAATCCATAAACCCTAATCTATAAATCATAAACCCTAATATGGCAGATCCTTATCCCTAAATCCATAATCATAAACCATAATCTATTTGTAAATCCTAAACCCCAATCATGTAAACCCTAAATATTAATACTTGTTTTTTCTTTGTTCATAGAATGGATAGATAATGGATGTCCATTCCAAATTGTTGTGCATCGGAGTTTATCGTTGGTCTTGACCAGTTTATATGACTTGCAGAGGAACATAGGAAACAACCTAGAGATAGGTTCTACAGTCCATGTAGGCATTGTGGTAACAACTTGAAAGTCAACACTATTGACGAAATCAAAAGTCATGTCATGTGCAACGGGATTAGACTGAGATATACATAATGGTACTAGCATGGGGAGAATCCAATGGTGAGATCAGTAGATGTCAATAAAAGTACTTGTGTTAAAGAAGAAAATTTCGTAGATGATGTAGATGTGAACAAACCAATTCCAATAGACATGGTTGATGTGATGCTAGATAGTTGTGGAGTAGAGCACACTAATCCACCTTCCTTATTAGAAACATTATGCTTGATATTGAGAGACTATTAGACTCAAGGTTGTACTAAGTTCACAAAGATGAGGGTTGTGTTGAAATTTTAATACTCTAAAGGCTAACAATAGATGGAGCGACAAAAGCTTTACGTCATTGTTGTCTTTGGTGAAAGAAATTCTTCTTGAAGGCAACGAGCTTCCAATCTCAACATAAGAATTAAAAAAAATGTTGTACCCAATTGGAATAATGGCTAAGAGGATACATGCTTGCCTGAATGACTGTGATTTATTTCAAAAGGACTATGTCAATTTGAAATATTGTCCAAAATGTGGGGCGTCAAGGTACAAAATGACGACTTTGGGGAGGTCAAAAACTGGCTCTCCTACCAAGGTGATGTGGTATCTACCAATAATGCCACAATTTCAACACTTGTTTGCCAATCCCATGGATGCAAAGAATTTAAGGTGGCATGCATATGTAAAGAAAAATAATTATGGGATCCTATGACACACATTTGATTCCCCACAATGGAAGAAGATTGATTTATTGTACCCTAAATTTGGTGAAAAAGTCAGGAATGTAAGACTCGGGCTTTGTACCAGTGGAATGAATCCATATGACACATTGAGCAACCAACATAGCACTTGGTAGGTTATGATTGTTATATACAATCTTCCTCCATGGTTGTGTATGAAGAATAAGTATGTCATGTTGTCATTGTTGATATCGTGCCCTAAACAACCTAGAAATGATATCAGGCCCTAAAAAACTCAACCACCTCCTTGATAACTATTATCATGATGAAATGAGGATCAAACAAAGCTCTACCAGGGAAAGGGTTCCTAGGAAGGAGCTCTTTATAGAGATTTAAAACTTCAGAAGATATGAAGGAGTTTCCATCAAAGGATAACAGGCGAGGAGCAAGGGAAGAGGATGGTGCTCCACTTGGGATGACTCTCTTCGTATGGTTGGAAGCCATGGAGGAGGATGGAAAGGAGAGGTAATTGAAAGAGAGAGAACATCATCAGCAAGCCGTCTAGCAACCTAGGTAGGAGATGAAAGAGGAAAGGAAAGCAAAATGACGGTTGGGAGAGGAGGTGTGAACCTAGGGTTTGAGGTCAAGCAAGTTGGGGCTCAGGATCGGTTGACTTTTTTCTAGTTGAGAGGGAGAAAACTTGACTAATAACCCTTTTTAATTTGGTCTGGCTCGGTCATCGGTCGAGTTCTGATATGTGGAAAATTGATTGATTGGGTATTTCCATATGACCTCAGCCAGGGATCGGTCGAGTTGGTAATTCGACTGATCAACAACCTGTCCAAAAATTAGAAATTTTAATTCCTAGCCTCTAGGATGCCAATTGAATTGATTTCTTTAGCCCATTATGCATTTAGACATATTGAGGAACAATTCACTCATCATAGGGTACTATTTTGTGATAAATCATTCGTTTGCAAACAATACCCAAAACAAGCAGAACAAGGCATGAATACAAGATGACTATAACACTTAGCAAGCAAGAAATGATAAATTTTAGGTGAGAAACATAAAGGTAAGAGAACAACTGTGAAGCCCCACCCCACAAAAAAGAGATTACTCAAAACAAAATTGTAGAAGATTAAATAAACAAATTACTAGAAAATTACTAAAAATTAAAACTATTTGTATAAAACTGCCAAACAATTTTTTTTTGCATACAAGTCCTTTCATGCCTCAAAGAACATACTATGTGTGCCATCATCCTATTACCAAAAAACTTGTTCTAAAATATATATATACATTTTTCCACTACAACACAAGCTAACCACATATCGAAAGCTCATCCACAAAACATCCCCAAAGACCTGAGTGTGCAGGGATGACTCTAGGACTCTAACAACAGAAGACATCAAGCAACACTCTCAACCTTGTTAGATACTACCTCTATTGCATCTCCTCAACCTCTGATGCACGGTCTCTACCTCCTCATGCACGTCCACCTAAAAAGGATGTGGGACACCCATGGGGTGAGATTCCAAATCTCAGTGGGAGATATAACTCTCCACCAACTCTATTATTATCACAGATAAGAAGATTAAAGAAAGCAATAAAGTTATAAATATGATAATTAGGAAATCATTATTAACAGGCTGAGCAATTACTATTGGATTATGTAACATCTTAACATTTAGAAAGGAGTATGAAGAACATGTATATTTTCTACCAATAATATTGTATAAAATCAAGAAAGGCCTCATCCAATGTTTCTGTGTTTGATCCTATACAAGTATACTACATGGCTATTTACGTATTTTATTATGCCTTGAAGATTTGAGTCATACCCACAAATCCAACCGACCACTACTATGTCATAATTGGGTCAATATAAGGTCAATGGAAGAGTCGGAATGTAACATATTAGATCTTGAACGCTACACTGGAAATTGACATTTTGGACTTAGCAAAATGGGTTGAAGGTTAGACCTAAATATATATTTAGTATAACCCCAATGAGCTAATGTATGTATATATCACCTTAATGTAACCTAATGTTCTAACATTAATCTTAGGTTTATAATGGATACATAAAATATGCCACATAACTCATTTTGGTGGTAATATGAAGATAAGAAATTTAATTGGATGAATAATTTAGATAATGGGCCGTTAATGTGACATGTGACTTATATAATAAAAATAAGTAATAAAATTGGAAACAAACTTCAAATTCAAAATCCACATATCAAAATTATCCTACATGGAAAATTTCATCTAATTTGGACAACCTTGATATATTAGGATAAGTTTAGGAGAGAGAAAATGTGTAAAAGGCATAAGTAATGAATAATGTGACTATATAACTTAAAATTATGGAAATAATGACAAATTCATATTCAACACATCAAAGATAACTTATGGATGAAGTTTAGTCCAATTTGGATGTTGTTTGTGCAAGTTATGCAATTTTAGCTACATTCTGGACGTTTTTGCAATTTACCCAATTGGGATGTTTTCTTTGCAAATTTTCACATGCATTATAATCCCTATATATTATCTTACCATTATCGAGTTTTTGAATCATAGGGCACCTAGTTTCACCTTGGTTTGAAGGTGTTTCTTTCGAAGGGCATTTTAGGGATTACTCCTTTATAAATGAGCTTATCTTTAGAAGCTATCAACCAATGGGGTTATTTCTTTGATTGGAGGTCGGTTTGGATGGATTATAAGTGTCCATAAACCAACATTTGATATTAAAGAAGACTCTATGATCTGTTCTCTTGCATGGCCATGAAATCCTAAGGCTAAGGACACATGGAAAGCTCCATGGACACCTCATGCTTGACTTCTTCCTTATCCATAAAGGTTTGCATGTCCAAAGGCAGCCTTAGCATTGGACCCATGGAAAGTAACTTGACACCTAGTGCTTGACTCTTCCTTGTCCATAAAGGCTTGCATGTCCATGTACACACTTATACATGACACATGGAAAGTCTCATAGACACCTCATACTTGATCTCTTTCCTTATATAGCCATATCTACCCCTTCCCAACTCCCAATTCGAACACACTTACTCTCCTTTATTTCCTCTATCTTAGAGCACCATTCCTACTCTATTTTTCAACAAAGGTTCTTTCCCAAGGTAAAATGAGGTGCCTACCTTGGTGAAGAAGGCTCCTAGGGTTCCAAATTTTCTCTATTTAGGGTTTCTAAAGCTCCTCGGTTATTTTGACCATAACTAGTAAGTTTTCTCCTTTCCTTCCCTATTTTCAAGTTTTTAGTCTTCCTTCTACCTTCCTCCACGTTGTAACCCTGATCTTCCATGGTGAAACCCACATAGAGCCCTAACACCCCATCTCTATGTTCTTTTGTTAGGGTTTTTCACCTCTAAAGTGGAGAAGGTGCTTCTTGCTTGAGATAGGAGCTTTGTTGGAGAAACCAACCTCTCTAATCTTGGGAACCTTACTTATTGGACCAATCCACCTTCCCTAGATGTTTTTTGGAGGCCTAGTCTTGACTTGGACTATTTAGACTATGAAGTTGAGATATGATGTATCCCCTATTCTTCTATGTTGAGCAATTCACCTATGCTTATTCATCCTCCTTGTCCTATGGACATTAGCCTATACACAATGTCTTTTCTTTTGAAAATCATGGTTCATGTGAACAAACTTATTTGATATTGATCATGTGATCATGGATATTCTTTTAAAACTCTTATCTTATGTTTGTTCATGATGGAACTCTAAATGATGACATGTGATGTCTTTTTCCTACTTATGAGGTGGACGTATATGTTGGTCACTTATGTGGTGACTAGTTTATATATTCTGACTATACTTTCTACTTGCCTCTCCATTTAACATGCTATGTGATTCAGTAGCACTAGAGTAGTGTAATTGCATTGGTTTTTATGGAAGATGTGTTATTTCTTGCCAAGGAAATGTGATATTTCCTTCTCTTTTGGGATGGAAAGGAGCCTCATACCCAAGGCAAGATGTGTAATTCTTGGCCCATGTTTTATATATCTAGGAGATTGGTAGTATTCCTTTCTCTAATATGTTTCAAGTTTATGAGACTTGGCCGCCTTTGTGTTTATATTGTTATAGGGATATGTTTATCTCACATGCATGCAAGTTGATGATATGTGGTGTGTGCCCAAATTCTTTACATGTTCTTGTGTGGCACAATATTAATGTTTTATTAATGGAAAATATTCTTTTGTTATCATATGATTTCAATTCCTTTTCTCTTGATACCCATTTGGGTGGTCCTTATCCTTTCTAGGGGAAGACTTTTATATTTGATGCCATTTATTCCATATTTTGATCAATTTCCTATTTAGTATGCACATACCAGCCTTTGCTGATGTCATGTATTTTCTCTTCTTGTTGGAGTATGCTTCCAACCCTAGGTGAAGGACTTGGATGATAAGGCACGAAGTTTTGGCCTAGCTTAATGAGTTAAAGCTTGGAGACAAAGTTGTTATGGTTTAGGTTTCCCTGTACTAGATCCTTATGTTGAGTGATATGTGTAATACCTTTCTGGGAGATTATGATGTTCTTTTGTAACCTTGTGATAAATTGAATATAGTCAACATTTTTATTTCGCTGCTATACTTTGGTTGTTTTGAATACCATTTATTGAAGTTTGAAAAATTTGCACCTATTCCAGCATACCTTTGAGTATCTTTGGAATGGATGTTTTATTCTTCATATTTTTAGTAAGGGGGTGATCCCTCCTCTTTACAAAATGGTATTAGATCCCATAGTAGTCAGAATCTGACTATTTCAATTTTGTCTCCCTAGTTAGAATCCTTGCCTTACCTTTAAGTGACATGTTTTCCCTAGAGTTGATTAATAGATGATGAAGGGTTGATTTAGGATCATATAGTTTCAAATTAGAATAATGATGAATAGTTCCCTAAATACTTACAACTAAAAGATGAATAAGTAACTATAGTAACTTGAGGTTGTTTAGCTTGGCCTTTAGGCAGCTACTAGGACATGAAGTTGAAAGCAAAGGTGTATAGAAAGGATTAGTGTTTTGGGGGTGGCAAGATTTTCCTCCACACCACTAGCTTGGTTTACAAGGACTCCTGAATCCATATGATACTGGCCTAGCCTAAGCTGATACAAATTGTTCAAAATAGCATGCTTTTAGGCAATAGTAGACTTAGACATCTATATGATTTATCTTTAGGGACCCTATTATGTTGAACTAGTCTCCCAGATGTAAAGACTTGTTTGAGGATGGACAAGATCAATTTAACCCATAGTTCATAGTTAGTCTTTACAAGTTATGTTTCTTTTTTTTGCATGATGCTTATGTAGTTGGATGTAAGGAAGTGTAGTTGAACCTTTTATACCTAACGAATAGTTTTAACTTAATAAGATGAATCCTTTAAGGGTGGGGAATAAGTTGTTTTCTTATATGTGGATGTTTTGATTTTGAGGAAGAAGTCCCTTTAAGGGGTGGTGTGTTGTAACATACTATATCTCAGACCCTACCCCGGCAGTTGACATTTTAGACTTAGCCAAACAAGGTTGAAGGTTAGACCTAAATATATGTTTAGTATATCCCCAATGAACTAATGCATGTATAGATCACCTTAATGTAACCCAATGTTCTAACATTAATCTTAGTTTTATAATGGATACATAAAATATGCCAAAAAACTCATTTTGGTGGTAATATGAAGATAAGAAACGTAACTGGAGGAATAATTTAGATAATGGGCCGTTAATGGTCCATATGACTTATCTCATAAAAATAAGTATCAAAAGTGGAACAAACTTCAAATTCAAAATCTACATATCAAAATTAGCCTACATGTCAAATTTCATCTAATTTGGACCACCTTGAAATATTAGGATAAGTTTAGGAGAGAGAAAATGAGTAAAGGGCATAAGTAATGAATAATGTGATTACATAACTTAAAAAAATGGAAATAATGGAAAATTCATATTCAACACATCAAATATAACATGTGGATGAAGTTTGGTCAAATTTGGATGTTGTTTTTGCAAGTTCTGCAATTTTAGCTACATTCTGGACTTTTCTAGAATTTACCCAATTGGGAGGTTTTCTTCACAAATTGTCACATGCATTATAATCCTTATATATTATGTTACCATTATTGATTTTTTGAATCATAGGGAACCTAGTTACACCTTGGTTTGAAGGTGTTTCTTTCCAAGGGCATTTTAGGGATTACTCTCTGTATAAATGAGCTTATCTTTAGAAGCTATCAACCAATGGGGTTATTTCTTTGATTGGAGGTCATTTGGGATGGACTATAAGTGTCCATAAACTGATATTTGAAATTAAAGAAGCCTCTATGAGTTGTCCTCTTGTATGGCCATGAAATACCAAGGCTAAGGACACATGGAAAGCTCCATGGACACCTCATGCTTGACTTCTTCCTTATCCATAAAGGTTTGCATGTCCATAGGAACCCTTAGCATTGGACACATGGAAAGTAGCTTGAAACCTCATGCTTGAATTCTTCCTTATCCATAAAGTCTTGCATGTCCATGGAAACCCTTATACATGACACATGCAAAGTCTCATAGACACCTCATACTTGACCTCCTTCCTTATATAGCCATATCTACCCCTTCCCAACTCCCAATTCGAAAACTCTTGCTCTCCTTTATTTTGTCTAGCTTAGAGAACCATTCCTTCTCTATTTTTACATGAAGGTTATATCCCAAGGTAAAAGGAGGTGCCTACCTCGGTGAAGAAGTCTCCTAGGGTTCCAAATTTTCTCTATTTAGGATTTCGAAAGATCCTCCTTGGTTATTTCTGCCAAAACTAGTAAGTTTTCTCATTTTCTTCCCTATTTTCATGTTGTTAGTTTTAGTTCCACCCCTTCTAATTTTTGTAAATGTGGATATAGATAGCTCCTTATTTTTAGGATTGGCTGCATCATCCTTGTATCATTATAATAATAAAAAAACTCATCAAAAACTATTTCCCTTAAAGACTTTACTTTGACTTTGGTGTCATGTCTTTGTTTTTAATTGTACTTTCCACCTTCCTCTAGGTCGTGACCCTGGTTTTCCATGGTGAAACCCCACCTAGAGCTGATAAACACCCCATATCCATGTTCTTTTGTTAGGGTTTTTCACCTCTAAAGTGGAGAAGGGGCTTCTTGCTCGAGATAGGAGCTTTGTTGGGGAAACCAACCTCTCTAAGCTTGGGAACCTTACTTATTGGACCAATCCACCTTCCCTAGAGGTTCTTTGGAGGCCTAATCTTGACTTGTACTATTTAGACTCCAAAGTTGAGGTGTGATGTATCCCCTATTTTTCTATGTTGAGCAATTCACCTATGCTTGTTCATTCTCTTTGTCCTATGGACATTAGCCTATACACAATGTCTTTTCTTTTGAAAATCATGGTTCATGTGAACTACCTTATTTGATATTGATCATGTTATCATAGATATTCTTTTGAACTCTTATCTTATGTTTGTTCATGATGAAACTCTAAAAGATGACATGTGATGTCTTTTGTCCACATATGAGGTGGATGTATATGTTGGTCACTTATGTGGTGACTAGGTTATATATTCTGACTATACTTTCTTCTTGCCTCTACATTTAACATGCTATGCTATTTAGTAGCAAAAGAGTAGTGTAATTCCTTTGGTTTTTATGACAGATGTGTTAGTTCCTACCAAGCAGATGTGATATTTCCTACTCTTTTGGGATGGAAAAGAACCTCATACCCAGGGAAAGATGTGTGATTCTTGGCTCATGTTGTATATATTTGGTAGAATGGTGGTATTCCTTTCTCTATCAGGTTTCAAGTTTATGATACTTGGCCGCCTTTATGTTTATATTGTTCAAGTTCTATGTTTATCTCACATGCATGCAGGTTGATGATAGGGGGTGTGTTTCCTAATTCTTTACATGTGCTTGTGTGGCACAATCTTTATGTTTTATTAATCACAAGTATTCTTTTGTTATCATATGATACCCATTTGGGTGGTCCTTATCCTTTCTATGGGAAGCCTTTTATATTTGATTTCCTTTATTCCATATATTGCTTAATTTCCTATTTAATATGCACAAACCAACCTTTGTTGATGTCATCTATTTTCCTTTCTTGCTATGGTAAGATTCCAACCCTAGTTGAAGGACTTGGATGATAAGGCATGAAGTTTTGGACTAGCTTAAGGAGTTAAAGCTTGGAGACAAAGTTGTTATGGTTTATGTTTCCCTCTATTAGATCCTTATGTTGAGTGATACGTGTAAACCCTTTGTGGGAGATTATGATGTTCTTTTGTAACCTTGTGATAAATTGAATATAGTCAACATTTTTATTCCGATTCTATACTTTGGTTATTTTGAATACCATTTACGGAAGTTTGAAAATTTTGCACCTATTCTAGCATACCTTTGAATGTGTTTGGAATGGATGTTTTATTCTTCAAATTTTTAGTAAGGGGGTGATCCCGCCTCTTTACACTGAATTCATGACCTTCGCACACCTCTTAGTCAGCATAAGAGAAAACACCACAGAGACATATTAATCAAATGTAACAATGACAATTAGTCAAGCTCAGGGATTGCCTCACCCATGGCCATCCACATATATAATCATACCTAGCCCAGCTTGCTATAGGTACAGTGCTAGAAGAATAGGCTCATTCATGCTTGTTCTAACAAGAAGGAGTAGCTCATGCATGGCCATCCATATCCTAATGAGATCAACTCATGCATGGTCATTTCACACAACCTGCAATTAAGGATGCAAGGGATTACTTGACTTGCACCTCACATATTCAAAACTATGCGCTGCGAGTTAAACTCATTTCACCATCCTACAAATTCTGACACTGAATGGATCTATGGCATAGGGCAGGCTACAAGATTAGGTTCCACGTGATTAGTTGGGTCATTTAAGTGTCGTTTAGCATCAATCAAGTTACAACATACAACCTTTAAACAAATTCTACAAAACTAAGGGCATAACACATTACCAGAAAGTAATTGAGAATATAAGGTGTGATCTCATCACATTATCACTTGATTCTTGTCATTCACCATATTTTCCATCACAAGGACCACATATTTTGGGGTAGCAACCCCTCATCTCATCACTGAGGAAATTATCATCTCATATAAAGTAGTAAGTCGTCATTACATCACGAGGCCCATCTACTTCCTCTTTTTGTGTTACCAACATCACATATGTCTCACAAGGCTCATTCAATCATACCATAAACACCAAAGCTCTTATCTAGCTATGCATAACAACTTGTGTTACCTGCATAGTGAGAGACTTGAAGTAAGGAGGATAATACTTCATTACCACTACCATTTCATGAAGATTCAAGTCATTCACATTTCATCATTAGGGTTAGGGTTCTCTTTACCTGATTAGGGCTTATAGGATTGGATCAACAACCAACCATAGATCATCACTTCCATTATCACAATAGGATGTGTTATGAAATTAAAGGTCACAGAAAACAACACTCCTTCATTGTTCATGCAACCATCCGATAGTGTATCATATCACAACATGTAACCCTATCATTAACATGATGTAACATGACTACCATCATAAGGTTTTGGTTGGACTATCATGTGGTGTATGTGGTGTATCAATTTAGACCATCACGTCGAAGCATGTTGGGTTAACTACACATAAGATGTGATGGGTTAGCTACACATGAGGTCTCAGATTAACTTCACTAGAGGTGTATCGATTTAGCACTCATGGTGTCGGGTTGATACTTGCCATAGGATGTCAACTTGTCACCACCATAACATGTCGACTACCTATATGCAAGACACAAGGGTTAACCTTGCTAGGGGGTGACGATTTAGCCCTAATAGAAAGGGGTGTGACGAGAAACACTAAGTGTGGTGGGTAACCCTAGGTGTCATGGGATGTTAGGGTTAGGGTTTCAACAAGGCATAACAGTTTACTTGCTCAAGGTGTATCGGGAAACCCTTCATGAAAGTGGGTCGGCCTCTTGCCCAACCAAGGTGTCACCATTTGACACTCAAAGTAGACCAAATCACAAGATACTACCCTGGTTATGATGGGCTAACACCCTCAATGCATATTGGTTTAGGCATCCCTAGGGCATGATGGGTTAACACTCTCAAAACATGTTGGTTTAGCATCCCCCAAGTCATGACAACTTGTCATATGATGTGTCGATCTATGCACCAAAAATCATGATGAACACCCTCAACATAGTGCATGTGTATGCCAACTTGGTCATCTTCAACCTTAGGAAACTCGACCAAAAGTCCATCTACTATCATGGCAAGAAAGAGCAAGACATGGGTAGCAACTTAAATAAAATTCCTTCACCAAAACAATTCCCAAAACCATCAATAACTACTAACATATAAGATGTATGTGATCTAGAGATAAGGAACAACATAAACACATGAAAGAGTGAAAATAACAAAGGAGGTTAAGAGTTATATAACCCTCCTCAAACATACTACCAAGATTCAAGCTCCAAGGTTAAGTCTTCAAGCTCACGAGCTCAAGGTAGAAGATGGTCCACCAAATTTGATCACCACTACATCTCCAAGAAAGAAGATGAGACCAAGGTTAAGATGGCTTGAGGTGAAGAAGAAGGTATCTAAGATCCATGGCCGAGAAGAATAAGAAGAAGAAATCTAGGAAACATAGCTTACCAAGGTAGAAGATGAAGGATGATCATGGAACTCTAAAACTTAGGACTCATCCACCAAGCTCAGGAGAGACTCTCCATCTCCTTAAGCTTCTCAAGGTCGTCCACCAAGAAGGAGAGAAAGCAAGGATGGCCAAAAGGATCCTCTTGCATGGTGAGAAAAAAGATTATATACTGGGGGGATGAGAGATGGATCATGGAAGAGGTGTCATCACCTTAGGAACTTAGGTGACACTTGTCCACAAAAAAGGGGCCACATGCAACATCATGCAAGACATGGTGATAAGGTCTAGGCTAGATCTCACCCTCTTAGTCTCCTACCAAGATCATGCCTGATATGTCAAAAACCTACACACTCACAAACTAATAGGGCATAACCCTACACACTCACAAACTGATTGAGCATAAACCTACACACTCACAAACTGGTATGACTCAACCCTATGTACTCACAAGCTGATACACAACCTCTCTAGGGCTCTCTAGCCCGAGACAACACATCTAGGTGCAATACACACCACACTCATGTGTTCAAAACATCACCAAGGATGTCACCACACAACCAAGACCCAAATAAGGTACCCATCTCTCTCTCCTCTAGATGATGCCAAGAGAGAGAAGGAACACTCTAGAGGTGGCAAACATGCACATCAACCCCTACTCTGGGTGAATTGCATATTCCACCAAAACCTCACCACAAAACACAAGCATCATCCAAACAAGCTCAAATAAGAAACTTAAACTTTCTGCATGCCCTAATTACATCTGAGATGATTAGAGAAAGGTTCTAAGAAACATACTTAACCAAAACAAATAGGGTTATCCCAAAACATTGGCTAGGGTCCTTACAAAAACTATCTAGAAAGCATGTCAATATCATTAAGAGCAATAATACGAAATTTTGATCAAATAAAAGAAAATTTCTCTATTGCTAGAGGTTTAGTGAAAATGTCTGTAAGCTGATTCTCTGTGTCCACATGCATGATATAAATATCCTTCTTGGCAATTTGGTCACAATCAAGCTTAAGATCATCATTTTTAGTTTTAAGTAAAGTTAGCTTATTTACTAGGACTAAATCTTTTATTCCTTAAGACTATTGATGTTCTTAAGGTAGATACCATTCTCTAATTCAACTTCATTGTATTGGAGCTCAAGGTAAAGAAATTTCCCTTGCAAGGAATCAATGCTATCAAGATGCAACTTCTCATTTTGATCAAGCATATCAATTTTTGCAAACAAATCATCTATGATTTTACCCAACCTCTTCTTTTTAGACTTGCATTCGGAATAAGAATAACGGGAAGAATTTGACATATCAATAAGAGTTTCTTTGGATAATTCATGCAAGATTACATCACTTGCCTCACCAAAGTCTTCACTTGTGAAGGCCATGATTGCAAGATGGCATTCTCCTTCATCAGATGTTGAGCCAATTGTAGAGGATTCTTCCCAAGCCACATGAGTTGCATCCTTGCTCCTTTTGTCCTTATTATCCTTCCTCTTATACTTTCCTTCCTTATAGTAGTCATCCTTCTTCTTGTGTCTTCTCTTGTGGTAGGCCTTCTTTGCCTTGGGGCATTCATTCTTGTAGTGCTCCTTTTATCCACATTCATAGCATCTAGGATTAGAGGATGAGGAAATCTTTCCCTTGAAGTGCTTGCCCTTGGATTATTTGCTTCATGATCACTAGGGCTATCATCTTTACTTGAGAAGGGTGGAGAGTGTGGCAACACATCCCACTATCACACAGACAACGAGGTGTTACACGAAAACGTGCGGAAATCACCATAACCACAGATTACCAAAAACATGGGTTAATTAAAACCATTTGCGGAAAGCTAATAAACTGAGAAACTATTACATTCAAGTCCTCATCCTGCAAGGAAACAAGTTATATATACATATACAACATATGATACGTGTCCACAGCTTATAGGAACAACTGTCTATCTATCACATGAGTTCACCACCTGTTCATACATACATAAAGGCCCTCAACATGCCAACAACAGGATATACAAAACATCAACGATCATACGTCATGAAACAACATCAAAATACCTCCAAGGACTTGAGAGTACATGGATGACTCTAGACTCTACTAGAAAACATTCAAAACAGTAGCATATACATCGCTTTCCTTCTACTGCTCGTCTAGCTGCTCGGCCGTAACCCTGCGACCACTACCACGTCTAGCTCGACCACCTAAAAAGGTTGTAAACCAGCGGGGTGAGACACACAGTCCCAGTGAGAAACATAACTCCCCGCCGCAACTACAGAACCTCAAGAAGATAAAACTATAACAACAGATAACTGATGACAGGTATAACAAGAGCAGTTTATGTAAAGCAAAGCTATTCTTACTGACAAGCCTACCAGCTGTACAGAAGGCATATAACCAAGTATATCTCAAAGGAACATGATTGACAAGATAAGATATATTTCTATTTAACATGAGGAACATATAAGTAACCGCAAGATATAACAAATTAACTATACAAACAAGGCCTCAACCAATGTTTCGTGTTTTGCCTTAAGCAGTAAATACTATACGACTGGATTACATATTTTATTATGCCCTGAGGAAGTGAACCGTACCGTTCAAATCCAACCTTCGGCTGCGAAGCCCATAGCCGGTGCCATACAAGGTCAATGAAAGAGCTAGACTTCACGACCTCACCCTTCGTGGTCAGTGCACGAAACAAAAGCAGGACCGTAGTCTCATGCTTGAGTGGCCTTAGCCACAGGGTCAGCTCCATAGGCTACCCTTTCTATCCCGCCTCGGTACAGGTCTCGCCGCTAGTATATTTGAGCCATGAACATCTTCATGGTCATCACATTGAGCCATGGGCTTACTCAACATGCTCTTCATATATATATATATATATATATATATATATATATATATATATATATATATATATATATATATATATATATATATATATATATATATATATATATATATATATATATATATATATATATATATGAGTCTGCAACCGTAGCTGCACTCGATTCCGTCTCTATTTCAGGCTAGGAGAAACCACACATATTCAACAATATGCGCTTCCAGGTTAACCCGTAGGAGAACCTATTTCACCATCACCAGCTGCTGACGATGATGGATCTATGGCCAGGGCAAACTACATGATATATTCCACTGTGATTAATTAGTATCTTTCATATGGATGGCAAGATTCAACCAAGTTGTATAACATGCAAACTATAACAGGAAATAAACAACATAAACTCAACATTATGCTTTTATTGTAATCACATCAACCTGATCCATCTCAAGGATCCAACATCACATGTTATCACTTGGTCTCTTGCCAATCATCCAGATCCATCTCAAGGATCATCACATACCATGGGATCTCAATCCCTCATCATATAATTCCACTGCCTTTCAAGGCTCACATCATCATCATGGGACAAACACATCATATATGCAATCTCTTCAATAAGAATAATTATCAAAGTGATGTTACTCATCACATATGTCTCATAGCCTATTCATGGCTAATCATCACCTACATGGTCAGTGTATACAATAATCATAGTTTCAACATAAGGACTATGCTTAACATCATGAGATGATATTCAAGATTCTATACTTATCAATCATACATCAACTGATGATCATGTGCATAAGACACATCATTAAACAACTATTTATGTGCTTATCTTCATCTCAGTATAAAGCAGATAACTAAGGTGATCACTTCATGCATATAGTCATGTTGAACATAAAGAAAAAGTGTTATCATTACCACTACCATTACCATTCATTAAGTAAACAAGAACATATACAACAGCCTGCTTTCCATAACGAGAAGAACCATCACTAAAGGTACCGGGGACCCTCACTAAAAGGGCTATCTCGGGCAACCTTCCCTCACCCAAGATCAACACACACACAGCCCACAACGTTGTGTTGCCACTAAGGCAACCAAGCGTGCAACGTGCAACGCGCATCAGGGGGGTGTCTGTTACTTCAGCATATCGGGCAACGCCCGTCACCACTTGGTGTTATCAGCCGATACAAGGCAGCGTGCCGCCCGTCACAACATGGGGTGTCGGCCGACATAGGTCAGTGTGACGCCCGTCACACCACTCAGCAACACCCGTCACAGGGCAGCTATCGGCCGAGATCAAACCACAAAGGTATCGTTCAAAGGAAGGTAACACATCCATCTATCGTGCAACTAACTGATCAAGGTCTAACGACCGTCACAAGGCAATGAAAAGGTTGTGATGCCCGTCACAGGTCAAGGTATATCGTCTATCACAACAGCCTATCGCCCAACAAGCTAGGTCAAGAGGGCTGTCGTGCAACACCTCCCCAAACCCATATTGTCCAAGGTACAACACACAAGGTCATCTTATACCTCAACCACAAGGCACCCAAAAACCCTAGAGGATCAAGAACACAACTCACAAAGAAACCCTAAACCATAAAGAGGATCGGACAACATAGGTACTTAAGCAAGGTATAAAACTAGCAACAACATGTAAGCAAGATCATAGAAAAGGAGATAGTGTAGTTAGGGTTAGGAGTTATGTAACCCTCCTTAAGAAAGCTCCAAGCTCCTTGCTCCAAGCACCACCAAGCAAAGAAGGAGAGACTCCAAGGGATATCATCCACCACTTGCTCCTTCAAGGGGTTGTCGGCCACCAACAAGCAAAGAAGAGGGTTGTGTCGTGCACAACAAGGTGGAGAAGAGACTAAGGGACCAAAGGGACCCAAAGCAAGGAGAGGAACCACTTATATAGAAGGAAAGGGAGGAGAAAACAAGGTAGAGCAAGGCAAGGTGTCATCCACCTAGGGACATTTGTCCTAGAGCACAAGCCACCACTCTAGCAAGCCCTAAACACATGTCCAAGGTCATTGCCACATGCAAGCATCATGCACCAAGTGTCCACTAGTGGTGACACAAACGAGGTCAAAGCTAGGTCAAAGATCATGGGCGACACAACAACTTGCACCATGGGAGACACAACAAGGCACCATGGGCGACACACACACATCTAGGCCGATACACTCCCCATCTTGGGCGATACCCTCACCTCTTGGCCGATACAAGGCTCAACCAAGACAAAACAAGGCACCTCAAGGCCCAAACAAGCTCAACCAGACCC
Source organism: Alisma plantago-aquatica (assembly GCA_963693085.1). Lineage (NCBI taxonomy): Eukaryota > Viridiplantae > Streptophyta > Magnoliopsida > Alismatales > Alismataceae > Alisma > Alisma plantago-aquatica. The sequence continues at coordinate 1,133,079,999 of OY856411.1, read as the reverse complement.
AAAAGAACTCAAACAACAAGCCCAATCCTTCCTCTCATCACTAGAAGAAGCAAAGAGAGAGAGGAACACCTCACAAGGTGGCAAACTTGCCCACAAAACCCTAGACTTGGGTTATTTGCAAGTAGCCCCTCCAACTCTCAACAAAGCTCAACCAAACCCTAATCACCACTAAAGGTGATTAGCAAGCACCAAAGAATCAAGGTTAAGCAAAACAAATAGGGTAAACCCTAAACGAAGGTCAGGGTCCTTACAAGCTAACCCCCTTCAAGGGATTTCGTCCCCAAAATCCAAAGAGAAAAGTGAGGGATACTTTCTCCTCATCTCTTCCTCAAGCTCCCACGTGGCTTCCTCAATGCCATGATGCTTCCAAAGAACCTTCACAAGAACCAGGTCCTTCCTCTTCAGCTTCTTGACCCTTCTGTCAAGGATCTCCACAGGACCTTCCTCGTAGGTCACATCTTTATCAAGCTCAACCTCAACTGGCTGTATCACTGTTCCCGAATCTGGATGGCTTTTCTTCAGCATACTGACATGGAACACTGGGTGTAACCTGTGCAACTCTGGAGGCAACTCTAACTCGTAAGCTACTTTGCCAACACGTGCTATGACTGAGTAAGGCCCCATATACCTAGGTGCTAACTTACCCTTCTGACCAAACCTTAGCACACCTTTCCATGACGAGACTTTAAGATACACTTTGTCTCCTACCAAGAACTCCAAAGGTCGTCGACGATTGTTTGGATAAGATTTCTGTCTGTCATGTGCCACTTTCAACTGTTGTTGTATCACTTTGATCTTTTCTGTTGTCTTCTGTACTAACTCAGGACCCAAAAGTTGATACTCACCAGACTCATACCAACACAAAGGAGATCTGCACTTCCTTCCATACAAAGCCTCATAAGGAGCCATGTCAATGCTCCGCTGATAACTGTTGTTGTAGGCAAACTCTATCAAGCTAAGATGTACATCCCAGTTGCCTAGAAACTGCAAAACACAAGCTCGAAGGAGATCTTCCAAAGTCTAAATAGTCCTCTCAGACTGTCCATCTGTCTGTGGGTGAAAAGCGGTATTGAACCTCAACTGTGTTCCCAACGCTTTGTGCAACTGTTCCCAAAAACGACTCGTAAACTGAGGACCTCTGTCAGAAACTATCATAACTGGCACACCATGCAAACGTACTATCTCATCCATGTATACTCGAGCAAGTTTCTCAGATGTATGCGTCATCTTTACCGGTAGAAAATGGGCAGACTTCGTCAATCTGTCCACTATCACCCAAATGGAATCATAATTCCTAGTTGACCTGGGTAGATCAACTACAAAATCCATAGTTATGTGATCCCATTTCCACTGCGGTATCGACAAAGGTTGCAACGTACCTGCCGGTTTCTGATGCTCAACCTTCACTTGCTGACAAACCACACATCTTGCCACGAACTCAGCTATATCTTTCTTCAAACTGGTCCACCAATACAAGTCCTTCAAACTATGACACATCTTGGTGACGCCTGGATGCATAGCGTACATCGATGTGTGTGCTTCCTCAAGCACCAACTTCCTTAGATCATCATCATCTGGAACCACCATCCTATCACGATAGAAAACTAGCCCATCCTCAGACTCATGGAACCCATCACGCTTCTCACTACCGAACTCTGATCTGATCAATTGTACCGCATCATCTGTCTATTGTGCATCCTTGATCTGCTGTCTCAGCGTAGGCTTGACTTGCATCTGTGCTAAAAGTCCACCTAACAAGGAAACTTCCATCTACACATTCATCTGTCATAGAGAAACGAACATATCTCTCCTATGGCATACCAGAGAGCTCAACTGTGCCTTCTTTGAAGAAAGAGAAGAAGACTTTCTGCTAAGCGTGTCAGCTACCACATTTGCCTTACCAGGATGATACGCAATAGTGAATTTGTAATCATTGATCAACTCCATCCATCGACGTTGTCGCATGTTCAACTCATGCTGCGAAAAGATGTACTTCAGATTCTTATGATCTGTAAAGATCTGACACACTTCCCCATAAAGATAGTGTCTCCAAATCTTTAGCACATGAACCACTGCCGCCAACTCCAAGTCATGAATCGGATAGTTCTCCTCATGCTTCTTGAGCTATCGCGAAGCAAAAGAAACAACATGATCTTCCTCCATCAACACACAACCTAAACCTTTCTTGAAAGCATCACAAAATACAACGTAGCCTTTCCCAAGCTCTGGCAGGATTAACACTGGAGCACTGATCAGCATCTCCTTCATACTCTAGAAAGCTTGCTGACATCGATCATCCCAAACAAAAGGTACATCCTTTCTGGTCAACTTCATCATCGGTAACACAATCGCACTAAAGTCCTTGATAAACCTCCGGTAGTATCCTGCTAAACCAAGGAAACTACGAACTTCTTTCGGCGTCTTTGGTTGCTCCCAATCCGCCATGGATTCCACCTTCTTCGGATCTACTTTGACTCCTTCAGTAGATATCACATGACCCAAGAAAGTCACTTCCTCCAGCCAGAACTCACACTTACTGAACTTGGCATACAACTGATGTTGGCGAAGAAGAGTCAACGCTAGACGAAGATGTTGCTCATGCTCTTGCTTGTCTCGACTATAGATCAAGATATCATCTATAAAGACTACAACAAACTGATCTAAGAACTCACAGAACACTCTGTTCATCAAATCCATGAAAGCAGCAGGTGCATTGGTTAGCCCAAACGGCATAACCACAAACTCGAAGTGACCATACCGTGTCCTGAAAGCTGACTTCGGTATGTCATCTGCCTTAATCCTCAACTGATGATACCCAGACCGTAGATCGATCTTCGAAAACATTGTAGCACCATGCAACGGATCGAACATATCATCTATCCTCAGCAATGGGTACTTGTTCTTGGTCGTGACCTTGTTCAACTGCCGGTAATCTATACACAACCGCATCGATCCATCCTTCTTCTTAACAAACAACACTGGAGCACCCCAAGGTGACGTACTCGGTCGGATAAAACCTTTCTCCAACAACTCTTGCAACTACTTCTTCAGCTCTGCCATCTCTACTGGAGCCATCCTATACGGTGTTTGTGCAACTGGTTGTGTTCCTGGCACCAAATTGATTTCGAAATCAATCTCTCGGGGTGGAGGAACACCAAGAAACTCCTCAGGAAACACATCCGCAAACTCTTAGACAACGGACACCTCCTCAAGACTAGGACCTTTCGCCTTGGTAACCACAATGGTATCCACCACGTGAGCTAAGAACGCCTCACATCCTTGCCGTAGCAACTTCTCTACCACCATAGCTGATACCAGACACGTCGAAAGAATCTTCCTATCTCCCTAGAAGACCCACTTCTCTCCGGCATCATCAAACACCGCCTGCTTAGAACCATAGTCCATGACAACCTTATACTTCTCTAAGGTATCCATCCCAAGGATAACATCGAAACCATGCATATCAAGTGGTATAAGATCCACTTGAATGATGTGTCCTGAGAAAGATAAGACACAAGATGGACACTCTTCTCGAAGCAACGAGGAACCATCAAGAGGGGTTTCTAACAACAAGCTATCCTTCTTACAGCTAACAGGTACACGACAGTTTTCAAGCATACTATAGGCGATAAAAGAGTGTGTAGCACCCAGGTCAACCAACACAGATATAAAGCAAGAAGAAGACATATCAGAATGAAATAACTCCATCTGACCTGTCACCACTCGCAGGTTGACTATTGCCTCCAACTGACTCATAGCATAGAATCGAGCCGTTACTTGCTATCTATGTCCTCTGCTTCCTTGAGCAGACGATCCAACTTGAGACGCATGACCGCATCCTCGTCCTCTGCTACCACTGGGCTGCAATCTCTCTGACCCTTGTTGATTTTGCCTCAGCTGCTGCATCACTTCATCATCTCTGTAGGGACAACTCGACTTGAAATGCCCCGTCTGATCGCAGATATAACATGTCTTAACTTCAAACCGTGGCCTAGATGGCCCTGTCACCGCCACTGAAGTTGTACTATGTGCCTTAGATGGCGATGAAACATAACCTCTTCCCTTACTCGAAGACCATTGCGATGGTACACCAGAACCTCTCATCACTGACGATGATGAAAACTTGGGCTTCTTGAAGCCACTGAACCTCTGTCCCCGAAACTGAGCAGGTCTTTTGTGAGACATGGATTCTCTCTTCTCCCTTACTGACCTTTCAATCCTTCGGAAAGATTCCACAAACATAGCAAACTTCTCTCGGTTCTCCAACATAGAAACATGTGTTGTCAACTCAGCACTCATACCTTTCTCGAAGCGTCTGATTCGCTCCTCATCTGTTGTTGCCATATGAGGACAAAACCTTAACAGATTCATGAACTTGGCTTCATACTCGGTGATGTTCATCGTTCCTTGTCGCAAACGCTCAAACTGACTGATCTTCTCATCCAGATACATCTTCGAAAAGTATCTGCTGACAAACTTGCGCCAAAAAACATCCCAACAGATCACCTCACTAGGCCGTTTCTCTTCCTCAATGGTCCACCAGTGACTAGCACTACCCTTCAGAAGGTAGACAACATGCTTTACTTTGTCTGCTTCAGGGATGTCGAGGATCCGAAAAGCCTTCTCAAGACTTGTCAGCCACAGATCTGCATATGCTGGATCAGTCATTCCAGCATAATCTGAAGCTCCAACTCGGTGAAGCCACTCGAAGGTCTTCCCAATACCCGATGCTTCTCCATGGGGAACCTGTGCTCGCGGAGGAGGCACTGGTAATCTCTCAACCATGAGATTCATCATAGCCATCATCTTCCCCATAAGCTTTTGATAGGTAGGATGTTCAAGTAAGGTTGGGTTAGGTTGGGGGACCTCAGGCACCCGATCTTCATGTGCCTGTCCTACAGCTCCATCAACTGATGCAGCATCGTTGTGCTCAGCAGCATGTTCTTCATGGTTTCCAGACATCTTGACTTTTCTTCCGCTGAGGGCAGAAGATGTTGTAAGAAAACCTGGAAAACTCACAAGAACAGACTCAACCTAGTCCTAAATCCCTGTAGACTCAGCGAACCTAGGGCTCTGATACCAAAACTTGTGGCAACACATCCCACTATCACACAGACAATGAGGTGTTACGCGAAAACGTGCGGAAATCACCATAACCACAGATTACCAAAAACACGGGTTAATTAAAACTATTTGCGGAAAGCTAATAAACTGAGAAACTATTAAATTCAAGTCATCATCCTGCAAGGAAAAAAGTTATATATACATATACAAGATCTGATACGTGTCCACAGCTTACAAGAACAGTTGTTTATCCATCACATGAGTTCACCACCTGTTCATACATACATAAAGGCCCTCAACTGGCCAACAACAGGATATACAAAACATCAATGATCATACATCGTGAAACAACGTCAAAACACCTCCAAGGACCTGAGAGTACAGGGATGACTCTAGACTCTACTACAAAACATTCAAAAATAGCAGCATATCCATCGCTTGCCTTCTACTGCTCGTCTAGCTGCTCGGCCGCAACCCCGTGACCACCACCACGTCTAGCTCGACCACCTAAAAAGGTTGTATACCAGCGGGGTGAGACACACAGTCCCAGTGAGAAACATAACTCCCCGCCGTAACTACAGAACCTCAAGAAGATAAAGCTATAACAGCAGATAACTGATGACAGGTATAACAAGAGCAGTTTATGTAAAGCAAAGCTATTCTTACCGACAAGCCTACCAGCTGTATAGAAGGCATATAACCAAGTATATCTCAATGGAACATGATTGACAAGATACGATATATTGCTATGTAACATGAGGAACATATAAGGAACTGCAAGATATAACAGATTAACTATACAAACAAGACCTCAACCAATGTTCTGTGTTTTTCCTTAAGTAGTAAATACTATACGGCTGGATTACGTACTTTAATATGCCCTGAGGAAGTGAACCGTACCGTTCAAATCCAACCTTTGGCTGCGAAGCCCATAACCGGTGCCATACAAGGTCAATGAAAGAGCTGGACTTCACGACCTCACCCTTCATGGTCAGTGCACGAAACAAAAGTAGGATCGTCGTCTCATGCTTGAGTGGCCTTAGCCACAGGGTCAGCTGCATAGGCTACCCTTTCTAGCCCGCCTCGGTACAGGTCTCGGTGCTAGTATATTTGAGCCATGAATGTCTTCATGCTCATCACATTGAGCCATGAGCTTACTCCCCATGCTCTTCATATATATATATATATATATATATATATATATATATATATATATATCCGAGTCTGCAACTGTAGCTGCACTTGATTCCCTCTCTATATCAGGCTAGGAGAAACCACACATATTCAACAATATGCGCTTCCAGGTTAACCCGTAGGAGATCCTATTTCACCATCACCAACTGCTGACGATGATGGATCTATGGCCAGGGCAAACTACATGATATATTCCACTGTGATTAATTAGTATCTTTTATATGGATTGTAAGATTCAACCAAGTTGTATATCATGCAAACTATAACAGGAAATAAACAACATAAACTCAACATTATGCTTTTATTGTAATCACTTCAACCTGATCCATCTCAAGGATCCAACATCACATGTTATCACTTGGCCTCTTTCCAATCATCCATATCCATCTCAAGGATCATCACATACCATGGGATCTCAATCCCTCATCATATATTGCCACTGCCTTTCAAGGCTCACATCATCATCATGGTACAAACGCATCATATATGCAATCTCTTCAACAAGAATAATTATCAAAGTGATGTTACTCATGACATATGTCTCATAGACTATTCATGGCTAATCATCACCTGCATGGTCAGTGTACACAATATTCATAGTTTCAACATAAGGACTATGCTTACCATCATGAGATGATATTCAAGATTCTATACTTATCAATCATACATCAACTGATGATCATGTGCATAAGACACATCATTAAACAACTATTTATGTGCTTATCTTCATCTCAGTATAAAGTAGATAACCAAGGTGATCACTTCATGCATATAGTCATGTTGAATATAAAGAACAAGCGTTATCATTACCACTACCATTACCATTCATTAAGTAAACAAGAACATATACAACAGCCTACTTTCCATAACGATAAGAACCATCACTAAAGGTACCAAGGACCCTCACTAAAAGGGATGTCTCGGGCAACCTGCCCTCACCCAAGATCAACACACACAGAGCCCACAATGCTGCGTTGCCACTAAGGCAACCAAGCGTGCAACGTGCAACACGCGTCAGGGGGGTGTCAAGTACTTCAGCATATCGGGCAACGCCCGTCACCACTTGGTGCTATCGGACGATACAAGGCAGCGTGATGCCCGTCACAACATGGGGTGTCGGCCGACACATGTCAGTGTGACGCCCATCACACCGCTCAGCAACGCCCGTCACAGGGCAGTTATCAGCCGAGATCAAACCACAAAGGTATCATTCAAAGGAAGGTAACACATCCATCTATCGTGCAACTAACTGATCAAGGTCTAACGGCTGTCACAAGGCAAGGAAAAGGTTGTGATGCCCATCACAGGTCTAGGTATATCGTCCGTCACAATAGCCTATCGCCCAACAAGCTAGGTCAAGAGGGCTATCGTGCATTACCTCCCCAAACCCATATCGTCCAAGGTACATCACACAAGGTCATCTTATACCTCAAGCACAAGGCACCCAAAAACCCTAGAGGATCAAGAACACAACTCACCAAGAAACCCTAAACCATAAAGAGGATCGGCCAACATAGGTACTTAAGCAAGGTACAAAACTAGCAACAACATGTAAGCAAGATCATAGAAAAGGAGATAGTGTAGTTAGGGTTAGGAGTTATGTAACCCGCCTTAAGCAAGCTCCAAGCTCCTTGCTCCAAGCACCACCAAGAAAAGAAGGAGAGACTCCAAGGGATATCATCCACCACTTGCTTCTTCAAGGGGTTGTCGACCACCAACAAGCAAATAAGAGGGTTGTGTCGTGCACAACAAGGTGGAGAAGAGACTAAGGGTCCAAAGGGACCCAAAGCAAGGAGAGGAACCACTTATATAGAAGGAAAGGGAGGAGAAAATAAGGTAGAGCAAGGCAAGGTGTCGTCCACCTAGGGACACTTGTCCTAGAGCACAAGCCACCACTCTAGAAAGCCCTAAACACATGTCCAAGGTCATTTCCACATGCAAGCATCATGCACCAAGTGTCCACTAGTGGTGACACAAATGAGGTCAAAGCTAGGTCAAAGATCATGGATGACACAACAACTTGCACCATGGGTGACACAACAAGGCACCATGGGTGACACACACAAATCTAGGTCGATACACTCCCCATCTTGGGTGATACCCTCACCTCTTGGCCGATACAAGGCTCAACCAAGCCAAAACAAGGCACCTCAAGGCCCAAACAAGCTCAACCAGTCCCAAAAGAACTCAAACAACAAGCCCAAGTCTTCCTCTCATCACTAGAGGAAGCAAAGAGAGAGAGGAACACCTCACAAGGTGGCAAACTTGCCCACAAAACCCTAGACTTGGGTTATTTGCAAGTACCCCTCCAACTCTCAACAAAGCTCAACCAAACCCTAATCACCACTAAAGGTGATTAGCAAGCACCAAAGCATCAAGGTTAAGCAAAACAAACAGGGTAAACCCTAATTGAAGGTCAGGGTCCTTACAAAGAGGACCTATAAGAAAGTTGTTTTAGGAGAATCATTGCCTCTACTTGAACTTTGAAGGCATTGTCTTTGATCCTATTTGATTCCTTCTCCTCCTTCTTGTAATCTTCTTCTTGCTTGTCTAGCCTTGGCTCATGAGCTTGATGGTTTATAATGATCTCCTAGGTGGCTAAGTCACCAAGACTTCTAACTTCTATAATGGAAGTCACCTTTGGTTCCCATCTCTTGGGAAGAGACCTTAGGATCTTGGAGTTGATATTTCCTCTATTTAAGGTGTGGCCCAAAGCAACAAGCCCATTGATTATGGTGTTGAGCCTTGTATACATCTCGATAACTGTTTCCTTCTTACCCATCTTGAAGTTTTCAAACATTCCATTGCGCAGGTAGAACTTTGACTCTTTGACTTGTTGTGTGCCTTCATAGTTAATTCACAACTTGTTCCAATCTCGTGGGTTGTGTCCCAAGATGAGATCTGGTTGAACTCGAAGGGAGTGAAGGCAACATAGATGATGCTAATCGCCTTGGCATCAAGATGCACCTTCTTGAGTGTAGCTTCATCCCAAGTATCTACATCACCCTCTGACTATTTGTATGGAAGGATCATCACTTTCCACATGTCATAGTTCATACCTTGAAGGTAGAACAACATCTGCCATTTCTAATAAACAAAATTTGTGTCATCAATGATCGGGGGTCCCATGGAGAAGCCTCCCTCTAGGTTGAGGGACCCAAGTAAGCCTTCCATCTTCTCGTCTCATTGGAGTTGTGTCAAGAATACCGTTTCTCTAATACCACTTATTGGATTTACGGGATCTAGAGGGGGTGAATAGAGTTAAAAACACTTACACAAAATTGTTTAGACTTTCAAGTTACTTCAACTAAGCACAATTATAAAAAATGAATTTTATGGAAATCTAAACATAAATAGAAAGGATGAAAGAGATTGAAACAAGCACTTGAAAAAGATGTTTTAGAGTGGTTCCACTCTCCAAACTAGGAGAGAGTTAGTCCACTACCTGGAGAGGTCAAGCTCTAGAATTTATTAACCATGTCTACTTTATATAATTCACTTATAAGAGTTATAACAAATGACCTTCCTTTGCTGGGATAAGGATACCCAACTTCTCTTTGAGGTCTAGGGATCCAATAACCTTACAACCAAGGTCTTACCAATCCAAGACCTAGTCTTGTATCTCACCAAAGTCTTACCAAATCTTGCAAGCATTTGGATTTCTTCACCGAGGAGATCCCCTTCTTGCTCGAAGCCTTTTTCCTTGAAGGATTTACCCACTCAGCTCCTTGGATCTTCCACCTTGTCATGGTCCTTCACTCGGAGAATCTTTATGCACCTTCTTTCATAGCATGAAGAAGCTTGCACCTTCTCCTTCACTTAGAGAATCTTTCACCAACTTGATCTTGAAGAAAGCTGTTGGGAAAACAGAAGCTTTAAGAGCTTTACAAGTATACAATGAAGTATCTCTCTCACATAGATCCTATCTTACACATAATGATGAATTGAAGTGTAACCAAGAGAGAGAAAGGGGATCAAGTGGACTAGATGCACCCAACTATAGCATGGAGCTTGAATATCATGAAGGGAAACATTAAAATGAACTCCAAGAGGTCATATTTATAGTTTGGGGTGTCTACTAGAGGGTAGGAACACTAAGGAACATTTTCTAACCGTTTGGGGTGTTGTAACAGATATAATTTTGAGTTTTGTATAGGAACACTTAGGAACATTTTATAGCCATTTGGGGTGTTGCAATGGATATAATTTTGAGTTTTGCAACACTCCAATGGTTAGAATCACTTTTTCTACATTTTCTGTATAGTGCATTCGGTCGAGTTTCAGTAAAGATAACTCAACCAATAACACTATCTGACAAAACCAATTTAAATCATTGATTGAGTTTGTCCTGGTGGAAACTCGACTGATCCATTTAAATCAGTTTTGGGTTGTGTAGGGATCAATAAAATTTTGTGTGTTTGCAACTCGAATGATCAAGGTCATTCTCAAAATCCATCAAGGATCAGTCGAGTTTGTAACTCGACCGATGAACAACCTGTAATGAATATTGGTAAATGGGTTTTGAGTGATCAAACATTCAAACTAAGAGTCCCTAATTTTTTGTCATCTTAGTTACAAATCATATCATCTATACAAATAATTAAAAAAATTATCCAAGGTGATTTGAAGTCATTTTCTGAAAAGTGCATTTGCATTGCTTTTGATTTGAACTAATGCAAGCTAGGGCTTGGTGAATTTGATCCTTTTCATGTACCTAATGCCTAAAATCAATCTCGGACAAACATATCAGATGCACATGAATAGAATGGTTAAGTCATTATTAAAATATGGACAATGTGTAACACTTAGCTCAACATGTTGTCCCTACCCCTTTTGTTTTTTATTTGCTTTTTAGGGTGTCTTAATCCTGATCCTATTTTCCCTTTCTATACATCTATGTCCACTATCAATTAGGTTTTCATCCATGCTTTATGTCAAAGGTTTGCATTTACTTCCTTCATATTCTTAAAAAAGTAATATATATACATATATATAAACATATACAATATATGTATATAGGATGAATGACAGATGTTGATTAGGTACTAAAAACCTCTAGAGGGGGGGTGAATAGAGTTTTATAGAGATTTTAAAATAATTTAAACTCAAACAACCAAAGTAAAGATTGAGAAGAGGAACACAGGTGTTTAGAGTGGTTCCACCTTAGCAAATACTAAGGAGTCAGTCCACTACCCGGTTGCTTACCCAACCGGGATTTGAAAGTACTAAATTTTATTACCTCTCAAGGATGTTACATAAAATTTACAATACTTTCTAAACACCCTTTGGACAGCCTTCACCCTGAAGTAGTCTTGCCAACCTTGAAGCAGCCTTCCTTGAAGTAACTTCAAGCTCCCCCTTGAAGTAGCCTTCCTCCCGAAGTAGCTTCCCGTCAAGACAGCCTTCCGAAGTAGTCCAAAGTCCTCCTCTTCACACGAAGAGCTTCAACCTCTCCAATCCGCAGCCTCCTACCTGGAGTAGCAAGGAGAGTACAAGTAATACAAAGGAACAAGAAGGGAATAAAAGAAAATACAACTTATCCTTGTAGCTCAAGGCTTGATTTCCCTAGATCAAGCGTTTGGATTTTCCTAGCCAATATGATGGACTTGTGATTGCTAGGGTTAGGAAAATCTAGCCTATAGGATGAGCTTGAGCTAAGGAGAAAAATGGCCAATTGATCACAAAGCTCAGTTCACACAGATTGCACAAGAAGGCTCAAGTATTTTCTCAAGTATAGCAAGTGTAAGAAGTGAATCATAGTGTCCTATGGCTTGTCCTATTTATAGGAATGGCCTAAGTATGCTTAAGGACATTCTAGACAACTTCTAGGGGGTTCCTAGTGCTTAACTAGCCGTTAGGAATAAGTTAGGGGCATTAGCAACGGCTAATTGCTTTTACTCTGCAGATTCTGTCAGAGATCGTCTTGGTCGAAGAACGGTCGACCGAGACACCCACTCGGTCGAAGTGTCGTCGACCGACAGGATCTCTGAATGCAACGTCTATTTCCAACTGCCAACTAACTTGTCAGTTTAGTCTAACGGCTAATTGCAGAGATCGTCTCGGTCGAGTGAAGGTCGACCGAGGCACCTCTCGGTCGAGGACTTGTCGACCGACAGGCTTCTCTTTTCTCAAGTTATATGCAGATATGTCTAACGGCTACTTGGATCTTTCTCGGTCGAGAATATGGTCGACCGAAGGTGTCTCGGTCGAGGAGTTGGTCGACCGAGAGAGATCCTGTTTTAAGGTTTCAAGTTAGGCACTAGTTATACATATGTGTGCATAGGTGGTCCTATTGAATGGATGACTACGGTGTTTAGCTAGGGAAAATCCAATGCTTGATTTACATGCAATTCTAAGTACTTGTACATTATAATTCTGTACAAGTTTTTACAATGATTACATTTGCATGAAAATATAAATACTTCATGTTGGATTTCCCTTATAGTTGTGTTATCCTGCACACTCAAGTAGCTCGTTAGATAAATAAGAATGAAATGTTTGTCATAATCAAAACAAAGGGATTTTATAGATGTCCATTTAGCCAACAATCTCCCCCTTTTTGAAGATGACAAACATTTCCAAAATATGAATAAAGGAAATATAAAACATATAAATGCCATACCTTTAGATTGCCGTTTGGAACTTTTCCTCTTATTTATAAAATGTGTGCTTAGTATCCCCAGTGAATTATGGAACATGAAATCCAGTTCATTTGGGAATATAGCAACTTTCAATGTAAAGCCAAGAGTATATTTATGAAACTCATTGATTGAGTTTGTCATAAGTATTAAGTTATAGTTTTATATATCTCTCCCCCTTTGTCATCTCAAAAAGATAACCGTTTTATTTAAAAACTCCCCCTTAATTAGATATCCCATCAAAAATGAAAAAAGATGTCCATTGAATAGCCAAAATGTAAATGAGGTTTCTAGCCAAGAGGCAACAATTTGCAAATTACCAATTGAAACGTTCATATCAATATTGATACTAATCATAAAAGCATAAGTAGTCATTTTTAAGAACCGCAGATATCAAAGAAAACATCCTCCAACGGAGTAATAAGTAGTTGCTTCCTAATGTTGTTGAATTGATCTAATGGAAGCGGTTTTGTAAAGATATCAGCTAATTGATTTTCTGTATCAACATGATGAAGGGAAACATGATTCTTTGAGATGTGATCCCTTAAGAAGTGATGACGGATTTCAATATGTTTGGCCCGGCTGTGTAGAATAGGATTGTGTGCTAAGTTTATGGCGCTTGTGTTGTCACAAAAAATAGGTGTAGATGAAAGATGAAAACCATAATCGCTTAAAACCTGTTGCATATAAAGCACTTGAGCACAACAAGACCCAGCTGCCATATATTCAGCTTCGGTGGTAGATAGGGCAACCGTGTTTTGTTTCTTGCTAAACCAAGATACTAAGGCTCTACCTAATAAGAAACATCCACCACTAGTACTTTTGCGATCAAGTCGACAACCGGCATAATCCGCATCAGTATATGCTTTAAAATCCAAGGATTGTCCTTTTGGATACCATAAACCAAAACAAGTAGTGCCGGCTAGATATCGAAGGATTCGTTTAACCGCAAGAAAATGAGATTGCATAGGCTGGGATTGAAATCGAGCACAAAGACCAACGGAAAACATAATGTCCGGTCGGGAAGCGGTTAAATATAGCAAACTACCAATCATGGCTCTATATAAGGAATCATCAATAGGTTCCCCATTTTCATCCTTATCAATTTTAATAGAAGTAGCCATAGGAGTAGTAGCATGTTTGCATTGATCCATCCCAAAGCGTTTTAACAGTTCTTTAGTGTATTTTTCTTGGCTTATAAAAATTCCGGCAGGTGTTTGCTTAATTTGAAAACCAAGAAAGAATGTTAGTTCACCCATAAGGCTCATTTCAAATTCTTTTTGCATAATGTCACTAAATTGTGTGCATAATGATTCATTTGAGGCACCAAAAATAATGTCATCAACATATATTTGTACAACTAAGAAATCAGATGCATATGTTTTGAAAAATAGAGTAGAATCTGAATTTCCAATAGAGAAACCATTATCAAAAAGATATGTCTTGAGCCGTTCATACCAAGTCCTAGGGGGTTGTTTTAGACCATAAAGTGCCTTTTTAAGTTTATAAACATGATCGTCCTTTTCTGGGATTTCGAAGCCAGGTGGTTGAGCAACATAAACCTCTTCTTGTATGATGCCATTTAGAAATGCACTTTTGACATCCATTTGATATAACTGAATGTTTTTATGGGCAGCAATAGCTAGTAACATCCTAATAGCTTCAAGTCGAGCTACGGGTGCATATGTTTCATCAAAGTCAATTCCTTCTTGTTGATTATATCCTTGTGCAACTAACCGTGCTTTATTCCGTATGACTTCTCCTGCCTCATTAAGCTTGTTCCTAAAAACCCACTTAGTTCCTATGATAGTTTTATCATGTGGTTTAGGAACTAAATCCCATACATCATTTTTAGTGAATTGATTTAATTCCTCTTGCATCCTTGTTTCCGGTCATATGTTTGGAGCAACCACTGTCAACGACCCATTCCTGCATTAGAATATAGATTTTGGTACCCATGTGATGGTCCGATAAGGTTAGAAACTTTTTAATTTGCTGATGTGTATGAAAGTTCTGATACAGGAAACCAGTCGGTCGACGATTGTTCGACCGATATAATTCTCGGTCGACAATTTATCGATCGAGCAGGTTACTGTATCACAATAAAAAAGAACAGAAAATTTTTCGGTTGACCAGTGTTCGACCGAAATGAGTACTGGAAGATTTTCGATTTGTTAAAGACATCCAGTCGGTCGACACTACTTCGACCGACCCAGAGCTCGGTCGACAGTACTTCGACCGACGAAGTTTCTGTTTTAGTACATCAATGCAGAAAAATAATACCAATAAGCATAGCATCGTTTGTTGAGATAGGACAATATAAATTGCACAAATTAAGTATTTTGTCATATCTCAACTACATTCCATTCTTCTAAGTTTGAGGTCTTGGGGTCCAAACTAAGTTGGACTTCTTAGTCTTGTAGGGGCATGAAAAACAGTAATGTCCAAGACGTAAACAGAAATGACAAGTAATAGAATCAACTTCGTTTCTTTTTCTAGCCATTGTGTTTTTAGGTACAAACATAGTTTGGGTCTTTTTGGTTTGGTTTCTCTTTGGAACATATCCCAAACCTTTTCTTCCATTGAAGGTAGTACCACTTCTTAATATGTTATCAAGAATATCTTTTCTTCTTAACTCATGAAGTTCTTGTTGCAACTGAGCAATGTTATTCATTTTCTTATGTATATCTTTTCTTGCCTGGTCTAAATCAGAAAGCAATGAATCCTTTTCTTTTACAATAATGTCATAGTCCGAATGATTGCACAAGATAGGTTGAGTTTGAAAAGCTTGTAGTTTAGCTAACAAATTAGTCTTTTCTTTTGATAGAAGATCAACATTAGTTTCCAAAGTAAGTAGCTTTCTAGTGCAATCATCTAAAGATGTTTTTAAAGATACATTTTCAAGATCAATGTTATTCTTTTCGGAAGAAAGTTCATCTATTTTGGCAATGAGCTCATTGTTTGATTTTATAGTCCTTTTTAGTTTCTTCTTGGCATCAACATATTTATCATGAGTTTCTTGTAAGCTAGCTACTAACTCTTCTTTAGGAAGATCAACTAGGCTTACCTCTTGAGATTCTTCATCTTCTCTTGCCATTAGACATTCTATCTTGTCTTCTCCGCTTTCACTTTCACTCGTTTCATCCCATGCTGCTTTATAAGCTTTTTCTTTCTTCTTATGTGAGCTTTTCTTTCCCTTCTTAGCTTTGGGACATTCATTTTTGAAATGTCCTTTCTTTCCACATTCGAAGCACCTGGGAGTGGAAGAAGAACTAGAAATTTTATTAGATTTAAACCTTCTATATTTCTTACCATTGACTATCAATGCTTCTTCTCCTTCTTCTTCACTAGATTCCTCACTCTCTTGTGAGAGAGCTTTTGATGCTTT
Organism: Alisma plantago-aquatica; assembly: GCA_963693085.1. NCBI lineage: Eukaryota > Viridiplantae > Streptophyta > Magnoliopsida > Alismatales > Alismataceae > Alisma > Alisma plantago-aquatica. The sequence continues at coordinate 1,133,063,715 of OY856411.1, read as the reverse complement.
GAGAGCCACGTCTTTCTTTGGCCCACGTTGATGTTCATGTTCTCTTCTCTCTTCCTCTTCTAGGTCTGCCTCATGAGCTTCTAAGTTTCCGATGAGCTGTTCCATTTTGAGGCGAGTGAGGTCGTTTGCTTCTGCAATAGCTGTCACCTTTGGTTTGTACTTTGGAGGAAGAGATCGAAGTATTTTTGATACCTGATCTTCCTCAAGAACAGGTTTCCCTAAAGCACTCAAACCATTGACAATAGTAGAAAATTTTGAATACATTTCACTAATAGTTTCGTTTGGATCCATACGAAAATGTTCAAATTTGGTTTTAAGCAAACTAACTTTAGAGTTTTTAACTTGAACCGTACCCTCATATGTTATAGATAATCTATGCCAAATGTCATATGCGGTATCACAGTTTGATACTCTATTAAATTCACCTACTGAAATGGAACAATATAAAATGCTTACTGCCTTTGCATTCATTTGTGCCATTTTTACCGTATTAGCGTCCCATACTTCGAACTCGTCTTGTGGAAGTGTGTATGGTGTAGATACCATTCTCCAAAGATCCCAATTGATTCCTTGGAAGTAAAATTGCATTCTTCTCTTCCAGTATTGATAGTTTGTCCCGTCAAATGCTGGAGGTCGAGCAACGAACGTTCCTTCAATGTTGAGGTTGTTGAGCACTCCATCCCCCATCTTTTCTTCAAGACTTTGTTAGGGCTCCTTGAAGCCTGCTCTGATACCAATTGAAAACCTCTAGAGGGGGGGTGAATAGAGTTTTATAGAGATTTTAAAATAATTTAAACTCAAACAACCAAAGTAAAGATTGAGAAGAGGAACACAGGTGTTTAGAGTGGTTCCACCTTAGCAAATACTAAGGAGTCAGTCCACTACCCGGTTGCTTACCCAACCGGGATTTGAAAGTACTAAATTTTATTACCTCTCAAGGATGTTACATAAAATTTACAATACTTTCTAAACACCCTTTGGACAGCCTTCACCCTGAAGTAGTCTTGCCAACCTCGAAGCAGCCTTCCTTGAAGTAACTTCAAGCTCCCCCTTGAAGTAGCCTTCCTCCCGAAGTAGCTTCCCGTCAAGACAGCCTTCCGAAGTAGTCCAAAGTCCTCCTCTTCATACGAAGAGCTTCAACCTCTCCAATCTGCAGCCTCCTACCTGGAGTAGCAAGGAGAGTACAAGTAATACAAAGGAACAAGAAGGGAATAAAAGAAAATACAACTTATCCTTGTAGCTCAAGGCTTGATTTCCCTAGATCAAGCGTTTGGATTTTCCTAGCCAATATGATGGACTTGTGATTGCTAGGGTTAGGAAAATCTAGCCTATAGGACGAGCTTGAGCTAAGGAGAAAAATGGCCAATTGATCACAAAGCTCAGTTCACACAGATTGCACAAGAAGGCTCAAGTATTTTCTCAAGTATAGCAAGTGTAAGAAGTGAATCATAGTGTCCTATGGCTTGTCATATTTATAGGAATGGCCTAAGTATGCTTAAGGACATTCTAGACAACTTCTAGGGGGTTCCTAGTGCTTAACTAGCCGTTAGGAATAAGTTAGGGGCATTAGCAACGGCTAATTGCTTTTACTCTGCAGATTCTGTCAGAGATCGTCTCGGTCGAAGAACGGTCGACCGAGACACCCACTCGGTCGAAGTGTCGTCGACCGACAGGCTCTCTGAATGCAACGTCTATTTCCAACTGCCAACTAACTTGTCAGTTTAGTCTAACGGCTAATTGCAGAGATCGTCTCGGTCGAGTGAAGGTCGACCGAGGCACCTCTCGGTCGAGGACTTGTCGACCGACAGGCTTCTCTTTTCTCAAGTTATATGCAGATATGTCTAACGGCTACTTGGATCTTTCTCGGTCGAGAATATGGTCGACCGAAGGTGTCTCGGTCGAGGAGTTGGTCGACCGAGAGAGATCCTGTTTTAAGGTTTCAAGTTAGGCACTAGTTATACATATGTGTGCATAGGTGGTCCTATTGAATGGATGACTACGGTGTTTATCTAGGGAAAATCCAATGCTTGATTTACATGCAATTCTAAGTACTTGTACATTATAATTCTGTACAAGTTTTTACAATGATTACATTTGCATGAAAATATAAATACTTCATGTTGGATTTCCCTTATAGTTGTGTTATCCTGCACACTCAAGTAGCTCGTTAGATAAATAAGAATGAAATGTTTGTCATAATCAAAACAAAGGGATTTTATAGATGTCCATTTAGCCAACAGGTACAAAATCCAATCTAACCTTAAAACATATTGTTGTTATTTCTTTTTCCTAATATCTATGACTATCATGAGTCATGGGCTTGCTTCCAAAATCACACCAACTCATCATATGCACTTCACACTCCTATAAACCATGTGTCACAAAACGGATGCCAATATCAAATTGGATCCTTGGAAGTGATGTGGGATGAGAGTAAAGGTGCCTGGGCAGCATTATGCTGGATGTTAAAAGGTCTTGAAAACATCCTACTCTCCTAGCACTCATATTGATTATGATTGTTGTAGTCACAGGATGTATTGGGAGCCATACATTTATCGGCCGAACCTGGGATACCCCTCGGCGAGTGCCATTAATCCATAGAGAATATAAGGAAAAACTCCTCCTACGTAGGTCACACTTGAGTGAGGACATAATGTGGATCTAAACTCATGGGTTAAAAGGGGGTGTCGGCTTCCTATGCATATGTCCTTTCTTCATTGCTAAAATATTGTTGAGATAGTTGCTAACCCTTTTTGTGTGCAAATTTCAAACAATATTTTTCAAAGCTTAACAATCTCAAACTCAAATTCCAAGAAATTTTTTTCAAAGATTAACAAATGCAAACATATATTTCAAACAATTTTTGTTCAAAGATTAACAATCTCAAACTCAAATTCCAAACAATCTTTTCCAAAGATTAACAATCTAAAACTTGGATTTTAGACAATAATTTTTAAATATTTACAATCTCAAACAATCCTGTCCAAAGATTAACAATCAAAAACTCAAATTTCAAACAATATTTTACAAAGATTAATAAACTAAAAAAGGGGAACCTTTTCTGAAAACTAAGGTGAATGGGGGTTCCTCCATGTCATGCGAGAAATCATTCACCAATGTTAGGTCTACTCTGTAATGGTCTTGGATTCTGACCCCAAACTAATTCCACTTCTACATTCAAATCCTTTTGAGTCCTGGACCACAACCTAAAACTCGCCACACCTTAAACCGCATCTTCCTAAACAGGGTCTTGGACTATGACCTCTTGGTTAATGCCACAAAAGGGAGAGGTGAGGCCTCCTCCCTTCCAACCACTCTCCATAGAAACCCCTAAATATAGGATGAGAACACCATGGGAAAACAAAAGTGATTGATTGATCACATTCACTAAATTAGTTAGGGATACCATACTCTTGATCAACCACAATAACCCCATCCAACTTTGAATGATTCTTTTGAGAGAACTTCCCGAAGGGACATCACATCCACCATCTTTGATTTTATGCCATGACATTGGCACATGTGTATTATATAGAAGTTCCCTCATATATCCCAAGCTAGGGGCAGGAACCACCACCCAGAAAAACAAAAAGATAACTGTATGATCATGGGGAGACAAAAGTGACTGATTGATCACATTCACTCCTATTATCCGGCCATAGTAGCCCATGTGGTAAGAGTTTGGTAAGTCCCAATGAAGGACTCACGTTCAAACCTCACCAAAGGTACTTTGTGAATGGCAATCCATGCTAATTAGGCATGGGAGGGGGTGACAAATCACACCCTCTCATGCCTCGAGAGTTTACCGTGTCAAATTTGCCCTGGGTAGGTTCTCTCGATCATTAAAAAAAAGAACTATAAGTATCCTTCATCATGGGAAAATCATAAGAAATCTAAAAGTATCCCTGGCATGGGAGGAGTGCTATTATATATTTGTCTGATACAACGTGTGCAAAGGGACCCATCTGAAAGCATGTATTTTTTTCTCAAAAAGTTGCACCCTATTTTTGAATCTCACTAGTGTTAATTTTAGGATATCACAGGATGATCAAGAATCTTGTACCTCACCTGGTCTCACTATCGATCAGTCAAGATGGATTGAAACATATGTATGGATCATTAATGTGATGGTAGCACCAAAGGGTATTCCATTCACGACAAATAAGGCAAACCCATAAGAAGTGGAGAAATGCAAGGAAGTCATCGTCGTTCCTAAAGCAATAGTCATTCAGGGACATCCATACGAGCAATCTTCTAATATTTCTTTTCTTCCTCCACCAAGCTCAACATATAAAGGAGGGTGGCACTATCTAGGGTTCATTGGACAAGGAGCTATACATGTCGGGTCATCCATGCCACTTTTTCCATGTGACATGTGGAGTTCTGACTCACCTCATCTAGAAGCATTCTAGTTGGGGATCTATAAAAGTCTGGCATTCGAAAACATTTGGGCAATTCCAATATCTCAAGAGGCAGCGACACCCTTCTTGAATCCTAAAGAAGAAACCAAAGTAAGAACAATGGGGAAGAAGTTGCAACTATACATGGAGAATCCCAAGGGGTTGAGCAAATCATCATTGTCACAAAGGCTCATACACTATACCTAAATGACCTAGCACCTCTCCTTGACCTACATACTATGTATCCACTACCCCAATCATGATATAACATGTATATATGGGGAGTTTATGGATTCCCACCACTTGTATATATGGCGCCAATAGTTATATACATGGTGGACACACGTCAGTACGCTGTAGTAGAGGAACCCAATGTCATAGATCCCCTATAGCTTGACATCATGTGAAAAAATCAAACTACTAGAGGGGAAGAAAGATAGTGGGAAAAAATTCAGTGAATTTTTCCACTCCCCAGATGAGAAGCTACCTGAAAACTTCAACATGCCTACATTCCATGACTATTCTGAAAAGGGGGACCCCATGGATCATGTCAAGGCTTATTGCTCAAATATGGTAGTAGTCTAGAATTATGAAAATGTATTGATACATTATTTTTCTCAGACCTTGACTGGTCCCACTTTGTCTTGGTACAACAAACAGGACATGACCTCCATCCCCACATGAGCCAAGATGTCCAAAATGTTTATCGATCAATATGCCTAGAATCTAGAGCAAATTCTGACCAAGGAATATTTGAAAGCACTATAGTAGAACACAGATGAAAGCTTTTCCAAGTTCATTAGACGGTGGAGGGAGCTTGCCGCTCATCTAGAATTCAAGTATATAATTAGGAGGCCTCATACATGGTGATTAGAAGCCACACCAACTCTCACTACCCTCTTATCTTTACAAAGGTAGAATACCTTCCTTGAGCTCATACAAGAAGCCATGTGGATCAAAAATTCTATCAAGAGGGGAGTCAATTAAAACATAGGACTCACTTTATAAGCATCTCATGCCTCCTCAATGAGTAATCAAAAGTCTAAATGGGAGAAAGAAAATACATCAAATGCCACAATTATCGGTATGTATGCCCAGAGAGCCAATCATACAATGATTATAACGGAGAATGAAATACCTAATTTGATAATGATAAAGGTAATATTTTCTATTACATTTGTATCAATGATGAGATTGTTGGTATGCATGCCCATAGAGAAAGTCATGTGATGATTGTAATGGGATACTTTGTAAATGATTTGAATAATAATAAAGGCAATTTCCGATCTATATGTTTTTAACTATTTTTTAGATGATAGTGTGACATGATAGATGTCTAAAGAATTGTTTCACTCGATGATGTATGCTTTTGGGTTGAGGACCTAAACGATGAGATCATACAGATGTTAAGAGTATACTTTCTTGTTTAGTCCCTAGTCGGTTGTTATTGTGGAAATAACCATAGACATCAAGAACACTAAAGACTAGGTTGTGTATTGGTTGATGATAGAATCTCATTAGTCATAATATAGTGATATCAAACCAAGCACATAGGTACTTGTTAGAGAACAAGTGTACCAGACAGACCCACTGTGACAGTGACACATGGAACCATTATTTGGTAGTCACAGTCAGCTCTCACAGTGTGAGTGTGATTCTTCGACCTGAAATCACTACACATGGAACCATGATGGTGGTGAGTGTGATTCTTTGACCTAAAATCACTACACTCAACACATGTCGTTGGGTACACTTTGACATCATCAAACACAATCCTAAAACATGGGTTGTTATAAAGGTGATGATTGGGTGACTTTGACACATGGGGCTTTTGAGGGGTGAGTGATAGATATGGGATTTGTCCCTCCTAAGGGAGTTTGATATCCATGGCCACTTGATGAGTAGGATTGAGAAAGGAATGTACATGCATGTGTGAATCAATATGTGATATTGATGTCACACACATCTCACCCAGTCTTCTCAGAGATCAAGGAAATGGACGAATGTTGAAAGGATGACTATACCATGCCTTGAGTTCATTCAGGACATTAGAGACAAAGGAATTATACATTCACTGTAACACCATTCACGGATTGTAGGATTCAAAGTTGTTCTCCAACTTTCTATTTCACTTGGGTAGCACTGATGTGTGACTAGGCACCGCTCTTTGCTTGTGAAGTCATAAGTGTTATGGACTTTCACTGCCAACGTGAAATGGACCTGCAGGGTCACACATAAAGAATTTAACCTGGAAGAGGAGTTTATCCACAAACGATGTTTAGATTGATCACTAAAGGAGTTTAGTGTTCAATTAAACACTCAATCAATTGATAGCTCAATATCATAGTGTTCAAGGTGTTGGACTGATTGATTAGAGTATCAGATTGATTGAAATTGCAATTGACCGATTTTACACAGTCTGCACTCCCAACCGATCAGCTCATGTGATGAACCGATCGGCTCAGGACAGGCTGAACCGACCGGTTCAAGGGTTGAACTGATCAGCTCAACTGGTCCAACCGAGTGAGTTGGGAAAGTCAGGTTGGCAAGAAATTTCTCTTCGTTTCACTGGTCCAAATTGATTGGAACAAGGATTGGTATTTGGATCAATTCGAAACAAAAGAGGAAAAGTCAATCGGGAACTGATCAAGGCAGTGAACTGATCATTTCATAAGTGAACTAATCGGCTCAGGTGCCCCAACCGATCGGTTCAGATGTGAACCGATCAGCTCAGGTCCCCAACCGATTCGTTCATGCTTGAAATGATCGGTTCAGCTAGCGCAGTTGGTTGTTTTGTGGAAAATCTTGAATCCTTCTACTCCTACTTTAATCTCGCATTTCTCGGGGTAGAGAACCATGTCCCATGACCCTCCTATATATATAGGGGTATTGGGGGCTTCTCAAAGTACAACTCAGAACACCAGTTTCTCTACAAAGTTGTCGTTCTCTCTAGTTGTGGTAATCAGGAGAGCCCGAGCAAGTGCTACTCGATAAGGGAGGCACAACAAAGGAAAGACAACTACAGAAAGGCAACTGGTTGCAGGAGAGTGTCAGTGATTAATACACCGACAGAAGGGTACGACTCCTTCCGGTGCCTTGTGTGACAAGGCGATCAGAGTTCCAGGTGGTCCGTGTGGACTACTACAGAGGCGGGAGACTTTTGCCGCTCGGAGGACAACTATCAATCCCGACAGTCCTGGTGAGACTAGGAGCTGCACAGACACCTTCCAAGACTGGAGGTGAAGACCGCACAAGCCGCGAGGTAATGTCATCGAGCAAGCCTCAGGACAAGGAATGTTTGTACAAACCATCATTCCTAATGTATAGACATTGACGCGATTCCTTTATTCTGGGTTTGGAGAGAAGAAAATATTTGTTTCCCCTATCATCTCTGTCTCCTCTAAAACCCAACAGTGGTATCAGAGCCATGTCAACTACTCTATACAATGCGAATAAAATTGACTTTATGCATGTCCCATCCACAAATCCCAAAATACATATATGATATGTAATATGAATGCACTCGATACGCATCATCTTTAAACGAGTTTTGTGGTGGATGTATAGCATGGTTATGGCCAATAAACCCTATGTCTATGTATGGTTGTTTGTGGATGCTTGCATCTCGGTCTGTGCACCGATTCCCTATCTCCTATTCCTGATGTAACTCGAGATAACTCGAGATTTCTTAAATACCTTTGCTCCCCCGAATGTAACTTGGGGTTTCCTTTTTCAAATGTAAAATATGATAGATATTTTATTTCTTGTTATGTCAAAGAATGGAGGACAATCTGACGACAACTGAGATGATCGGTTCAAGGCGTGAACCGGTCGGTTGGCTATCCAAACGATCGTTTCGAGGAGTGAGATGAGCGGGTGGCGACCTGAGGAGATGCACGACGACCAATGAACTGATCGGATGGAGGCACCAGTCGATCGGCTGGTGGCACTCAACCGACCGGCCTGATGGTGAGCCGATCAATCATGGAGATGAGTTGATCAAGCCCAGAATGGCAAAGCACAGAGTTCATCTTGTACAGGTTGCATGTGATGTGGACCTAGATGACAGTGATTCCTCTTGGCTCGAGGAATCACATTAGGATGGCCATAATCATCACTTTTATCATTTCACATGTTTTCTGTGGGATATAGCATGTATATGATACGTACTATATATATTGTGGTGATTTGATATGTATATGTACCTATAAAAACCAAATCCCTCACTAAATATTAAAGTTTTAGATGCCTTTCAAACATGAAACACGTGAAAAGCTTGATCGTCCAAGTGTGGGAACGCCCTTGCGTGGTGCACCGTCTATCTCATGGAAGCGTGAAGGATGGATATGTGGGTCTGCCCTAGCAAGGTGCATATTCATCGTGTTGGCTTTGGGTCAGACTTAACAAGGTGACTTAGATAGGATCTAGCACCTTGAGGCATGGAGGTGATCATGGCAAGGAGTTGCTTATGACATCTTTCAAGAGTTGCATATGATGCAATTGGAAAACGTTGCCTACCTAGAAGATCTGAGTTGTGGGTGACAGCCCTAGCTGGTCCATGACTCAGAGGATTTTAGGATCTTGACCCACTAGGAGATTGTACGCTACAATCTTCCAAATTGATGGTGAGGGCTGTCAATTTGAATTAAAATAGTGGCAGAGGTAATTGATTAAAGGCCTACTTAACTATCATCAAATTTTATTCAAATCAAATCAAATCAAAAGGAGTTTTGACAAATGCAATTTTCTCTTGTAGAATGGCAAAAGAATCATCTTTTAAAATGGGCAAATTAATTGAGAATAAATTTCATAACTGGTTGGGGATTGTGAGAAGTGTTCTGCACAATATAGATATACCGGTAGCCTTTGAATCCACTCTATGTACACTTAATGCGTTGTTTGAGACAAGTGAGAAGAAGGATAGTTCATTGGTAGAGATTAATGGAATGAAGGGAGAGAAGGGTTCTCTCGCCAAACCAAATTCTTCTGCACTCAAAACATGGAGAGGATGGAAGGAACGATGGAAGAAGAAGTGAGAGATAGAGATCTCTACTTCTGGTGTATACATGATAGAGATTAACTTTACTACTTCTTTGTCATGGGTACTTGATACTAGATGTGGATCTCACATTTGTTCAAATGTGATGGATCTTAAGAGAAGTAGGCCTTTGGGGAAAGGTGAGGTTGAACTACGTGTTGCCAATGGGGCAAGAGTTGCCGCCAGTGCTGTAGGAACTTATGAGTTAAATCTACCTAGTGGGCTAATAATAGAATTGAAGAACTACTATTATGTACCTGCCATAAATAGGAATATCATTTCCGTCTCTTATTTGGATAAGGATGGTTTTGAATTTTGTATTAAGAATGGATAGTGTTCCATTTCAAAAGATGGGATCTTTTCTGGCAGTGCCCCAATGTCTTATGGTCTATACTTGATATATCTAGAGACAAGTGTATACAACGTAAACACCAAAAGGCAAAAACTCAGCAACTCAAACAAAACATATCTTTGGCATTGTCGTCTAGGGAAAATAAAGGAGAAGCGCTTCTCTAGACTCCATAAAGATGGTTATCTAGACTCTTTTGATTATGAATCAATAGAGACATGTGAATCTTGTTTGTTGGGCAAGATTACCAAGACTCCCTTTGCAGGTAAAGGTGAGAGAGCTAGTGATCTATTAGGAATCATACATACTTATGTATGTGGGCCCTTTAGAACTAATGCCAGGGGTGGGTATCAGTACTTCATTACCTTCACTAATGACTTCAGTAGGTATGGCTATGTGTACCTGATGAAACATAAGTCAGAAACCCTTCAAAGGTTCAAGGATTTCATGAATGAAGTACAGAACCAACTTGGAAAAAGTATTAAAGCACTTCAATCTGATCGAGGTGGAGAATACTTAAGCTAGGAGTTTGAGGACCTTCTGCGAGCCTATGGTATTGTATCACAATGGACTCCGCCTGGAACACCACAACATAACAGTGTGTCTGAAAGAAGGAATCACACATTACTTGATATGCTGCGATCTATGATGAGTTTTGCTGATCTTCCAATTTCCTTCTGGGGTTATGCTATTGAAATTGCCGCGTATACACTTAACTGAGTACCGTATAAATCGGTTCAAAAGACACCATATGAGATATGGCACAGGAAGCATCCCGATTTGTCTTTTATTAAGATTTGGGGTTGTGAGGCTTACGTCGGGAAAATGTTTCCTGATAAGCTTGAACCCAAGTCTGATAAATGTTATTTTGTTGGATACCCCAAGGAAATGAGGGGATATTATTTATACCACCCTACTGACAACAAAGTGTTTGTTTCTAGGACAACTGTGTTCCTAGAAAAGGAATTTATTTCCAAAGGAAGCAGTGGGAGGAAAAAAAGCTTGAAGAGGTTCAAGCCCAACAAGAAGACATTGAACTATTAGATGTATAAGAGGAACATAGAGATTCACAAGGTGTTGTGGAATCTCAGTCTCCTCAAGTAATACAAGGACCTCGTAGATCTAGTAGGACACGCCTTGAACCTGAGAGGTTTGGATACCTTATGACTCAGGAAGGTGGTGAGTTGATCATAGATGATGATCCAACTACCTATCTAGAGGCTATGGAGGGACCAAATTCTGAGAAATGGCTTGAGGCCATGAGATCCGAGATGGAATCCATGTACTCCAACAAAGTATGGACTTTGGTGGAACCACTCGAAGGGGTAAAACCCATAGGGTACAAGTGGGTCTTCAAGAAGAAGACTGACATGGATGTCAATGTGCAAACTTATAAAGGCAGATTGGTTGCAAAGGGTTTCTGACAAGTTCAAGGTGCTGACTATGATGAAACTTTTTCTCCAATTGCCATGATTAAGTCCATCAGGATCATTCTTGCTATTGCGGCTTACTATGATTATGAGATTTGGAAAATGGATATTAAAACCACGTTCCTTAAAGGGAATATAAATGAGGATGTGTACATGACACAACTTGAAGGTTTTGTAGATCCAAAGAATGCCAATAAAGTCTGTAAACTACAAAGGTCAATCTATGGATTGAAGCAAGCATCTCGGAGTTGGAATATTTGATTTGATGAGGAATTCAAAGTGTTTGGCTATATTCAAAATGAAGATGAACCTTGTGTGTATAAGAAGGTTAGTGGGAGTACGACCACATTCCTCATATTGTATGTGGATGACATACCATTGATGGGGAATGATGTCACAGCCTTAGAGAAGGTAAATACTTGGCTTGGGAATACTTTCACAATGAAGGACTTAGGAGAAGCATCCTACATTCTAGGTATTAAGATCTATAGAGATAGATCTAAAAGGCTTCTCAGACTAAGTCAAAGCACGTACATTGACAAAGTGCTGAAGCAGTTCAGCATGGAGAACTCAAAGAGAGGCAACATCCCCATGCTACTTGGAGTCACCATCTCTAGAGCTCAATGTCCCCAATCTTGTGAAGAGAGGGAGCTTATGAATGGGATCCCATATGCATCAACCATTGGATCCATCATGTACACTATGTTGTACACATGCCTAGATGTCTCGTATGCCCTCAACATGATGAGCAGGTACCAGTCAGATCCCAGGGATGCTCACTGGACAACTATAAAGAACATCCTCAAGTACTTTTGAAGGACTAAGGATCAATTCCTTATATACGATGGTGAGGAAGAACTGGTTGTAAGAGCTTACACCGATGCAAGCTTCCAAACTGACAAAGATGATTACAGATCGCAATTAGGATTTGTATTTTGCCTAAATAATGGATTTGTGAGCTGGAAGAGTTCCAAGCAAGAAACAGTTGTCGATTCTACTACAGAGGCTGAGTATATCGCTGCTTCACATGCAAAAAAGGAAGTTGTGTGGATCAGGAAGTTCATCACTAAACTTGGTTGATGACAGAATCTCATTAGTCATGATATAGTGATATCAAACTAAGTACATAGGTACTTGTTAGAGAACAAGTGTACCAGACAGAACCACTATGAGAGTGACACATGGAACCATGATTTGGTAGTCACAGTCAGCTCTCATAGTGATGGTGGTGAGTGTGATTCTTCAACCTGAAATCACTACACTCAACACATGTCATTGGGTACACTTTGACATCATCAAACACAATCCTAAAACATGGGTTGCTATAAAGGTGATGATTGGGTGACTTTGACACATGGGGCTTTTGAGGGGTGAGTGATAGATATGGGATTTGTCCATCCTAAGGGAGTTTGATGTCCATGGACACTTGATGAGTAGGATTGAGAAAGGCATGTGTATGCATGTGTGAATCAATATGTGATACTGATGTCACACACATCTCACCCAGACTGCTCTGAGATCAAGGAAATGGATGAACGTTGAAAGGATGACTGTACCATGCCTTGAGTTCATTCAAGACATTAGTGACAAAGGAATTATACATTCATTGTAACACCATTCACATATTGTAGGATTGAAAGTTGTTCTCCAACTTTATATTTCACTTGGGTAGCACTGATGTGCGACTAGGCACCGCTCTTTGCTTGTGAAGTCATAAGTGTTGTGGACTTTCACTTCCATTATGAAATGGACTTGTAGGGTCACACACAAAGGATTTAACCTGGAAGAGGAGTTTATCCACAAATGATGTTTAGATTGATTACTAAAGGAGTTTACTAGTTCAATTAAACACTCAATCAATTGATAGCTCAATATCATAGTGTTCAAGGTGTTGGACTGATTGATTAGAGTATCATATTGATTGAAACTACAATTGACTGATTTTGCACTCCCAATCGATCGGCTCATGTGATGAACCGATCAGCTCAGGACAGGCTGAAACGACTGGTTCAAGGGTTGAACCTATCGGCTCAACTAGTCCAACCGAGTGAGTTGGGAAAGTCAGGTTAGCAAGAAATTTCTCTTCGTTTCACTTGTCCAAATTGATTGGAACAAGGATTAGTATTTGGATCAATTTGAAACAAAAGAGGAAAAGTCAATCGGGAACTAACCAGGGCAGTGAACCGATCATTTTAGAAGTGAACCAATCAGCTCAGGTACCCCAACCGATCAGTTCAGGTGTGAACCGATCAGCTCAAGTCCCCAACCGATCGGTTCATGCTTGAAACGATCGGTTCAGCTGGCGCAGTTGGTTGTTTTGTGGAAAATCTCAAACCCTTCTACTCCTACTTTAATCCCACATTGCCCGGGGTAGAGAACCCTGTCCCATGACCCTCCTATATATATAGGGGTATTGGGGGCTTCTCAAAGTACAACTCAGAACACCATTTGCTCTACAAAGTTGTCATTCTCTCTGGTTGTGGTAACCAAAAGAGCCCAAGCAAGTGCTACCCGATAAGGGAGGCACAATAAGGGAAAGACAACTGCAGAAAGGCAACTGGTTGTAGGAGAGTGTGTCGATGACTAGTACACCGACAGGAGGGTACAACTCCTTCCGGTGCCTTGTGCGACAAGGCGATTGGAGTTCCAGGTGATCTGTGTGGACTACTACAGAGGCGGGAGACTTCTGCTGCTCAGAGGACAGCTGTCAATCCTGATAGTCCCGGTGAGACCAAGAGCTGCACAGACACCGTCCAAGACCGGAGGTGAAGACCACACAAGCCGTGAGGTAACGACACCGAGCAAGCCTCGAGACAAGGTATGTCTCTACAAACCATCCTTCCTAATGTATAGACGTTGACACGATTCCTTTATTTTGGGTTTGGAGAGAAGAATTTTTTTGTCTCCTCTACCATCTCTGTCTCCTCTAAAACCCAACAGAGATGAAAAACACATAGTAGATGTCTAAGGAATGATGTTACTCAATGACATATGTCTTCAGGATGAGGACCTAAACAATAAGATCATATGTATGATAAGAGTGCATACATTCTTGTTACATCCCTAGTTAGATATCATTATGGAAGTAAAATAGACAATAGTAATATATAAGAATACAATGTGTGTTGGTTGGTGGTATAATCTCATTAGTCATGATATGTGATATCAAACCAAACACATAGTGACATGTGAAGAACAATGTATTAGACAGACCCACCTTGAGAGTAATACATGGAGACCATGTAATGGTAGTTAGAATCATCTCTCATAGTGATAGTGGTGATTTTGTTTCTTAGACCTAAATTCACTATACTCATCACATGTTATTTGATGTATATTGACATCATACAATCTGACCTTGAATTAGGGTTTCCATAAAGGTGGTGCTCGGGTACATTGTGACACATGGGGATTGAGTGTGAGTGATGTAGATGGGATTTTTCCCTCCTATATCCAGGCTACTTGATAAGCGATACTGAGAAACACATGGCCATACTCATGTGACTAAATATGTGATATGTGAGCTCACATGCATCTCATACAGTCTACTCTAGTTCAAGGAGCATGGATTGAACTTTTAAGAGGATTATGATTTCATGCCTCAAGTTTAATTTAGATATTAGATGAAAAGGAAATATATGATCACTATAAAAGTGATCACAAATAGTAGTTTGAAGTTGTTCTTTAACTTTCCATTAACTTGGGTATCACTGATATGTTGCTAGATATTCTCAATTCTAGTGATGTCATAAATTGGTTATAAACATTCACTACCAACATAACTTGGAACCTATAGGGTCACAAGCATAGGATGCACCTAGATAGGAGTTTACTCATGAATATGATTTAATTTGATTACTAAAGTGTTTAGCTATTCAATTTAAACAACAATGGTTATACATTGGCTGAACTAGAATTTGAACCGCCTGATTTAGAAATGAACTGCCCAGTTCAAGATGTGAACCGACTAGTTCAAAATGTAAAATGACTGGTTCAAGTTGTGAACCACCATGTTCAATTATCAATATCACAGGATCAAGGGTGGATGGTGATGTCATATAGTGCATTACTCATCAAATGTAAGATAATATTTTTGGGAATAAGAAACATAGTGAATCGATTGTTTCAACAACTGAACTGATCAACTCACATGTGAACCAACCAGTTCAATGGTGAACTAACCAATTCATGGTTTGCATGTTCTGAAAAATTCATGAAATTTTGTCTCTTTCAACTCCAAGCTGATTTGGAAACCCCAACCCTGACCCTCACATATTTAGAGGGGTAGTCGAGGCTTTTAGAAGACACAACAATAAGATCTTATATTTTTTCCCTCTCACAGATGTGGTAGTGTGAGATCCCAAGCAAGTCTTACACGTAAAAGGGATAGACAACAATGAAGAGTAAGTAAACTCTAGCACATTGTTCTTTGAATGGACAAATCCTTCTCGTTAGCTTTGATAGAACAACATGGAGTTCTCGGTAGTTCGTGGACTACATAGAGGTGTGGATGTTGTTTTCATCATGCAATGAGGACAAAAACCACTACCATCCATGGTACTGCACTAGGAGGCTATAGTCACTCGTTGTTCTTGTGCTTCTTGTAAAGAGTGCACATCAATGTGTAGGAGTAGTTGTTGGACTTGCTCCAGGACTAGGTATATCTCTTGTACATTCTTTCTAGATACATCATTGTTGACATGGTTTGTTGGTCAAGGAATAGGGACAAAATGTTTGTTTATGTTTCCTTCTCTACCATCCCTATTCCCCCACAATGGTGGGATAAATACTTATCCCCATTGAAACGAGTAATAAAAAACACCAACCATACAAGTCTCGTCGTACATACATCAATGACACATGTATTTCATGCCTCAAAACCTCAACAACAACAAGCTCGTGTAATGGTACA
Organism: Alisma plantago-aquatica; assembly: GCA_963693085.1. NCBI lineage: Eukaryota > Viridiplantae > Streptophyta > Magnoliopsida > Alismatales > Alismataceae > Alisma > Alisma plantago-aquatica. The sequence goes on along the minus strand of OY856411.1, from coordinate 1,133,047,586 downwards.
TAATTATCAGCCTTAGTACATGCCTCCGCAGTATGTGTCAGAAGCATATTTTTGTCTTCTAATGTCACTTCTCCTGGCGTCAATTACATTAAAAAACTAATATTAGATACCATACAATGTCGGGTTTTTTTAGAACAAACATCGATTACGAAAAGACACTGGTACTGCTTTTTCATTAATGTCAATTCCTTCTAAGAAAATTGATGTCTCAAGTAACTCACAAAATACAAATTTTTAGGGGAAAATATTTGCCTCCAAATACTTTAAGATGGGTGGAAGTTTCATTAGAACTGATGACACACATCGTCGCACAAAATAAATTTTGCCTCCAAAATACATATGGCATCAATTTTGTTATATAGAAAACCGACATTAATTCACATGAAAACTGTGAAAATTTGCACAATCTGTGTCGGTTTTACTTCAAGAAACCGATGTCTAAGTGTTTGTTCCATGTCCCCATAAAAATTTGTTCCCACCCAAATTGCATGCTAGTGTCAGTTTACTTTCTAGAAATTGATGCCTCAGTCCCTACTAAAGTTGATTTTGTTTCATTCTGATTATGGCCTCTTGCGTCAATTTTTAGGTGAATCCAACATTTAGGCCATCCAGTCTGGTGTCAATTGTTTTGAATGTAACCAATGACTGTGGCCATTACTGAGGCCAATTTTTTCATTCGGGTAATTGTCTCTTGCATCGGGTTTTTGGAATAAACTAATTCTTAAGTCACTATTTTTTATGTCAATTTTCTAAATGTAACTGATGCTTAAGTCACCTTCACCACTGGAGCTTGCTATGCTGGCCTCTTGAAGCTTGTTGTGGTCATCACCAGTGTCGTTGCTGCTTTTGGACGCTGCCACTACCACCTCAATGCTTGTTGGAGCTTGAATGCCAGAGCTCTCTGCTTGGACCTGCCAGAGGCGATTTTGTGCTCTGCCGCTCACTGTCTCTGCTTCCCCTAGTCTTTGGTAAGAGAGATGACTAGGTGTGCTCTTTCTTAGCTTGGAAGTTGCTCAATACCTATGCTTTCCCTATTAATGACTATCCTATATGAAAATGAGTGAAAATGACTTAACAATGTTGATGGCTAAGTCATTCATTTTGCTCAAATCTTATGATTCATCCCTTTATATCACTGTTGAAAATCCCTGATCTTGAAAAAACCCTAGGTCATGAATAATTTATGTGTAATTATTATCTTGATGATGAACGTGCATGTACATTGGAGATTTTGAAATCAATGTTATAGAATGTGGTACCTAGATTAGGTGAAAGAACTAATCCTCGTGGGTATGATTAAGATTATGAGATGTTGCTATTGTAAATCAACTCATACATTGTTTGTAATCATATGACCTTTTTTAAGGACACTTTTCAAAGATCTAGTCAAGAACCTCAAATCAAGGTGCCTAATCTAGTTCTCTTATTCAAGGTACACTTTATCCTCCAATTGGGCAGACTAGTGGTATTGAAACTTAGATGTATCAATACAATTAAACATGTTTGTCTTTATATAATTGCTTGAGCTACATATTGCCTATGATTACTCTTTATACTGCTTGTTACATGTTGAACAAACTTTTTATATAAGAGACTTGACTAGGTAAGAGAGATAGATTAGGTGTGAACTCATATGCACAACTGACCACTATGTTCGCTAGTCTTTCTTAGTTACTTAAGTTAGGTTTGTTTAGTTAGTTGCTTACTTTATTTATTACCTTTTTTAGTTTAGTTACTAGTTTATCTTAATTAATTAATATTGCTTGCTTTCTCTCTTGATTAACTAACCCAAATGGAAGAATGAATTGAATTAAATATTGTTATGTAAAACCTAGGATATGAATGATGAAACTATGATCATAGCTATAGGAATGACAACATATATACATGTATTTTGTTGGCCTAGAAACCCACCGATATTTACACATTAGGAGTAAATCTTAGATAGTCCTCAGTTTGGGACTATTCTTGAACACTTAATCTCACTTAGGATGTAAGTGTATAATGTATATTCGGTTATCAAGATGTTTTATCAACACTTCCCTGTTTGTTCTCTAAGTACATATGTCGGTGGACATTTGCCCATCTACATAGGTGTACTTGGGAGAATTGTGGACAAATGCTGCCAAAATTTTCTTGCAAGCGAAATACACATTATACACTTATTAGTGAGATTAGGTGTTCAGGAATGGGATAGGTGGTACACACATTCATTATTGAACCCTAAACCCTAATATGTAATCCATAAACCCTGATCTATAAACCATAAACCCTAATCTGGATTACCCTTATCCCTAAATCCATAATCATAAACCCTAATCTATCTGTAAATCCTAAACCCCAATCATGTAAACCCTAAATCTTAATACTTGTTTTTTCTTTGATCATAGAATGGATAGATAATGGATGTCCATTCCAAATTGTTGTGCATCAGAGTTTATTATTGGTCTTGACCAGTTTATATGACTTGCAGAGGAACATAGGAAACAACCTAGAGATAGGTTCTACTGTCCATGTAGGCATTGTAGTAACAACTTGAAAGTCAACACTATTGACGAAATGAAAAGTCATGTCATGAGCAATGGGATTAGACCGATATATACATAATGGTACTAGCATGGGGAAAATCCAATGTTGAGATCAGTAGATGTCAATAACAGTACTTGTGTTGAAGAAGAAAATGTCGTAGATGATGTAGATGTAAACAAACCAATTCTAGTAGACATGGTTGATGTAATGCTAGATAGTTGTGGAGTAGAGCACACTGATCCACCTTCCTTATTTAGAAGCATTGTGCACGATACTGAGAGACTATTATACTCAATATATTACTAAGTTCACAATGATGAAGGTTGTGTTAAAATTGTAATACTCTAAAGGCTAACAAATGATGGAGCGACAAAAGCTTCATGTCATTGTTGTCTTTGTTGAAAGAAATTCTTCTTGATGGCAACGAGATTTCAATCTCAACATAAGAATTAAAAAAATGTTGTGCCCAAGGGGAATAATGGCTAAGAAGATACATGCATGCCTGAATGATTGCGTGTTATTTCAAAAGGACTATGTCAATTTGAAATATTGTCCAAAATGTAGGGCATCAAGGTATAAAATGACGACTTTCGGGGGGTAAAAAACTAGCTTTCCTACCAAGGTGATGTGGTATCTACCTATAATGCCACCGTTTCAACACTTGTTTGCCAATCCCATGGATGCAAAGAATTTAAGGTGGCATCCATAGGTAAAGAAAAATAAATATGGGATCATATGACACACGTTTGATTCCCCACAATAGAAGAAGATTGATTTATTGTACCCTAAATTTGGTGAAGAAGTCAGGAATGTAAGACTTGGCATGTTATGATTATTATATACAATCTTCCTCCATGGTTTTGTATGAAAAATAAGTTATCATGTTGTCATTGTTGATATCGGGCCCTAAACAACCTGGAAATGATATCAATGTTTATCTTGAACCTCTAATTGATGACTTAAAGAAGCTTTGGGGAGAATTTATGATGACCTATGATGCTTTGTGTAGAGAGACATTCTGTTTGCATGTTATGTTGTTTTGCACTATTAATGACTTTCATGGTATGGAAATTTGTCTGGATACAATGCAAAAGGATCCAAAGCATGCCCTATATGTGAAGAGAACACAGACTCAATATGACTAAAATATGGCGGAAAGACTGTATATATCTTGTTCATCAAAGGTTTGTGAAAGAGTAAAAGACTTTATCAAAGCATTTGGTAAGAGATCACAATGTACCATTCCCACATAGAGTGACGAATCTTTATATAAGAAGAGGTCAATATTCTGAGATCTTCCTTATTAGAGTTCTTTGGTAGTTAGGCATTGCATCGATGTCACGCATGTTGAGAAAAATGTATGTGATAGTGTCATTGGTAATCTGTTGAATATACCAGGTAAGACTAAAGATATCATCAAATCCAGAATGGACCTATTGAAATGGGAATAAGAAAAAATTATCAAAAGTAGTTTGCTATGATCGGAAAACATATTTACCTCCTTATTGTTACACGTTGTCTAGAAAGGAGAAGAAAACTTTTTGCAAGTGCTTTCCTAAGGTTAAGGTACCACATGGATACTCTTCCAATATCCATAGACTGGTATCAATGAAATATATGAAGTTGATAGGTCTTATATCTCATGATTGTCACACTCTAATATAACAAATATTGCCCATGACAATTCGATCTATATTGTCGAAGCATGCAAGATTTGCAATCACCGGACTTTGTTTCTTCTTCAACAGTCTATGTAACAAAATTGTTGATCCTGAGAATCTTGATCAGTTGCAAAGAGAAGTGGTTGTTACCCTATGCCATCTTGAGATATATTTTCCTCCTTCATTCTTTGATATATGGTACATCTTGTGCTCCATTTGACTAGGGAAGTGAAAATGTTGGGACTAGTTTTGTTTCATTAGATGTATCCTTTTGAAAGGTACATGAGTGTTTTTAAAGTTGATGTTCAAAACTATTATCATCCTGAAGGGAGTATTATTGAGGGTAATGTGTCCAGGGAGGTTATGGACTTTTACAGTGACTTCTTGAGTTGTAATGAAGATCCTGTAAATGACAAGAATATTGAGGACTATCCGGAAAAGGGACTTTAGGAGCACAAGTGAAACTAATCACTCGTGAGTTGTTGTAACAAACTCACTTGTATATTTTACACAACATCGATGAAATGAGTGTTTATATCACCAAACATACCAATTTCGTCAAGGCAAAATATCCTCAAGCCAATTCAATGTGGCTTTCTGAGAGCATAGCAAGACATATATTAGGTGGTTTGAAGATAAAGTCTTACATTAACTATCTCAAGCACCAAATAATGTTGCTGAAAATATTAAATGCCTTGCCTTTAAACCAAAAATGAATGTTATGTCTTATGAAGGGTTTGACATAAATGGGTTTTCATATTACACAAAGCGTCAAGATGATAAGAGTTTCATCCAAACAATGGGGTCACTCTTCAAGTGTCTTCAATATTTTTTTCTAGTGTGAAGGATAAGAGTCCCTATGAAGCTAAAATGTCATATTATGGTGTCACTGAAGACATATGGGAGTTTGTCTATGAAGATTTCCGAATTCTGGTGTTTAAGTGCAATTGGGTTGATAACACCAAAGGAGTTGTAGGGGATGAATTGGGTTTCACATTAATGAATTTTGAAAAGATTGGCGAGAAGGGTGAATGATTCATAATGGCAACATAGGAGAAGCAAGTATTTTATATCGATGATCTTGCAAATGAAAAATGGCTGGTTGTTCTTCATGGTAAAAGACAGTTTATTGAAGATCATATAGATGAAGAAGAGTACTGCGACAAGTATGATGACTCCAGTCCATTCTCAGTTTTCCTGCCAACACCAAACATTGAAACTAATGCTGACTTATATCTGCATGGAGATCACACTAAGTGAATGTTAATTAATAAAGGATCTCAATATTAGAGGCACACTTTTATTTTTTTAATGTTAGATGTGCATTTTATAATCTTATATTTCATTTTTGAATATTTTTATATGACATTTTTTTAGATGGTGTCTGACCATGAGTATGATGACCGTGTTGATGATTACCGTGAGGATGAGTAGCATCACAATGTTCACATTGACACTACTGTAAGTTGTGTATTGTTTTATTACAAAGATGTGCATTTTACAATATGTCTATCTTGTTGTATTTTTATATTATTTTAACGCATTTATAAGTTATATCTTTTTATGACTTATATGTTTTTTTTGTCAATTTTAGGTTGAGGATGTACACCCAGAGGATCTTGTTCAGCTTGATAAGCAGCATCGTAAAAAGGCTAAATAAGGGGCATCGCCAGATGAACAAGTTGATACAACAAAGGGGTAATGGAACGAAGTTGGTCGTTGAGTTTGATCATTCAAGAAATCCTTTTAGAAAGAACTGCAACTCTTTTTTAGCATATCTAGGGGTTCTTACTCATAGGCATTGTAGTGTAGTAGAAGAATTTTGGCATAAAATGATAAAAGCACGAAAGACTTCATGTGGAAAGAATTATGTGTGAGATATCATCATTTGAAATTCTATTTTATTTACATTTTTTTCTAAGAATATTCCATTAAGTATATGAATTGCAGAGAATATATGGTCGGGATGAAAATTTGCATTGTAAAAAGGTGATGCAACGTTGTGGGATGGTATTGAGGAATTATGGACAACTCTAACAAAACGATACATATGGGACACTGAGAAGAGGAAGAATTTATCCACTGAGCAATGGAACCATCTTAACCCAGAGACGTGTGGGGGTGTTTGTTGCTATGAAAAATACCAATGAATTCAAGGTATTAAGCCTCACTTCCCATTAGGAATACATTCTTATGAATTCATTGTTTTACCTTGATCTTGGTTGTTATGTTATACTTACCAATTATTATTAAATATTGTTACTAACCAAGCTACAAGTGATGCTCAAAGAGAAAGGTGTACAAGGAATGTGATGAACCACACGATGGTCCAGCTGGCTATGCACATCTTCGCCAAAAGCTACTGTAAGTGTCTTCTTATTAGCAGCCTACTCCCGGGACTGTTGAGTCCTCTACTTTTACTGAACCTCTACTTCACCATGATCTATGGATAGCTGGGAGGAAAAACAAATTTGGAGATATACCCAAACCCACAATTGTTGAAGTGGCTGCAAAAATGATAAAATTTAACTTTTAGACCAATTAGTATTGATGATTGTTATGTTTTATTTACCAATTACTATTGATGGTGATTAGTGGGATCTCTACGAGCAAAGGAACAAGGAAAGTTCATCCCTGAGGTCACAAGGGATGAGTTGATAGTTTCTCTAGGTAACCCAGAGAATCCTAGGCGTGTTAGGGTTACAAGCATTAGTGTCAGTATAAGAGCATTCTTTGGGCCATCAGAGCATAAGCGTAAATCTATCAAGAAAGAGGGATTCTCAAAAGAGGAGGTAAAAGAATTAATTGCAAAGGGAATTCAAGAATCAATGAGCCAGTATCATGCTTCTCAATCATCTACTCTAACAGTACATGTACCGCCCCGCTCTTCATACGAGGTGGATCCCCCGATAGAGTTGGTTGGGAGTAATCTTGTGGACCCACCTCCTAGCATGTCTGTTGTAAGTAATTTTATGACATAGTAGTTTTTTAAAATAATTTGTATAATATATAAAACTCTATGAAAATTGTAGGGATTGAGACCATGCCGTCTTAAATTATAATAATGTGTTGTTGTTGTGGGCGTGACTTACCCATGCCTTAAAGGTGATACGATTCATGGCTCACCATTTCCCGCCAATGCAGTTTGTGTGACGTCGAACCTTGTCTATGCCTCTTGGAAGTAGACTCTGTTGGATCAATGGGCTCTAGAAAGGGGGGTTGAATAGAGCTTCACAAACTTCACAAAATTGATTAGACCACCAAATTATATTAAGTGCAGAACTTAAACCAAAACAGCAATTTGATGTCCTAAACTAGCATACAAAGCAAGGATAAGAGACAAGGAATAGCATGCACTTGGACAGGTGGTTTAGAGTGGTTCCATGTCCTAAACTTAGGAGCAATGTTAGTCCACTACCTAGAGTTGGTTAGACTCTAGGATTTGTAACTTGGTTCTCTTATATATATCACACAATAAGATTACAAGCTACAACAACCAACCATCCAAGGACTTATAAATCAAGCCAAGATCTTCTACCTCACCAAGGACTTACCCACCAAGCAAGTAGTCTTCAGCCTTCTTCAAAGGACTTACCCACTCTTGCTCTAGTCTTCGGCCTTGCAGGAATTACCCATCTTGCTTGAGCTTTGCCTTGCACCTCTCCTTCTTTTGGAGAGCTTTAGCACCTTCCTCCTTCACTCGGAGGCCTGGAGCAGCTAGCCTTCTTCTCCTTCACTCGGGGAAGAACAGCAACCTTCTTCTCTTTCACTCGGAGAATAATCTTCAAGCAATCTTCATAGGGAATGGAGATGGGAGAAGTAGAAGGGAGAGCTTTACAACATTACAAATGATAGCTCTCATACATGGGAACCTAACTCACTCATACTCACGAATTTGCTTTGAAGGTAGAGAGAGAAAGGGGCTCAAAGGATTAGAAACCACTCAACTAAGGCTAGGACCAAGCATATGTGAATGAGCAACCTTGGAATGAAGTCCAAGAGGTCCTATTTATAGTTGAGGGTGTCCCTTTGAGGTTGGGAGAGTTAAGGGGCACAAAATAGCCGTTTTACAACTTGCAACGGATCTATTTTGAGTCCCACCTACTCCTCCAACGGTTGGAATTGCTTTTTCTGCATTCCAGTACAGTCTGATCGGCCGAGTTTCAATAAAGGAAACTCGGCCAAACCACTAAAAGACAAGGCTGAAAGCTAGACTGTCGGCCGAGTTCCCTTGGAGAAACTCGGCCGATCGGTCGAATTTCATCTTGGACCGATCAGTGGATCGGCCGAGTTTCATGGTCTAGAAACTCGACCGAAAGGGAATCGGCTGAGTTTGGAACTCGGCCGATTGCAACAAAAATTCCAGAATAAATGGATCGGCCGAGTTTGGAATTCGGCCGACAAAATCCCTGTTATGGGTATTTTGGAATTTTCGTAAAACTGTACAAAAGATGGATTTTTGAGTCCCAATAATTTTATCCATCTTAGTTACAATGCAAAACATGAGTATAAGTGATTACATCAATCGTTCTAAGCCAATAAGGGCTATTTCACAAAACGGTTAAAAGTCACATGTTTTGCATGTGCTGGATGAGTAGCTTTTGAGTTGAATGTGATTCTTTTCTTGTACCTAATGTCTGAAACAATCTCAAATAGATTTGTTAGATACATATGAATGGAATGGTTAAGTCATTATCAAAATATGGGCAATGTGCAACACCTAGGTCAACATTCTCCCCCTTTTTGACAATGACAAACCATTCCTCAACATATTGAAAAGAATGTGAAAATTATACCTTTTCTTTGGGAATTGCAAGGGGATGCAAAAATGATCAATTGGAAGTGCTCCCCCTCAACTCATGCTTACTCATGCCTGCATGGTTAGTTAAAAAAATAAGCAACCAAAGCACATATGTATACTATATGATTCTAAGCAAGTCTAGATGCATTTCAGTTAATAGACAAGAAAAGAACCATACAAGCAATAAATTCAATATGATTGAGCTTTTTCTCCCCCTTTGTCATCTCAAAAAGGCAGGGGGTAGAAGAGCATAAAAGAAAGGTCTTCTCCATAGAAAAACAAAAACACTCAATCAATCACAGTAAGCTCACAGAGACAGAGGAAAACCAAGATAAACAACTAAAGCATGTCATTAATCAAAATATGGAAAACACTGAAAGATATACCATACAAAGCGTTCCCATAAAACATAAAACAAGACTGCACGGATAGCATAGAGAAAAAATAGTACAACTCAGATGATGTGCCTAATGTATATAGTGCAAACATAGTCCAAAGAGATACAGCATGGTCATCTAAGACTAAAACTAGATACATCAGCCCACAAAGCTAACTACTCTATGTCTATGTCATCAACAGCAACATCGATATCCTCATCTGGCCGGTAGTCCTCATCTCCGTCGTCAGAAGGAGAAGCAGCATCCTGTGTAGCCTCGTCAGCATGATCAGCATCGTTGTCATCATCCTCGTCATCAGCATCAATCGCAGTAGTCTCATTGTCTTCATCAACATCAGTCTCAGCATCCTCCTGGTCAGGCATATCCTCATCTGGAGGACCAGAAGCTCGCCCGGGCCACCTAGCACTCTACTCAGACCAAGACATGCCTAGAGCATGTAACTCATAGGCAACCTCAAGGGGAGGAGCAGAAGAGGTATACTGGGCCAGAATCTCAGACAGACGACCACCTAGAAGCACCAGAATCGGGGAAAGGTGTCCACCTGCAGAGGGCTCAGCGGAAGCAAAAAAGGGTGGAGCGAGGTAAAACTGACTATACGCATAAGAAGCGTAGTCACCACCGGGATATGGCTGGTAGGTGGGATAAGGCTGAGGGAAAGATATATGCATGGAGGACATGATATGGAAAAGGTCCAGATGAAGGTGTTGCTGGACCTGCATGTTGTACTCTTGCTGGTGCATGAGATACCCCATAAGGGCCTCATTTGAAACATGAAAGTCAGCAAAGGCAGGGTGAGGAGGAGGCTGAAAGGAAGGCTCAGGTGGAGGGGGTGCGGCTGAGGATGGTGGAGGTGCAGCTGAGGATGGTGGAGGTGCCTGAGAGGAAGGTGGAGGTGCCTGAGAGGAAGATGATGCACCAGGGGTAGGAACACTCTTCAGGAGAGTGGTCTCACTGATATAAACACCTTTGCGATCAGGTCGGTAGAGAAGATCGGCAAAAAGGGATTTACCAGTGGCATGTTGGAAAAGACCACAAATGAGGGCAGGATAGGGAAGATGAGTGCCCTTTGTGTTCTTTCCAGAGTCAAAGCATGTCATGTGATGGAGGATATAACGTGCCCATTTGACTCCTTGATGCTTCAGCAAAAGATACATCATAACAGCCGTATTCTCAGCAATGTCCGTCTGATTTTTCTTAGGATGGACATTGCAGCTCAAGATAAAGGCCAAGACGTGGCGAGGAGTAGAAAGAGCTGAGGAAGGCAGAGTACCCCTTTTTGTATAGGGAAAGTTGGGTCGCTTGAGAAATTTATGAATATCAGTCAAGTCAACCTCAATTGCCTTATACACGTCATCGGGGTAGAGAAGATCAAGATATTGAGGATAGTCAGCGATCCAAGATGCCGTACCGACATTTCCATGAAGATAGAGATTGAAAGAACGCTCGGTGATATGGAAAGGTTGACCGGAAATCATGGACGTCAACACAATAGAAGTGTCCACGGATGGGACCAAAGAGTCATAGTTCCAACGCAGATTGGCGTAGAACTCACGGACAGCTTTGGAACTAGATTTCAAATTGTGGAAACGAGCATCTTCTATGCAAAACGGATCAAGGTGATGAGTTTGAAGGATTTGACAAGCTTCATAAAGGTCAGGGTGAAAGCTGTTAGGTTGATGGAGAGCTCGAAAAGGAAAAGGAGTGCGAGGGAGGAGCTCTTGATATCTAGTAACAGCAGCTTGATCAACAAAAGAGAGATTTTCGAACACAATATACCTTGGAGCAAGAGGGGTCGCCTGAGCATGGGAAGGGACAACTCTCTTCCGTCGTTGGGACCTCATGGAGACGAGATAGAGGAAAGAGAGCTGAGCTTGTGGAGAAACTAGGCAGACGTAGCCCCGAGAGCAGCAAGAACAAATAAGCAAGGTCGATCGGAGGAAGAAACAGCTGGAACAAGGTGAGAAAGGGCCAGGGTTAGAGAGGGGCGGGTGCTAGAGCTAGGGTTCGGTCGACTTTTCTCTAGTTGAGAGGGAGAAAGTCGGCCGATTCCTATATATATAAAACTAGTCTGCCGCCGATCGGTCGAGTTTGGGAAATGGAAACTCGGCCGATCGAGCGCACAGGCACCCTGAAGCCCAACCGATCGGTCGAGTTTGAAACTCGGCCGACCAAAACCCTGAAGAAGGAAAAGCTGAAAAACTAGCCCTAATCTCAAATGACCTAATGCAAAAATTCTTTTTGGTCTAGTTTGTATATTAAGGATATTTAGGCACATTCCCATCATGATAGGGTACTATTTGTCGATTAAAACCCGATTTGCGAGAAAAAGCCCGAAAAAGAGACAGATATAGAAAAAAATTTAGCTAAAACAAGCATCTTGAGAAATCAAAGCATTTAAAGCAAGAGCAACACATATAAGATGTAACCAACTAGTTAGAGAGCAATTCAATATCATCAAGAGAAATTATGAGCAATTTTGATCTAATAAAGTTAAATTGTTCTCTAGCAAGTGGTTTAGTGAAAATATCGGCCAACTGATTTTCCGTATTCACATGTGTGATATAAATATCCTTTTTGACAATGTGGTCACGGAGAAAATGATGGCGAACTTCTATGTGTTTAGCTCTACTATGCAATATTGGATTGTAAGAAAGATTGATTGCACTAGTATTATCACAGTAAATAGGAGAAGCATCAAAATGAATGTTGAAGTCTTGGAGCATTTGCTTCATCCATAGGACCTGGGCACAACAACTTCCGGCTACAATGTACTCAGCTTCGGTAGTTGATAATGCCACTGTGCTATGTTTCTTGGAGAACCAAGACACCAAGCATGGTCCCAAGAGGAAGCAAGTGCCACTTGTGCACTTTCTATCAATCAAGCAACCTACGTAGTCTTTATCACTATATGCCACAAGAGTAAAGTCCCTTGACTTAGGGTACCATAGTCCAAAATTTGGAGTTTTGGCTAAGTACCTCAAAATCCTCTTCACAGCAATAAGACGTGATTTCCTAGGGCTTGATTGAAAGTGAGCACACAAGCCAACACTAAACATTATATCAGGTCTAGAGGCAGTTAAATAAAGTAAACTTCCGATCATACCTCTATAGAGCTTCTCGTCTACCTTTTCACCTTCTTCATCCTTGTCAAGTTTGGCAGTGTTTGACATGGGTGTATCCATCGACTTCATGTTCTCCATCCCAAAGCGTTTGAGTAGCTCAGTTGTGTATTTTCCTTGGTTGATGAAGTTTCCTTCCTTTGTTTGTTTGATTTGAAAGCCGAGGAAGAAGGTCAGCTCACCCATCATGCTCATTTCGAATTCACTCTGCATAAGAGAGCTAAACTCCTTGCAAAGATCAAGGTCAGTTCCGCCAAAAATAATATCATCAACATATATTTGAATTATGAGAAAATGGGTAGAAGTGTGTTTTAGAAATAAAGTACAATCAACTTTGCCCATGATATACCCGTTATCTAACAAAAAGTTCTTTAGTTTCTCATACCAAGCTCGAGGTGCTTGTTTGAGTCCGTAGAGAGCTTTTTGCAAGAAATATACATGATTGGGTAACTTATCATTTTCAAAGCCTGGAGGTTGAGCAACATATACTTCCTCCTCGATTGTACCATTTAAAAATGCACTTTTGACATCCATTTGATAAAGCAAGAAATTTTTATAACTAGCAAAAGCAAGTAGCATACGGATAGATTCTAATCTAGCAACAGGAGCATAGGTTTCATCAAAATCAATACCTTCTTGTTGATTGTAACCTTGAGCTACTAACCTTGCTTTATTCCTTACCACTTTTCCTTGCTCATCAAGCTTGTTGCGGTAGACCCATTTGGTGCCAATGATCTTTCTATCATTTGGTCTTGGCACTAAGGTCCACACACGGTTCTTCTCAAATTGCTCAAGCTCTTCTTGCATGGCAGGGATCCACTCATCATCACCAAGGGCCTCTTTGATGTTCTTTGTCTCTATTTGGGAGATGAAGGCACTATCTGCTTGTTCTTTGTTGTGAGCAGCTCATGTCCTCACTCTCTCAAACGGATTGCCAATGATCAACTCCTTGGGGTGATTCTTTGCAAAGAGGGGAGTGGGATCCTTCTTTTCTTCTTCTTTTTCTTCTTCTTCAACCTGCTTACCTTTGTCTTTGATGTTGATCTCTTTTAAGATAGGAATGATTTCATCTGCAACATCATCATCACCAATATGCTTGCTACTAACAGGGTTAGTTTCAATAAATTTAAAATTTATAGATTCTTCAATTTTAGATAGTTCAATGTTAAATACTCTAAATGCCCTGCTAGTAGTGCTATAGCCTAGGAAGAAAGCCTTGTATGATTTCGGATCAAACTTGTCGAGAGAATCCTTGGTGTTTAAAACAAAACAAGGACATCCAAAAACATGAAAGAAATCAATAGACGACTTCCTACCACACCATAGTTCATAGGGGGTTTTCTTAAAAGTCGGATGTGTGAAAACTCGGTTTTGCACAAAACATGACGTGCTAACGGCTTCAGCCCAAAACTTCTTAGGAGTATCATACTCAAGAAGCATGGTCCTAGCCATCTCTTGTAGCGATCTATTCTTCCTCTCAACAACTCCATTTTGTTGAGGTGTGCGAGGAGAAGAGAAATTGTGCGAATAACCCGATTTTTCACAAAAACGTTCAAAAAGATCATTTTCAAACTCTCCCCCATGATCACTACGGATAGAAACAACATGGCAAGAAGCTTCGTTTTCAACTCGTTTACAAAAGCTCGAGAAAACATCAAGTGTATCGCTTTTAGAAATGAGAAAGAAAGTCCAAGTATATCTAGAAAAATCATCAACAATAACAAGACAATACTTGGAGCCACGAAGCGTTTGTGTTCTCATTGGTCCGAAAAGATCAATATGAAGAAGCTCAAGAACTCTCTTGGTACTCATGACTCCTTTGGATTTGAAGGAGGATTTGGTTTGTTTCCCTTGTGTACAAGGTTGACATTCCTCATCCTTTTCAAAATCCAATTTAGGAAGTCCTCGAACCAAGTCCTTTTTGTTCAGTTTCTTCATTTGATGCAAGTTCACATGACCCAAACGACGATGCCAAAGCAAAAGATCATTTTTATCCACAACTAAGCATCTATTTAGTATGGGCTTAAGAGCATCGAGAACAATCACATAGAGATTACCATTTCTAGTTCCCTTATATATAACATTGTAGGACATGGAATCTAGAAGCAAGCATTCTAAAGAAGTAAATAGCACAAGATAACCATTATCACATAATTGGCTAACACTAATTAAATTGTGATGTAGGCCATCAACAAGCAATACATTTTTAATGCACAATTCATTGCCTACATCACCCTCACCTATAACCTTACCCTTTTTGTTGTCCCCAAAGGTTACCGATCCTCCTTTCTTTTTCACAAATTTGTTGAAATGGCTGATTTCTCCAGTCATATGCTTAGAGCAGCCACTATCAACAATCCATTTCTTTTTAACCTGCAAGAAAAGAGGATGTCAGAACCCAACTCAAACTTTGGGGTCCGGGGTTAGCTTGGGGACCCATTTCATCTTTGGGTTGGTCCCCTTGGGCTTGTAAGGACAATAGGTAGAATAATGATCATCACATTTGCAATGAATACATACCATGGGGTTTTTAGAGCCGGAAGACTCTCCATTGAAAATTGGAGTTTCCACACTCTTTTTCTTACCCTTCATCTTCTTCTTACCTTTCTAAGTAGTCTCATTATATCCTAGACCACTAGTACCAACTTGTTTGGTAGAGTTCTCTAGAACATCATTTAGGGATTTCTTACCCGAAAGAAACCTTTGCAAAGTAGATCTTAATTTAGCATTATCATCACTAAGATTTATAACGGTAGTAGATAAACTAGAAAGATCTTCTCTAGTATGCAAAAGGTCGGCCTCAAGGCAGAGGGCTTTAGTAAGAAGAGAGTCTTTTTCTAGAGTTAAGTTAGCAACTTCATTTCTAGGCAAGATAGGTCTAGAAGATAAACCATT
This sequence comes from Alisma plantago-aquatica, assembly GCA_963693085.1. NCBI lineage: Eukaryota > Viridiplantae > Streptophyta > Magnoliopsida > Alismatales > Alismataceae > Alisma > Alisma plantago-aquatica. The sequence continues at coordinate 1,133,032,183 of OY856411.1, read as the reverse complement.
TGTTTGAGCAAGCAATTTAGCATTTTCAGATTTAAGAACAACAATTTCTCTTTGATAAGAGCAAACTTCATCTCTCCTAGCATCATCAATAAGCTTAAGTTCTACATTTTCAGTTTTTAGAACATCTAGCTCATCTAGGCAATTTTGGTTCTCTATCTTAAGATTTTCAATAGTTTTAAGATAAGTACCATTCTCAACCTCTACTCCATTATATTGAATTTCAAGGTCAAGAAATTGCCCTTGCAAGGAATCTATGCTATCAAGATGTAATTTCTCATTTTTATCAAGAATATCAATCTTGGCATAAAGATCATCAACTATCTTTCCTAATCTTTTCCTTTTAGCTTTACATTTAGCAAAAGATGATTGACATTCATTAAGCATTTCAATGAGAGTTTCCTTAGATAACTCAAGTAAATTTTCATCACTTACCTTGCTTACCTCACTTACCTCAATTACTTCTTCACTAGTAGATGCCATGAGGGCAAGATGACATTCTCCATCCTCAGAGCTTGAGGAACTTGAAGTAGAAGACTCCTCCCATGCAGCATGAGCTGCATCTTTGGATCGTCTCTCCTTCTTGTCCTTCTTCTTGTACTTGGCTTCTCTTTTGTATTTGTCATCCTTCTTGTGGCTGCTCTTATGATAGCCCTTCTTGGCCTTTGGGCAGTCACTCTTGTAGTGGCCTTTTTTACCACACTCGTAGCACCTAGGAGTTGAGGAGGAGGGCTTGCTCTTGAAGTGTCTTCCTTTTGAGTAGTTGGCTTCATGATCATTTGCACCTTCATCTTCACTTGAGGAAGGGCAGGGAGACTTCATGGCAAGTTGTTGTTGCCGGACCATTTCTTCAACTTGGGCTTTGAAGGCTGTGTCCTTCATCTTCTTTGATTCCTTCTCTTCTCTTTTCTCCTCTTCCTCTTGCTTGTCGAGCCTAGGTTCATGTGCTTGGAGGTTACCAACCAGCTCCTCGGTTGACAACTCGCTCAGCTTGTAAACTTCTTCAATTGAAGTGACCTTTGGCTCCCATCTCTTTGGAAGAGATCTCAAGATCTTGGCATTGATTGTACCTCTATCCATGACACTCCCAAGGGCTGCAAGGTTGTTCAAGATGACATTTAACCTTGTGTACATGTCCGCAACTCTTTCATTCTTCCTCATCTTGAAGTTCTCAAGTAGGCCACCAAGCATATAGACTTTGGCCTCCTTGACTTGCTCCGTCCCTTCATAGGTGACACACAACTTGTGCCAAATCTCATGCGCCGTGTCCCAAGAAGAGATGTGGTTGAACTCCGATGGTGTAAGGGTGGCGTAGATGATGCTCACGGCTTTAGCATTTAGTTGAGCACGCTTCATCTCATCTTCCGTCCATGTGGTGATGTTCCCCTTTGGCTCTTCATACTTGAGATGGACTATCTTCCACATCTCGTAGCTCACCCCTTGGATGTAGAATTGCATCCTTCTCTTCCAATATAGGAAGTTTGTGCCGTCGAAGACCGGGGGTCTCATGGATAAGCTTCCTTCAAGATTGAGTGACCCAAGAGCCGAATCGCCCATCTTCTCCTACTTGTTGAAGTAGCTTGGAGAAGACCTGCTGTGATACCACTTGTTGGATCAATGGGCTCTAGAAGGGGGGAGGGTTGAATAGAGCTTCACAAACTTCACAAAATTGATTAGACCACCAAATTATATTAAGTGCAGAACTTAAACCAAAACAGCAATTTGATGTCCTAAACTAGCATACAAAGCAAGGATAAGAGACAAGGAATAGCATGCACTTGGACAGGTGGTTTAGAGTGGTTCCATGTCCTAAACTTAGGAGCAATGTCAGTCCACTACCTAGAGTTGGTTAGACTCTAGAAATTGTAACTTGGTTCTCTTATATATATCACACAATAAGATTACAATCTACAACAACCAACCATCCAAGGACTTATAAATCAAGCCAAGATCTTCTACCTCACCAAGGACTTACCCACCAAGAAAGTAGTCTTCAGCCTTCTTCAAAGGACTTACCCACTCTTGCTCTAGTCTTCGGCCTTGCAGGAATTACCCATCTTGCTTGAGCTTTGCCTTGCACCTCTCCTTCTTTTGGAGAGCTTTAGCACCTTCCTCCTTCACTCGGAGGCCTGGAGCAGCTAGCCTTCTTCTCCTTCACTCGGGGAAGAACAACAACCTTCTTCTCTTTCACTCGGAGAAGAATCTTCAAGCAATCTTCATAGGGAATGGAGATGGGAGAAGTAGAAGGGAGAGCTTTACAACATTACAAATGATAGCTCTCATACATGGGAACCTAACTCACTCATACTCACGAATTTGCTTTGAAGGTAGAGAGAGAAAGGGGCTCAAAGGATTAGAAACCACTCAACTAAGGCTAAGACCAAGCATATGTGAATGAGCAACCTTGGAATGAAGTCCAAGAGGTCCTATTTATAGTTGAGGGTGTCCCTTTGAGGTTGGGAGAGTTAAGGGGCACAAAATAGCCGTTTTACAACTTGTAACAGATCTATTTTGAGTCCCACCTACTCCTCCAATGGTTGGAATTGCTTTTTCTGCATTCCAGTACAGTCTGATCGGCCGAGTTTCAATAAAGGCAACTCGGCCGAACCACTAAAAGGCAGGGCTGAAAGCTAGACTGTCGGCCGAGTTCCCTTGGAGAAACTCGGCCGATCGGTCGACTTTCATCTTGGACCGATTAGTGGATCGGCCGAGTTTCATGGTCTAGAAACTCGACCGAAAGGGAATCGGCTGAGTTTGGAACTCGGCCGATTGCAACAAAAATTCTAGAATAAATGGATTGGCCGAGTTTGGAATTCGGCCGACAAAATCCCTATTATGGGTATTTTGGAATTTTCATAAAACTGTACAAAAGATGGATTTTTGAGTCCCAATAATTTTATCCATCTTAGTTACAATGCAAAACATGAGTATAAGTGATTACATCAATTGTTCTAAGCCAATAAGGGCTATTTCACAAAACGGTTAAAAGTCATATGTTTTGCATGTGCTGGATGAGTAGCTTTTGAGTTGAATGTGATTCTTTTCTTGTACCTAATGTCTGAAACAATCTCAAATAGATTTGTTAGATACATATGAATGGAATGGTTAAGTCATTATCAAAATATGGGCAATGTGCGACACCTAGGTCAACAGACTCCACTACCATATGTGCACCCTGAGAACAACATGATAGGTGATGTAGAAGGTGACGTGGTCGTGTGGCCCAAAGATGGAGTTATCTATACCAATGTATGGTAAATTTACATTGTGTTTCATCTTTATATACATGACACCATTGATAGAAGATTATATATGTACATGTCATAGTGGCTAAGAAACCCCTTATAGTTTGTCCTTTACCTCCACCTCCTCCTCAAATACCTAGTTGGATTGAAAAGGACCTATTTGACTCGATAGGCTCTCAATGCAGGGGTATGGAACTATTGATAGGTGAACATGACCAATGGTTGCCTATGATAGTTTCCATTAAGGAGGATGTTGTAGGTCAACCTCATGATACTAGTATATTTCTGCAGGATGTTTTGGAGTTGTTTTGTTATGCTTGGTTAAATAAATCTGTGACAGAACTTTGGATATTGTGAAAATTAATATAGCTATATACCTCATTTTATGTACATTAATATGTTTCCTTATGTATTAGTGCATACTTGATCTATGTTTTGTATCCACTTACATATGGTATGTAAAGAGTTTTCACTATCCCATGTGGAATTTTTAGTTCCATCCTTGATTAGCCATGTAATTAAAGACTCTGCATCATTTATCCAATACTACTCTACCACATTTAAATATTTTGAAAAAAATAAATAGAGTATGATGTTAGTTCTATACAATGTTGAGTAAGTTTACTTACACTGCTTATAATTTTGACTTAATAAATTACATTTCATTATGGATTTTGAGTTATATTTTGTTTACCTTCTTATTAATCAAGAGTAAACGTTGGGTGTTATTAGTTATTGTCCCTGTGATGCTAACAGTTTATTATCTAGATCCTAAGGGTGAAAAATAGATAGTAAGGGATGCGATTTGAAAAGTGCATAATTAACATGAGTAAATTTTTATATTTATATATGTTAACATATATTTTACATGACTATTTAATAATCCAATTTAATGTGTTACATTAACATGTATAGCTATAAAAGAATTCAAACAAGTTGAAGGAAATGTGGACAAGAAAAAGAAAGTAATAGTTTGGGAGAATTTTGAGGTAGTTTTTGGACTCCAATGCATATTTATGCAAACTATGCTTACTTTTATTTATTAATGTTTTGTATGTTGAAATTTATAGTGTTCTATACAAGATGATGGTTGAGCATTCTGATACTACGTGATGTGGTATATGGACATGATTGTCATATATATGATAGTAGATATCGAGGAGATACAAAATGTAATCCATATATATAGTCTTGATCATCATAAGTATATAATATGATTAGATGTGAAAACATCAAACTTATTAATTATATACATCATTATCTTGGCATCTGTTTAAAATGAAAGACTTCAATACACAAGAAAAGCTAGAATACATAAAAATGGATTTTATGATAGAAAAACTAGATGAGATATGAGAAAAATGGACAGAAGATTTTGAAAGGGAAATGAACTTTGGATTTGATTAGGATAAGGAATGAATTTTCATAAGTTTGATGTCATTATTTCTATCTCAAATATGTGGTGCTTATGATGCAACTTTAAATTTGTTGTGAGTAAATTATTAGTGCATATGTGAATGATGATCTATATACATGTGCGTGAATGTGAAGATGAATGAATGAATGAATTTTGTTTCTACATGTCATGAGAATGGAATGAATTAATGTGAAGATTTATGTTTGCACATGTGATTCAGATAGAATTGCAGAATGAATAGAATTATATGCATATATTATGTTTGTTATTACAGGTTTGGTGGCGTGTTGTTAAGATAAACTCACAAGATGTTGTTAACATGTCATTCAGAACTCCACTTCTCAACTATAGGTTATGCATCCTGCTGACCATCTAGGCAACAAGTCTATAGGCCTGCTATTTAAAAAAAAACTTATTCGTCAGTTGTAACAAAAAAATGACATTGTAGGCCCGAGCCGTCGGTTTTGGTATGATAACCAACATTAAAAGACAAAACCAAAATGGTCGCGTTGAACAACACGACCTCATAGGATATCATGTCATAGTTTTCGGGTTTGTAGATTTAACCATCATTGTACATCATAGTCGGTGGTTATTCGGTTCGCAATCGACATTGTACACCATGATAGGTGTCAATTGTTACCAAACTGATGATGTAGGGTCCTTTACCAGTTAGAAATGACACCTGGAATTGCTCTTACTATGTTGGTTTATGGAATGCAACTGATGCCTAACACACCTATCTATGGCAGTTTCTTTTATCCACACAACCGTGGTTATATCTCTGGCATCCGTTTTTCTATCCCCAAAGAACTGACGTCTTAGACTTGTGGTTGTAGTGTTGCCCACTTAAGTGTCAGTCTATAACTGATGTCATAGGGTTGTTTTAGCTGACGCTATAATAGTTTTTGTACTAGTGTGTGGCCACCAAAACAACTACTATGAGTATGCGCTATAGCCTTCCAGCCAATAATGTAGTATACACCACCAACACTCCTTTGACAATGATTAGTCTAGCATCTCATGTCGAGCCAGCAACTACCGCTCTGCCAGTAGAGGATTCTTCCAAACCAAAGAGGAAGTTCAACTCTTTGGGAGCTTCTCTTAGAACTATAATACCAGATATTAAGAATCTAGTCAAGTATCTGGCTATAAGGGATCCCCCAAACTATTGGATCCTGGGCTCTAGAGGGGGGTGAATAGAACTTAAAAACTTGCATAAGAATAGTTAGACATTCAAATTATATCAATTGAAATCAAATGATAAAAGTGAATTTGAGGTCCTATATAGACATGCATAGCAAGGGTGAGAGAGATTGAAACAAACACTTGGACAAGGTGTTTAGAGTAATTCCAATCTCCAAACTAGGAGACCGTCAGTCCACTACTTATAGAGGTCAACCTCTAGGACTTTCCAACCCATGTATACTTATATTCAATAATAAGACATACAAGAAGATCACCTTACATCAAGGGCTTGCCTATCTAAGAGCTAGTCTTCTACCTCACAACAAGTCTTACCCACTCTTGCAAGTAGCTCGATTCCTTCTCCTAGGACATCTCCTCCTTGCAATAAGTCTTCAGACTTGATGATTTACCCACCAAGCTCCTTGGATCTTCCACCTTGTCCTTCTCCTTCACTTGGAGAAGATCTTCACACCTTCTACAACATTGAAAAAGAGCACCAAATCCTCCTTTACTCAGAGAATATCACTTCAACCTTTGCTCTTTGAGAAAGGGGATTGGGAAGATGGAAAGATGGAGATCTTTACAGGTAACTATGAGGTAGCTATCTTATATCATGCCTAACTCAATCATAATCACGATATGCTTTGTAAATTAGAGAGATAAAGGGGCTCAAAGGGGTTTAGCACACTCAACTATACAAAGGGAAAAGGATAGCATGAATGAGTAGTCTTGGAATGAACTCCAAGAGGTCCTATTTATAGTTGGGTGTGTTCCTTTGAGTGTGGAATCACTTAAGAATGAAAAATTGCCATTTTACAACTTGTAATGGATCTATTTTCATTTATAACAACTCTCTAATAGTTGGAATCACTTTTTTGCATTTTCTATATAGTGCATTCGGTCGAGTTTCAATAAAAGTAACTCGAATGATCCACTATCCGACAAAGACAATTTTAAAACTATCGGTCGAGTTTGTTCTTGGGTAACTCGACTAATCACTAAAATCAATTTTGGTTAGAAAGTTGGTCGGTCGAGTTCTATGAGTGTACAACTTGAACGATCACTAAAATCAACTTTGGTTAGAAAGTTGGTCAATTGAGTTCTATGAGTGTATAACTCGACCGATCCAATCATTTCCAAAAATCCATCACTGATTGGTCGAGATTCAAACTTGACTGATTTTAAGTTGTTGTGACAAATTTTCCAAAATGATTTTTAAGTGATCAAATGATGGAATTAAGTGTAGTTGATTTTTTGTCATCTTAGTTATAAGTCATATCATCAATACAAATTATTATAAAATTATTCTAAGGTGATTTGAAGTGTTCTCCTAAATTGCACATTTGCATTGCTTTTGAGTTTAACTTGGACAGGCTAGGGTGTGAGGAATTTGATCCTTTTCATGTAACTAATGCCTGAATTTAATCTTAAACAGACATATTAGATACATATGAATGGAATGGTTAAGTCATTATCAAAATATGGACAATGTATAACTCTTAAGTCAACATTATCCCCCTTTTTGTCAATGATAAACCATTCATGAACATATTGAAAAGGATATGGAAAGTTATACCTTGGCCTTGTGAATTGCAAGTGGATTCATAATTTGAACAATGTGAAATACTCCCCCTTAATCTATACTCACTCTTACTTCCATAGTTAGTCTTTCTACATAAATCTATATAATATGTGTACTACATGGTCCTTTAGCAAGTCACAAGATAAAACATATACTTAGACAAGAAAAGGATCACATAGGTAGTAAAAACAAAATGGTTGATCTTCAAAACATCAAACTTCTATCCCCCATTGGCATTATCAAAAAGTAAGAGGGGTAGAAGAGCATAAAAATAGGTCTTATCCAAGCACAACCAAACATGTAACCACAAGATAAAACATGCAACCACATAACACACACCAAATAGAGATGAGAGAGAAACAAGAAACCAGTGTCATAATCAAGATATGAAAAGCATAACAATTGATCCATGATAGAACATACATAAATCTATGATAATAAAGACTAAGATTACAACACATAAGCATGTTCCCAAAGAAACCACAAGCCAAAAATGATGAAAACAACATGATGAAAGAAATAGTACAGCTCAGATAATGTTCCCAAATGTTTTTAATATAAAAAGATCTAGAAACAACATCTAAGAGCTAAAAACTAAAACATCTAAACATCTAGGCTATCTATGCCCACAACATCATCATCGACATCATCATCATTAGCTTCAGGTTCATAGTCCTCATCTCCATCTGATTGTGTCACAGAGGAAACAACTTCACCTTCATCACTAGAGCCGCTAGCAAAGCCATCAACATCAGAACCATCCTCATGGCCATCATCCTCAGATGCCTCCTCATCATCAGCAGCAACTTCCTCATCAACCTAGTTGGGCATCTCCTCATCGGAAGAAAGACTGAAACCGCGACCAGGCGACATGGCATTCTGCTCGTCCCAAGACATGCCAAGATCATGGAGCTTCTTAGCCTGAGGGAAAGTGGGGGTAGAAGTCCCAAGTCCTACAAGTAGGGTAGCTATGGGTCTAGTAGGGAGAGGTAGCACTCTAGGGGTAGGTGTAGGGGTAGGTCCACCAACAGTAGAGGGTGTATCAGTGGAAACAGCAGGTGGAGGGACCAGGTTGAAGTGATTATATGAAAAGGAAGCATAAACACCACCTGGGTAAGGATGGTAGGCATGGTAACGATGGCCACATGATTGGTTCATGGTAGACATGATCTAGTAAAGCTCCTGATGCAGATGCTCCAGAATCTATAGGTTGTATGCTTGTTGTTGCACCATGTAACCCATGAGGGTTCAATTGATATAAGAAATGAGGCACATGAAGGTCGAGATGGAGGTGGACGTGGAGGTGCCTATGTGGAGTAGAGGTTCCAGGTGTGGTGGAAGAAGATGTAGGAAAAAAGGTTTTCTTAATAGTGGTCTCACTGATACATACTCCTTTTCTAGAAGTTTTGTAATAAAAATCATGAAAAAGAGACTTCTCAGTCGTCAAGGTGAAGAGACCATAGATCAAAGATGGGTAGGGAGGGTGGTTTCCTCAGGTATTCTTCCCGGAGTCAAAGAAGGACATATGGTGAAGAATGTATCTAGACCACTTGACTCCTATGTCTTCAAAAGATAAAAGATAATTAATGTGGTATTCTCTATAATTTTAGTTTGATTATTCTTGGGGTGAATATTGCAGCTGACTACCATAGCAAGTATGTGGTGTTTGAGACCCTAGGAAGAGGATGGTATGGTGGATTTCTTCCTATAAGGGGGTCTAAGGTTTCTTTAAGAATTTATAAATATCAGGGAGAGTAATGTCATATTTCTTGTAGAAGGCCTCGGGATCAAGAAGGTCAAAATACTCAGGATAGTCTTTCCTCCATGTGTCAGTTACCTCAATACCATTGAAAAACATGTTTAGGGTATCTTCTGAGATAGTGAATTTCTTACCGGCAATCATGGAAGTTATATTCACTTGAGTATTAGGAAGGGGTACAAGAGTGTCATAATTCCACTACAGATTCGTGTAGAATTTATGAACCGCCTTAGTGCTTGTAATGGAATTGTTGAAGCACTGACATTCAACACTCAGGGATGCAAGGTGGTGGTCATAAAGTAACTCGGCAACCTCATCTATCACCTCTTATTTGTGAGGACGAGGCTAAAATAAGGTACGAAAAGGGAAGGGGTTCCTAGGAAGGAGTACCTTGTACCTATTTAGAGCTTCGTTGGAAATGAAAAAGGTGTCATCAAGTGAAATGAGGTGAGACTTGGAGGAAGATGATGGTGTTATGGTAGGGGTAGCTCTCTTTCTTCTATTGGAAGCCATGGAGGTGAAATGGAGAAGATTGAGAGACCTAATACTAGATGAACACTGCTAAGGGTCATCTAACCACCTAGAGCAGATAGGAAAGGGTTCTAGGTAGATCAAATGAGGGTTGTCTAGGGCTAGGAGAGGGAAGGTCAGTGTTATGACCCACATTTCGTTTTACCAGTAAGTACCTTGGTTAGTGCATAATTGAACTAGTTATGTTGAGATGAGTACTTGCTTTTGTTAATAGTGTTTTGAGCTTTGAGCTAGTGTTAATGTATCATTAGCTTGTTTTCTTGTCCTGAGGTTGAGGACAAGTTTGTTCTTAATCTGTTGCCGAAGAAATCATGTGAAACCGACCTACGAGTAGAAAGATATAAGCTTTTTAGTGTGCAGGGACCTATGTGTAATTTCGGAAAGTTTTTGGGCATTTTACATCCGGCCCCCTGGGCGCCCTTCCTTATCCTTTCCTTCAGTTTTCCTTTATTAGTTCTGTTAACTGACTTTGGAATGAACGATAGTTCATTTCCTTCGGTTGCCGCCTGAGAAAAACAGAGAAGGGAAAGGGAGAGAGCAAGCTAGAGGAGAAGCTAGGCAACCAAGCCCCTTCCTTCTCCGTTCTTCTTCGATTTCTTCATCTTCTCCAGCCAAATCAACCGGCTGCATCATCTTCTTATTCTTCACCTTCTTCTTTCCCTTTCTTCTTTGTTCTTGCTGCCCGGCCAAGGTAGGCGCCGGTCAAGGAGGTGCTAGGAGCGGCCAAAGACGTGAAAAGCAACGTCTACGGGTTGCTGCTAGGTCGTCTTGAAGTTCCCAAGGTATTTCGTGCGAAGATTTCCCCCGAATCGACCCCAATCTCCTCTTTTATTTCTGCAATTTCCGCCTCTGCGCAGGTTGCACGGCGTGCAAATCCGTTTTGCACGGCGTGCAACATTCCAGAAAGCTGATTTAGGGGATTTCCGTTTCTGCGCAGGTTGCACGGCGTGCAAAGTCAGATTGTACGACGTGCAAAGTTACAGATAGCGGAACGAGTTTCTGCCCAGGTTGCACGGCGTGCAAATCAGTTTGTACGGCGTGCAAAGGTGCAGAAAAGTAGAACAGAAGTGCACTGAAGGTGCACGGCGTACAGTCTAGGTGCACGGCGTGCACGCTGCTGTAAAGGGCAGAATTAGGCGTGTTTGTGGACGTTTTTCGGTGTATACAAACACACCGAAGTGGGTGAGTAGTAGTTCATTTAGAAATCATTATTTAGCTCATTTTAAATGCTTATTTGCTTCAGTATCAGTTGATATGACTCCTGAACAGTGTAACATGTACTTTAGTATGATAAGTTCATTGGAACTTGAATTACGTGATGTAAATGATGAAAAAGAGGAAATTCTATGTCTTACAGTTGCTATATGATATTTCTGTTTATCGGTTAATTAATTAATAGACCTAAGTGCCCTAACACCGTAGAACCCCTAAAGGAAGGTCTGTTACTTAGGGGTGAAACTCGTGTCCAACATCAACCGGTTGAGTAATTCTGGTGGCACGAGGATAGAAAGAAAGGCAGTGTCTAACAATAATCGTGCGTGTGTCACGATGGCACTGGGGAAAACAAAAAAGAAAACTTGGTTATCTAACACCATTCGTGCGTGTGTCACGAAGGTAACCCTGTGAGACTCTCCGCCGGTGTACTCAGGTTAAAGGAGGAGTCTGGAGCACACGTGGTTGTGCATTGAGGCCGTAGAGCCTATGTTTCTGGCCGGAGAGCCAGGGGTCCTGTAGCAGAGCAGGGCTGGCGTCAGACTTAGCATTTCCCGGGTGTGTCGCTAAGTCTTGTACGGTGGGACCGTAGCATGGACTTGTTGCGGATCTTTATATGCAGAGTACACTGCATATGATTAGGGCATAAATAAAAAATGAATAAGTAATTATGTAGGATCACAGTAAATTTATATAACTGTTTATTTACCTGAAATACCTGTTGATGCTTAGAAGTGTGGTTATTATCTGTATATTTGCTATGCTAATAGAACTGCCCTGCTTGAACTGCATAAATGTTTATTTTCAGTTTATAAACCTGACGAGTTATTTAGTGATAGCTAAGTGAAATGTTATTCACTGAGCGAGTAGGCTCATCCCTCTACTCAAACATTTTCAGGTCAGCATCAGCATCAGGAATCAGAAGGATCGTTTCATCCTAACGCCTAGTCTATAGAAGGTTTGTTGTTAGCCTAGTTAGAGGTCTCTTAGTCCATTCCCCTCGATCCTCGGGACAAGGTGTGAGTGAGAGAGAGAGAATGTGTACAAAGATGTAAATTAATGTTATGCTTTCTTTATGGTAATCAATGTATTATGATGTAGACCTTGCTTGTATCTTTAATCAGTTAAATAAGAAAGTTTCTGCAGTTTGCTCAGTTTTCCGTTTACAGTTTAAACTTGGTTATCATTTAAATGCCTTGAATTGTTTTAAAAAGTGAAACGTGGCTGGCTTATGTGTAAATCCCATCCTGTCGCATCCTAATTTCGTGGTTTGTGGTTAATGCGAAATTGGGGCGTGACAACTCTTGGTATCAGAGCTTAGGTTGAGTACATAGTTACTCAGAGTCCAGGTCAGGGGACGATAAGAGACCAATAGGATTAAGGTTTAAGTGTCTTTCTTCTATCTGTAGTGTTCTAATAGGAAATATTCTATTATATCATTGCAGATGGCAGGAAGAGGCTTTGATCGCGATGACCAGGCCGAGAGCCATGTTGGCCCTGATCCTTTGTACTTGGGTCCAGGTGGTGGTGACCACATGGATGAAGCATCCCGGATGTACAGGATGTTCCTGGAGACCAAAGAAAAGTACAAGGCTGATAGGCAAGATTCTTCTTCTACCAGCAGTAAATATCTGATGCGATCTTATGAGCTTGTGAAGAAGCTTGGTGGCACAGAGTTTAGTGGCACTACAGATCCAGCAGAGGCTGATGAATGGTTTAGACAGATAGAGAAAGTCTTTCGTCTGATGGGGCTTCCAGAAGATAAGAAGATCAATCATGCGGTCTATCTTTTAATAGGCGATGCAGAGTTGTGGTGGCGTGGTGTGGAAGAAAAGAGGAGAGGTACAGAGCTTTCCTGGCAGGATTTCTCTGAGGAGTTTCATCTCAAATTCTATCCACCCACTTTTCTTAATGAGAAAATCAGGCAGTTACAGAATATCAAGCAGGGGAACATGACAGTTACTGAGTATGAAGCACTTTTCACACGGTTAGCGAACTTCTGTCCGCAGCTTGTTCCCGATAACATAGAGAGATGTAGAAGGTTTCAGGAAGGACTAAGGCCAGAGATTCGGCATACAGTTTCTGCTACTAGTAGGAGGAACAGAGAGAACTTTGGTGAGTTTGTCGAGGCTGCTAGACAGGTTGAAGAATCTGTGAATGCTGACAAGGTGCCTGAGTCTAAGAAGAGATCTGTAGACTTCAGTAGAGGGAAATCCAGTAGTGGATACAGAGGTGGAGGTAGAGGTTTCTTTTCTAAACTTGGGCGTGGTTTTGGTTGTTTTATCTGTGGACAAGTAGGACATTTCAAAAAGGAATGTCCTCAGCTTCGACAAGCAGCATCGCAAGCTTTCTAGCCTCAATACCATGATGTTCCAAGTTCTTTTGTGGCTTCTGGATCTAGAGGTGGTGGAGTGTCTAGTGGCAGGAATGGTCAGAGAGGACAGCGTGGCAGAGGGAGAACTTCAGCACGTTTCTTTTCTTTGACACCTCAGGAAGGTATAATTTCTTCACAAGTTGTTACAGGAGAGATGCTTTTGTTTAATAGTATACCAGTCTCAGTTTTGATAGATCCGGGTGCTACTCATTCTTTTATACAACACTCCTTAGTCAGTAAACTTAATCTGTTAACTTGAGAGTTGGTAGATGAGTTAGTGTTGAGGGTTCCACTAGGTGGACCAACAGTTTTATCCGAGTTCTGTCCCGGATGCTTGTTATCTTTTGGAGGTTTCACCTTTGCTGCTAATCTCATACCCTTGGATGTAAATACCTTTCAAGTCATCTTGGGTATGGATTGTCTTGAGGCATATTGAGTGCAACTCGATTGTTGGAAGAAGGAAGCTACCTTTCAACTAGGAGAATTTTCTTGTGTCTTTACTGGAGACAGAAAAGTTCTACCTACGTGCATAATATCAGCTGTTGTAGCTGATAAGATGTTACAGAAAGGATGTGAAGCATTCCTTGCTCATGTGGTTGACACCAGAGCAGAGAAGAGCACTGCCAGTGTTTATGATGTGCCTGTGGTTCGTGAGTTCTCTAACATTTTTCCAGAAGAGTTACCAGGCTTACCTCCTATCAGAGACATTGATTTTGAGATTCAGATATATCCAGGTAGTCATCCAGTAGCACTGCCAGCCTATAGAATGGCACCTGCTGAGTTGAAGGAACTCAAGGTGCAGTTACAGGAGTTGCTAGATAAGGGTTTTATTAGACCCAGTTCTTCACCGTGGGGTGCTCCAGTTCTGTTTGTTAAGAAAAAGGATGGTACCATGCGTCTCTGTATAGATTACAGGCAACTGAACAAGATCACTATAAAGAACAAGTATCCATTGCCGAGAATAGATGATCTGTTTGATCAGTTGCGTGGAGCGACGATCTTCTCTAAAATAGATTTGAGATCTGGATATCCTCAGCTTAGGATAAAGGCTTCTGATATTCCCAAAACAGCTTTCAGAACCAGGTATGGGCATTATGAGTTTTTGGTCATGTCGTTTGGACTGACCAATGCCCCAACAGCCTTTATGGATATGATGAACCGGATTTTCAAACCGTTTCTAGATCAGTTTATTGTAGTCTTTATAGATGATATTCTGATCTATTCCAGAGACGATGAACACCATGAGCAACACTTGAGAGTAGTGTTGCAATTGTTGAGACAACACCAGTTGTTTGCTAAATTCAGCAAATGCGAGTTCTGGTTGGCTGAGGTAGCATTTCTTGGACATGTTATCTCGAGAGGTGGAGTTAGTGTTGACCCTAAGAAAGTTGATTCTGTACTTCAGTGGGAACAGCCTAAGACTCCTACTGAGGTCAGAAGTTTCTTGGGATTAGCAGGTTATTACAGAAGGTTCATACAGAACTTCAGTGCGTTAGCATCACCTTTGACACGCTTGACGAGGAAGGATGTACCGTTTGTTTGGTCTGATAACTGTGAGAGAAGTTTTCAGATTTTGAAGAAGAGATTGACTTCAGCACCAGTGTTGGTTTTGCCTGAAGCAGAGAAAGGCTATATAGTGTTCTGTGATGCTTCCAGGAGAGGTTTGGGATGTGTATTAATGCAAGAAGGCAAAGTTGTGGCTTACGCATCTAGACAGCTTAAGAAGAATGAAGAGAATTACCCTGTTCATGATTTGGAATTAGCTGCTATAGTTCATGCTCTTAAGACTTGGCGTCACTACTTGTATGGTGAGACATGTCAGGTGTTTACAGACCATAAGAGCCTGAAATATATCTTCACCCAGAAGGATTTGAATTTGAGACAGCGCAGATGGCTGGAGCTGATCAAGGACTATGATGTGACAATCGATTACCATCCGGGTAAGGCAAATGTTGTAGCTGATGCCTTGAGTAGAAAGTCAAGTTCAACAGCTAATGCATTTTCTATGGCATGTTTCAAGAGAGACTTGCTTGTAGATATGCGAAGGTTGAACTTAGACTTGGATGTGACTGGACAAAGTGGGTTGATTGCTCAGATGCAAGTCAGACCTACTTTCTATAATCAGATTAAGGAATTACAGCAGAGTGATGATGAGTTGTGGCAAATCATGCAGGATATGTCAGAAGGTAAGAGAACAGAGTTCAGGTTTTCTGATGAAGGCATGTTGTATCTTTACGATAGGTTATGTGTACCTGGAAACAGTGAGTTGAAAGAACAAATTCTTGAGGAAGCACATACTTCTATGTATGCTATGCATCCAGGTAACACAAAGATGTACAGGAACCTCAAAGAGCTGTACTGGTGGTCTGGTATGAAAAAGGATGTGGTTGAATACGTGGCTAGGTGCGGGGTGTGTCAGTAGGTTAAGGCTGAGCATCAGAAACCTGCTGGTACTTTGCAGTCGCTTCCTATACCAGAATGGAAATGGGAACACATCACGATGGACTTTGTGGTAGGATTACCCAGGACGCCTAAGGGTTCGGACTCGATATGGGTGATTGTGGATAGACTAACTAAGTCTGCTCACTTTCTTCCTGTCAAGTCAACCTTTGACGTTTCAAAGTTAGCCAAAGTTTATGTGGATGAAGTAGTCAGGTTGCATGGGATTCCAGTTTCCATTATTTCTGACAGAGATCCAAAGTTTACATCTAGATTCTGGAATCAGTTACATCATGTGTTGGGCACAAGGCTGAAGTTCAGTACAGCGTTTCATCCGCAGACGGATGGTCAATCTGAGAGGACCATTCAGACCCTAGAAGACATGCTGAGAGCATGCGTGCTGCAGTTTAGAGGCAACTGGGAAGAACACTTAAGCCTAATGGAGTTTGCATATAATAACAGTTACCATTCTAGTCTTGGAATGGCTCCATATGAAGCTCTTTATGGCAGGAAGTGTAGATCGCCAGTTTGTTGGTACGAAGTGGGTGAGAAAGAAATTCTTGGACCTGAGCTAGTAGATGTAACTACAGAGAAGATATCTGTGATCAGGGATCAGTTGAAAGCTGCTCAGGATAGACAGAAAAGTTATGCAGAAAGACGACGTCGACCTCTTGAGTTTAAGGTTGGTGACGAGGTTTACTTGAAGGTTTCACCGTGGAAGGGAGTGCTGAGGTTTGGCAAGAGGGGTAAGTTGACCCCTAGGTATATGGGTCCATATCCTATTGTTGAGAGGATTGGACCTGTAGCTTACAGGTTGGATTTGCCGTCTGAGTTGGCAAATCTTCATGATGTCTTCCACGTGTCTATGCTGAAAAAGTGTCATCCCGGTACAGAAAAGATTGTAGATCCAGAACCGGCGCAGCTTAGAACAGATGTGTCCTATGTAGAAGGACCAGTGCAGATAGTTGATCACCGGATCAAAAAGCTTAAGAACCGGGAGATACCTTTAGTGAAGGTTTTATGGAGAAACCATAATATAGAGGAAGCTACGTGGGAGCTTGAATCAGAAATGCGTAACAAGTTTCCTTTTCTCTTTTAGGAATTTCGGGACGAAATTCTTATAAGGGAGGGAGATTGTTATGACCCACATTTCGTTTTACCAGTAAGTACCTTGGTTAGTGCATAATTGAACTAGTTATGTTGAGATGAGTACTTGCTTTTGTTAATAGTGTTTTGAGCTTTGAGCTAGTGTTAATGTATCATTAGCTTGTTTTCTTGTCCTGAGGTTGAGGACAAGTTTGTGCTTAATCCGTTGCCGAAGAAATCATGTGAAACCGACCTACGAGTAGAAAGATATAAGCTTTTTAGTGTGCAGGGACCTATGTGTAATTTCGGAAAGTTTTTGGGCATTTTACATCCGGCCCCCTGGGCGCCCTTCCTTATCCTTTCCTTCAGTTTTCCTTTATTAGTTCTGTTAACCGACTTTGGAATGAACGATAGTTCATTTCCTTCGGTTGCCGCCTGAGAAAAACAGAGAAGGGAAAGGGAGAGAGCAAGCTAGAGGAGAAGCTAGGCAACCAAGCCCCTTCCTTCTCCGTTCTTCTTCGATTTCTTCATCTTCTCCAGTCAAATCAACTGGCTGCATCATCTTCTTCTTCTTCACCTTCTTCTTTCCCTTTCTTCTTTGTTCTTGCTGCCCGGCCAAGGTAGGCACCGGTCAAGGAGGTGCTAGGAGCGGCCAAAGACGTGAAAAGCAACGTCTACGGGTTGCTGCTAGGTCGTCTTGAAGTTCCCAAGGTATTTCGTGTGAAGATTTCCCCCGAATCGACCCCAATCTCCTCTTTTATTTCTGCAATTTCCGCCTCTGCGCAGGTTGCACGGCGTGCAAATCCGTTTTACACGGCGTGCAACATTCCAGAAAGCTGATTTAGGGGATTTCCGTTTCTGCGCAGGTTGCACGGTGTGCAAAGTCAGATTGCACGGCGTGCAAAGTTACAGATAGCGGAACGAGTTTCTGCCCAGGTTGCACGGCATGCAAAGGTGCAGAAAAGTAGAACAGAAGTGCACTGAAGGTGCACGGCGTGCAGTCTAGGTGCACGGCGTGCACGCTGCTGTAAAGGGCAGAATTAGGCATGTTTGTGGACGTTTTTCGGTGTATACGAACACACCGAAGTGGGTGAGTAGTAGTTCATTTAGAAATCATTATTTAACTCATTTTAAATGCTTATTTGCTTCAGTATCAGTTGATATGACTCCTGAACAGTGTAACATGTACTTTAGTATGATAAGTTCATTGGAACTTGAATTACGTGATGTAAATGATGAAAAAGAGGAAATTCTATGTCTTACAGTTGCTATATGATATTTCTGTTTATCGGTTAATTAATTAATAGACCTAAGTGCCCTAACACCGTAGAACCCCTAAAGGAAGGTCTGTTACTTAGGGGTGAAACTCGTGTCCAACATCAACCGGTTGAGTAATTCTGGTGGCACGAGGATAGAAAGAAAGGCAGTGTCTAACAATAATCGTGCGTGTGTCACGATGGCACTGGGGAAAACAAAAAGAAAACTTGGTTATCTAACACCATTCGTGCGTGTGTCACGAAGGTAACCCTGTGAGACCCTCCGCCGGTGTACTCAGGTTAAAGGAGGAGTCTGGAGCACACGTGGTTGTGCATTGAGGCCGTAGAGCCTATGTTTCTGGCCGGAGAGCCAGGGGTCCTGTAGCAGAGCAGGGCTGGCGTCAGACTTAGCATTTCCCGGGTGTGTCGCTAAGTCTTGTACGGTGGGACCGTAGCATGGACTTGTTGCGGATCTTTATATGCAGAGTACACTGCATATGATTAGGGCATAAATAAAAAATGAATAAGTAATTATGTAGGATCACAGTAAATTTATATAACTGTTTATTTACCTGAAATACCTGTTGATGCTTAGAAGTGTGGTTATTATCTGTATATTTGCTATGCTAATAGAACTGCCCTGCTTGAACTGCATAAATGTTTATTTTCAGTTTATAAACCTGACGAGTTATTTAGTGATAGCTAAGTGAAATGTTATTCACTGAGCGAGTAGGCTCATCCCTCTACTCAAACATTTTCAGGTCAGCATCAACATCAGGAATCAGAAGGATCGTTTCATCCTAACGCCTAGTCTATAGAAGGTTTGTTGTTAGCCTAGTTAGAGGTCTCTTAGTCCATTCCCCTCGATCCTCGGGACAAGGTGTGAGTGAGAGAGAGAGAATGTGTACAAAGATGTAAATTAATGTTATGCTTTCTTTATGGTAATCAATGTATTATGCTGTAGACCTTGCTTGTATCTTTAATCAGTTAAATAAGAAAGTTTTTGCAGTTTGCTCAGTTTTCCGTTTACAGTTTAAACTTGGTTATCATTTAAATGCCTTGAATTGTTTTAAAAAGTGAAACGTGGCTGGCTTATGTGTAAATCCCATCCTGTCGCGTCCTAATTTCGTGGTTTGTGGTTAATGCGAAATTGGGGCGTGACAGTCAGGGTTAGGGTTGAGAGCTTGAGAGAGTTGGAATGAGGATCCATTGACTTTTCTCTAGTTGAGAGGGAGAAAAGTTGGTCGAAACCTACTTAAGAGACAGTCGAGTCCATCTATTTTCAATTTTTGTGAGAAGGAAACTCAACCGAATGGATATTTAAAAAAGCCCTCTGCCACCAATCAGTCGAGTTGGCAACTTGACAGACAGAAGTTCTATCCCAATTTTAGAAATTCTAATTTCTTTCCATTTGAGTACTAATTACTTTTTTTTTCTAGTTCATTTTTCATTTTAAACATACTTAGGCATATATCACTCGTCATTGGGTACTATTTGGTGATAAAAACATCGTTTGCGAAAATTATCCAAAATAAGAGACAAACAAGGCAAAAGAAAATGAAAATTTAGCACTTTAGCAAGCAAGGGTGATCAAGATATGAGAAAAGCATATAGGATAGATAACAACTAACTAGAAGGCATATCAGATTCATCCAAAGAAGTGATGAGCAGTTTAGATCTAATAAAATTTAATTGCTCTCTAGCTAGAGGCTTAGTAAAAATGTCAGCCAACTGGTTTTCTGTGTCCACATGCATGATATAAAAATCCTTCTTAGCAATGTGATCACAAAGAAAATGATGATGAACCTCTATATGCTTGGCCCTACTATGTAATATAGGATTGTAAGACAAATTAATTGTACTAGTATTGTCACAAAAGATAGGAGAAGCATTGAAATAAATATTAAAGTCTTGGATCATTTGCTTCATTCATATAACATGGGCACAACAAATCTTGGTTGCAATGTATTATGTCTTGGTAGTTGATAGAGCCATTGTTCTATGTTTCTTAGAAAACCAAGACACCAAGCATGGTCCTAGGAGGAAGCAAGTGCCACTTGTGCACTTTCTATCAATCAAGCATCTTGTGTAATCAGCAATACTACAAGTAGTAAGAGTAAAGTCCCTTGACTTAGGATACCATAGTCCAAAATTTTGGGTTTTGGCTAAGTTACCTCAAAATCCTCTTAACAACTATAAGATGTGATTTCTTAGGATTTGACTGAAAGTGGGCACACAAGCCAACACTAAACATTATGTTAGATCTAGAGGCAGTTAAATAAAGTAAACTTCCAATCATACCTCTATAGAGCTTCTCATCCACTTTCTCACCTTCTTCATCTCTATCAAGCTTAGAGAACCTTGACATGGGGGTGTCCATCGGCTTAGTGCTCTCTGTACCAAAGTGCTTGAGTAGCTCACTTGTGTACTTGCCTTCGTTGATGAAGTTCCCATCTTTAGTTTCTTGATTTGAAAGTCGAGGAAGAAAGTAAGCTCACCCATCATGCTCATCTCGAACTCACTCTACATAAGATCACTAAAATCCTTGAAAAGATAAAGATTAGTTCCACCAAAAATGATATCATCAACATAAATTTGAATGAGAAGAAAATTGTTAGAAGTGTGTTTGAGATACAAGGTAGAATATACTTTTCCCATGATATAGCCATGATCTAACAAAAAAATATTTAGTTTCTCATACCAAGCTCGAGGTGCTTGTTTGCAACCATAGAGAACTTTCTACAATAGATAAACATGGTTTGGCAAACTATCATGTTCAAAGCCTAAAGGTTATGCAAAATACACATCCTCCTCAATTGTACCATTCAAAAACACACTTTTAACATCCATTTGATATAGAAGGAAATACTTATAACAAGAAAAAGCAAGCAACATTCTAATGGACTCAAGTCTAGCTACAGGTGTATATGTTTCATCAAAATCTATACCTTCCTGTTGATTGTAACCTTGATCCACTAACCTTGCTTTGTTTCTTACCACCTTGTCGCTTTCATCTAGATTGTTGTGGTACACCCACTTTGTGACAATGATCTTTTCTATCACATGGTATTGGCACTAGAGTCCACACTTTGTTCTTTTCGAATTGCTCTAGTTCTTCTTGCATGTCTAGTATCCATTAATCATCCCCAAGAGCTTCTTTGACGTTCTTTGGCTCGAGTTGTAATATGAAGGCATTGTCTTCTTATTCTTTGTTGTTGGCAGACCGCGTCTTCACTCTTTCAAAGGGATCACCTATGATTATCTCTTTAGAATGATTCTTTGTAAAGAGGGGAGTTGAATCCTAATTTTCTTCATCTCTCTCTTCTTCTAGAGGCCACCTCTTTTCCTTTTTGGGTGATGTTGAGTTCTTTCAAGATAGGAATTACTTCATCTGCAACATCATCATTAACAATATCCTTGGAAACAAAGGGGTTCGTCTCAATAAATTTGACATTAATAGATTCTTCTACTTTAGATGGATCAACATTATACACTCTATAAGCCTTTCTAGTAGTGTTATACCCAAGAAAGAAAGTCGTGTACAATTTAAAATCAAACTTGTCAATAGAATCTTTTGTGTTCAAAACAAAACAAGGACACCCAAAAATGTGAAAATACTTGATATGCCCATAGGGGGTTTTCTTAAAAGAGGGATGTGAGAAAACCCAGTTTTGCATAAAACATGAGGTACGAATAGGTTTGACCCAAACTTCTTTGGAGTGTCATACTCTAAAAGCATGGTCCTGCCCATTTCTTGTAGTGACATGTTCTTCCTCTCTACAACCCTATTTTGTTGAGGTGTTTGAGGTGAAGAAAAGTTATGTGCATATCCAAACTCATCACAAAAATGTTCAAAAATATCATTTTCAAATTCTCCTCCATGATCACTACAGATGGAAACAACGCGGCAAGAATCTTTGTTTTCAACTCATTTGCAAAAACTAGAGAAAACATCCAATGAATAACTCTTACAAACTAGAAAGAAGGTCCAACTACATTAAGAGGAATGACAATAATAAGATAATACTTGGAACAATAAAGCAATTGAGTTCTCATATGTCCAAATAGATCAATATGGAGAAGTTTAAGAGCTCTCTTGATGCTAAGGACTCCTTTAGATTTGAAGGAGGACTTGGTTTTATTTCCTTGGGTACAAGGTTGGCATTCATCATCCTTTTCAAAATCCAATTTAGAAAGTCCCTTGCCCAAGTCCTTTTCGCTCAACTTCTTCAATTGATACATATTTACATGATCTAGATGACAATGCTAAAAGAGAAATATCATTCAAATCGACTACAAAGCATCTACCAACAATAGGCTAAATAGATTCAAGCACAATTACATAAATATTAACATTCCTAGTTCCCTTATATATGACATTGTAAGTGAGGGGAACTAGGACAAAGCATTTAAAAGAGGAAAATAGCACAAGGTAACCATTTTCACATAATTGACTAACACTTATTAAAATCTGATGTAGGCCATCCACAAAGAGAACATTTTTGAAATACAAGGGTTCACCAACATCACCCTCACCTTTTACTTTACCTTTCTTGTTTCCCCCAAAAGTAACAGATCATCCTTTCTTCTTTGTGAAATTGTTGAAATGGCTTATATCACCTATCATGTGCTTTGTGCAACCACTATCAAAAATCCATTTTCCTTTTTCCTACAAGAAAGGAGAATGTTGGTTCCCAACTCAAACTTTGGGATCTGGTGTTAGCTTCGGAACCCATTTCATCTTTGGGTTGGTCCCCTTAGGCTTGTAAAGACAATAAGTAGAATAATTATCATCACTTTTGCAATGAGGACAAATCATAGGATTATTTGAGCCAGAAGACTCTCCATGGAAGAAAGAAGGTTGCTTACTCTTTTTCTTACCTTTGACCTTACTCTTGCCCTTAGGACCTCCCCCTAAAAATCCCAAACCACTAATGCCACTTTATTTGGTATAATGGTCAAGGATTTAATTTGGGGAGTTCTTCCCTTTGAGGAATTTCTACAGAGAGGCTCTAAGTCTATGATTGTCATCAGTAAGATAGATAACAGTAGAATACAAAATAGAAAGTTCATCTCTAGAATGAAGAAGGTTGGCCTCTCTGTAATAGAAGCAACGTCATTACTAGGAAAAATAGGTCTAGAAGATAAATCATTAAATTGAGAAATAAGCCTAGCATTTTCATATTTAAGTAATTGAATTTCTTTGAGATAAACATATCTATCATCCCTACGAGCATCACTAACAAGCTTAAGTTTAGCATTTTCATTTTTAAGTAACTCAAGTTCATTAAGGCACATTTGGTTATCTTCCTGAAGTGATTCAATGTTCTTAAGATAGACACCATCTCCACTTTAACTCCATTGTATTGGAGCTCAAAATTGAAACAAACAATTGGACAAGGTTGAGACTTCCATTGTATTGGAGCTCAAGTGGTTCCAATCTCCAAAGAGACCATCATTCCACTACCTAGAGAGGTTCAACCTTTGGGACTTTGCAACCCATATATACTTATATTCCATTATAAGACATACAAGAAGACCACCTTACATCCAAGGGCTTACCTATATAAGAGCTAGTCTCCTACCTCACAATAGGTCTTACACACTCTTGCAAGCAGCTCGATTCCTTCTCCTAGGACATATCCTCCTTGCAACAAGTCTTCATCCTTGAGGATTTACCCACCAAGCTCCTTGGATCTTCCACCTTGTCCTTCTCCTTCACTTGGAGAGGATCTTCACAACTTCTTCAGCCTTGAACAAGAACAACTCCTCCTCCTTCACTCAGATAAGAACACTTTAGCCTTTTCTCTTTGAGAAAGGGGATTGGGAAGATGGAAAGATGGAGAGATTTATAAGGTAACAATGAGGCATCTCTATTACAACATGCCTAACTCACTCATAATCTCAAAATTCTTTGTAAATGAGAGAGAGAGAAAGGGGATCAAAGGGGTTTAGCACGCTCAACTATAGAAAGGACCAATGATAGCATGAATGAGAAGCCTTGGAATGAACTCCAAGAGGTCTTAATTATAGTTGGGGTGTTCCTTTGAGTGTGGAATCACTTAAGAATGAAAAATAGCCATTTTACAACTTGCAATGGATCTATTTTTGTTTCTAACAACTCTCCAATAGTTGGAATCACTTTTTTGCATTTTCTATACAATGCATTCGGTTGAGTTTCAATAGATATAACTTGACCGATCCACTATCAGAGAAAGCCCATTTTCAAACTATCGGTCGAGTTTGTCCTAGGGTAACTCAATCAATTAGCTATAATCAACTTTGGTCAGAAAGTTGGCCGGTCGAGTTTGTCCTCGGGTAACCCGATCAATCAGCTAAAATCAACTTTGGTTAGAAAGTTGGTCAATCGAATTCTGTGAGTGTAAAACTTGACCGATCCAATCATTTCCAAAAATCCATCACT
Organism: Alisma plantago-aquatica; assembly: GCA_963693085.1. Classification (NCBI taxonomy): domain Eukaryota; kingdom Viridiplantae; phylum Streptophyta; class Magnoliopsida; order Alismatales; family Alismataceae; genus Alisma; species Alisma plantago-aquatica. Next base: position 1,133,007,673 of record OY856411.1, on the reverse strand, counting down.
GATTGGTGGAGATTCAAACTCGGCCGATTAAGTTGCTGTGACAAATTTTCTAAAATGATTTTTAAGTGATCAAATGATGGAATTAAGTGTCCCTGGTTTTTTATCATCTTAGTTACAAGTCATATCATCAACAAAAATTATTACAAAATTATTGCAAAGTGATTGGGAAGTGATTTCCCAAATTGCACATTTGTATTGCTTTTTAGTTGAACTTGGACAAGCTAGGTCTTGAGGAATTTGATCCTTTTCATGTACCTAATGCCTAAAAAAATCTTAAAAAAACATATTAGATACATATGGATGGAATGATTAAGTCATTATAAAAATATGGACAATGTATAACTCTCAAGTCAATGCAAACCTCTTTCCTAAGGGCTATAATGCCATTGCATTTTACAACTTCCATTTCTATCAAACATGCCTTACAAGATTTGATGGATGATGATGAAGTCCACTTCGTCACCTCAAAAGAAGTACCTTTGTCATCCAATATGGTGGCCATGATCTCTTCACTAGAAGATTCACTATGTGGAGTCATCCTTCTATTAAAATAAGCAATCAAGAACTAGTCTCAGAATACTTAGATTGTTGCCTCAGTCTGGGAATAGAAGAAAATAATTCCAATAGGTGTCCAAAAATTGACTGGTATGGCAAGAGCCCTCCATGGGCAAAGAATAAAGCTAATCATTGTACCAGGGGTCCATCATGGGAAGAAGGCACAACAAATCAATCACTGAAGGCAAATCCAAAGCCAAAAGTGTTGAAAACGTGGGTCCCAAAGACATTGGTCCCTCCTATTACCCGCCCTACAATTGTGATATTAGCCACAATAGTTTCACCTATCTCAGCAAAGTGAAACCAACACTCTCCCTCGTCAGATTTAGAACTACCCCTTAACAAGGGTAAAGAGTAGGTGACTACCTACATAGAAGCCCCTACCAACATTACAGTAGAGAGGGCCATCAAGGTCTCCATTCCATCCATTGATACTAATGAGGTACCACTGATGTCTAAGATTTGTATGGAAATATATCTCGAAGGCTCAAACACTATCCAGTTACTCAGTGAACCCTAATGGGAAATATCACTGGGAGAAGTAATGCAAAATTCTCCATCATACTGAGATGCAGTCATGAATATTCTAGAAGGCATCTATGTTTTTAAAGATGTAAGACTCAAAGCTCTTGCAACCACTATTGGGTTGATCATGACCCCACACTTGATCTCATTCTCCTAGGATGAGTTCTTGAAAGGTTGTAATCACAACAGACCCTTATTGATCACAACAACACAATGGCCTCAAGATATCCTCTTGTTTCATCAATAACGGTGCATGCATCAATGTGTGTCCCTTAGAGACATGAATCATTCTAGAGAAGGATCCTTCCAAACCTACAATCAACAACAAAGAAAGCAACCTCCTTTGACAGAGTAATCAAGGATGCTCTAGGACAAATTATGTTGCATCTGCAAATCTGGCCTTAGATGTTCACCATCATGTTTTTATGATAGAGATTAGTCCCTTCTTCAACTTTCTTCTAGGGAGGCTATGAATTTATCTGAATTGTGTAGTTCCCTCATCGCTACATAAAAAGCTAAAATATCAGTTAATCCATTCTATCATCGTTGTTCATGATAACAAAGCAGTTCCATTGTGTGCATCACAGAAGACAACTTCTTACTTCTCTTTAAGATGCTTCACATTGCCAATATCAGTCGAATGCCCAGACAGGATGAAACTTCCATTTCCATATAACCTTGTATTATTTAGACAACGATTATGGGAGATGACTATCCATCCAGATAGAGGACTAGGAGCCCCACAACAAGAACGCACAGAGATCATCTATATCCCTCCCAGACAAAAAGGATTGGGTATAGGGTTCTATGGCCCGTCCTACACATGACCTTGGATCACTAGGTGAAAATTATATTGGAAGCCTACAACATTGTGTCCCACTACAAAGGACTTAACCCAAAGAGGATACCTTAAATGTCAATCACTGACTCAAGAGTTGTGTTGTGATGGTAGACACATTCTTCTAGAAGAAGAGGGTTGACTCATGGTGCTATGTCGATGGGATATTGGCCTTGAGAATAAGTATCCCCACCCATTTTTTCCTTATATTGTGACCATCATAGAAGGTCATTCAGATACAACCAAGGGAATTATTCCCATGACATTGCCTTACTTCATGCAAAAGGTCGACGATCACAACTACAAGGACTATGATGAGATCATTTCTAGCATCATGAAGATCACCCTCATTGCAAATGAAGAATGAGGCATCTGAACCACCCAGAGAAATCAACCATCTAAGAACAAATGCATCCCTCCAAACAAGGTGCAACTAACATGATGTTGACTCTCATTCTCATTAAGTTGTGCCTCGTGCATTCAGACATTAAAAAAATCATCACACAAATTCAAGATGACCATGTTGTCCAGATAAAGATCGTCAACACAACCCTCAAAAGGGTGGAAATGATACTAGAAAAAAATGGCTAATATCTTCTCTGGGTTTGTCCCAACAGGCCTAGTCAAGATGACGTCGAGACTACAGACGTTGAAGTCAAAGAAGAGGACTATGATGTCACATGGGATGACTATGACACTGCCTATGATATGATTAAAGGATGGGGTGTCAATGCCATATTTGATTGATTCTAATGATATGGAAGGTCCACAAACTCTCTTTTGCACATCCAACAAGGAGAAGAACTCTAGAACTGGTGTGTGGATGACCACAATGTCCTAAAGGGCCAAGTCTCCCCTTACACCAAACAAAATCCCACTAGAGGAACAACCTTGATGTGGTAGAGATCCCAGAGTGGATGTTTGGTCACGCTCTGCCATATTACTACTCATCCCCACAAAATCTATAAAATTGCAAAACACACAAAAATACAAAATATTACAAAATCCAAAAAATCTAAAATAATTTGAAGACGAGCAGGCTCTCTAAGAGTTTGTTAGCTACTCAACTGAGTGGAAGAGATCTATAATGATGAAGATGTCAAGTTCTAAGACATACCTATTATGGATTATATAACAAAGGTTCATCAACCTTTTCATAACAAAGATTAAATGAAGACTTTCAATCCTATCTCAGGCCTAGAGCAACACAAAGACAAAGCTGGGGCATGTCCACCACAGAACATCAAAGACCAACTAATAGAGTTTTTATACCACTACATCAGTGTGTTTTCCTGGAGCTACACTGCCATGTTTGGATTGGATGAAGTAATCACTACCAACTAATTACCCATCATCCCCAATGTTTTCCCCATCAAATAGAAGTCTAGATGACTATGTCTAGAATGGAGCCTCAAGATACAATGATGGTTTCCTATAGTCGCTAAACTATCCTACATGCCTTGCCAACATTTTACCAATTCCAAAGAAAGATGGAAAATAGCAGATGTATGCAGACTATCGTGACTCAACAAGGAATCCCTAAAAGATGACTTCCCGCTTCCAAACATATATGTACTTGTTGACAACACAACCGACCATGCACTACTCAATTTCATGGACATATTTGCTTGCTATAATTAGATCAAGATGGCAAAGGAAGACAAAGAATATACCATCTTCATCATAGAATGGAGAGTGTTCTGCTATCAGGTCATGCCTTTCGGCCTCAAGAACTTTGTAGCTACATATCAAAGGGAAATGGTTGCCCTCTTTCATGATAAGATGAACAAATAGGTAGAGGTCTATGTGGATGACATGATCGCTAAATCTATAAGTCATGAGGCTCACATTTCCAGCCTTGAGAAATTATATCAATGAATATGAAGGTTCTCCTTATGCCTGAATCCTACCAAATTCACCTTTGGGGTTACATCTAGTAACCTACTGGGATACACCATCATCCATAGAGGGATCAAAGTGGATCATAGGAAATCTCGGGTTATCTGGGAAATTCCTTCTCCCAGATTTAAAAAGGATATATGAGGTTTTCTTAGGCATCTCCAATACATCAATTGCTTCATCACCAAACTTACACCGATATGTAAGCCAATCTGCAAGCTATTAAAGAAGAACTTCAACTCTGGGTGGAATAAACAATGCAAGGTCGCTCTCTAGAAGCTCAAAGATTACCTCAGTAATACCCTAGTACTAACCCTTGTCGTGCCTAGATATCCTCTCCTCCTATGCCTACTTGTTTGAGAGAAATTGATGGGTGGAGTCTTAAGTTAAGAAATGACTTATGATGAGCACGCTATGTACTACTTATCCAAGAAGTTCAATGAAATGGAGGCTCGATACACTACAATAAAAAATATTGCTTGGCTCTTATCCATGCGAGGAGGAAGCTACTCCACTATCTAATGATGTATCCTCTATAACTAATTGACAAGCATGATCCACTATGCTATTTATGTGATCACCCAATCCTAATTGGTAGATGTGCTAAATGGTAGGTAATGTTGTTAGAATTCGGCATTGCCTATCTCCCAATGAAGGTAGTCAAAGCCAAAGCCCTTGCAGATAACCTAGAAGATTCCCTACTACCAGAAGAAGCTATTCATGAGTATGAGTTCCTAAAAGGAGATATGGGGATGATCAACCCATCAGGTATGGGGATCCCTCCAAATGTTGAAACATGGACAATCTTCTTCAACAGAGCTATAAATTGAAAAGGAGTTAGAATAGACATAGTCCTTTTAAACCCCTATAGAGATTAGATACCCATAGAAAGACAACTAGAATTTAAAGCCACTAACAGTAGAGCTTAATACAAATCTTGCATTTTGAGACTCCAACTCACTAGAATGTAAGGGGCATGATGCCTCTAGGTCTACGGTGACCCCCTCCTTGTTATCTCTCAAGTCTATAACAACTGCAAAACATGTCGTCAGAACTTGGTACCCTACCAGAAGACATGTGTTTTCTAGCTCAAGGCTTCTAACATATATTCTTCCACTTCATTTGAAGAATACACATTGCCTTTTTGGATTATCTAGCAACCCTCACTTCTTGGATCAACATATAGGGGGTTTATAACTTCTCTCTCAAAGATGAGGCACTTAATCAACCCACTTACTGCATGGTCATTCATAATACACCCAAAAACAAACAAAGTACTTGGTTTCATAACATCAAGATGTATCTATCAAACTAGAACATTCACAAGAACCTATCCCAGAGAGAGAAACTATCACTCAAATGATGAGTTGCAGAGTATGTTCTAGGATTAGAACAACTATATCACATATCTTAAAATCAAACTCTTCTTCAATGTGTCCACAAGACAAAAACTTAAGCTATAATGAACAAGGTACATGTAGGATCATGTCGCACACACATGAATGGATTCATGCTAGCCAAAAAAATATAACTTTTCAGGTACTTCTAGAACACCATGGAAATGTACCGCTTCTATAAAATCCATGGGAACTACATCCATTCATCATGAATCAACTTTACAATATGGTCATGCCTTGGCTATTCTCATCTTGAGAAATTGACATGATTGGAAAGATCAATCATAGGGAATCAAAGTGAAATTTCTTCACCTTGGTCATGATTGACTACTTTACAAAGTGGGTAGAATAAGTATCTATCACCAATTACTTATCCCAACAAAGCATCAATTTCCTTAAGAACAATATCATAAGCCACTACATGATACTACACGAGACAATTTCAGATAATGGGGAAAACTTTATTTCTAAGACCATCAGGGAGTACCTAAGCTCTTTGGGGATCAAATATCATCAAACTTCACCCTATTGACCTCAGATGAATGGAGATGTAGAAGCTGCAAACAAATATATGATCAAGATTTTGAAGAAAACTATCAGTTTTCATGTGAACTAGGACAAACATCTTCCAATGCCTTTTTTGGGCATGCTGCACTTCCATCAAAACTTCCATTGGGGCCACACCATATTCTCTAGTAAATGGGATTGAGGAATTCTTGCAAGTGGAAATGAAAATCCCTTCCCTCCACATATTACAAGAAGCATATATCCCATTGGGGCCATGCCATAATCTCAATTGACATATGTTACTTTTTGTATTCATATCCATCATGAATCATTGATTATATTATTCTTATATGTATCTATATATTTTTAGGATTATCGTATTATTATTCAAGATGATTTTATAGCTCAAGAAAAGGAATTGAGAGTACGCCCGATATATATGTTATTGGGAAAGGAGTAGCCTGAATTCAAGATAGAATCATCTAAACTTTATTTGACTTACATCACTGATGAAGATGCTTTAGAAATTCTCCACTACGAGTATTACAACATGATTGGGAGTTTCTTACAAAAACTATTCAAAAAGTTAATATTTCAAGGTAAAAGTATCATAGTAGATTTGTTTGACTCTAGATAGTTTCAACATATTGTCATGTAACTCTCTAATGATAAATTTTGGATACTACCCTCAAGGATGCCAGTATTGGAAACAAGGTTAGTCATTTGAAACAATCAATGGCCCATTACACAGGACGAACTCATTTTAATGTTGTGAGCATGAAGATGTAAGAATGTTTCATCTAGTGTTCATATTTTGTCTAATATAAGGAACTTCTAACTAATGCATTATATTATTTTTAAACAATTGCATTCAAATTGTAGATAATATGGCTAGAGTTCAGTCACATAGAAGTAGAAGACAAGCGGTCAACAAGTTGTGCCGCTAGTCCTTTCTGGATTGCAAAATTAACCCTTTGAAACACTATTTCAATACACTTGGGAGTCATAACATTACTATTCATCACTTTTGGGACCCTCTTCAGAAGCTCCACGACATCTGGTTCTAAGAAACCAAAGGTATCAAATACAAAGGGGATAAAGGCGTGTTGATTATCAATACATGCTTTCTCATGGTTGACCACTTTGGCTAAGGCAGCTTTAACGATAGCATGTCCTGCTTTAAAGGTACCACTCCTCAAACCAACCAGTGGAGAAACTCCTATCATATCTATACATGCATGTTTTCCCCTGACCCATCCAAAAATCAAAACATCAGCAGGTCTATGTGTTGATCTCCCATCTTGTGGATCTGTCAAAAAGTTCACAGGTGCCTCTTTCTTAGCAGCAAAACTTGCATGATTGATAACATCCCTTATGAGATCATGCCTATATTTAAAACCTAGAAGTTATTTTCAATGAACCGCATGCTCCTCAAAAGTGTCTAAACATGACTTATGACAGACTAGACATATCTCATCAACTAGAAACAAGGGAATCATAAGACGATGTCTGAGGATAGTGTGATATTGCACTGGTGACATATGCAGGCCAAAGCCATCAATAGGAATAGCAAGGAGAAAATCTTGAACTTGATCAGCTTGTAGACATCCAAAAACTACATTTTGCCTAACCGTCATGTCAAACTTAACTTCTATATCCTCAATTATTTTGCTAAAAAGGGCACTCACCAAGAAATTTTGGGCCTTTGGGGGGACAGTGTCCTTGTTAGAAAACCAACTAAGGTTAAAAGAATAAATCATGACACGAAGACGATCTAGGGCATAATAGAAGTCAGAGTCCATGCCATGAATCTCGCTACCACACAAGATATGGTCCCGAAGCGACCAAGATTGGACTCTAGATGCCACAAAAGTGTATGAGGAAGCCTCAACTGCTGAAATGGGCAATGAAGCCACCCTCCATTAGAACTCCTCAAAAAAAGGACCTCCACAAACTACAATGTCTTCAATAGATCCTCGTAAACCTCTATCAAAGCACGATGTTGCATACTCCATGTGTAACGGTTGGTAAGTCCTCAAGACGAACAAAAATTTGGCAATACCCATACAAAATCGGAGCAAAAGGAGCTCACTTTAGGGATCACCCAACTTAAGAAGAAGATTCATAAGCTCAACGACTTTGGAAGTCATTTCCATATCCAATTCTTTAATAAAACTTTGGTTTCTACTGACGGCTCCTCCAAGAAACTTCACTCCTGGTAAAGGCCTTCCAATGTTTGTTGGAAACAACTCCTTTTGAAACTTCCTATCATTGCAAGTAGGCCATAAAAGCTCAGTTTTGTGAATATTTAAGGTTAAGACCCAAAGTTGCTCCATACTGTCAAATGATATCTAGAACTTTGGCCACCTCCTTTGTGTTCCCAATGACAGTTACATCGTCAAGATACCAGGCATGAAGAATAAGTTTATAGTTGTCTTTGATCTTATGGATAAGTGGATGCAATACAAGGGAAAAAAGAAGTGGGTCGAAAGGGTCCCCCTATTGCACCCTTGTGGCTGACCAAATATGTATTTCCCCGAAGTATAGCTTTGTTTCCTGACCATATAAGAACTCCACCCACAAAGATATAGATGGACACCTAACCCTCACCTCACGTAGTAATGCCGACCTATTTATCATAATAAATGCATTGGAAAAGTCCACAGTAAGCATGGATAAAGAACCATCATCATGTCGCACATTCAACACCCTATTGACACTATGGAAAATAGCCTCCGCACCACCAAAAACACCTACTCCAAATTGAAAGTCATTAATATACTTGGCCATATCTTTACTCACTCCTATCATAGCAACTTTAGATACTAGGTGCCTCTAAATAGTATGAACTGTGATGGGCCATATACCGTTGTCAGGCTTAAATAGCGGTGTAAGCGAAGCAAAAGCTATGAACTCTGCCAAGCTCAAAGGACACCTTCCTCCCAACCATAGATTAACCACCAGTGTAATGTCACGTAAGAGATCAACGGCCATAATAGACTCCTTTCCACACATAGCATCAAAAATGTCTTGGGTCCTCAAGCCATTTCTGCCATAAGAAGTCTCTTTTGTAAATGACTTGATACATTCAAGAATAGTGTCTACCTCCGCTACCAGGGGAAATTCATAAAATAGAAAATCTGGCATGGAAGGAGGTGGCTTGTGTGACATACTGAATTTTAGGGTCCTACTTGAAATTTACCCATTTTCAAGCTTTTAATTGCTTTAAAGTCCTTTTGGATCATTTTCCTAAATTTCCCCATCTTTCATATCCTTTTTGGCCTCAATGTGGAATTGGAGCTTTACTTGAGGATGTAAATCATATTTACCCACATTCAGGCCAATGAATGGGGTTTTGCACAAAAATAACAATTAATGTGATACTTGGGGACTAATAATGCAATATGACCATCAAAGAGAGGTAATTAGTGGATAATGTTAATTTGGAGATATTATATCTTTTTGGATAAGATATGAGCAATAATGTGTATTTGAATTAAGTAGTGAGAATAATTAACCCTTTACTTTCTCTCTCGTCTAAGTGAACCATAATACATTAATGAGAGGATAATATGGTGATATCTTGCCCTTAATATTATTATGTCTTATCAATCTCAAAATTCACTCAAATATGTCATTAAAAGACTCTCTTAATATTAATCATTCTTTTTATACATTAATATATGTATTACTAGTCAATATAGCAATTGAGGGCCAAACCTTGTGACTTATGAGAAACTAAATGCATAACATTGATCTAGGAGTTGTAATTAATCTATGGTTAATTTTGGTGGATTTTGGATTTTATTTGACCCTCCAAATAGATTTTACAAGTTTCCATAAAGTGTAACTATAATAGATTAATCATTTTCATTTAAATCGATGTGTCACTCTATGGTTTGCTCGATTAAAGTGTCACGTGCTCGGTCCCCCATCCAATCTCGATCAGACGACCTTGGAGCTTTCTTCAACCTCCAGCCATATGAACAGATCGACCGCCTTGACTCCTCCACCTCGTTCTCCCTCTCCTCTTCATCATTTCATGCAATTTAAGTCCCGTTGGCTTCGTCTCCTCGAGCCGCACAGTTCTAGCCATCAGTCATCATCTCTCATGCACTGTGGCAAAAATGCCCAAATGTGTCGGTCGTGTCTTCTCGCCTCCGCCATCATCCTGGAATTTCATGCCTCCTCACCTATAAATGGAAACTCCCTCACCTCCGTTGCCAATGTTGTGAGCTTTTTCTTGAGTCAATTGGTCTGAAACCCCCACGAGCAGCCCCCAGCAACTCCACCTCCCCCTACCTTGTGATGGTTCTCCCCGACCCTCGGCAGTTCCAACAAACAACTTAAGTGTCCAGGTGAGTTCCTTGTCTCGCAAGCTTCGATTTGAGTACTTAAACGCTCATTTTGGTCCAGTATATCGAAAACACCCAAATGGGCAAACTCCTCCTCTACGGCCATGGCTTGCGTGAGGGCAAGAAGAAGACCAAGTGTGGATTTCCCTTTTTGCCCTTCAGCGCTCCTCTTTCTCATTTTCTTTCTTGAGGACATTCTGGTCCTTTCGGCTTTTGTTTCGCTCTCCTTGACAAAGTCCACGCAAGCGTGGACTGCTGACTGGGTCACGTTTCATTGGCCCAAGTCATGCGGGTCCATCCTACATGGCCCAAGCTTGTGCTAGCCACTTAGCCTATGTGGCTTTTTCTTGCAATCTGATTGGTCCAATTTCTTTATTATCATAGTAAATTGGTCCTTGCTCAGAATAATGCTAAAAACAATCATCGTTGGAAAGGAATGTAGAATCCAATTTTGTGGTTTTCAAGTCATGAATTCAATTACTTTATCAAATTTTTCTTTGGGTGTGATCCTATTCATATTAAGTGTTTTAAAATGTGTAATTAATCCATCTTAACTCCAAATTGAGAATTAAAGTGTCTTTTCTTAATCAGTGGAACCTAAGTGACCTTTTGGTCCTAGTCTTGATTCCTAAATTGAAGGTTTCCTCAAAAGGTCTAAAATGGCATTTCTTTACCCTTTATGCTTTATGCATACTAATATATGTGTAATATTTGCAATTAGGGAAAATGATCTTGGATAGCAATCTCATCAGTGAAAGCGATGATATAATTGAATATAGTCAAAGTTTAAAGTTCTACTGCACACATTGGTTCTTTGTTTGCCAAGTTTTAGTAGAGGGTTGGTTTATCCAGCTCTTTACAGCTTGTATGGGTGTTTATCATCCAAAGCTTTTATGGTATCTTCACTATAAGGAGCCATGCCTGATGAAGACAACACTTTAACATCTGGTGTAAAATGACCATCTGCAGTCTTGCGGAGGAATTGCATGATGTTGGCATTCAGTTTTTTATCTTCGTCCTTAGAGTTACCACTTTCATGGTCGGTAGCTTCATATCCAGTAGTGTTCAGCACATTGTCCACTAACTTTGTAATACTACCAAATTCTCCCCACATAACAAGTGAGCTCAAAATATAATGTTGTTGCAGAGCATTTCTATTGCCAGACTTGCAATATCACCTATTCTTAGGTCTGAACACCTACAAAGTATGACAAAGAATAAGCAACAGTCTCACCCAAGATGCTATAGATCCTAGCTCGGCAATCACTCTATGAAGAGTTGTCTTCAACCCTTGAGAGAAAGCAAGACGTCAATTATGAGGGATGCTCTTCACTGTGGTGATAGGGGCTTTAAAAACATGATCGAGAAGCCCAACATCTAGGACCAGTCCCTCCATGGAAGTAGATATCTCAATGCTTTTTTTAAGAGGATTTAAGATGCCTACTAAGTGACTTTTGATCTCCATGTCTCATTAGTGACCCCAACTACACCATCAACATGATGGCATGCGCGGCTCACGACTTGTATTTTCATGCAATTCCCACAAAGCCACTGATCAAGGACCTTCAAGGTTTTGTCCATCACAAGAAATAAATCATAGTCATCTTGATTGGCTATCCGCAACCTGCTACTATGCTCGACACTAGATAAATGTGTCTTCTTGAGATGAGAGATCATACATGTGAAACATTTGCTTCCCTCTCTTCCATATAGGCAACAATGAAAATTATAAAACAGATAGTATAAGGTCCTTGTTCCTACTAGATATCGTGTATAGACATGTGATGTTTCCACTGTGTAGTACATCTGATGAAATTCACTGTAGTGCACTTGGATCCTTGTTTCCGACTGGACAAATAATCCACACTCAGAATTTCTCCTTCTTCTAAATCAAACATTGTCCAAACTATTGCAGATCCAGGTATGGGTATGCCTCAGATCTAGAGCAACTAGAAGAGGGTCGTCCAGTTGCTATGGTGCCCAAAAGATAGCAGTTTCTATGAACACGAAATGGGCGGGCGAGCACAATAGAGTGTGGATTATTTGTCAAAACCGTTTGAGGATGTTTAAACTTACAAGGACCAAGAAAGACAAAGACCTTGTTGATATCGTAGACGAGTAAAGATGGTAACTCCCTTTTCTGGTTTAGCTATCAAGGATAATAAAAAATTCTTTTAGACAAAATAATTATTGGATAAGAACAAATTACATAGCATATATCTCAATGTGATGAAGGAAAATCGGCATGGATGATGAAGATTTTTTTTTTGCAAAGTCATTGGACTTGAAAGATCAAGACATATTTGCATGAGAGGTAATTAAGTGGAAAATTGTCAAGATAGAAACCTCATCATGTCATAGAACTAGGTAAGTAGCTGAAGAAGTGCATGCTACAGGAGAACATGCTAAAAAGTAGCAGAGATAGCTCCTGCATACATGAAGGAAATATATGATACACTATAGTCTAGGGGGTGTAGATATTTTGGTACATGATGACCCCACTACAATGTATTACATTATATATACTTGCACATTCTCCAGTTTTCATGTTTAGATTTCTCTATCAACTTTTGAATATACAAACTTGATACTATGGGTTCAGAACAAAGATAGTGAACCCTTTGTAAGGCAAGTTCATTAGAGCAATACAACTTGACAGACAAGGTTGCAGATTGATGAAAATACTCAAACCCAATTTTCGTTGGGTTCATAGACCTTAGGCATATGATTATAGATATATGTGGTCTATCACATTGAAATATAATTTTTCATGTTTTATTACCTATAATGCGCTACTACTTGGAGTTGGTATTGTAACTCAAAAATGTTCTTGATGAATTGTGAAAATATACTATGATATGCCCAAATCACTAGAGGATGAGGTTATTTGGACTCACATCCCACAATTACCACTAATCATGAGATTAGGGCATAAGTTTGAGGATTATACTTAATACAAAGTTCACTCCTGACTTTTTTTTCTTTTTTTTCATTTTAAACTCTTTATTTTCTCACATCTAATCACATAAACAAACTTTACAAAAGAATTAAACTTTGATTACTCTAATATGATCTCAAAATTAATGATACACATCCATACATTCATTATGTTTCTCATACTTCCATGTACATATGACATGATAATCAGATACATTCTCTCTTATTAAGGAAACAAAGATACAAAACATCATTTACAACTCTCTCACATCTATACAAGGACCTAGAGTGACGGGGACCAACTGAACTTAACTAATATTATATTTAACTCCTATGTTAGATCTATGTTGATGCAATGACATCTTCAAGTACACGTGGTTTCCCTAAAAATTGTGAGTAGAGGGGTGAGCCTACTCGCTCAGTAAATGAGTAATTCAAAGAAATAGTCTAAAGCACTATTACAATTATGGATATATTGTTGAGCAGCTGATATCAATTATAACAACAGTAAGCTTTAAAGAGATTGATCATTCACAAACAAAAACATGTCAAGATACTTTAGATATCTACAACATTGAATCTATATATGAACATGCTTGATTAATCTTGAAGAGAACTAATAACTCAGAAACTTAAAAAGGATAATTCAATAACTGCACACATTTGGTTAACCTCTCATTCATCTTATCAAGACCTGAACCCGCATGAGGTGTACCACAACATGTGAAAGAATCACAGCAAGCTATGATCTCAGTGTACAAGGCTTAGAAGCATGCTCGGGTTCCTAATCCTATCTCTAGAGTAAGACCCCCGTCTGTAGTGGGCCTCGACATGTTTGCCTCTCAGCGGCTAATGGGAGCAGTCAGATATCTCAAACTCTGCCTCTCAACCTAGGTACTCAGGCATTGAGTCAAATCCCTTAGGCTTATTGTGCATCAGTGGACCTACTGACCACTAATCACTCAACATGTAACACAGGTACCACTGGCATCCCCAGTCGGTGTTGGGTTCCACACAACTATGAGTCTGCCCCACTGGTCAAGACTCGCACGCCCTACTGGTGTGTTTTGGGTTACCTCGATCTGGACTACCTCCAGTCATGAAATTGTTTCCTCCCCACAGTGAAGACCTCATCTTGTGAGCATTCTATAGTGTTTTGGGAATCTACATGTCTAATTCACTATTTAAATTCACAATTCAATCATCACATTAACATATCTTAGTTTAGCTTTGTAAATCATTCATTTCATAAACCATCTGATAACATTTACCATAACCAAATTGTAAGCATAACCACATCCCATACTGAGAAACATTAATATCACAATACTTGATTCATTGAACACCCTATCCTTAGGGTTTCATTTACATCATTCTCTTATCACGTGACCTGCATAAGGATTTAATACATCATAACATCATTGAATAAAGATTTCTCTCAGTAGTTCACGTATATTCCAATATATATATATATATATATATATGAAACCATGTAATAAACTAAACTAGGGTTTCCATGCCATTTACTAAAACATCATACATCAAGAATAACTTTAAATCAAGATGTCAATTTATAAACCTCCAACTTTCCATTCATTTAGGGTTTCACACTACAAGAAACTGGGGTATTAACGTCAAGCTTCGCGACCACCTTAATATCTTGACGTAATTGCTACACAAAAGGCGACAAGAGTTTTTGTTTGCCTCAATAGGTGTACCCAATAATGGCAAAAAGTTTATTCTGACGTTAATCATGTAAATTTTCTGTCATTAAAACTTCTCACTCCCTTCCATTAAATCTAAGTCAATACATCCTAAATATGCACTATTCTCATGTTTTGTGCATATTTTTATGAACTTCTTATGGGTTGTTCATTTAGTACGGTCTAAATCACATTTTTTATTATGACAACTAAAGTGTTTTGGTTTTTTTTTAACATTTTCATTGCCCAAAAATATATACCCATCAACAGGAGTGCTTGAGATCGATGAAGTAATATCAATCCCTCTCAGAAGGACAGAAAACACAAACTCCAATCGGTGAACTAAGAGAGTGATTGTCTAGGTAACGCAACTCGGTTGCAGACTTCGGCTCTGGGTGGGAGGCGACCGACGGAGGTTGGCTGCGACCTTCTCCCCCTGGGTTTCTTCCATTTCCTCTGATCGTCCCCACCATGAAGCTTGTCTGCATGGGGCGGGCTTCCTCCCAGTAGGTCGTCTTCTCTCCGCCCACGATGACTGGCTATCTGCTTGCGAGGAGACGCCATGTGCAACGGCATCCCGGTGGGCGAGCATCCTTTCTTTCCCCTTCCTCCCCACTCTTGGTCGGTGCTTAGGTTCTCCTGCAGTCATCCGGTGGGCTCATGCGCCCCTAGGTTCGTATTCAAGGGTCAGAGCTGCTGGCACTGTCTCTGCTTGCTCGTCCACTCAAGCTGTGCTTGAGCGTGTGGGGCCGCAGAGGTGGTCAGGGTGGTGGTGGGGTTCCCTACTCCTTCTACCCCCATCCCGCACCCGTCAGGGCCCTTCTGCCTCCTGGCTTTCGAACCTTGTGGTTTTTGGCCTTCTTCCCGGTGGTCTTCTCGGGGTGCACACATCCTGTTCGAGGATTTTCCTGAGTGAGTCTTTTTGGTGGTTGTGTTGGCTCTCATCTGGGGGTGCATTCTATCTGTTCGTTGTAGTGTCTGCATGAGTTTTTTGTTTAGTCGTGTCTGTGCCTAGTTTTTGTGTTGTATGTGTCTGTTTGTAGGGATATAGTTGTTTGCTTGAGCGTGTGTAGCGTGCTTTCAATATTTTATACATTGTCTTTGCCTATCTAATTAAAATCCCATTATTTTTTATGTCATATATTTCTTATTACAAGTATGTGTTATGTGTGATACTAAATTTATTAATAAGCAAGGGGTAATCTATCTAAATAGGACCTTTCAATTTAAGACAAGAGAGAGAATATTGTTTCAAAAATGGGATTTTGGATTCCTTTGTTCTCTAAGTTGATTGTACCATTGATCATGCCAACCACATCCTAACCTTCTTCTCTTAGGTTTGTAGGGTGTTGCGTGAAGACATGACTTCTTAATATATTTTCTCTGGCTACCGAACTATATATATACCGGAGGTTAATGGATACCATTAAATCTTTGCATCATGTTGGTTACCTCTTGTCTCACTTTGGTGCAGTTATGTATATTGGGAGTTGATGCATATTAACAAAGCATAGCATCACGCTTCTTACCCCTTGATCATTTATTTTAAATTTTGAGGTTTGGTTCTTAATGTTTATTAATATGATTGTGCTCATTTATTTTAAAAAATGCACCTATTTTGATGTTGGGTAGTTCCAATACTTCTCAAATTATCTCTTCTTTCATATTGTCAGTATCTGATACCCCAGAATAACCTGATTCAAGTTTGAAATTAATTACTCAACATGTAACGATTACAAAAACTATAGAAATGAATGAATTTAACACATGAGACATATGTTGTTTTGATGGAATATGTTCCTAATATGTCATTTTTTGTAGGTTTTGTTCTAAATTGTGTGACGATGATCAATATTATATGATAGGCACACACTCATTATTTGACTGGTCTCTGTAGACTATGTATTGGGGCTATTTCCATTTCCTTTGAACTCTATATTTGTAAAGATAAGCACTACCCTTGGTAATGCCTTGGTAAGCATCTACTACTACACACATTATATGTTTAAATTATCATGTCATCTAGTTTTATTTTCCTTAATTTGTTTATTTTTGTTGATTTCATAATTTCCACATGCTTGTACAAGTCATGTATTATCTAGTCATTTTTTATTTGTGTCATATGTTGTGAATTCAACCTCAAATTCAACATGTGTTTTTTTTTCTTTCAGATTTTCATTACTCACAGCAATGTATTTCTCCTTGTTCTATGCTTAAGATGTATGACAAGGTCTTACCCTAAAGAAATGGCAATCTGATACTACACGATTTTCTAGGTAAATAGTCATGTTACCCTATTTTTATACAACCTATTTGTGGATGAAATGTATCTATGAGTTTAAAATCCCTCCATGCAAAAAAAAAAATTTAAGTTTTTGAATATGAGTTTGTTTAGATGAAATATGCAATCATTATTGATACACTTCATGAGGTTCATTCTTTCACTTGGATTTGATCAAATGTTGTTCTATGCACGTTGTTCTTCTTGCATTGTCCTCATCTTTATATGTTTTTTCTTCTAAATTTAGGTTTTAAATCATAAACTAACTCATTATTTTGCTTTATATATTTAGTATTTTAACATTATAATAATCTATGTTGAATACATTCTAAGCTAACTCATTCTAAATTTAGGTTTTAAATCATAAACTAACTCATTCTTCTTGTATTCTTTTTCTTTATATATATATATTTGACAATTCAAAATAAACATATAAATTATGTCTTACAGTTTATATTGAGTACTCAAACATGCAAATAATCTCAGTTGAGCACACTTGGTTGTACTTATGACTTGTATACACTGAATTAGAAGTCACATCTTTAGATATTTAGAACAAAGCTTACTAAATTAGAAGATGTTGAGCCTTATCATTTGTAAATATGGTGCATTGAACTAGATTCTGAAACATAAATTTGTTTTAGCCTTTATCATTCATATATGTAGTAGAGATTTTTAGATTAAATCTTATTATAAGCTATCACACAAACATGCATGCTTTCACACTTTTAGATCAATAGTAAAAATTTAAAATTGTAGAGTCTGGGAAGAACAAACACTCACAAAGGTTACCGTGTCTATGTGTGACACGTTTCTGACACATGGAGAACATGCCTCTGACATGTCCACTTAGTAGAAAAAATGTTTTCATCCTTATTTTCTTCTCCCAACAAAAGTAGTGAAGTGTTGTCATCCTTATGCCTCCTCTTTTCTTGCTTCTCTACATCTCCATCTCCCCTCCTTATATCTTATTTGTGCATCTTAAGTAACACTTAAATGTATGCCTCTTCTCTTTCTTCCCTCTCAATCTCCAAGGCACCTTATTTTTCATCTTCTCCATCACCACCAACATATTTCCTTACACCCTCTCATTCTTCCTCCTACCTCTTTTCTTACTTCTCTACATCTCCATCTTCCCTCCTTATCTCTTGCCTGTGTATGTCAAGTAACACTTAAATGTATGCCTCTTCTCTTTCTCCCCTCTCAATCTCCCAGGCACCTTATTTTTCATCTTCTCCATCACCACCAACATATTTCCTTACACCCTGTCATTCTTCCTCCTAATGGTACATGTTCACCATTACTTACACCAGTGTTGTCATCCTTATGCCTCCTCTTTTTCATCTTCTCCATCACCACCAACATATTTCCATAGTTTTCAGAAACAAACCGATGAGGCCTTCGGTTCTCGGTTCACTGGTTCAATCGGTGGTCAGACCAGTTCAAACGGTGACGTCATCATGATGTCATATTTAATTTAAATTACCAAAACATATATGAAATTTATGGAAAGTATACAAAGGAAATAAGAATAATAGCATGTATGCTCACAGTTATATAATTGACTACTTTACTAAATTCCTATATCAAATTATCAATAATACAACTACAAAGTACTAAGTTACTAACTACAAAATATTAAAAAGAACATCAACAAACTAAATTAATCAATAAATGAAGTAAACCATTCATAATCCTTCATCCAAACTTTAAGCTTTAAGATAAAATAGATAGCCATGTCATGTTCAGAATTGACACAATTCATTAACAATTAATAAGTACTAGACTACTAGTTGACCATCCCGGTCTCCTCCTGGTCTTTAAGCGTATGATTTCTACCCATCCTGGTCGCCTCCTAAACATGTGTAGAACATATATATGGTTGTAAATAAATGTAGAGATCTTCATAGCCTTACTCGCAACAGACTTTACTTGTACACTAGCGGAATGATGATCTGTTACAACCACATTTCCTAGGGATATGGGAAACTATTGAGCCTTCTTTTTTAGAATATACTCGTGGATAAAATGCATCCCCGTGTTTGAAATTCATTCATGCAACATTTATTAATGTTGCTGAATGTGAGGATGCTCTAATGAAATCTACAATTATTATTGGAAGAAACTAATGAACATTCTTTGTTACAACATACACATGGATGAAATTTCACAAGGTTCATTCTTTCACTTTATTTTGATATCAATATTTCTTTATGTAGGTTATGCTCTTTTATTGTCTTCATCTTCATATGTTTTGTTCTAAATTCAGGTTATTCAAATTGATGAGTTCGATTTGGACAATATTGATTGATCCAACCCTATTGTAGGATTGTATCTTGTGTCATTTTGTACTTTTATCACATTCAAACATATTAGAATTACATGTTATTATCCTTAATATGATTATCATTTCAAATATGCTTATGGATGTTCTTTGCACTATTTTTTAGGTACTTGGACCATGCTTAGATGGAAGAGAGAGAGAGAGGGAGTTCTAGGGTTCCCCTACTCAAGGAGGGACCCAAAGAAGGCCCCAAAGTCTCCCCCAACCTACCTCCAGTGGCCAAGAATCATCCCCAAGAAAAGACATCCAAAAATGACAAAGTTAGAAGCGAAATCAAGAAGTCAAGTCTCACCACGGCCGTGGCCACAATGCCACGGTCGTTCATTTATTGCCAAGATCCAACAGGTTGCAGCAGGGAAATTCCACCGAGTCCCACGGTCGTGGCCTCCCAGGCACGACCGTGGCCAGTGAAGACACCATGACCATGGCCATTAGCACGGTCGTGGTCAGGAGAAGAGAGCACGGCTGTGGCACCCTACCACAGTCGTGGGAATTAATTGCAAGAAGTCAGTTACCAACATGGTTTTTGCCCAGAACGCCACGACCGTGGACAAGTCGCCACAACCGTGGCCAAAGACGATCAAGACACCCGTGGCCCCTCCCCACGGTCAGCTCCTCCTCCTCCAAAACGGTTGTGTTACCCAACACAGCCGTGGTGCATGTTACCCACCACGACCGTGGCACCCCGCCACGGCCGTGACCACTGCCATCTCACCACTTCCTTCATACCACGACCGTATTTACCCCCCATGGCCGTTCCCCACTACCCTCACCATGGTCGTGGCACACCCACCACGACCGTGGTGACCACCTACCCTACACAACTTTGCACTGCTTTTCCTATTTTACCCCACTTAGCCCTAGCTCCAATATAAGCACTAGTTGCTTCTAGGGATCGGGAGAGAGCACCTCCTAGCTGCAACCCAGCTGCTCCCTTGCATCCATTACTCCCATCCACCTACTTTCCTTGCATTTAATCCCATTTCCACCCACTTTCCACTCATTTCCACCATAGAAACCTAGTTTCTCTAGGTTTCTATCCACCCATTCCACCATTTCCATGCTCTTGGGCACCATTGGAGGAGGAGGCTCGTGGCTGGTAGTAAGGAGGTGAAGAAGTCAAACTTCATCAAGCATCCATGGCATTTCCTACTCTCTTTCCCTTCTCCTTTGTTTCTGTTTTGATCATGTATAGCTAAGCCCCCCTTGGGTGGGCTGTTTGGGGCAAAAATGTGACTTTGATACCATGTTGGGGGAATATAATTTGTAATGAACATATTTCACTTCTATGATGATTGCCTTTTCTTGTATCTCATTTCCCATTACTTGTGCATGTGATTGTTGTTTAATTTCATTAATTGCTTGCCTTGTGGTGCTTTTAGACATTTGCCTCTAGGATGTTTTGGTTTCTATGTAGTTATCATAGGATTGGCTCCTAGGTCCTTAATTAGGATCCCTAACTAGCCCCCTATCTTCCTACATAATCACCTTATTCCTACATGCAAATGTGAGTTCTAAGTGACTAGTATAAGTGTGATTAGTGCAATTTCCTAGGATTTCCTAAAGGCTGAGATGGCTAGTGGCATGAGGTCAAATATCCTCATCTCTACTCCCATCCTTACCCTTGGTCCTCAATTGACTAATACCACTTATCCTAGAGACCTAGACTTGGTAAGTCCTATGAGAATTACACCTAGCCCTAGTTCCCCAACTAGTAGCATAGGGTACATTCTCATAGCACCCACCTTGTTGTTTGGTTTTGTAGTCTAGAACGAAATATGCTATTTGCTTGTTATGGTGACATCCCCCAATTAATGTCAAGGTCACATTACCAAATGGCCCACCTCCTTCATCTAATTGCTTAAAACCTTAATTGCTCTGTTTGCTTGTTAATGCTAGTGTAGTTCATTTGCTTTAGTTAACTTAGTTGATTGCTTAGTTTTGCTAGCTAAGTGCTAATTTAGGTTTTTGATCTTGATTAGTGGTTAACTTAGGCTCTCAATTGCTAGTTGTTTGCTTAGTCTAGTGTAGTTTGTTATTGCTCTTGTTTAGATAGCTTGTTGACTTAGATTGCTAATTTAGCCTTTTGATAGCTTAGTTTCATATTTCTTTTCCTACTTGCTCACTTAGCTTAATCAACAACCAACCAACCTTAAAACCCTAAAAACCTTAATCTCCGCAAAAGGAACATAGCCATCATCCTCTAACTCTAGAGCCCCCTCTATCTCTGTGGTTCGACCCTGCATCTTGCCCTTCACCTATACTACAACAGTACCTCGTACGCTTGCGGGCGAACTGTTTTAGTTTTAAGTGATCGACTCAATTTGGGACCATACAATTTTCGAAAGCAAAGATACCATCTCCCATGCCTCCCGACCTCGTGGATTGCACTCGGCCACCCTAGTTGGCCAGTGTTGCAAGCCTCTAGCAGGAGTGCACCATTGATATCTTGGGAGATATGTACATTCCGACTCTGTTATGATGGTGATTGGTATTCAAATTATATGTTACACTCTGTTATGGGATTTAACTATAAATGGTTTTCTTCTTCCACGTATTGTTCACTACGAGTGTCTCATTGTATTTGGTTCAAAAGGTAAGTACTCTTTTCTTACTCATCAAAATATAAAACTGTGAGTACTCGTTGTATCGGTATAAGCCATTCATATCTGTTGCACATGCGGAAAATGTATTTGTTGCACATCTGAAGTTATATGTTTGTTGCACATTCAGTGATATGTGCCCCTAATATATAATTTTTGCAGGTACATAGTTTTATATATGTGATGATGATTTCTATTCATATGATATGTGCACACTCATTATGGAAAGATCTATATACTATTTTCTTCTCGATTCATTCTTCGGTTAACACACAGTAAATTCTTTGATGCAAGAAAAGAATGTCACATCCATTAAAAGGCTGAGTGGAGTCTTGTACTGAAACACTTCTTGGAAACCCCTCCCTATCCCCTAAACTTCTAAACGCATGCCGTTTTGTTTTTCAACGCACAATGTATATGTTGTTTTGGTTTTCGAGTGAGCATATGGAAAATATGCCCCGTTGCACATGCGGAAAATGAATCTGTTGCACATCCGGAGATATGTGTCCATTGCACATGCGGAAAATGTGTCTGTTTGCACATCCAGAGATATGTGTCCATTCCACATTCGGCTTTATGTGTCCGACGGACATCCGGAGATATTTGCATTCCATGAATTGTGTTTCTAATACTTAAAATATCTTTTGTAGGTTTCATTTATGGTGATGGTGATTGGTATTCACATTATATATTACACTCTATTATGGGATTTATCTATAAATGGTTTTCTTCTTCCACTTATTCTTCACTATGAGTGTCTCATTGTCTTTGGATCAAGATAAACCAAATATGTGCAATTAAAAGGTAAGTACTCTTTTCTTACTCATTAAAATATACAATTGTGAGTACTCATTCTTTTTTCCTATCAGAATTGATATAAATTTAGTATTTTAACATTATAATAATCTATGTTGAATACACTTAGTTGCACGTATCAATTGTCTACACTATATAATTTTTTAGTCACATCTTTAGTTGTTCAGAACATAGCTATCTAAATCATAAGATATTGGACCTTATAATTAACTAAGTGCATTGAACAATTCTTTAAAACATGACCAGTGATTAAGAAAGCGGCCAGTGCGGCCGCTTCCTACACGAATTGATGTCTGCTCAGCTAATAATTCCTACGGCAGAAGTTTCAAATTGCCTATGTATCTTAAGTAACACTTAAATGTATGCCTCTTCTCTTTCTCCCCTCTCAATCTCCAAGGCACCTTATTTTTCATCTTCTCCATCACCACCAACATATTTCCTTACACCCTCTCATTCTTCCTCCTACCTCTTTTCTTGCTTCTCTACATCTCCATCTCCCCTCCTTATCTCTTTCATGTGCATCTTAAGTAACACTTAAATGTATGCCTCTTCTCTTTCTTCCCTCTCAATCTCCAAGGCATCTTATTTTTCATCTTCTCCATCACCACCAACATATTTCCTGACACCCTCTCATTTTTCCTCCTAATGGTACATGTTCACCATTACTTACACCAGTGTTGTCATCCTTATGCCTCTTCTTTTCTTACTTCTCTACTTCTCCATCTCCCCTCCTCGTCTCTTGCATGTGCATCTTAAGTAACACTTAAATGTATGCCTCTTCTCTTTCTTCCCTCTCAATCTCCAAGACACCTTATTTTTCATCTTCTCCATCACCACCAACATATTTCCTTACACCCTCTCATTTTTCCTCCTAATGGTACATGTTCACCATTACTTACACCATACTTATCAAGGTGTGCGCCTAGGCGGCCGCCTAAGCGGTAAGACATCCCAAGGTTGTGCCTAGTCGAGACAACTTTTTTATAATGCCAAGCTAACTTAGTTTTTTTGGGTTTGGTTGTATATTGACATATTTTAATGTTTAATGTGGCTATCCTAATGTTCAAAATCAGCATTGTTGCTTATGTTATGTGCCAAATATCACTTTTATTTGGACCTAATACTCTTTTTGGGTTTAACTGGATCTAATACTCTTAGTATGGATTTGATTTTTCTTAGTTTGCACCTTCAATTCGGATTGTATTAAGTAGTTATGGTATGAAAGATAGCGATTACATTGCTCAATACTTGTAGTTATGTATGACAATAAATATATATTTATTTTTTGATCACTCGCTTACATTCTTTACAATAATTCTTTTTTGTGTCCTTGACATTATTGTCAATGGTAATATATTCAAGATATAATCGGTTATTTTGTCATACAAATATATATATATATATATATATATATATATATGAGGAGATCGACCATAAATATGTAGATGACAACATATATAACTATACAATGTGTGTATATGAGTGGGGGAAAACCATGACACATGTATATATACATAAACTATTATTTTTAAAGGTCACCTAAGCGCTGCCTAGTCACGCCTAGTCACAAGGCGTTCAGCTGGAATGCCATGCCGCCTTGACAAGTATGACTTACACAAATAACAAAAACGAATGTCTCCAAAATTTTACTAACCTTGATTTTATCATTCCATATATTCTTACTACAATAATTATATAATTAAGGATCTTGATATATGTTGTGAGTTAATTCATAATTTGGCTTGTGGATATATTATTATATGTTGATTGTTGGTTGGATTTCATGGAGATTTCCATCATAGATGATTGATTTAGATCAATTTGTGTGTTTATACATAAGGCTTATTGTATGCCAAAATATTCATATATAAATATACATACTTGTATAATAATAAGTTAATTGTCCCCATTGTCGTGTCGTGTCCTACATTGTTGAAAATTGTGGTGCCTCTTAGTCTGTCGCTAAATCCATGCTCGTGTACATATTCGTGTTTCCTAGGTTAGGATTCAAGTGTGTTGCAAACATGAAAGACAAATTTAGCAATTTGATTTTTTTGTCATTATAGCTATTTACGACGGAAAAAGAACGTCGTTGTTGACCTTTGTAATCAAGCCTGCTAGTCGTTGTTACTAGTATCAGTGACAAGATTGAGTGGTCGCAACTAGTATCAACGTCAGACATTTTATATAGTCGTTAAAACTATTAATGACAAAGTATATAAGTCGTCGTGATTTGTAATAGCGACGAACTGAAATTATTCGTCGTTATCTTTATTAATGGCAAGACCAATAACGACAAGACGCGACAACTCTTTTTTTTCATCGTTAATAGTTTTAACGACAAACTTATTCACATTTACGACCGAATTTTTCCGTCGTTATTGTTAACGTTTCCTGTAGTGGCCACCCTCTTACTGATATATCAAAAAAATATTGATATCATCAAATGAAATCTAAGATCTTATCTGACATTTATGTAATTTGCTTACAAATAAAACAATCATTTGTAACCAAGGAGATTCAACTACGCAAACTTCTTTATTCAACTATGCAACAATTTCAGTCACAACTGAAAACCCTATTTTCAATATATTCATGTAACCTCTACAATTACTTTAAGAATTATCATTTAGATGGATCACAATCATTTATAATGTAATTTCATAATCTGAAATTTATCACAATAGAGAAATAATCCATTTCATATCATCTTGTAAAAGCTAGATCAAAAAGGCAACTTAGAGTTTGTACTCGCATACTAAGCAATTGAAGATTATTGATGATTTAACTCATTTTCGTGCAATGTACTATTTAAAAGAAGTACCCACTCACCCTAAGGTGTGAAAACATCTTAAAAACGTAGCCCATCTCTGAAAATATCGAATCCATATCAAGACACTAGCAAATTAGTAGTTTCTTCTTTCTTTCGACCCTAAAGAAGGTATGATGTAGGTAGAATATGAAAATCGAAGGTTAAGCCAAACCTTAGATTCATTGGATTGGGGACTACAAACAAGGGAAATTAGGAGAAGGAATAATCAACGGTTAAAACTACTTACAATTCGAATTTATGACCCTTTTGGATTTCCATCGTTCTTCACGTTCTTTATCAGAAATTGCCTTCTAGGTCACCCTCTCATTGATAAAGGAATTGAAGATGATATATGATCAAATTGTGGTTCTAACACACTTCATTTCATTAAAAATGGATAAGTATAGCGCAAGATATGGTAGTTTTACTATAGGTTGTCCTGGGCAACATCTGTCGCGGTCGCGACACGGTGTCACGGTTGCGGCACACGACACAGCGTCGCGGTCGCGACACTCTGTACATGTTTACTAAAAAGGGCATAACTCTCTCATTTTAACTCCAATTTGGTTTATTCTTTTTTTGTTGGATTCATAATTGAATTATGTACAATATTACTCTATTATTTTGACAATATTCTCAAAAACATATTTATTAATTATTTCCTCCAATATCATTAACTCTCTTCTTGCATACATGTATGGGTCAATGCTATATTACTCCAACTCGGATCTTTATAGTATGCTTAATTCATGATTATGAGTTTCCCAAACAATTATTTAAGGTTACCAAATTTAAAATAAAGCACAAGATAAAATATTACTAACAAAAATATGATACGCATTAAGATTATCTTAAATCTCTATGATTACCAACAAAGTTGGGAATAGGTTGTAACAAGGGTCCTTGTC
Source organism: Alisma plantago-aquatica (assembly GCA_963693085.1). Taxonomy (NCBI): domain Eukaryota; kingdom Viridiplantae; phylum Streptophyta; class Magnoliopsida; order Alismatales; family Alismataceae; genus Alisma; species Alisma plantago-aquatica. The sequence goes on along the minus strand of OY856411.1, from coordinate 1,132,981,193 downwards.
CCCATTAGGATCAGGGACAACCTCTATTTATTTATTATTATCTAATAGTGGTTGTAAGACAAGAAAATTTTCTTTGCTAAGTTTAGGGAAGGTCGAATCCCTTTTCCATTGAGTTATAACTTTCCGATTTTGGTTGAAGAGGATTGGGTAGTAGTCTATAATGTGGTCCTAGATGAGTCACGTGTCATGTTCTTTCTTGTCCTTAATGAACCATGAGTAATTGGACTTATGAGATCGCCTAGATTTTAAGGTGTCATAGAAGAAGTCTGTACTTTTATCCCCCTATTTTAACTACAGAGATCTAGATTTTTGGCAAATGAGAGTTTCCTATTCAAGTATAGACTTAACACTTTTCTACTTAGGTTTGTGTTGTATAAGAAGATAGGTAGGTACATCATCGTCAAGAAATTATAAATGCATATAATGTTTCTCTGAGCTCATTGAATTGTCTAGAAGATTTACCACAATAACTTTCTCTATTCAATTAGATTATTTTCAGCTTTCAGTAGTTTCTTTGTACTCTAACTATGGGACATCCTATTGCCTTAGTACACCAAGTGTCTTACCATATCCTTAAACCCAAAAAATATGACTGGACATTAAAACATGTATTTATTTTTTTATTATGTAAATGATTGGTAACATAAATTGTTGTATGTTCATGTACATATAGATGCCTGCATTTTGTATTGGTATATAATTTTCTTTCTTACCCTTATCAGAAACATAGTGGGAGTTTTAAAAAAATGCTTTCAAGTTTGCTTCTGATTCTCAGGACATGCTTCATGGTTGGATAAAATGAATGCAACTATTTTCAATGTATGAGTGTATATCCCAATAAGAAGTATGACTACACCTAAAAGACATTATACCATTATTACATTTTGCATTTAGATGTTCCATCTACACACTAAACCTGCTAGTGCAAAGATGGATCTTGTTAATTCTAAATTCCTCCATCACTTCTTTTAGACATGCTAAGCTAGCCTACAACCTCTTCAAAGATATGAATTACTTGGAGAACACATTTCTTAAATTGGAAATCGACTAGTGATTTTTGGACATCCATGATGTCGAAGCCTTATCCACGGTGCCGCACATGTATGTAGTGAACTAAAAGAAGGTATCATGGTCAACACTTCATTATGAATGAATTGAAAAGACTTTGTATTTGTCTTTGGAAATTGGGATCCATGAGAATTATAGCATGGCTATGGTCTAGGTCTTTATAAATCTAAGGACATGACATTGTATTCTTTTGGTAAATATAGTATAATGTTTTATAACTCTAGTAATGTCCAACAACATAAGATTAAGTAGATATTTTAGTTAATTAAGATCTAGTAGCTAAGGATGGGTTCCTTCTTTAGTTCTTATCATGGGTATGAACAACCATTTTGGCTGAGGATGATGGTTTCTCAGTAATGAATGAATTAAATTAAGGTACTAGAGTGGAAATAAACACATAAATCACCCAATAACCATATCTTTGGACTACATTTCATGCAAATACAAGTTGATGAGTAAAAGATTAATTTTAAAACGTCAATTTTTTGTGTGTATATCTATACTTAAGACATTTTTTATTTCTAATATGCTTCTTAATTATCCTTTTTTTTCCTTTTCTACTACTTACATTAGGATTCATCATAAATGACCTAGATTTAACCACACAAAAACCAACATTACACTTCAACTACAAATTTCCTACTTGGTCAACAGTTGGTTGCATTAATTTCATTATTTTTTGTTATTTGATGTCTCATATTTTTATTTTTATTCTTACTTTCACTATCAACCATAACAATGACTATTTTCTCAACATGTAAACTTAAAGAGATCAGTTCAATTAATCTAGGGATTGTCTCAAACCCTATGTAAAGACTCAGCTATGATTAATTCCTTTTTTCTAATTGAGGATACCTTGATCACTAACAATACCTCTAATTTCTAGCAATCTTCTAATACTAATATCAGAAATACCAATAACATATGTTAACTGGTTGAATTGAATTACTTTCTGGGTATTCAAGTTAGAATACATAATAATGGTCTAGTATAAAGATAAGGAAAGGTAGACCATTCATGTTTTGGATCAAGTTCAACTGAGATATTGTATATTTTGCTTCTTCTTAAGCTGAATAACATATTGTTACTTCAATTAGGTTGGATGCGGTGAAGTTAGGCGATTTCCCTTTTTGTATCTTCTTAGTCCAATTGTACATCTCTTGGTGTAACCAAAGTTTTCTATTGTTGTTTTCTCTAGTTACAAAATTGAATACATTCCACTATCATCCATTGCAGTTGAGTTAACTTGGTTATGTTTTGTCCTCTGAGTTTTACAATTGCCATATCCTCAAGAGAGGATTAAGAATGATCCTCACTAATGGAAACTAGAGACACACCCTTCTCCTAGACAGTATTTTTAAGAGTGATCCTCTCCAACAGCTACTAGAGATACACCTTCTCCTAGCCAGTAGTTTTAAGAATGATCCTCTTCAATGGATACCAGATACACACCCTTTTTCTTCGTAGTGATTATGTTAATGTTCCTCCAAGAAAAATATATTTCTCTAGACATGTGATCTTTAGTGAATAAATTTCTTCTTTAAGAAACATGTTCTAGCACAAATAGCTCTTAGAGAAATAACATCTTTCCTAGAGATCATGAATTGTTAACAAAAAAATTTAGTCAAAAATGAGACTTTCATCATTGATATTTAATCTAATTCAACATACTAACTTCCCTAGTCTATGGCATGATGAAATTCCATTATACTATATTTTTTGTCATACTACTGACTCTCTTGAAATGATTTTGGATTTTTCTCTAACACCCATAATGTTCGTGTTGCATATTTCTAACCAGCCATGTTTAAAAAAATCTAGGTCATTGACATATGGAAATGCATTCATCTCATAATTCACCTAACCATAAACTCATCACCTATGCTTTATATCAATCAAACCCTTCAATAACAATAAACATAAGAAATGGCAATTGCCTGAGAGGAGAAAGACATTGATACATCTTAAAAATATTTAGAAAATATTTCTAAACAATCAATAAACAAACCATTATAAACCAATAAAGAAAGACGATTGCTCTAGTACTGTTCTTAAAAAATTTCTTTTGGTCGTATATATTTCCTAGATGATCTCTATGTCATATAGATTTACTTACTCAAATAGCATGTCCTAGTGGCCTTATGTCTTGCGACTAACTTTTCAAGATTTCTAATGCGCAATTTTCCATGAAGCTCATTATGGTTCTATAATTGTTCATTCATATGGATATACTTCAAGAGAAAAAAAAATAGTTGTCTAGTTTTTAGAGGGAAGTTAGATGCTAAATTTTGTTCATTGTTGAGATTAGTTAAGGCATGGTTACAGGTTCCTCAGAATTTCTTAGATAGTTAATCCCCACTGGAAGGATGTCTAGTAAGGTACATCCTTCCAGATTCAAATTTTATAAGTTATTGATCCTACCAACTAATGAACGGACTTGCTTGATACTAGCCCCTACAAGGCTTAATTATGTCAACTCCTTCAGCTTTGCTATGGAACTTGGGAGTCAAGTTATCATCGTAGTATTAATTTAGGACTAAAACAAGCATATTCTATCTAAGAGGACACATGGATACATATGCACATGTAGTGAAATAAATTAATTATTAGAGGACAATAATCTTGACTTTATTGCACGTGATTGTGATCAAACCCTCATCAGATCCATCCTATAGAATGGCATTAAGGAAGAGTATACATGTGAGGGAAATTTAGAACTTGAAAGGGGTTGCTGGGTTTGTATGTTGTTCTAGATGGAACTTTGTGTTATGATAAGATGTTAGTGCAAGCCTAGATACACCTTTGGATACTAGGGTAGTTTTGAGCAAGATACGGGGTGTCAGTGCATCATCCTCCCAGATGTATATAACAATAATTTGCAAGATATAAACTTAAGTTCATTTTTGAGCTTGTTACCTTAGGCAATTTCATTAGATTATGAGGAATACAATCATCCTAGAAAATAGAACTAATTGTAACATAGATCAACAGAAAAGGAAAAGGCATGATATGCATGAACGTGATACACTATTTTCAAATAGATTTTCTTATTACAAATGGATATGTTATGCTGCAATTTAGTTTTTTTATGATTATTGGTGTTTGATTTTTTTGGGGTAGATCTTTGTGCAGTATGTGCTGTTTCTTCCTTACACCTTTGTTTTTATTTGCTTTCAGGAGTTCTTTGGAATAAAGAGTTGCAAAAGATGTATACAGACCAGATGATCAAATGTTTTTCGTCAAGACATAGATTTTTTAAGTAATGTATTCACTAGTTGATATGGATCACTTTATATTTGGCATTAAAAGATTTGATTTCAAATATATGAACAAGGATACAACTTATTATACGCATACTTTGTTGTTAGATATTACATATGGGAATTGGTTGATTCATTGTGATTTTTATATAGAAGAAATATGTGTGAGGTCTCAAACCCAGTGAGTCACTCATTTGATGTGTCGAACATTCTTGTGAATATGAAAGATTTTTAGAAAAAAAGTGTAGCAAACTGTATAAAATGAAGATATAACTACTGTTAAATAAGTGAGCAAATAGTTTAATCAAAATTCTAGCTGTGTCAGTAAAATCATTATGAACTACCTACGTGCCCATCTTTCTCAACACAAGGAACTGATTTGTTGGCTTGCAATTATTTTCATTAATGGTATCGCTTTCTAGCAAGATGCAAAATGTTGGTTTTTCCAAGATGACACGTAATCTTGTGGCATCTTTCTGACGTTTTTGAAATAGACAAAAAATGTGTCTCCTGCCAAAGTAGTTGGCCTTACTAGGCAGTTTGAGGTGCCAACTTAAACAAATTTAGTCGTACTGGGACATTAGGATTTGTTGTATGATACATCGTTGATTGTCTAGATTCACGTGCCCTTCCACTGGGCTCACTACTATATAACCAACACTAAAGGTCTTTAGTGTCGGTTTCTAAGCGACACCTATGTGGGCGACGCTAAAAGTTCAGCCATTACGCATCCGTTCAAAAACTGACGCCAAAACTCTTCACGCGTCACCGAAAATGTGCCAGCAGAGCACTATAGGCGTCGGTTATTAGATAAGAAACTGACGCCATATACCTTCGCGCCACAGAAGGGTGCCATCTTGGGCACTATCAACGTCGGTTATTAGATAAGAAACCGACGTCATATAACTCCCAACACGGTGTCTGGTCCGCTGCCACGGCTGTGCACTCCCAACACGGCCGTGCTGGCTAGCACGACCGTGGTGTCTGGTCCGCTGCCACGGACGTGCTGGCCAACACGGCCGTGTTGTTAAGGAAATAGACGTCAGTTACTGTTAGAAACCGGCACTGTAATGATGTGGCGTCGGTTTTATACAAATAACCGACGCCTATTTTTTGTTTTGTTTTTTTATGTCAGTCCGCAGACCTGCTGTATGGCTGGTCGCAGGATGAGAAACCTACAGTTCATTATGAACTGCAGGTTTTATGACATCCATTGATATCAGCCAACAACATGCCGCAAACCTACAAAATTAACAACACAAATATTCACACATTTAGCAATGCAACCTGCAGTTCCATTTGATTTTCACACATTTAGAAACATTCGTGTAGCTAACAATCTGTAGTTCCATTCATTTTCACATTCACACATGTAGAAACATTCATATAACACCCAACAGTTTCATTCATTTTCACTCAGACACATGTAGAAACATCCAGACATGTAAAAACATTCACACATATATTATAATTCAGAAATTCATTTACAAAATATCATTCTTTAGTCATTATTCTCTATCAACATCCCAATTATATCTTAAAACCCCCACTATTTGTATGGTTGTTGCCCATTCTTCTCTTACTTCATTTAGTTCTCCCGTCGTATAGGGAGCATGTACATCTGGTAAGGCCGTTCCTGTAGTGTGGTCAGTTTTAAACACCTGTAAAGAGAATGATGTATATATATAATTAATGAGCTATAAATAAGATTGATATATTTCATATTATATAATGAAACTATATAATACCTCAGCAATACAATCGATGTCCATTGCGGCATATTTGATAATCATGTGCATAAATCGCATCACATAGTATCCACATGCCCATATGTTGTCTTGTGTAGCACACTATAAATTCAAACATACAAAATATTAAAAAATACAACTAATTAAGCATTGTTCACATAAATAATATATACATATATTGCAGTTGGGAACTTACTTTCACGTTCTTCCAAATTATTAGCTGGTTCTTTTTCATGGGGACCTTTCCTCCAGCCTTTTTGAACTCATCAAAATCCCTACATGTTAATGTAACACAGTACATTGTATAATTAAATAGTAATGTAATAACATATGTTAACAGATATGAAAATAAAATATTTCTCACCGGAATAATGACATTTTCATTATGTGTCCATATTTTGTATTCAATTTACTCCCCTTAGGATCTAGATAATAGACAGTGAACGTCTCGGGGACAATAACCAGTAACTCCCAATGCATACCACTAGAGGTAAAAAAGTTAAAAATTAATAACTCAAAATCCACAATAAAAATGTAATTTTCTTAAGTCCAAATTATAATAAGCAAAGTAAACTTACTCTACAATGAATGGATTCATTATCACCGTCTTCTTATTTTGAGCAAAAATTATAAAATCCTCACATCAGTATTGTTGAACTGATGGAGGGTCTTTAGCTACTAGACTAATTAAAGATGGAATAAAAAATCCTACATGTTTGAATGCAAAATCTGCACATATCTTATCTAAGTAGCTGCAAAATATGTATTAATTACGCATGCATTAATAAATAAGAAACCAGATCACCAGATCCTACACAAGGTATATGGATGTATAAAGAAGGTCTCACCTTATCCATATCTCTATCACAGATGTATTTAGCCAATCATATCGAAACAACTCCAAAATATCTTGTATAAATAGTTTGCTTTCGTATGATTGACCTGCAACATCTGAATCTATAGAAACAGTTATAGGGAAATTTATATCATGTTCGCCTAACTATATTGCCATACCCCTACAGTTAGGACCTAACGGGACAGGTAGTTCCTGTGGAACCCAACTGGGTAATGTAGGAGGTGGAATTGGAGGCCTAGATGTTGTGGGTGTCTTCTTTTTAACCTGTATATATATATAATAATTTCATATCAACTGACATCATATACACACACTAACAATTTAACGTAATGTAAATTTACCATACGATTTCAGTAAAGAGGACATCCGCTTTTAGCCACAATATCACTTCTCCTTCTGCCTCACCAAGCATTTCACAATCTGGGTGGGCATATGGCAATAGAAGATCCATCCACTTGGGGAATATATGTATCGGGCTCACACGAATCCAACCAGCTGGTAATGGAGACCCGTGAAATATTTCCCCTGGTAGGGATGGGTAAGTTGACACCTCTACAATGACATATTCATTAACTTTTAGACAGCATGGCTTCAAGCCCTACAAATTTTTGTGTAAAGAATGTTATATACATATATACATATCATCTTTTTTTGAAACGACTACAATTTCATATATACATATCATCTTGAAAACATATCATCTTGAATTAAAAAACTAGTTACTATGTCATAAAAATACTTACAGCAGATTTGCTCGGTGGTGGGTCTACAGGATTACTCCCAACCTCTGCAGTAGGAGTAGAGCCTGCAGTAGGAGACACCAAAGGTACTGTCTGGTAAGTGGCAGTCTGAGATGCCTGCCACTTTTTCATTGCTTCTTCGAGTTTCCTATCAAATAGCTTATCTACCTATACATGGATAAAAGAAACGTCAAATTCTAATTATTGAATTCTCTTTTACAGTAACATCTATAAGGAAAAAATATGTTACCTCTTCTTGTGAAAGTCCCACTTTTGGGACATGTTTGTACTGGGATGGCCCAAAAAAATCTTTGATGCCCACACCAGCGCCTGTAGCCCTAACACGTCCAGGATGCTCTGGGTTACCCAGAGCAACTGTCAATTCATCCCTTGTGCCCTCAGGGATGAACTTGCCTTGTTTCCTCAGCTCGTGCAGCTCCCGCTAATCGCCAAAAAATATTGTAATTAAGTAAACACCACAAATAATCAATATTCAAACGATTGTTGTAAGAGTTGTATTTTACCATTTTTGCAGCCGCCTCAGTAGTTGCGGGCTTCCTTATTTCTCCCTTCTTATTTTGCCTCCCAGCTATCCAGACATCATGACGAGGCAGAGGTGTGCTACCTATAGTGGAGGACTCCTGAGTAGCAGCAGACTGAGTAGTAGCCTCAGACTGTAGTCTTTGGCGAATGCCTGCATACCCCTTTGGACCCATTGTGTGGTCATGCACATTCAGTGCACGCCTTGATCTTTGTGCCTCACTGAGGGCCTAGTTAGTATGCACATTAATGATTTGGTTAGTAACAGTAAATGTTAATCTTGATTAGGTGAATACAACATATATTAATGAGATTGGGACTGACGCCTAATACCTTGAATTCATCAGTTTGTCTTGAAGCAACAAATGCGTCCCATTCTTCTTTGTCCAGGAAGTTCCATTGTTCAGTGGTTGTCTTCTTCCTCTTGTCAGCTTCTTTTATGTATTCTCTGGTGAGATTTGTCCTATAGTTCCTTAGGACTCTCCCACAGCGTTGCATCATGCATTTACGATGCAGCTTTTCATCCAATTCAAATATACTCTGCAAATTAGAATTGCTATTAACTAGTATCCAAAAAATTAGTAATCTACAAAATAGAATTGCAAATTAATAATAACTCACACATAAATCCTTCCATATTATGTCTTTCTTCTCCTTAGAAACTTTATGCCAAGAGTCTATCTTACAACCGCAATGGCTACGAGTAACATACCCAAGATATGAAACAAATGAATTGCGATTCACACCAGATGCATTTCCTGCATTATCAAAATCCACAACAAGTTTGGGTCCATTGCCCTTTTGCGCTATTAACTTCTTCATCATAGTGATGCCCCTTCTCTTGTCAACTTTTTGGTGTTGCTGATCAAGTGCCTCAAGTGCTTCAGATGGTACATGTGCATCATCAACATAAAATTTGACCAAATAAACACATTTACAAGATATAACTATAAATGGACATATAGATATAAATATATGATATATTTTTAAAACTTACATTGTGAGGCGGCGCATTGATGTCCTCACCCTCACGGTAATCATCAGCACGGTCATCAGGAGAATGCCCAGCCATCTGAAGATTCACATTCACATTGTAAAGTTCACATTGTAAAGTAATTCAAATTGTAAAGCTCACATTGTAAAGTTCACATTCACATTGTACAGTTCACATTATAAAGTAATTAACATTGTAAAGTTCACATTCACATTGTAAAGTTCACATTCAGAAAAAATAAAACATATAAAAAAATATAAACATGCCTCTAATATTGTGAATGGACATCCATGATCTATCCATTCTATGATCAAAGAGAAAACAAGTATATATTACAACAAGATTAGGGTCTAGGGTTAACAGATTAGAGTTTTTGCATGGTTAAAACTTTAGGCCAACAAATACATGTGTTGTCATTCTTATATATAATAAATGTGTACCACCTATCCCATTCTTGAACACCTAATATCACTAGTAAGTGTATAATGTGTATTGGGTTTTTGAGAAAATTTTGGTAGCATTTCCCTGCTGTTCTCTAAGTACATATGTACTTAGAGAACAAATGGGGAAATGCTACCAAAATTTTCTCGAAAACCCAATACACATTATACACTTACATCCTAAGTGAGATTAGGTGTTCAAGAACAGTCCCAAATTAGGGAGTATCCAAGATTTACTCCTAATGAGTAAATCTTGGACGGGTTTCTAGGCAAACAAATACATGTGCTATCATTCTTATATACAATAAATGTGTACCACCTATCCCATTCTTGAACACCTAATCTCACTAGTAAGTGTATAATGTGTATTGGGTTTTCAAGAAAGTTCGACAACATTTCCCCACTGTTCTCCAAGTACATATGTACTTAGAAAAAAAACGGGGAAATGCTACTGAAATTTTCTTGAAAACCCAATACACATTATACGCTTACATCCTAAGTGAGATTAGGTGTTCAAGAACAGTCCCAAACCGGGGACTATCCAAGATTTACTCCTAATGAGTAAATCTTGGACGGGTTTCTAGGCCAACAAATGCATGTGCTGTCACATAATTAGGGATCACATAATCAATTTAGAAATAGAAGACGCACATGTGAGTTAAGTTTGAGTCATCAATGTATCTTTAACAGGCATGTTTCAAGGTTCAAAGCACATAATCAAATCAAATTAGGATGCTAGAATGGACAAGTTTGAATCTTATTTCAACATGCATCAAATTAGGATATTGAATTAGGTCATGCATGAGGATTAGAAACTTAAATTAGAATATTGAATGTTCATCATCAAGATAATCATTACACACAAATTCAGGTATCCTATTTAGCAATATAGCACAAAATCATCAAAATAATCATTACACACATAATTGAGTAATATAGAACAAAATCAGCCACACCACGGCCGTGCCAACATGCGATTTCACAACATGGTAAAGAAGATAAGGAAAAGGTACCAGGAGTAGCGAGCGGGAGAGAGGGCAGCGGTGGCGGCGGCGAGCGAGAGGGTGGGTGGCTAGATCAGCAAGCAAAAGAAAGGCGGAGGTGATGAGCGGGCGACCACCAGGAGCAGAGACCTAGCAGGAAGCTGGAGGCGGAGAGGAGAGCACCGAAGCAGCTACCGGTGGGGGCGGCGGTGACGAGAGGAGAGGAGCAACAACCGGCGGCAACACCGAGCGATAGTGAGAAGAGAAGCAACGAGCGGCGATGAGAAAGAAATCGTCGGACCTAACTGAAGAATCGGGAATGAAACAGAGAAAGGGGAAGAGTCACTCGCGCTGGTTCTGTTAAGTTAAACATAAGCATCAGTTGTTTAAATGATCGACGCTACAGCCTAACAGCGTCAGTTTCCATAAAAAACCGACGCAATAGGGGTGTAAAAAATTTGGCGGGGACGGCGCACGCACACTTATAACGTCGGTTATTATAAGACAACCGACGCCTATATTAGAACTTTTGGCGCAAATTTTATCTTCATTTAGTGTCGGTTATTAGCTAAAACACCGACGTTGTATCTGATACTTTGGCACAGTTTTTTTTCGCTCGAAAAAATTGGATTTCGCAGGCTACTTTAGGCGTCGGTTTGTTTTCTTCAACCGAAATTGAATGAAAAGCGATACCCGTGTCTGGATGGTCTTCAAATATAGACATCGGATGCCCTTATTAACCGATGTTTAATGTGAGTAGCGTCGGTTTTATTAAAAAACTGACACCTCTAAAAACGATGTTGAACGTTGTTTCTGTAGTAGTGGCTCATTGTAGTGATCCACTGCCTCTTCTAGAAAATTCTGTCTAAAATATCAAACCCTAAAATCTACATATAAATAGACTCCCACATCCAATATATTATAGGCCCCTCTCATCTCCTTTGAAGAGAGTGACGACTACCCATTTCTTTACTTTTTATGTTGTCTGTGATTATAGGATCCTTCCTCTGGCACCACCCTACTCTATTAGATCTGTGGATTGATAAACTATTCTAACTTCTATGCCTAAACTGATTCATCCAGTATAATATATATAATCTATAATTATTACACTTGACCTGATCTACTGCTACATTTGATCTATTATCAGCTATATCCACTCTGTTACTCTTATAGTTTTTGTTTTTTACTACTTTTGAAAAATTCGATCAAGTTCTTTAAGCACACATCTACTAGTTGACCTCTAACATCCTACACATCAATCCTAATCATGAATGATATATCTCCACTATGACAAGTTTGAAGGAGATTAGGACCACAACACGCCAAAAAAATTAGGACTTTTGGAGCTAGCATAGGCACAAACATCTTCATCCCCGAAGTCCTACACACAATCAAAATCACCTTTTTATATTTTTTTTCATGTTTTCTTTAATTCAACCATCATGAATCACTCAATTTCCTTGCAACCTGACAATATCTTGATACTAATTTATTAGATGAAATGAGCATTTTAATCCTTCCCTACTCCTAACTGGATCGCCAGGCCTGATCTCTAATCTTAGTTTTATTTTCTTAATTCTATCCCATATGGGTAATTGCTCCCAATACGGTGTGGATTCCATGATCTACCTTTTTTCTCATCTTTCTTGCAAAATAGGTGATATATCTAAAACTTCCTTTTTTATGGTATGTTTGACTACTGAAAGGGTAGAACATTATTCTCTGAATATATCTATTTCTTTACCCCCTTTTGTGTAGTGTGTGACAAGATATATAATGATTGTTTTCTTTTTGTTTATGTTGTACTATGTGTTCCTTCTACTTATTTTTACCTCCAAAATTATAAATTTTCATTCCATTCTTAAATGTATGAATTTTACACATAACCTAGTAAAAACTACTTACTCTTTTAAAAAGGAATAAGCTTACATATACTTCATAACATGTAATAGTCACTCACTGGAACATTGTGTCTCACTTTTGTCTTTTATATTATTGCTTGGATTTCGACCACCTCCTCAAGCCTACCCTTATGATGAGTCAACTAGTCATGGCCTCATCAGAGCCAATAGAAATAGTAGATAGAACTCCACCTAGAGGCGAAAGTTAGTCATTTTCTTATGGATTACAGTCATCGTTAATCCCTAAAGTCCCATGTGAGGTGTTTTCTTTACACTTCTAATATGACTCAAGTATTGCATAAATGAGTTATATATGTTAATATAAAGCATGTGAATTACTTAGTCATATAATACTAATATATAGTCATGTATGCTCACACCAGGCTCAAGTAGATGATAGGTTAATATGTGAATGGAACATGGTCTTATGACTCTTCTAATCATTGGTGTAGTTCAATAAGGAAAATTTTAGAATGGATTCTTGATTTTTTTTTATAAAAAACCATGCATTAATGATAAAAATCATGTTTCTTACAAACATAAAACTTCTGCAAGCAAAAACACAGAGATAACACAGTGAGCCTCAGACATGGGTGAGGCCTTGCTACCTAAGCAAATGATGCAGCCAAGGAAATGCAGAAAATGGAATTGTACATGGGGGAGGCTCTCCTTAAACATATGCCTCAGCTGAAAGAAAGAACAATAAAGATGTAGCTATAGCAGTAGATAAGATAATAGGATTCGGTCTATGTGATGAGCATAGTTTCAGAAGCCGGTGTCATCAGCGATAATATCCTCCAGGGAGTAGCATCTACCTCCATTGTGATCACCAAACATGTTGCCCAGATTATCTTGACATTTGGAATAACTACAGGAAAAGTTAACAATAACGACGAAAAAAGTTGGTCGTAAACATGAATAAGTTTGTCGTTAAAACTATTAACGATGAAAAAAAAAGTTGTCGCGTCTTGTCGTTATTGGTCTTGCCGTTAATAAAGATAACGACGAATAATTTCAGTTCGTTGCTATTACAAATAACGACGACTTATATAGTTTGTCGTTAATAGTTTTAACGACTATATAAAATGTCTGACGTTGATACTAGTTGTGACCACCCAATCTTGTCGCTGATACTAGTAACAACGACTAGCAGGCTTGATCACAAAGGTCAACAGCGACGTTCTTTTTCCGTCGTAAATAGCTATAATGACAAAAAAATACCAATTTGCTAAATTTGTCTTTCATGTTTGCAACACACTTGGATCCTAACCTAGGAAACATGAACATATACACGAGCATGGATTAAGCGACAGACTAAGAGGCACCACAATTTTCAACAATGCAGGACATGACACGACAATGGGAACAATTAACTTATTATTATACAAGTATGTATATTTATGTATGAATATTTTGGCATACAATAAGCTTTATGTATAAACACACAAATTGATCTGAATCAATCATCTTTGATGGAAATCTCCATGAAATCCAACCAAAAATCAACATATAATAATATATCCACAAGTCAAAGTATGAATTAACTCACAACATATATCAACCCATCGTTGTACCTGCATGAGCCATCCTTCCTTTGTATATGCACAATTGGGGTTTGGCCTCCTTCTCGGGCCTTCTGGTTGGTGCACTCCTAGTGCTCGACGTTTGTCATGTGCTTGTTTTTTCTTTTGTTTTCTTAGTCGGTAGTTGTGTCTCTTGTCCAGTTTGTGGGGTGTTGTGTTTGTGTTGGTTCTTGGTGGTCAAGCTCTTTTTCAGGTGACCATTCGCTGTCTTCATGATGGTAATCTCTTCCAACGGCTATGCAAACTCCTATTCCGATGTACTCATAGTCTCTTGTAGATTGATGAATTCCATCCCAGATAGCTGTTTGAGACAGCCACTACAAGAGGTGGACGGAGCAGAAGTGTACCTTTCGCATCCCAATCTGAGCCTTGTGCTATGTCTTTCTGCAATAGGAGTTGCTGCTTGGTTATTTGTTATGAGATGTCTATCTTGTAGATGTCGTATGGCTTACTTTTAATGATATTGAGCTATTTAAAAAAAAAGATCCTTAATTATATAATTATTGTAGTAAGAATATATGGAATGATAAAATCAAGGTTAGTAAAATTTTGGAGACATTAGTTTTTGTTATTTGTGTAAGTCATACTTGTCAAGGCGTGAAGGCGGCATGGCATTCCAGCTGAACGCCTTGTGACTAGGCGCGACTAGGCATCACTTAGGTGACCTTTAAAAATAATAGTTTATGTATATATACATGTGTCATGGTTTTCCCCCACTCATATATACACACATTGTATAGTTATATATGTAGTTATCTACATATTTATGGTCGATCTCCTCATATATATATATATATATATATATATATATATAACTATAATGTAATACATATATAAATACATTGTATAGTTATATATATTTATGGTCGGTCATACATAACTACAAGTATTGAGCAATGTAATCACTATCTTTCATACCATAGCTACTTAATACAATCCAAATTGAAGGTGCGAACTAAGAAAAATCAAATCCGTACTAAGAGTATTAGATCCAGTCACAAAAAGAGTATTAGATCCTGTTAAACCCAAAAAGATTATTAGGTCCAATTAAAAGTGATATTTGGCACATAACATAGGCAACAATGCTGATTTTGAACATTAGGATAGCCACATTAAACATTAAAATACGTCAATATACAACCAAACCCCAAAAACTAAGTCATCTTGGCATTATAGATAAAGTTGTCTCGACTAGGCACAACCTTGGGCTGTCTTACCGCTTAGTCGACCGCCTAGGTGCACACCTTGATAAGTATGGTGTAAGTAATGGTGAACATGTACCATTAGGAGGAAAAATGAGAGGGTCTAAGGAAATATGTTGGTGGTGATGCAGAAGATGAAAAATAAGGTGCCTTGGAGATTGAGAGGGAAAAAAGAGAAGAGGCATACATTTAAGTGTTACTTAAGATGCACAGGCAAGAGACGAGGAGGGGAGATGGAGATGTAGAGAAGAAAGAAAAGAGGAGGCATAAGGATGACAACACTAGTGTAAGTAATGGTGAACATGTACCATTAGGAGGAACAATGAGAGGGTGTAAGTAATGGTGAACATGTACCATTAGAAGATGAAAAATAAGGTGCCTTTGAGATTGAGAGGGGAGAAATAGAAGAGGCATACATTTAAGTGTTACTTAAGATACATAGGCAATTTGAAACTTCTGCCGTAGGAATTATTAGCTGAGCAGACATCAATTCGTGTAGGAAGCGGCTGCACTGGCTGCTTTCTTAATTGTTGGTCGTGTTTTAAAGAATTGTTCAATGCATTTAGTTAATTATAAGGTCCAATATCTTATGATTTAGACAGCTATGTTCTGAACAACTAAAGATGTGACTAAAAAATTATATAGTGTAGACAATAGACAATTGATACGTGAAGCTAAGTGTATTCAACATAGATTATTATAATGTTAAAATACTAAATTTATATCAATTCTGATAGGAAAAAAGAATGAGTACTCACAGTTGTATATTTTAATGAGTAAGAACAGAGTACTTACCTTTTGATTGCACATATTTGGTTTATCTTGATCCAAAGACAATGAGACACTCGTAGTGAAGAATAAGTGGAAGAAGAAAACCATTTATAGCTAAATCCCATAATAGAGTGTAATATATAATCTGAATACCAATCACCATCACCATAAATGAAACCTACAAAAGTGATTTTAAGTATTAGAAACACAATTCATGGAATGCACATATCTCCGGATGTGTGTTGGACACATAAAGCCGAATGTGCAACGGACACATATCTCCGGATGTGCAAACAGACACATTTTCCACATGTGCAATGGACACATATCTCCGGATGTGCAACAGACACATTTTCCGCATGTGCATTAGGGCATATTTTCCATATGCTCACTCGAAAACCAAAACAACATATACATTGTGCGTTGAAAAACAAAACGGCATGTGTTTAGAAGTTTAGGGGATAGGGAGGGGTTTCCAAGAAGTGTTTCAGTACAATACACCACTCAGTGTTTTAATGGATGTGACATTCTTTTCGTGCATCAAAGAATTTACTGTGTTAACCGAAGAATGAATCGAGAAGAAAATAATATATAGCTCTTTCCATAATGAGTGTACACATATCATATGAATAGAAATCATCATCACATATATAAAACTATGTACCTGGAAAAAAATGATATATTAGGGGCACATATCACTGAATGTGCAACAAACATATAACTTCAGATGTGCAACGAATGCATTTTCCGCATGTGCAACGGATATGAATGGCTTATACCGATACAACGAGTACTCATAGTTGTATATTTTAATGAGTAGGAAAAGAGTACTTACCTTTTGAACCAAAGACAATGAGACACTCGTAGCGAAGAATAAGTGGAAGAAGAAAACCATTTATAGCTAAATCCCAGAATAGAGTGTAATATATAATTTGAATACCAATCACCATCATAACAGAGTGGGAATGTACATCTCTCCCAAGATATCAATATTGTGCAAATCAAACTCATCAATTTGAATAACCTGAATTTAGAACAAAACATATGAAGATGAGGACAATAAAAGAGCATAACCTACATAAAGAAATATTCATATCAAAATAAATTAAGTGAAAGAACGAACCTTGTGAAATTTCATCCACGAGTATGTTGTAACAAAGAATGTTCATTAGTTTCTTCCAATAATAATTGCATATTTCATTAGAGCATCCTCACATTCAGCAACATTAATAAATGTTGCCCAATAATAATTGCGGATTTTATCCCCGAGTATATTCTAAAAAAGATGGCTCAATAGTTGCCCATATCCCTAGGAAATCTGGCTGTAACAGATCATCATTCCGCTAGTGTAAGATCCTTTAATACATCTCGAGCATAGATCAAAGTGTACTACTTGGCTTTGGACTAAGAAAAATCTGAAAAAAGAGAGAACAATATAATCAGAATTTTTTTAGACAAATAAAACACTCCCAATTATAAGTCAAGTTCAAATCAAAATGGCATGGGATGTAATCCAACATTCATGCTCAACATGAAGAAGAAAGGCTATTCCAAAAGAAAGATACATATTAGATTTAGATACATGATTGGAAAAAAAGATGGAACCTATCACAATTACCTCATATGGATGTGATATGAAAATGATGTTGAATATATGGATATGTCACTTCTGAACATCTTGTATACATTAAAATGCAGCATACTCAATTAAAATCAGAATCAACCGAATTACCTATTGAAGATTTGTATGTTAATACATCTCATTTTTCCTGTGTTTTGGTAGTTCACCAAAAATAATCAAGTATAATTACAAAATTTCTAGAGGAATAATGATGTTGGATGGGTAACATTAAAATGTGTGTACTCCACTTTCAGGTGAAAGTAACTACAAAAAAAGGTTTTAATTTTTGTTCCATCCAAACAAAACCATTGGACTCATTCTCTAGTTGACTTGTCATTGGATCACTAGCATCATCACCTACAATTGTGAATTAGAAAATTTATATCAATGCCACCTCAAATATATATATATATATATATATATATATATATATGTGTGTGTGTGTGTGTGTGTGTGTGTGTGTGTACCAATGCTACTCAAAATCTTCTCCTTCCATTTATGAGGAACAAATTAGAATAAGAAAAAGATAAAATTATAGCATAAACTACATAACAATTTCTAATATTCATCTCATAAATGAAATTAACCTTGTACCTAATTTAAACTAGTCTTCGGATATAGATGGAGAACCAACTGAACCATCAACATCCTCTTCAAATTGCACAAGTTGCTGAAATTTTGGATTTTTGACTATCATCTCTAGTAGATTTTCCACTTTGCTCAAACGACTTTGTGTTGCACACTTTTCAACTTCACTTTCTTTCAAGGCTTTCTCTTGCACATTAAAAGCTTCCTCTTTATCTTTCAATGCTTGCTCCTTTGATTTTAGCTCATCCAATAGGGCATTCTTTGTTTTGTATGGTCCTCTTACATCTCTAGGCTTCACTCCTCCACCATAACCTGATATGTATTTTCTTGTTCGTGGTTCTCCATATACTTTTTCTACAACCTCTACATGATGAAGGGATGGTTCAGCTTGTTGGATGCTAACAATTTTTTCCTATAAGAGAAAGTAATTAATGTAGTGTAAATATAAAAATAGTGGCATGACCATGCATGTTAGTATACTTACATGAACTTGGGATACCTCCATGTTAGCTAATGTATCACCTTTCTTGTGGCTCTCAAAATATATTGTTCCAAATTCAGGTGCATTCCCATCTTCCCCCCTATAACATTACCAAAATAAGTTGTGTAAATAAGAAGAATGAAGGTTGTACTGAAGATATATTTAAACAACCTTCTGCCATGAAATTTCTCTAAGAGGCATGATGTCTGTGCGATGAAGTAGTTTCTTGTTCAATCCTTCTCTATTCTTAGAGTTTCTCTTACTCAAGGCCTGCATTTTTATTAATAAAACAAATATGATTGAGAAATCACAATCATAAGTTCAAGTAACTTGTACCAGTGTGAAAATGATTACTCGTGAGATTACCATAAACTTTTCACTATGAAAAACTTCCTTTACGAGCCATTCCCAATCACCATCAACTTGAATTGCCATAGGCTTCTTCAATAATTGGTGCTTCATGTCTAGCCCTTTCACTGTATGATGCATTGCTTCCCTCCATTTCACCCATAACTCTTTCATATGTTTTATTGTATGGCTTTTAAAATCATCCATGTTGTTGTTAGAAAATTTATCCTATACAACAAAATATGCATTAAGGATGTTATTATCTTGTGAACATTTAAGAATTTAGATAAATATAAAATGAATGGATCCCACTCACCATAGTTGCTGCCCACATGTGATCCTTTTGTCTTTCAGTGATATCATTCCATGAATGAACCTTCAATGGGCAAATGTTGTGATCACGAATAATTCTTCCCAAGTGTCTACTCCATACCTTATGGTTTTTACCAACTGGCCGACCTTGATAAAATGTGATATCTATCTTGCTTCCTTCTTTAAGTCTAGCAACCTTTTTACATTTGTTACTTCCTCGATGCCTCACTATATTTTCAAAGACATTACCTATCATCAAGTAGAAAAAGAAACAAGATACTAAATAACAAAATATATTGGGAAATCAGTTGTGTATACACTAGGAGAACATGCAACTTAATTGGTGCATGTTAATATTTCAAACTAATGCAAATCAGCAACAACTAGAAGGGGTCTTACATGTTGATATCTCACCAATAGAATGTGTGGAATTTAGTTTAGCAGCCATGCCATGTTGATTGGGAGATTCTTCAAGAGGTACATGACCTGATTCAATTGATGGAGGATCATGTTGAATTGGCGGAGCATGTTAATATTTCAAACTAATGCAAATCAGCAACAACTAGAAGGGGTCTTACATGTTGATATCTCACCAATAGAATGTGTGGAAATCGGTTCAGCAACCATGCCATGTTGATTGGGAGATTCTTCAAGAGGTACATGACCTGATTCAATTGGTGGAGGATCATGTTGAATTGGCGGAGCATGTTAATATTTCAAACTAATGCAAATCAGCAACAACTAGAAGGGGTCTTACATGTTGATATCTCACCAATAGAATGTGTGGAAATCGGTTCAGCAGCCATGCCATGTTGATTGGGAGATTCTTCAAGAGGTACATGACCTGATTCAATTGGTGGAGGATCATGTTGAATTAGCGGAGCAACATTTCTAATTGGCAGAGCAACATTTCTAATTGGTGGAGGAGTACTCTTCATTAGTGGAGATGGAACATTTTTGGAGGTAGAATTATTCCATGTTTGTGGAAGAGAAGAACTTTTTTTGGAAGAGAAAGACTTTTTCCCAATATTTAAATCCAATAAATTACTATCACAATAACCATCCATACCATGGATATTATCTCCTTTGAGATTTGGTAAATTACTTTTAAGTACCAATCCATGAACACATCTTTTTCCAATTACACTTAGTTGTTGTGGCAAGAGAGAATTCTTAGACCTAGACTTATTAGGATCCTTCTCATTTTTTTATCCTCTTGTAGACATTGTCTTGTACCACCAAGGACAATAATTAGAAGATCAACTATCAATAAATGTAGTTGATCAAACCAATAAAAATGACAATTATTACACATTTTACATAACAACACTTGATTGCATAAAGTAAAAGACCAAATGTCATAGTCAATAACTTTATAGAAAATTAGGCTGAAAATGCCATGCCATGACATAAAACATATAATCTTTTCTAGTGGCATCGCTACGGCAAATTAAATGAAAAATAAATCTTCTAAACATCATCACAATATCAATAGGAACTTCTGCTGCTTCATCTGCATCAACTAGCTCAAATTTATCACGTGGCTCAACCTTTATCACCACATGCCATCCCTTGTTATTGTGATCATTGACATAAAACACTTGAGATGCTTGAGTGGCTAATACATATGGCTCAGTAGTTTTCCAAATGCGTTTGCAATCAATACTTGTAAAATCATACTCATCAATCTTTAATCCTTTCACTTTGTCACCAACATCAAACCAATCACACCGAAATAATGTTACTCGGTTATCACCCAAGTATTACATTTCTATAATCTCAGTCAATTTTCCAAAATAATCCATAACTTCGCCACTATCATCACCACCTCCCACAACCACTCCACTATATTGTGACCTCAATTTTTCCTCATGAGACCTAGTATGAAATCGATATCCATTCACCACATAACCATAAAAACATGTCACAGATTTAGATGGACCCCTTGATAATGAAAGCAACTCTTCTATTTTTTTGCTTTTATCATTCTCAAATTGATCTGCAACCTATGTAAATTATAATGGTGAAATTAGAAACATATAAACAATTGTGTATATATATTTCCATATTGAGAGAATAGACAATTTACCTTTGTCTTAAACCACTCAATGAAATTGTCATTTAATTCCTTATAAGATATTTGTTCTGCATTTACCCCCTGAATTTGATAGTATTCCCTATGTTAAATCATTTAAATATTAGATCAATTATATATAGTCTTACTAAAAGTTATAAATAAATGACATAATAATTTGTAGGAAATCACTTACTCAATGAAAGGTTCAACTTCTTCACAATTATTAAGAATGTATATATGAGCTTGCTCCAATTCAAGTGCATCAAGGTCTCTTGTTTTTCCATAACCTAATCCTCTTCCCTTGTATGCAAAAGTAGATAAAACTGAATTTTCCTTGACATTATCTTCATAATTTCGATCTGGGCGATTGAACTTTGTCTCCACTTTATGCAAATATCTTGAACAAAGATTTGTACATTCTTCTGCTATGTATCCTTCTGCTATGGAACCCTCTGGGAGGGCCCTGTTGCGGATATATGATTTTAATGTATACAAATTTCTCTCTATAGGATACATCCAGTGCCCATGAACAGGTCCACATAGCATAGCCTCATGTGCCAAATGAATAGGAAGATGCAACATCACATCAAAAAATGATGGTGGAAATATCTACTCTAACTTACAAAGAGTAACTGGAATTTGAGCTTCAATTTGCTTCAACTCCCTCATATTTAAGCACTTAGATCCCAATACCTTAAAAAATCGAGACAACTCAAGAATTGGCTCATAAACAACCTTAGGAAGAAGACCACGTAGTGCAAGTGGAAGTATGTGGTGCAATAGAACATGATGGTCATGACTTTTTAATCCGGAAAGTTTAGTCTCTTTCATGTTAACACATTGTGAAATGTTTGAGGAATAGCCATCTGGGACCTTTAAATCTTTCAAAAATCTACAAAACTTCTACTTTCCATCTTGAGATAGTACAAATGATGCATCTGGTAAAACTATTTTCCCCTCCCTTGTTACGGGGTGCAATTCTTGTCGAATTTTCATAGCTTGCAAATCAAGACGAGATTTGCAATTGTCCTTTGTCTTATTCTTAACATTCAAAATAGTTGCAAGAATACTATCACATATGTTTTTCTCTATATGCATCACATCTAAAGTATGTCGTATCAAAAGATTTTTCCAGTATGGAAGTTTGAAGAAAATGCTTTTCTTATTCCAATTGTCCCCCCTACTCTTGTGAGATGTCTTTTTAGAATCTTTACTTAAATGATTTCCCTCAAGATTGTCGACTTGGTTAAGTATATCATCACCAGTTAGTGGTGGCATTGGTGTGCCATTCTCAATATTGCCATCAAATTTAGATTTATTTTTTCTCCACTTGTGATTCATAGGCAAATACCGTCTATGACCCATGAAACATTGTTTTCCACCATTAGCTAAACGAGTGGAATGGGTACCCTTATGGCAACATGGGCAAGCAAGTTTTCCCTTAGTGCTCCATCCAGATTAAATCCCATATGCAGGAAAATCATTGATCGTCCACATAAGAGCTGCATGAAGATTAAAATTTTGGCGCATAGTTGCATCAAATGTTTGTATTCCATTATTCCACAACTCTAGCAATTCATCTATTAGAGGTTGCAAATAAACATCAATAGCATCACCAGGACCACTAGGACCAGGAATGAGCATAGACAAAATCTAATTGGTTTGCTTCATGATCATCCAAGGAGGCAAATTATAAGGAATAAGAATAACTGGCCAAATGCTATATGATGGTGTAGAATTGTTGAATGGTTGAAAACCATCACTAGCTAGTCCCAATCTAACATTTATGCTCTCAGCAGCAAAATTTTCATTTAATTCATTGAATCTCTTCCATGCCAATGAATCATTCGGATGTCGCATATCACCACTATCACCATTATCATGATGCCACCTCATAAGTGCAGATGTTTTTGTAGACATAAACAACATTTGAAGCTGAGGAATGAGTGGAAAGTAACGCAAAATTTTTTTGGTATTTTTTTGCCATTCACTTTTACTTTCTCCACCCCACTACGCTTGTCTTGTTTCCATCTAGAAGTATTGCAAATTTTACAATTATCAAGACCGTGGTCTTCCTTCCAAAACAACATACAATTATTTATGCATGCATCAATCTTGTCATATGAGCAACCAAGATCTTTGATTGTCTTATTTGCTTCATAATAAGAAGTGGGCAAAGTTGAGTCTTTTGGAAATAATTCATCTTTCAACAATTCAAGTAGCATTGTAAAAGACTGATTACTCCATCTCCCAAGTCTCTTGATGTGAAGCAACTTGACTAAAGCAGACAACTTTGAACCCTTTGAGCCCGCATAAAGAGGTTGTTTGAGGTCATTTAGCAACCTAATAAACTTTTGAGCCTCGCAATTAGGTTCATCTTCAAAATTATCATGGTCAAAAGATCCTATATCCTCAACATTTCCCTCAATATTAATATGGCTTGGATGCATATCTTCAAGAAGCTCTAACATTTCATCATCATTCTCACTGTCTTGTTCAGTCTCACTAATTTCAACATCTAAATCAGATTCAATTTCATGCCCCATCTCACCATGATGATACCAAATGGTATAACTCCTCATAAAACCATACACCATTAGGTGTGTTTTGACCAAATCACGATCCATAGACACAGCATTAACACAACGAAAACATGGGCATCTAATTTCATTTAGGCCAATTCTTTGACATGCATAACTTAGAAACTCTTTTACACCAAATCCATATGTTGGATCATTGAGTCGGTCATCAACTAGTCTAATCCATTGCATATTTGGTGTCATTTTCTACACAAAAATACAAGAGTTTTATTAAATACAATATATAAATTTAAAGTTATTGTAGTCCATTGTCTATTGTTTAAAAACCACGCACTTCTTCAAGTAAAATATTTGTTGTTATTTGCATCACTTATTTCTGATGTAACTCAAGGCTTAATTCATCTACATTTTAGTTAGGTTATAAACAATGCATGTACGGTGTGGGTATGACCATATCCAGAACCATATATGTTTAGTTTAGTGGGTATTGGTACGAGTCTAGACCCACATTACTTAAAACCAGACCCGCATTACTTGGACCCGCACATCATGCGGGTATACTATGTGGGTCTATGGATATATAATTCAGTTGAATGATTAATTTACTTTTACATATTTTAACCAATAACAAAAGCTAATTAGAGCAGTTATTGCAGTTCAGTAAATAAAAAAAAATTGATTAACAAAATAAAGTACTAATCCGAACCAAAAGTAAAATCTACAATGTGCACTTTAAAATAATCTAACAAGACTAACAAATTTTCATTTATGGAAGCCACCTAGGCCAACTATTGGTTACACATGATTCCATCTATTATTTAATAATGTTCTATTTATACCTTGCAAGGTGTTAATTGTCGATGACTTTGATGTAGTCATGGTGAAATAAAATAAATCAAACAATGCAAATCAGATGACATTTTTGTGATAGCAGAAACAAATCTAATTAGATGGGAGAGATAGCAAAGAGGACATCCATTACAGGAAACTCAAATTTTTATATGCATATGAAGAAAGAAGCACGCATTGACAGTGAATAGCACATTACAGTAAACTATTGGGATATGCATATGAAAAAATAAGCAAGCATTGACAGCGAATAGCACATTACAGTGAACTCGATTCTGAGGTACGTGTATGAATAAAGATACAAATTGGAAACATTGCATAAAACTAAATGATCAACACAAGATCAACACATTACAGATGTGAATAAAGACATAAGCACATGCAGTTAACGAATCAAAATCCCAAAGATAGAAAGAAGCAAGACATGTCTTACCTTTTCCCACGGCCACACTACCGATCAACACACGGAATTGGAGCACTTAGAGCTGAGACGAAGACTGAAGAAGAAGAAGAATGGCACTGTAAAAGAAGAACTACAGCAGAGCTGTAGAGGCGGATTGATTGGAGGGGTCGCCACACTTGAGCAAAGCAGAGATGTGCGATGAAGGGGCTGACACACTTGAAGCAGAGCAGAGTGCGTGATGAAAGGGGTGGCGCTCTGGGTGCGACAGGTTGGATGAGGGCCTGCGGCTGGCTGGTGGCTTGAAGAGAGAAGACCTCCACCGCGGAGTACTGGAGACCTGGTGCAACGACGAACAGTTCTTCGTGACTCCGTCGAGGATCGCTGGGTTGGCTCAGCGATTAGGGGGTCCTAGATCGGGGTTGTCAGGTTGCTGAGGGGCTGAAGCTGACCGTGGGCGGCTTGAAGATGAACAGAATCGCCACAGTCTGCGGAGGCCTGCTTGTACTCGATGTCAATATACTGAGCTGTGCGATCAACTGAGGCAGATTGAGGTGTGCGCTAGCGGCTGCCGGCCCTAGCCCTGTCCGCTGCGCTCAATTTACTGGATTGAGGAGAGTATAGCGGAAAGTATGAACGGGTTAGGGGCCGGAAAGTAGTTTTGATCTTTGAGTTAGGTTAGAAATATCCACCGTCTAATTTTAATAATAATATAATAAAGTATGTTTAAGTACAAATAAATATAATTCATATGAATTGGTTGTTTTTATGGAGATGGAAATCTTTTGATGAGTTTTAACGGCGGAAAATGTGTACATTTTACGTCGGACAAATATTATTGTCGCTAAAACATGTACCGATAGCGGCTATAAAAATTACTTGTCGTTGTTAGTGTAGCAATTACGACAACATAATAAAGTCGTCGTAATCTTTTACGTTAATACACCAGTTTCTTGTAGTGCCCAATTGATGTAATCAAAATCTTTTTCAAAATCTAGTTTGATGACTAAAATTAGTGTTTTGTTTTTGTGGCAAAGGTGTAAAGTTTCATTCACCATGATGAAGGCGTCATGAATGTTATGATATTTGAGAAAAGTGTTTTGATTGTGTGAGATAATATTTTCTAGATGGGGTTTGATGTGATATGAGAAGACCTTAGCAATGATTTTGTATGAAGTGTTGATGAGGCTAATGCGTCTGAACTGTGTGATCCGGTCAGGATGAGTGACTTTTTTATGAGGGCTATGTTTGTTTGGTTGATGTATTTAAGAAAATTGTGAGTGTTTGTGTTGTGATGGATAACTCTGAGGAGTTTCTAAAAGTCTCCCTTGATGTGGTTCCAGTTGGCCAGGTAAAATTTAGTATTAAATCCGTCAGGGCCAGGGGATTTGTTTTTACCTAGCGAGTGGATAGCCATATCAAGTTCTACAGGGGAGAAAGGACTCATAATGTGTTGTGGTGAGGTGATATAATAGCCACATAAGAATGGATTCTTGATGTAGACTTTATAGATTAGAAAGTGTTGCTTATAGATGTGATTTGGTTTTATCGATTGATTTATCATGTAACCTTGCTTATAGAACCCCATTTCTCATGATCATATGATCATACACGGTAACTATGGTTGTGAGGGTTAGGAAAGACATGTGATGTTAGTCTTGATCCAGTTAAGACGTCGTGGAAGAATTTAAAGAAGGATGATGTGAACATTATATGTTTCCTTAATATGTTGAAGCATCTATGTGCGTGAGGCTAGGATATTATTATATGCAAACTTATTCCATCATAGCATTAGCTTATTTTAGGAAGAAAATCAAATATTTTTTAACCTCTTTCCTTATTCATTGTCAACTAAAGAAGCGCTACTTTAAAAAAAATGCCTCATAAAATATTCTATTATTGTAAAGGTATTGCTTTAAAAGTAGATAAATGTGTTACAAACATGGTATTGTTTGAAAAGGTACTACTTTTGAAGGTCAAAATATTTGGTTACCGATCTTTTCTTAGAATTTTAGGTATCAACCATAGGTTTATTGTTTGATATTAAAAAAAAAAGGTCACGCAAGGGAGAATTCTATATTTTAAGCCTAAATTTTACTATGTTCATCCACTACATTCGTTGGGTGAATGACGTTTACTTTAGAAGGTTTATTGTCGAATGACACTTAAAATTTGTTACCTCTCGGTGGTCCGCTTCATTAAGACATGTGTGACTAATGCTTCCCTCAATTACATGGCTCTATAGACATTATGATGTAAGTCAGTGTGACGATGAACATTTAAGTCGTGAAGCATAGGAAGGACAGACATTAGTGTTCTTCAACTTAAGATGTAATGGAAGGATTTAAAAGAAAGGTTTGGCGAAGCTTAATACATTGAAGCGCCTACATGCATGGGTGAGACAGGGCATGATTTAATCCAAACCTATTTCGTCATGGTATCGTCATATTTTATGAAAGAAATTATTATTTATGAATTTATTCGTCAAAGGAAAACGTACTACCTTTTGAGTTGATGAAGGGGCCGTTTGGCCCCCGATGCTCCAAGTACAAGTAGTCTGACTTGTTATAGGTATCAGATCTTAGCACGGCAGTGGGTGCCTGCGGTATAGGACTAAGATTCTATGACGCTCACACAGCCTCACGCGCGGTCTCAAGCGGGGGTGAAACCGCTGTCAAACTGCCACCACGTGACAGTTGGTAATTGGGCCTTTTTTTGAATTATGTAAAAGACAAATAAATTTGTTTCGTTTATAACTTTTAAACCGTAATGAATTTTTTAATGAAACAAAAATCGTTGGTTTGGTTACGAAAAATGTAATCTAACAAACCTAATATTAACATATTTTTTAGATAAAAAAAATAAAAAAATGATATATATAGGTTAATTGACAACCAACTATGGTGCCCATACCCATAAATGGTTATTAACATCCAAAAATAGTTAATTGACGCCCAAAATAGTGCGTTTACACTCAAAAGTATAAAGATGGTGCCCACATAAGCTAATGACACTCATAAATGCCTAATGACGCCCAAATATGGTTTCTTGATGCCTAAAATAATTCACTTACACCTAAAATTATAACGACGCCCACAAATGGCTGATGACACTCATAAATGACTAATGACACCCAAATATAGTTATTTTCCGCTTAAAATAGTTCAATGACACCTAAAATTATAACGACGCCCACAAATGGCTAATGACATTCATAAATGGCTAATGACACCAATAAATAGCTAATGACACCCAAATATGGTCATTTGACGTCTAAAATGGTTCAATGACACCTAAAATTATAATGAAGCCCACAAATGACTAATGACACCCAAATATGGTTATTTGACGTCTAAAATAGTTTACTGAACCTAAAATTATAATGATGCCCAAAAATGGCTTATGACACCCATAAATGGCAAATGACACCTAAGTATGGTTATTTGACGCCTAAAATGATTCACTGACACCTAAAATTATAACGACGCCCACAAATGGCTAACAACACCCAAACAAGGTAATTGACGCCCAAAAAGATTCATTGACACCCATAAGTTTAAAATGACGCTCAAATAAGGTATCAACAATCAAAATAACATAATGACACTCAGATAACTTATTGGCACCTATAAATAGCTAATGACACCCAAAGATGGTTAATTGACATAAAGAATAACCGATTCATATTATTTTTATATTTTTTGTTAAAAATACATCAATATTAGTCTTGTTGGAATGCATTTTTCGTAACGAATCTAATAATTTTTATTTCGTCAAAAAATTCACCACGGTTCAAAAATTATAAACAAAATAAATTTATTTATCAATTACATAACCTCTATTTACCCATCCAATTACACCCTGCCACGTCACAAATTGTCCACCTACCAAAACCACTTTCAAAAAGGCAAAACTTCTCAAAATTTTTCAAAACCACCTTTCGGTTAAAAATCAGATGTCTAGGTTGTGTGAGAGCATTCAGAGCAGCTGGCGCTCCTGGACTATGCGGTACTTTCTAGTCACCTTGAATGTAGCGTGCTTCTAAATCACAGAAATTTATTAGCGCAAATACCTAAGCAAGCAACCGGTTTACGGTATTCATTAGCTACTACTAGTCTGATGAAAACTATATTTAAACACCAGGACTTTTAATGGATCCATCCAGACGGCTGTGCTAGTTTGTTCGGGATAAACCTCGCTTATTAGAATATATTCTTATAAGCACTTTGCATGCTTGGCAATTAAAAAGAGAGCAGAAAAAAAAATGTCACATGCAATTCATCTGGTGAGAATGCTTCATTCGGGAGGGTTAATTGAGATTCCCTGAAATTTACTTTTATTTATTTATAAAGACGACGTTTCACAAAAACATATGCTACACGGTTAGCAACAAATGAATTATACATACGTCCTCGCTGGCACAAGCTAAGTATGAAATTGTCAATCCATACAACAAAGCGAGAACATCAGTTGATCATTCCATGGCAAGAAAAAAACTTGTGTTCAATATTCATGGACGACGGACAGTCACGTAAACTATCGATTTAACCATGGCCATAGCAAGCATTTTAAATATGAGTAAGGAGAAAAGAAATTCAATATGAAATTTGGGATAGTCTGAATTCCTTCATTCTAATGGCTGCCTGGATGCCATGTCTAACCGTAGGAAGCGATATCGAGTAATGCAAGGTCTGGAATAAATGGTGTTCAATTTATTTTTCATAAATAAAAATACATTTAATGTATCAAGATAACTATGGAGGAATGAAATATATACTATTATAAAAAGAGCGAGGAACGAGTTTGATGATGCGCTCTCCTTATTTACTTTCTTCTCTCCTTATTTACTTTTTTCTCTCCTAAATGAATTTTACTTTTATAAATATTTATTCTCACACTCTCCTATTAACTTTTATTATCTTTAATTCTGTATTTCTCTCATTTCAAACAACCAACACAAATATCTTTTACCGTAGGGATCTTTTCACGGATGAGTCATCTCCCCACACATTTTCAACAAATTATATACGTCATGTGCATGTGCATGTGCACGTGTGCGTTCACTAATTTACAAAGAAATAGAAAATAGAAGAGAGACGGCAACAACTTGGGCCGCCAATCCCTTTTGAATATATACTTTGTTTCTTACGACAGCTGCCATTGAATTGGTTTAGTAATTGTAATGGATGAATAATGACAGTGAGATATAGACGGTTAGTGGGCCTACAACAGAGTAGGATTTTTTTCCCTTAGTGATGGAGTGGTTGCCATCAACACAAGGAAAGGAATGCGAACTTGCATGCCCGACTCTGGCGCGGGATTGCAGCAACTTCCGAAACTCGTAATTCTGCCCACGCGGAGGTTTCCTAATTCCTAGCAAGTATAAAGAGGAACGAATAAAAGAATTCTTACCGGAACATACCAAGCAGCAAACCGTACACGAGTAGGACAAATGGAGACGACGACGGAGCGACATCCAATAGTACTGGCTTCTGCGGCGGAGCTGGAGCTGACCAAACTAGCGGCGCTGGGGCTGGTCATGCTCAGCCACAGCAGAGGCAGCGCAACCGTGGCCGCAACCAGTAACACTAGCAGCGGAAGCCTACAGAGAGTCACTGCACACCGAGCTAACGAAGCAACTGCATCCTCGTCATCGATATGACAGGGAAGGAGAAGAGCGGGAGAATCACAACCATGTGACTTCTTCCCCATGCTCTGGCGGCGACGTGCATGCATCATGAGATTGGTCGAAAGAGGCCGCGGTTACGGTCGTTGGAGAGTGTATACCAAGAGACGGAACAGCTGGTAGACAGGCGCCAACGTAAGTGGAAGAGGGCAGCAGATGGCGGCCGCGTCCGGTGGTGCTCGTCGCATGACACCGCCCGTTTTGAAGTTCTAATCACTTGTATAAAAGAAGCGTGATGTGCAGTTTTCTTCAATTTTTGTGTAAGCGTGTACAGTTGAGCCTTGTTTATGGTAGACTCAATTACAGTAATAAGAAAAGCAGCTAATCCTGAATATAGGAAAAAAAACTAAAATAGCACACTTTTGCAAAATATTTACCCAAATAGCACTCTTTCTAACTTATTTCTCAAACTAGCACACTTTCAGCCAAAAACGCCACCTTATTTGGCGTTTTTCTGATACCGGGATATAAAAACACCAAAGTAGTTGGCGCTTTACTGATACCGGGACATAAAACGCCACATTAGTTGGCGCTTTACTGAAAAACGCCACATTAGTTGGCGCTTTATTGGAAACGTCAAATAAGTTGGCGCTTTATATAAGTTCTCGCTATGGACCACGTCGTGCAACCTGGAGGAGTAAGAAGGGGGGAGATCTCTCTTATTGCCGTGCTTGGCACCCCTTCGTCATCCTGCTCGAGCCTGATCTTCTTGAGCGCTATGGTGTTGTTGATGGCGCGGTCCCTGGCCTTGTATACGACCACGTAGGTGCCCTCGCCAATCTTCTCCACCTTCTCGTACTGCAAGCAGTTCGTGGCGAAGGCAAAGAGCAAAGGTTACGAGAGAGAGAGAGGAAATGTGAGAGGGAGAGAGTGAGGGAGGTACGTGTGTATGAGATGTATACCTGCTCCATCTCGTTAAGGGGGCAAGCTGGCTGATCGGTTATCTCGACGCCGTCCTCCCTCGGGGGAAGTGGCAACGCTGATGGTAGAGCAGGTAGTAGAGTCCAGCCAATCGATCTGATCCTCGGAGCGAACGAGACATAGATGAGTAAGCGGCGCGGCAACAATGCTGTGGGAAGAGTAAAACTAGCGCGAAAGAAAGTAGAATAAAGATGACAAAGCAGTAGCGGATGCAAATGCGAGAAGTAGAATAAAGACGACAAAGGCGTCAGCAGCGTCGATCATGGATGATCGGGGCATCATCTCTTGCGGCGCATTCGAAGGCAACCTGGAAACAGTCGAGTGCTAGGCAGACATAGAGGCAGTCGGATCGGGAAAGCGCCCCCGAACGTATCGGCGATCGAGCGAGCGATAGGGGGCGGAGAAGGTGCATTGCGAGGCGGCAAGAGGAAGGAAGGGCGGACGGATATAAAGCGCCAACTTGTTTGGCGTTTCCATTAAAGCGCCAACTAATGTGGCGTTTTTCAGTAAAGCGCCTACTAATGTGGCGGTTTATGTCTTGGTATCAATAAAACGTCAAACAATGTGGCGTTTTTCCAGTAAAGCGTCAACTACTTTGGCGTTTTATGTCCCGGTATCAGAAAAACGCCAAATAAGGTGGCGTTTTTGGCTGAAATTGTGCTAGTTTGGGAAATAAGTTAGAAAGAGTGTTATTTGGGTAAATATTTTTGCGAAAGTGTGCTATTTCGGTTTTTTTTCCCTGAATATATATCTGATAGGGGAAGTCAATTACGGAGCAACGGAGAAGCGTGCGACTGGAAAGTGGAAATGGCCGGTGGCTACGGCTGCCGTCCATGGGATATGGCTGCGGTTTTGGGCCCACGAACAAATTTTATTATCACCAAACTTGGTGATTTTATTATCACTTCACTTTAGATCTGGAAAAGGATAAAGGTGTTTGGAAAAATAGGTTATTGTCGTTCATGCAACAGCGACAGGTGCAATTTAATTAACAGTGCATGCAGATCCAAAATAAGATTCGAAGAACAAGCAATGCAGAAGAACAAAAATAAGAGTTAGATTCGCAAACCAGATCGTTCGTTGAGAAACGAACGTGTTACTTAAAGAAACCCGTGCCCGGCAATCCTCGCGGATAGGCACCGTTCTCTCAGTCTCGATCTGGCACGAACCTGGAAGTTGCACGTCTTGCTCGCGCACGTCGCACTGCTACCAGTGCAGCACAGCCACCGCAGGTACCACCGCCTGACAGCTGCGTCGGAAGGGAAGGACGAGTCTCGCTTCGCACAGGAGGACAACTCCGCAAAGCAACTCCGGAGACGACGACTCTCGCACTCGGGATTAGGGCTCACAAAACACACGGCGGCAGGAAAACTGTTTTCGGTGTGTTTAACCCTAATGACCGGAGTCATATAAATAGTCACGCACGTCCCTAATCCTATTCCCAATTAGACGCAACACTCGGTTGCTCTCGTACACAATACGGAATAATCCGTAAAAGAGAAACACTTTCTTATTAGGATTTAAGAAATCCGAATAAGAAAGCAACAATTAATTAAATGAGTAATTAATTACGTAGTTGTATCCTAGTGCAAAAAGAAGACGGAAGACATTCTCCACAATCCACAAGCCCGAGCCCGAGCCCGGCCCGGCCCGGCCCGGCCAGACGTGGCGTGGCGCGCGCGCGCGCGTGCGTGCGTTGTGATGTGGTAACCCCACCCACTAAGGAGGTGAGCATACCTCCTTCCGAGGACTCCTTTGGACACTAGTGCCCCATGTGATCCTACATATGAGGACCACAAAAGTTCTAGGTGTGAGCAATATGGGATAAAACTTCTTTGCCATTTGCACTAGAAACAACACTACATTCTCACATGTACTTGCTGCACTACATTGGGCTTAACCCATGCTAAATAAGTGATTACCACAATAGCCTAGTTACAGTAATGAGCTACTACAGTAACTAGCTAATAGCTACAGCAGTTACGTAACTAACAACTACCGTAATACTTTAGATCTGGACAAGGATAAAGGAGGCAAGAAATCAATATCGCAATTTATGATCCTTACCTTGCTTGGACTGCATGGAGGTTGAAGGAGATCGTTGTCTTCTCATTTACACCAAAGAAGATGAAGTAGATTCTCAGGATCACAACTTGCGACTTTGGGAATGTACAAATGCCTAACCTTAAGGGATAACTCATAGTTGGACAATTGAAAGGAGATGGAGCATAGTGACTTTATGAGTAGGGCCTCAAAGATTGCGAGCCTCTATATAGGAGCGAAAATGTGTCATTTTTATAAAGGTAGAGGGTTAGTTAGCTTTTCAGAGGCGATGGACCTCATCTCATCTGTAGTTTTTTAAACCAGACCATAGATAACATGCAACCCATATGTTCTCCGCTCTCTAGGTATGTTGAACCACTAAGAATCAGTCAGGAGAATCTACCAAGATTGTTATTATAAAGATTCAAGATAAAGGTATAGCCTTGCATGTGTTTCTATTGGCCACCCACCTAGCCCCATGTTGATGATAAAGCTTAAATCACGACTAGCACTTTATGACATAGTTCTAATATTTAGAAGAGGGTATCTGTTATAGAGGTACCCAGGTTGGCATATTGCCTCTCAATTAAGGGACAATTTTGATGTGGATAAGTGGCTTTATATTTTAGGGACCTTGCGTTGCCGGTGCTCATATAAGATGCTCCAAATTTGTATATAGAATTTTTTAATGTGATTTACTGGGAAGTTGGGCATTTTGATATTTATTTGTTGAAATGGGTCTGAGATTGCACATGTCTGTGGTCTTCATAATGGTTTTTATGACACTTCGACCATCAGGTCGCCACTCGGGGTAAAAAACCTACCGAACGAGTTACTCAAAACAAAACATTGAAACGATCCTAATTAACGTCATTAATCAAGAAAGAAAAATAAAATAGAAGCCACATGGCCAGAAAGGTGCACATAAAAGGACCATCATATTTAATATGCAAAACTAAATGTACATGATTTATAGATGCACACGTAATTATTTGTATTTTCATGTGCGAGTTTGGGTGACTTTATCCATTGTTGATATCATTAACATATCATTTCATTGTTTTATCACTGAACTAGTATATGATCATTTCTGCATCAATCTTTCCTATTTTTCACATAAATAGGCATATTCCATATAATAAATGGTCTAGTATTTGCTTATTGTATTGTAGAAAAAGTTCAGAAGAAACTCAAAAAGTCGAGATGTTGACCTCAGGTTGGTAGCATCGACACAATGCCAAAAATGTCAAGGAGTTTTCAACTAATAGTGATATCTTGTTAGCCATGTTGGGTTTGAAACTAATAAAAATCATGTACACACATTATAGAACTAAAATCATTCACCTTCAATCAATTTTTTTAAATATTTAGTTCATATATGACTTAGAAATCTAAACATGGCATAATTGAGTCAAAATTTGACAAACTAGAAGAAGATACAATCAAATTCTTCATGTTTTAGATTAAATTTATGAAAACCATGCCTAAAGAATATGTTCCACTCACTTTGATTTCATTTCACCAAAATTTAGGCAAAATAGCATTTAACAATTGGCATTTAACAAAATAAGTGGTTTTTAGATTTATAGATGTCAACTAGAATAAATAAAACAATCATTTCCTATCATATATGTCATTTTAGATTATTAGTGTATCAATTTCATTTCATAACATGAAATTTTGAGCCATTTTCACCCTAAATGACCAGAACCTGCCAAATTTGGAAAAAATTGATGAAAACATGAGATTTCATCAAAAATGATTCTATAATAAAAAACATATTTTCTAGAAGATTTCACATCAATAATTTGTATGTAATAAACATGAACCCCAAGTTTCATAATAAAATTCTCAATTTACAACTAAATTGACCAAATTTTCTAGAATAGGACTAAATTAGCACCAAATAGCTCAAATTGAATTTATTACATACTTAAATATCTAAACTGGTCTATATTCACTCATCCTCATTGTACTAAGAAGGTGAAATATCTCCTCCCCTCTTCTAAGAAGGTGAGTTCTACAATTGTAGAATAAGTTCCACCAAACTTCTCTAGAGTTGAAAATCACCACAAAATCCCTAACTTTGGATCCTTCCTAGATGAAAGCATGAGAAAAGAGAGAGAAGATGAGTAGATTAGGCTTTTTTCTTGAATTTTAGAAAATTATGTTGGCCACATTAAGAGAAATAAGTAAATGTATAAGAAAGAAAACAAAAGCAAAGATCTTACTAGATTCACCTTTAATTTAAAGAAAACTTGAGCTAGATAAACCCTAGGTCAAATTCCACCAATTCCACTCAGAATCACCTCTATATCTTTAGCCACAAATTTAGAGAAGAACTGTGTGCTTTGAGTTGTTTTACACTGAATTAGGTTGACAAGGCCATTTAAGGTGCTTGGGTATTTTGCAATGAGTATAAATGAAGTTTTACTATAAATTTTTTTTTTAGAACATTTGACCTCCAAATAAATTTTCATAAAATTTTCTAGATTCTAGTTTCATTCTAGAGTCTATTAGTAACCTATTATCACTTATAAGCACTAAAAATTATTTAATGAATTTTTTAACCATAATTATAACATTAAAGATATTATAGGGCACCTTCAAGATAGAAATCCTAATTTCATCATGTCTAGTGTTTGTCTACCCAAATTCTATCTTGTCAACCAAATTGATATATGACATGTTAATAAATTAAAAAAAAGATAAATGTATTTTTTACACTAGTCTGTGAAAAACTCACTATTAAGTAGGAAAAATACAGATTAAAGGCTAACCATGGTTTAGGGTTTGACAACTTAGGAGCTCCTAGACTAAACTCCTACATTGAGGACGTATTTGGGATGATTATTGTTACGACCCGCGTCGAGCTTATCCCGTAAGTGAGTTGTTCAGCACGTGTTTAGCTGATGTGTTAAGATATAAGCATGTTTTTGTTAATAATGCTTAAAATGGACATGATATGTGCTTAGTGTGTTTTCTAGCTTCTAAAGTGTGTAAGATCTTACGCTTGAAACGTTGCCAGAGAAATCGTTCGAATCCGACCTTCGAGTCAAAAATTGCAAGTTTTTGGGCTTCTAGGGACCCGATTGTAATTTTGCGAAAGTTCGAAATTTGCGTTTTGGCCCCTAAGTTTTCTTCCTTATCTTTCCTTTCTCCCTTTCTCGTTTCATTTCACAGAAACACAGAACGCAGGAAGCGTTCAGCTCCTGCGAGAGAGAAAGAGAGAGAAAGAGAGGGAGAGAGAGAGGGAGCTGAGGAGGGAAGCTCTGGAGCGTCGTTCTGCTCCAGTTAGTTGCGGTAGATCGTCCCTTTCCTCTGTAGATCAACGTCTCCGTCGAATCAAACCAAGTTCGC
The DNA here is from genome assembly GCA_963693085.1 of Alisma plantago-aquatica. Lineage (NCBI taxonomy): Eukaryota > Viridiplantae > Streptophyta > Magnoliopsida > Alismatales > Alismataceae > Alisma > Alisma plantago-aquatica. Next base: position 1,132,943,878 of record OY856411.1, on the reverse strand, counting down.
AGCTGGAGCTGCGTTTGTGAAGAAAACGGCTGAGAAATTGGGGTGCACGGTGCAGCCCCTGTTCGTTTTCTTGCTCCTTTCAGGTACGGTTTAGTCGTGTGGATCGTTTGTGATCGTTTGGTGTTGTTTGCTCGAAGTTTGCCCGTCGATTCGAGAGAAATCGACTTCTGCAGGTCGTTTTTGTGTTCTGTCTGTGCGCGGTTCGGCCGAGTTTCCAATTCGGTCGGCCGAGTTCTTATTTAGGGCTTTTGTACAGCGTTTTCCGGATCGGTCGAGTTTCGTCTTGATCGGCCGAGTTTCCTGAATTAGATATGCGAACAGGGATTTGGTCGGCCGAGTTTGGTTCTGATCGGCCGAGTTTCCTTTGTAGGTTTTCAAGCGGTGAGTTTGTCGGCCGAGTTTGGTCGGCCGAGTTCCAGGATCTGGGAAGTGATCGGCCGAGTTTCACAGTGTTCGGCCGAGTTTCAAGTGGTGAGTGGCAGTTCACCTAGAAATCATTATTTAACTCATTTTAAATGTCTGAATGCTTCAGTGATAGTTTAATAAGATCATTGGGACTTGAATTGTGCTATAGGAATGATGAGAAAGAGAAATTCTGTGTTTTACAGTAATAATGTGTTATTTTAGTTATTTGTTAATCAAGTATAGACTTAGATGCCCTAACACCGTAGAACCCCAAAAGTGGTATCTGCAGCTTTGGGGTGAAACTCGTGTTGCAACATCATCCGTGCGTGTGTCGCGGACAAACGAGGAAGAGAAAAAGGGCAGTGTCTAACAATAATTGTGCTTGTGTCACAATGGCACTGCGGTTTCACCAGAAAACACGGTTATCTAACACCATTCGTGCGGAGTCGCGAAGGTAACCCTGTGACCCTCCGCCTGTGTGCTCAGGTTAGTAGGAGGAGTCGAGAGAGAGCACTCGGAGTAGTGCATTGAGGCCGGAGAGCCTGTGGTCCTGTGGCAGAACGGGGCTGGCGTCAGACTTAGCATTCCCGGGTGTGTCGCTAAGTCTTGTACGGTGGGGCCGTAGCATGAACTTGTTGCGGATCTTTATATGCAGAGTACACTGCATATATTTAGGGCATAATAATAAATGAATAAATAACCACATAGGATCACAGTAAATTTATATAACTGTCTATTTACTTGAAATACCTGATGATGCTTAGGAATGTGATTGGTAATTTAATATCTGCTATGTTAGTAGAATTGCTCTGCTTAAACTGTATATCTGTTTACTTCCAGTTAATGAACCTGACGAGTTGTTTAATGATAGCTAAGTGAAATGTTATTCACTGAGCGAGTAGGCTCATACCTCTACTCAAAACATTTTCAGGTCAGCATCAGCAACAGGAGTCGGAAGGATCCTTTCATCCCAACGCTTAGTTGATAGAAGGTTTGTAGTTAGTCTAGTTAGAAGGTCTCTTAGTCCATTCCCCTCGATCTTCGGGACAAGGTGCGAGTGAGACAGAGAATATGTATATTGATGTAAATTATCTGTTATGCTTTATTTTATGTGGAACAATGCAGTGTGCTGTAGACTTGTTTAATTTCCTATTAGTTAATAGAAATGCTTCCACAGTTTGTTTAGTTTTCATTTGCAGTAATATCTTAATTGTTTTAAAAAAAGTAATGAATGGTTGGTTATGCGTTGATTCCCACCTGCCGTGCCCTAATCCGGTGGTTTGTGCTTAATGTGTGGTTGGGGCGCGACAAATTTTTGGTATCAGAGCTTAGGTTTGAGTACTTAGTTACTCAAGGTCAGGGGACGATAAGAGACCAATAGGATTAAGGTTTAAGAGTCTTTCTTCTATCTGTAATTTTCTAATAGGAAATATTCTATTATATCATTGCAGATGGCAGGAAGAGGTTTTGATCGTGATGATCAAGCTGAGAGCCATGTTGGCCCTGATCCTCTGTACTTGGGTCCAGGTGGTGGTGATCACGTGGACGAAGCATCCCGGATGTACAGGATGTTCTTGGAGACCAAGAAGAGGTACAAGGCTGATAGGCGAGAATCTTCTTCTACCAGCAGTAAAGATATGATGCGATCTTATGAGCTTGTGAAGAAGCTAGGTGGCACAGAATTCAGTGGCACCACAGATCCCGCCGAAGCTGATGAGTGGTTTAGACAGATAGAAAAGGTTTTTCGTTTGATGGAGCTTCCAGAAGATAAGAAGATTAGTCGTGCAGTCTACCTTTTGACAGGCGATGCAGAGTTGTGGTGGCGTGGTGTGGAAGAAAAGAGGAGAGGAACAGAGCTTTCCTGGCAGGATTTCTCTGAGGAATTTCATCTCAAATTCTACCCACCCACTTTTCTTAATGAGAAAATCAGGCAGTTGCAGAATATCAAGCAGGGGAACATGACAGTTACAGAGTATGAAGCGCTTTTCACACGCTTGGCTAATTTCTGTCCACAGCTTGTTCCTGACAACATAGAAAGGTGCAGAAGATTTCAGGAAGGGTTAAGGCCAGAGATTCGGCATACAGTCTCTGCTACTAGTAGGAGGAACAGAGAGAACTTTGGTGAGTTTGTTGAGGCTGCCAGACAAGTTGAAGAATCTGTGAATGCTGACAGAGTGCCCGAGTCTAAGAAGAGATCTGCAGAGTTCAGTGGAGGACAGCCCAGTGGTGGATATAGAGGTGGAGGTAGAGGTTTCTTTTCTAAACTTGGGCGTGGCTTTGGTTGTTTTGGCAGACAGAGATCTGAGAATGTCACTACTTCTAGAGGTAGAGGAGGATATAACCCAGGAAGATGGAGCAGTGCCACTAGTGGACAGTCTTCAGGGTCATCAATGTCAGTATCAGGTCCTCAGAGACAAGAGATACCGCTATGTAATAAATGTGGTAGACCACACACTGGTCAGTGTTGGGGTCCAAGTTGTTTTGCCTGTGGACAAATAGGACACCTTAGAAAGGATTGTCCTCAACTTCATCAAGCAGCATCACAAGCTTTTCAGCCTCAATACCATGATGTTCCGAGTTCCTCTGTGGCTTCTGGTTCTAGAGGTGGTGGGGCGTCTAGTGGCAGGAGTGGTCAGAGAGGACAACGTGGCAGAGGGAGAGCTTCAGCACGTTTCTTCTCTTTGACACCTCAGGAAGGTATAATTTCTTCACAAGTTGTTACAGGAGAGATGTTTTTGTTTAATAAGTATACCAGTTTCAGTTTTGATAGATCCGGGAGCTACTCATTCTTTTATACGACGTTCTTTAGTTGATGAACTTAATCTGTTAACTCAAGAGTTGGTAGATGAGTTAGTGTTGAGAGTTCCACTAGGTGGACCGACAGTTTTATCTGAGTCTTGTCCCGGATGTTTGTTATCTTTTGGAGGTTTTACCTTTGTTGATAATCTTATACCCTTGGATGTAAATACTTTTCAAGTCATCTTGGGTATGGATTGTCTTGAGACATATCGAGTGCAACTCGATTGCTGGAAAAAGGAAGCTACCTTTCAATTAGGAGAATTTTCTTGTGTCTTTACTGGAGACAGGAAAGTTCTGCCTACGTGCATAATATCAGCTGCTGTAGCTGATAAGATGCTACAAAAGGGATGTGAAGCGTTCCTTGCTCATGTAGTTGACACCAGAGCAGAAAAGAGCACCACCAGTGTTTATGACGTGCCCGTGGTTTGTGAGTTTACCGATGTCTTTCCAGAAGATTTACCAGGCTTACCTCCTGTCAGAGACTTGGACTTTGAAATTCAGATATATCCAGGTAGTCATCCAGTAGCACTACCAGCTTACAGAATGGCACCTGCAGAGTTGAAAGAACTCAAGGTACAGTTGCAGGAGTTGTTAGATAAGGGTTTCATTAGACCCAGTTCTTCACCGTGGGGTGCACCAGTTCTGTTTGTTAAGAAAAAGGATGGTACCATGCGTCTCTGTATAGATTACAGGCAACTGAACAAGATCACTATAAAGAACAAGTATCCTTTGCCGAGAATAGATGATCTGTTTGACCAGTTGCGTGGAGCAACGATCTTTTCTAAAATTGATTTGAGATCCGGATATCATCAGCTTAGGATAAAGGCTTCTGACATTCCTAAGACAGCTTTTAGAACCAGGTATGGGCATTATGAGTTTTTGGTCATGTCGTTTGGGCTGACCAATGCCCCAGCAGCCTTTATGGATATGATGAATCGGATTTTCAAACCTTTTCTAGATCAGTTTATTGTAGTTTTTATAGATGATATTCTGATCTATTCCAGAGACGAGGAACAACATGAGCAACACTTGAGAGTAGTGTTGCAGTTGTTGAGACAACACCAGTTGTTTGCTAAGTTTAGCAAATGCGAGTTCTGGTTGGCCGAGGTAGCATTTCTTGGACATGTTATCTCGAGAGATGGAGTCAGCGTGGATCCCAAGAAAGTTGAGTATGTGCTTCAGTGGGAACAGCCTACTACTCCTACTGAGATCAGAAGTTTCTTGGGTTTGGCAGGTTATTACAGAAGGTTCATAAAGAATTTCAGTGTATTAGCATCACCTTTGACACGCTTAACAAGGAAAGATGTACCGTTTGTGTGGTCTGAAAATTGCGAGAAAAGTTTTCAGATTTTGAAGAAAAGGTTGACTTCAGCACCAGTGTTGGTTCTTCCAGAAGCAGATAAAGGTTATACAGTGTTCTGTGATGCTTCTAGGAGAGGTTTGGGCTGTGTACTGATGCAAGAAGGTAAAGTTGTTGCTTACGCATCTAGACAGCTTAAGAAGAATGAAGAGAATTACCTTGTTCATGATCTGGAATTGGCTGCTATAGTTCATGCTCTAAAGACATGGCGTCATTACTTGTATGGTGAGACATGTCAGGTGTTCACTGATCATAAGAGCCTGAAATATATCTTCACTCAGAAAGAGTTGAATTTGAGACAGCGCAGATGGCTGGAGTTGATTAAAGACTATGATGTGACAATTGATTACCATCCCGGTAAGGCAAATGTTGTAGCTGATGCCTTGAGTAGAAAGTTAAGTTCTTCAGCCAATGCATTTTCTATGGCATGTTTCAAGAGAGACTTGCTTGTAGACATGCGAAGGTTGAACTTGGACTTGGAGGTGACAAGACAGAGTGGGCTGATTGCACAGATGCAAGTTAGACCTACTTTTTATAATCAGATAAAGGAATTGCAGCAAAGTGATGATGAGTTATGGCAAATTATGCAAGAGATGTCAGAGGGTGAGAAAACGGAGTTCAGGTTTTCTGATGAAGGCATGTTGTGTCTTCATAAAAGGTTGTGTGTACCTGGAAACAGTGAGTTAAAAGAGCAGATTCTTGAAGAAGCGCATACTTCTATGTATGCCATGCATCCAGGTAACACAAAGATGTACAGGAACCTCAAAGAGCTGTACTGGTGGTCTGGCATGAAAAAGGATGTGGCTGAATACGTGGCTAGGTGCGGGGTGTGTCAGCAGGTTAAGGCTGAACATCAGAAACCTGCTGGTATTTTGCAGTCGCTTCCTATACCAGAATGGAAATGGGAACACGTCACGATGGACTTTGTGGTAGGATTACCCAGAACGCCTAAGGGTTCGGACTCAATATGGGTGATTGTGGATAGACTAACTAAGTCTGCTCACTTTCTTCCTGTCAAGTCAACCTTTGACGTTTCTAAGTTGGCTAAAGTTTATGTGGATGAGGTAATCAGGTTGCATGGGATTCCAGTTTCTATTATTTCTGACAGAGATCCAAAGTTTACATCTAGATTCTGGAATCAGTTACATCGTGCATTGGGCACAAAGCTGAAGTTCAGTACAGCATTTCACCCACAGACAGATGGTCAATCTGAGAGGACCATTCAGACCCTTGAAGACATGCGGAGAGCATGCGTGCTACAGTTTAGAGGCAACTGGGAAGAACACTTAAGCCTAATAGAGTTTGCTTACAATAACAGTTACCATTCTAGTCTTGGAATGGCTCCATTTGAAGCTCTTTATGGCAGGAAGTGTAGATCGCCAGTTTGTTGGTACGAGGTGGGTGAAAAGGAAATTCTTGGACCCGAGCTAGTTGATGTGACTATTGAAAAGATATCAGTGATCAGAGATCAGTTGAAAGCTGCACAAGATAGACAGAAGAGTTATGCTGATAGACGACGTCGACCTCTTGAGTTTGAGGTTGGCGACGAGGTTTTCTTGAAAGTTTCACCGTGGAAGGGAGTTCTGCGGTTTGGCAAGAGGGGTAAGTTGACCCCTAGATATATGGGTCCATATCCTATTGTTGAGAGGATTGGACCTGTAGCTTACAGGTTGGATTTGCCGTCTGAGTTGGCAAATCTACATGATGTTTTCCACGTATCTATGCTGAAGAAGTGTCACCCTGGTACAGATAAGATTCTAGACTCAGAACCGGTGCAACTTAGGACAGATGTGTCCTATGTTGAAGGACCTGTGTAGATAATCGATCACCGGATCAAAAAGCTTAAGAACCGCGAGATTCCTTTAGTGAAAGTTTTGTGGAGAAACCACAATCTTGAAGAAGCTACGTGGGAGCTAGAGTTTGAGATGCGTAGCAAGTTTCCTTTTCTCTTCTAGGAATTTCGAGGACGAAATTTTTATAAGGGTAAGAGGAATTGTTACGACCCGCGTCGAGCTTATCCCGTAAGTGAGTTGTTCAGCACGTGTTTAGCTGATGTGTTAAGATATAAGCATGTTTTTGTTAATAATGCTTAAAATGGACATGATATGTGCTTAGTGTGTTTTCTAGCTTCTAAAGTGTGTAAGATCTTACGCTTGAAACGTTGCCAGAGAAATCGTTCGAATCCGACCTTCGAGTCAAAAATTGCAAGTTTTTGGGCTTCTAGGGACCCGATTGTAATTTTGCGAAAGTTCGAAATTTGCATTTTGGCCCCTAAGTTTTCTTCCTTATCTTTCCTTTCTCCCTTTCTCATTTCATTTCACAGAAACGCAGAACGCAGGAAGCGTTCAGCTCCTGCGAGAGAGAAAGAGAGAGAAAGAGAGGGAGAGAGAGAGGGAGCTAAGGAGGGAAGCTCTGGAGCGTCGTTCTGCTCCAGTTAGTTGCGGTAGATCGTCCCTTTCCTCTGTAGATCAACGTCTCCGTCGAATCAAACCAAGTTCGCAGCTGGAGCTGCGTTTGTGAAGAAAACGGCTGAGAAATTGGGGTGCACGGTGCAGCCCCTGTTCGTTTTCTTGCTCCTTTCAGGTACGGTTTAGTCGTGTGGATCGTTTGTGATCGTTTGGTGTTGTTTGCTCGAAGTTTGCCCGTCGATTCGAGAAAAATCGACTTCTGCAGGTCGTTTTTGTGTTCTGTCTGTGCGCGGTTCGGCCGAGTTTCCAATTCGGTCGGCCGAGTTCTTATTTAGGGCTTTTGTACAGCGTTTTCCGGATCGGCCGAGTTTCGTCTTGATCGGCTGAGTTTCCTGAATTAGATATGCGAACAGGGATTTGGTCGGCCGAGTTTGGTTCTGATCGGCCGAGTTTCCTTTGTAGGTTTTCAAGCGGTGAGTTTGTCGGCCGAGTTTGGTCGGCCGAGTTCCAGGATCTGGGAAGTGATCGGCCGAGTTTCACAGTGTTCGGCCGAGTTTCAAGTGGTGAGTGGCAGTTCACCTAGAAATCATTATTTAACTCATTTTAAATGTCTGAATGCTTCAGTGATAGTTTAATAAGATCATTGGGACTTGAATTGTGCTATAGGAATGATGAGAAAGAGAAATTCTGTGTTTTACAGTAATAATGTGTTATTTTAGTTATTTGTTAATCAAGTATAGACTTAGATGCCCTAACACCGTAGAACCCCAAAAGTGGTATCTGCAGCTTTGGGGTGAAACTCGTGTTGCAACATCATCCGTGCGTGTGTCGCGGACAAACGAGGAAGAGAAAAAGGGCAGTGTCTAACAATAATTGTGCTTGTGTCACAATGGCACTGCGGTTTCACCAGAAAACACGGTTATCTAACACCATTCGTGCGGAGTCGCGAAGGTAACCCTGTGACCCTCCGCCTGTGTGCTCAGGTTAGTAGGAGGAGTCGAGAGAGAGCACTCGGAGTAGTGCATTGAGGCCGGAGAGCCTGTAGGCCGGAGAGCCTGTGGTCCTGTGGCAGAACGGGGCTGGCGTCAGACTTAGCATTCCCGGGTGTGTCGCTAAGTCTTGTACGGTGGGGCCGTAGCATGAACTTGTTGCGGATCTTTATATGCAGAGTACACTGCATATATTTAGGGCATAATAATAAATGAATAAATAACCACATAGGATCACAGTAAATTTATATAACTGTCTATTTACTTGAAATACCTGATGATGCTTAGGAATGTGATTGGTAATTTAATATCTGCTATGTTAGTAGAATTGCTCTGCTTAAACTGTATATCTGTTTACTTCCAGTTAATGAACCTGACGAGTTGTTTAATGATAGCTAAGTGAAATGTTATTCACTGAGCGAGTAGGCTCATACCTCTACTCAAAACATTTTCAGGTCAGCATCAGCAACAGGAGTCGGAAGGATCCTTTCATCCCAACGCTTAGTTGATAGAAGGTTTGTAGTTAGTCTAGTTAGAAGGTCTCTTAGTCCATTCCCCTCGATCTTCGGGACAAGGTGCGAGTGAGAGAGAGAATATGTATATTGATGTAAATTATCTGTTATGCTTTATTTTATGTGGAACAATGCAGTGTGCTGTAGACTTGTTTAATTTCCTATTAGTTAATAGAAATGCTTCCACAGTTTGTTTAGTTTTCATTTGCAGTAATATCTTAATTGTTTTAAAAAAGTAATGAATGGTTGGTTATGCGTTGATCCCATCTGCCGTGCCCTAATCCGGTGGTTTGTGCTTAATGTGTGGTTGGGGCGCGACAATTATAATGGTGGAAGTGCATTTTTAGCGGTATAATAAACAAAAACACTTAGAGCCCTTCATATTACAAATAGGTTTTATGTGCCACTTAACCATAAATGATGGTAGGTACTCGAGTACAACATGCAACAAGGTGGCACATAAGTGGGCTCGATAGATATGTTACGTAGGAAATTGATACATGATAGGTATATTAACTATTTTGCATACATGCATATAATAAAGAATGGTGTTTTTTTTGTAATTGAGCAGTGGTTCTCTCATATATTTAGCTATGTAACCGTCTCAGTTCATGGAAAGTCATTCTTTTTTCCCTTTTGTAGAATATGTAATGTTGTCACTAACATTTATTATAGTATAATATGCCAACAAAGATCAATCTAGTGGTTCTGACTATTAGGAAACCCAGTTTACCAACCTAGTTACAAAGTTGTTGCATGGCAAACAATTATATTACTATTACCCATCATGAATCCTGGGAATACATGATTTTATAATGGTTAAGTTAAACAGAATCTTGGTTTTAAAGATGTGAATCCATAAAGATATTTGTTGTGGTTCGGTCAAGACTAGATCTTAGATGTTGTCATATAGACTTGTAAGTACTATTTTGTTAGAACTTTGATTTCTTTACGATTGAATAAGGGTTATAATAAGCCTCAATCTGTCATTATTGTAGACTAAATAATTGTTCATATGTGTTTGAAATAATGTTATGACAGTGATAGCTAGGATAAAAAATATATTCACTACTATCACTAAATACAACAATATACAAAAAGTCAAAATGATCTCAAGTGAAAATAACTACATTTACAATGGGTATGGATTAAAGGAGGAATTTCAAAGCGTTCACAGATAACATGACTCTTTTGTTTGTTATATGTAATATCAAGCAGTTCTATGATGACCTTCATTTAGAACCATATGATGAATGGTGGAGTGCGTTATTTCTCCAAACATTCATGTGGAATGTGTCCATTTTACTTTTCCATCATCAATATCAGAAAAATACCATAGTTTTTGGTATTAGGCTAAATAGGCGTATCCAGAACTTCCCAATGCCAATCTTTATAGTAGAGATTGTCCTCTACCCAGTCCTTGGTTGTCTCCAGGTAGAGCTTCATGCCTTCCACAACTACTTCCCCTAGCAGCCTATACAAAGCACTAAATGTATCCACACATGGAAGACTTATCAGACAAAGGAACTCCTACTTCAATGTTGTAGAGGGTGTTATTGCCATTATACCCAAATGAAATCATGTATTGTGTACATTTAAATGGGATATCATTACTAAAAAATATTCACATTGGTAAATGTATAACAATATTACTGATAACTTATATAGCCATACTTGTGGTGGTTAAAATTTCTAGTTGATTTAAGATAATTAGTGTGAAAATACAACTGATGAAGTTACATCTTGCTTAAGGATTCACAATTGTTCCCATTTGGTTTGGGTGTTTTGTTGCATATAAAATCTAAGGGATACTCATTGGTGGTTAACATTAAAGAAATCATAATACAATGTAACATGCAATATAAAGTTAGGAAAACATAGATAGATAAATAATTTAGCAAGTGATGGAATGGAAGTGGGTGCATGCTATAATACCCTGTGACACAAGTCATGCATGTTGAGAAAGTGGGCATATGTGTTGATGATGTGGTCCTCAACCTGTGTCCCCCCCCGACAATCTCATCTCCTTCCTCTAGAGCTAGATGTAACTATCATTAGATATAATACTCATTTTGTAAATATATTTTGATTAGTATTTGGAAGTCCACTTAATAAGATTTCTTTAGCAATGTACAAACTCACTCTATCTCATAGAGATCATGAAAACCTCACAACACTTTACGCAATGGGGGTAGGTTAGTAATGACATTCTAACAATTCTATATTTTGGTGTTGAAGGTCAGAAATGACATTCTAACAGTTTTATATTTTGGTGTTGAAGGTCTCCTTGACCTCTCGGTAGAAGAACTTGTGAGCCTCCTCTTTGATGCCATTTTCTCTTTGGTAGGAGATGGGGAGACAAAAAGTGATGGATGTCAAAAGGAAAGAAGAAAATATGATGGATGAATAGGAGGACCAACTACGACGACGACGAAAGCAAATTTGAATATGCATGATGCGCAATAGAGGATGTGTGAAGGGGAAGTAATAAATGAGGGTTGGGTAATATTTATGATACAAAATGGAGGTTATGTAATGCTTTCTTAGGATTGAAATGTCATGTCCAATAATGATAGTCTGGGTGTTCACATGTAATGACCCCGCCTCCCGGTAACCCCCAATTAAGGGAGACTAAGAGGTCAGAGACATTATCCCAATTAACAGGATCAAAGGTTCGACAAATAATCAATAACAATTATCAAATTTTAACAACTAAACTGAAAAATGGTATAAAATAAAACCTTTCATACCTTTTTAAAACTTTGGTAAGATATTCTATCCACAGCCTGGATTCAATCTATCTAATCATCCTTGCACTTTATTTCTTATTTCCACAATGTGTCACTTTACTATTTGTTCTTTCAATTGTTGAACCTAAACCACCGACAAATAAAATGTCGGTCAGCATATAGAAATATGCTGGTATGTGGGAACAACCAAAAGTTCACAAATAAGGCTAACAAATTAATTATCACAATCAGGGTAATTTAGCAAACCAATTTACATTTTCAATGTGTCATTCTCCACTACTTTTGCCCTAACCCTAGAATACCCCTCTAGGGTTTCTCTTTTGCCATTGACTTAAGGCCACCTTCTCAATCCCGAGCTTGGTGCCTGGGGGTCACCTCTCATGGTGCCCCATAGTCATTCAACATAGACCACCTTCTCATTCCCGAGCTTGGTGTCTGGGGTCACCTCTCATGGTGCCCATTGGTCTACCCTCTTGGACCTGACCTTTATGGCATCTTCCATCAGGGTGGCATGTAGGTGCGAGAATACACATGTGTTTCTAATTTTGATAACCATAGTGACTTATAATTGTAGTATGAACATCCAAATTGTTTAGTTTCAATCAATGCGATTAACCATCAGGGAAACCTTCGGGAGAACTAATGAGATTAATCATAATTAACCACATACATGTCAAGCTGTCTTGAATGCAGAATTAATCCAAAGAAGCAGGAAATCCAGAATCAAGCAAGTAAGCACACAATTTGGCCCTGAAATATACATCTAATATTTTCTATCATGGATCATGGTATCCAAGTCTAGTAGGCCTAATCGTGCCCTAGGGTTACTAGCCCTTTTTAAGGTTTCGACCATAATTAGGGTTTCATTTCCTTTTTACCACTTTTATTTTACTTTTATCAAAATATCCATCAAACCCTAATTATCTTATCTTATTTTCCATTAAGATCCTTAAGATTAGGTTTGGACCACAAAACCCTAATTTTCGGATTACTATATCTTTTCTTCACTTTTTCCTCACTTTAGAGTTTCTAAGGGTACTAATTACATTATTAGGTCTAAAACCCTAATTCATGTAATTCCCTTTTCAAAACAGGTTAATATCCATCTATATCATTAAACCATTTAATACCTGCTTGAATTTATTCACTTGCAAGATTAAATCTATTCTTTATCAACAATTAGGGTTTCTAACCACAAATTATTACTTTTTCCTCAAAATAAAACACTTTTACAAAAGTGTACTGATTTAGGCTTCCAAACCATTTTTAATAGGTCCCTCTTATTTTTCTGATCATTTTTCATGTATTAACTTTCCTCATCCGAGTTTTCTATCAAAAGGTATGATTTTAACAAGAAAATTCCTTTTTCTAGTTTATTTGCTAATTCTAGAAAAACATGGGTCATCCGATCCATGGTCTGCTGGTCCACTCAGGATCCAGCGACCAGGAATGTGTGTGCCTATTTGATCAAACATGAGTCAAAGGATGGAAACACCCTTACCTGCTAAGAGGGTGCGGATGGGCAAGAGTGTAAAAGATCAAGGAGTCTTCGTCTTCAACCCTACGCCGAGCATAGCAGATCCGGCGGTCAACTTGGGAGTTGACTCTGGGCTCTCGGCCACCTGTGAACATGCTATACGGCCAGGGAGCTCCTCCTCCCTTCGTCGAAGTTGACTGCAGGCTCAATTCTTTCCAAGAATGTGTCACAATGCCTTCTTACTCGCTAGACTCCGGCGAGGCTAGCCAAGGGAACGGGGTACATGTCAAGGTAAACTCGGCAATTGAAGGCACCAGAGCGATCCTTGTGCTCTGCCGCAGCGTTTGGACCAGCAAAAAGAGATGTTGATACCCTCTATCACCGTCCCCTATATATAGGGTGGGAAGCAGGCTTGTGATATTTGGGCATTTCCTAAAATGTCAACCAAACCTAGTCAAATTAGGGATGATCCTCTGCGGTTTCCCCTCCTGATTCCAAAGGGGTCATCATCAAGCATGCACACTCCTTGTATCATGAGAAATCTTGAGAGGAAAGATCCTCTATAAACTGCAAACTCCCAGTCCCAGTGGGACTTAGACGATGAGTGTCTCATGTTGGATCAAGATCCAACGGATCCCATTGCTCGCGATCAAACACAAAGGAAAGTATTTTTCCTAATTCAGAATAAATCCCAATTTGGCAATAACTTGGGAAATTCGTATCTCCTAAACCCTTGCTCCTTTTTAACTCAAATTTTAAGGGAATCTTTGTATTTACAATATCTAGCTATGTACGAAATTTGGGAAACAAAATACAATGGATGAGATGGCTTCCTTCTTTCCCAAGATATCTATTAATTTACTCAAAATTAATTAGTAATTTTTTTCCCTATGCCATTATCTTGTTATTTTGGGTCCCTTGGACCTCAAGAAATCCTAAAGGCACGAATTCCCATATTGGGGAATATTTCTTAGCCTTTTACTTATCCTTTATCTATTTTCTCTTTCTTCTTATTCATTTCTTTAGTAAAATATCTCTTTTCAAGGATTTCTCTCTATCTTTCTTTTTATTTTCCTCATTGGCATCCCTTTTATCATTAGGAATCCTTTGGATACGAAAATCTATCAAGGACAACTCAATTATACTTATTTTCCATATTTAATCATTATTTACAATTTCTTTCTTAATAAAGAAATATCTAATTGATCTTTTCTTTTCTTATTGCTTTATCTTTGCAATTTTGGACTCCTTGGGACCCAAGGAACCCAAGAGGCATGAAATCCACCTTTGGATTACACTCTATTTCCTTCTAGAGGTTTCTACATTTTTATTTTCTCCATTTCTTATTAATAATGGAGTTTCTTTTGTCTTTTCCTTGTTATTGGGCCCAATAGCCAATAAAGCCCACAAATAAATCAACAAGGCTATTTTAAACGAAATTCATGCATTCAATCATTATTTATTCATTTATCTTTATTGGGAAATTACATTTCTCACCAAATGAACCCAAAAATTGGGGTTGTAACATCCTTCCCCTCTTATGAGAATTTTGTCCTCAAAATTCCATCAAGCAAACAAACAATTCAGGATAAGCCTTTCTTATGTCCATCAGGGATCCCATGTGGCTTCACCCTTTCCATGGTGCTTCCCAAGAACCTTCATCATCTCATATTCTTCCATATGAGTTCTTTCTTACCTTGGTATATCGTACCCTCATAGGTGACTCAGGACATTTCAGCCTCTCAAAACCTGAATAGGTTTAGGGCTCAGCACATGGCTTGGGTTCCTCACATAGTGCTCTAGATCGGACTCATGGAACACATTACTCATCATGTTATCCTGGGGGGCAAGGCTAAACACAACCATCTCCACCAATCCATCTCAAATGGACCCATATATCGGGGACTCAACTTTCTCAACTGTAGCTTAGAGGGGTCGGATTTTCACATCACATACTCTCCCACAGTGAACTGCATGTCAGTCTGCTTTGCATCAGCTCATGACTTATGTCACTTCTGGCTCCCTCTCAGCCATTGCACGATCAAAGTGAATTCATCTGCACACACTGTGGTTCTTTTCTGACCTTCGCGAGGTCTCCTTCACCAACATCATCTTAATGAAGTGGTGACCGATACAACCTCCTTATAGAACTTCTTGCATCCCGATAAAGGCTATGGTGGTTAACATCACATCTTAAGAACTGTCTCCATGTATCACCCTGAATGAGCACACATGCTCTCATCAGACCCTCTAGTCTGGATCATATTATCCATTAGTATGAGGTGATAAACTGTACTGACATCGAGTTCTTCATGTATCTACTTCCACCTAATGGAAGTGAACCTTTAGGTCCTACTCAAGAACTTTTGAACTCACATCATGGTATAGATGAACCATCTCTCTCTCTTGTAAGTAGTTCAACCCGATCTGTCCCTTGACCATACTCTTTCTTTTTCTTGTCATCTAGGTAAGGCGATCTACCATAACCCACATTGTATCTTGACCTTCCTTGGTCAAGGGGAGACTTACCAAAACATCCATAGTGGTGAACTCTCATTCCCTCTTGGGGACTCTCTATCCTCTATACCAACTCATTGGGTTACTGGTGTTTGTCCTTCACCTCCTGTCATGCATGGCCACATGCCACATGCAACATTATCTTAGGCATCCAAAGTACTACTGTCACTTACTATCTTCGTAGTATGGTGTATCATAATCTCCTGTATGTCATGATTCCTTAAGATTAATTCCTCAAAAACCCTAACCATTCTAGTTGAGGTTTCATCACCTTCTTTTTCAAAGAAAAGCATTTGAGGTTCTACCACCATCCTTTCATTGCATAAAGGCCTAGGCTGGCTAACCAAACAACTACTAACTTGATCAACTGATATTGTTGCATCTGAGTGTTAGCCAAACTTATCTCTTTTTCCAACTGGGGGTTATCCTATCAGCCTCTTCTAGCTTCCATCTAAACTAGGCAGTGGTATCTCATCCAGAGCATCCATTACCACTTCACATCCTTAGGTGTTAGGTAATGTTGAAGACATACACCTCCATGTATTTTACTTATTACCTCATCTCAGCTCTAAGTCTATCTTCATCAAGAAAACTCTGAGCTTATTCTCTTGGTTTTCGAACTCAACCTTGTATAACTTGCAAATTCCACATAGCTCATGATAAAACATTCTCACAAGATGATCACCTTAATACTCTTATCGTTGTACCTATCGTTCGCTTTTCCAGGGTATGTTATCGTCTATCTCCTCATACCTCATAGCAACGTTCCAACTCACATCATCTTTATCCTTGTTGTAAGGCATTCGTACTGTCCTATCTCTCACTCCCATAATAAGAAGAAATAAGCATTTGGCAGCCGTCCAAATACATAGTTCTTTCTATTCCAAGAGTAGAGATGGTACATCCCACCTTGCCAGTACACCTTCAAATCTAAGTTGAAACGTGCAACTCATGTCTCTACATCACAAACATCATTGTTGCAACACATCCCACTATCACACAGACAGTGAGGTGTTACGTGAAAACGTGCGGAAATCACCATAACCACAGATTACCAAAAGCACGGGTTAATTAAAACTGATTGTGGAAAGTGAATAAACTGAGAAACTATTACATTTCAGTCCACATCCTGTAAGAAAACAGGTTATATAAACATATACAAGCCTTGAAACCTGTCCCCAACTTAGAGCAACAACTGTCTGATCATAACATGAGTCCATCACCTGTTTATATGTACATAAAGGCCCACATTCGGCCAGCAACAGGATATACAAAAACATCTACAGCTACACATTGTGAAACAATGTCAAACGCTCCCAAGGACCTGAGAGTACAGGGATGACTTTAAGACTCTACTACAAAACATCAGCAGCATATCCACTGCTTGCCTTCTACTGCTCTTCTTGCTTCTCGGCCGCAACCCCGCGACCACCACCATGTCTAGCTCGACCACTTAAAAAAAAGGTGTAAACTAGCGGAGTGAGACAATTGAACATTGTCCCAGTGAGAAACATAACTCCCCGCCGCAACTACAGAACCTCAGAAAGATAAAGCTATAACAACAGCTACCTGATAAGAGGTATAACAAGAGCAGTTTATGTAAAGCAAAGCTATTCTTACCGACCAGCTTACCAGATGTACAGAAGGCATATCACCAATATTTCTCAAAGGAACATGCTTATCAAGATAAGATATATTACCACATAACATGAGGAACATATAAGTAACTGCAAGATATAGCAAGATTAACTACGCAAGCAAGGCCTCAAGCAATGTTTCGTGTTTAATTTAAGCAGTAAATACTATTCAGCTGGATTACGTATTATTATTATGCCCTGAGGAAGTGATCTGTACCGCTCAGATCCAACCGACGGCTGCGAAACCCGGAGCCGGTGCCATACAAGGTCAATGGAAGAGCCGGACTCCACAACCTCCCACCTCGTGGTCAGTGCACGAGTACAACACAAGCAGGACCGCAGTCTCATGTTGAAGTGGTCTTAGCCACAGGGTCAGGCTACCCTCTGCCTAGCCTGCCTCGGTACAGGTATCGGTGCTAGTGAAACTGAGCCATGGGCCTGTTCACCGTTCTCTAAGCCATGAACGCATTCATGCTCCTCATATCACATATCTTGAGCCATGGGCCTGTTCACCATGCTCTTATCACAATTGGGCTATGGGCCTGAATCCGCACCCTGGAGTCTACAACCGAAGTTTCACTCTTACCTCCTCCCTTTAGGCTAGGAGCAACCTCACATATTCAACAATATGCGCTCCGGGTTAACCCTTAGGAGAACCCATTTCACCATCACCACATTTGTGACGATGATGGATCTATGGCCATGGCAACTACATGATATATTTCATTGTGAATATTTAGTATCTTTTATATGGATTGCAAGATTCAACCAAGTTGTATAACATGCAATTATAATATAAGTAAACAATATAAAACTCAACAGTTTGGTTTTACTACAATTCACATCAAACTGATCCATCACAAGGATCCAACATCACATGTTATCACTTGGCCTCTTGCCAATCATCCAGATCCATCACAAGGATCACCACATACCATGGTATCTCAATCCCTTATCACATAGAGCCATTACCTCTTAAGGCTTACCTCATCCTCATCATAGAATAGGAATCAGATTATACATGTTATCTCAGTATCAAGAGTAACTATCAAAGTAGTGTTACTCATCACATATACCCCATAGCCCTTTTTCTTGGCTATGTTTCACCTGCATGGTTAGTACACAATAATCAAAGGTTTAACAGAGAGACCATGCTATCAATGTAAGGTTACATCAATGGTCAGTTAAGCTTCCTTAATCATGCATCAACTTATGGTCATATGCATAAGGTACATTATTAAGCAATCCACATTACATGCTCATTACTATCCTTAGCATTATAAGATAATCAAGATGACCACAATCATGTGTAAAGCAATATCAAGTGTAAATGAACAAGATTTACCATAGGGAATACTAATAAGCATGTACAATTGTCACCATCATTTTAAACAAGCACATTATCATCATATCGACCTTCCGTGATATATAGAACCCTCACTAGAGATACCAAGAACCCTCACTAGAAGATTGTGTCGGGCAGCATACCCTCACCTATAGCTCATCTCATAACGACCAGCGACTAGCAAAGCTGTGTCAGAGTATCGTGCACCAAGGTGTCGGGCGACATAGTGTTATCACCCAAGGCAACAGCAACAAAGCGTGCAGCAGCAAGGAACCGATATGTGACGGGGTGTCGGGCACCCAGCCCTATCGGGCAACGACCTATGTAGGGCTTAGCTGCAATGCCCGTCACAGGGTAGGGCTATCGGCCGATACAGAACCATTGTGACACCCGTCACAAACTGTTCAGCAATGTCTACATAACGATACTAACCACATCTAGGTCAGGTGCATGTGCGTGCAAGGTATACCACAAAGGAAACGTCTAAGAGACCTATCGTGCAACCAACTAAGCCAGGGCCTAACGGCCGTCACAGGGTAAGATGGAAGGTGTGACGCCCATCACAACAGGCATATCGCCCAAGAAGCTAGGTCAAGAGGGATGTCGTGCAGCACCTCTCCACACTCATAACGACCAAGATACTACTCACAAGGCCATCGTCTTCCTCAATCACAAAGGCACCCAAAACCCTAAAGGGTCAAGAACACAAGCTCTCCAAGAGACCCTAAACCACAAAGAGGATCGGCCAACATAGATACTTAAGCAAGGTGTAAAACTAACAACAACATATAAGCAAGATCATAGAAAAGGAGATAGTGTAGCTAGGGTTAGGAGTTATGTAACCCGCCTTAAGCAAGCTCCAAGATCCTAGATCCAAGCACCACTAAGCAAAGAAGAAGAGACTCCAAGGGATATCGACCACCAGGCTTGCTCCTTCAAGGGGATATCGGCCACCAACAAGCAAAGAGAGGGTTGTGTCATGCACACCAAGGTGGAGAAGAAAACTAAGGGACCAAAGGGACCCAAAGCAAGGAAAGGAACCACATATATAGAAGGAAAGGGAGGAGAAAACAAGGTAGAACCAAGCAAGGTGTCGCCTACCTAGGGACACTTGTCCTAGTGCACGATCCACCACTCTAGCAAGCTCTAAACACATGTCCAAGGTCATTGCCATATGTGAGCATCATGCACCAAGTGTCCACTAGTGGTGACACAAACGAGGTTAAAGCTAGGTCAAAGATCATGGGCGATACAACAACCAGCACCATGGGCGACACACCTCACCCCCATGGGTGACACTCCTCACCCTTGGCCGATACACACCTCCCTTAGCCGATACAAGGCTCAACTCAACCAAAGCAAGGCACCTCAAGGCCCAACAAGCTCAACCAAGCCCAAAAGAACTCAAGCAACGAGCCCAAGCCTTCCTCTCTATACTAGAGGAAGCAAAGAGAGAGAGGAACATCTATAAGGTGGCAAACTTGCCCACAAACCCCAGACTTGGGTTATTTGCAAGTAGCACCTCCAACTCTCAATAAAGCACAACCAAACCCTAATCACCACTAAAGGTGATTAGCAAGCACCAAAGCAACAAGGTTAAGCAAAACAAATAGGGTAAATCGTAAACGAAGGTCAGGGTCCTTACAAGCTAACCCCCTTCAAGGGATTTCGTCCCCGAAATCTGAAGAGAAAAGCGAGGGATACTTCCTCCTTATCTCTTCCTCAAGCTCCCACGTGGCTTCCTCAATGCCACGATAATGCCAAAGA
Source organism: Alisma plantago-aquatica (assembly GCA_963693085.1). Classification (NCBI taxonomy): domain Eukaryota; kingdom Viridiplantae; phylum Streptophyta; class Magnoliopsida; order Alismatales; family Alismataceae; genus Alisma; species Alisma plantago-aquatica. The sequence continues at coordinate 1,132,923,912 of OY856411.1, read as the reverse complement.
ACCTTCACAAGAACCAGGTCCTTCCTTTTCATCTTCTTGACCCTTCTGCCAAGGATCGCCACAGGACCTTCCTCGTAGGTCACATCTTCATCAAGCTCAACCTCAACTGGATGTATCACTGTTCCCAAATCTGGATGACTTTTCTTCAGCTTACTGACATGGAATACTGGATGTAACATGTGCAACTCTGGAGGCAACTCTAACTCATAAGCTACTTTGCCAACACGTGCTATGACTGAGTAAGGCCCCATATACCTAGGTGCTAACTTACCCTTTCGACCAAACCTTAGCACACCTTTCCATGGCGAGACCTTAATATACACTTTGTCTCCTACCTGGAACTCCAAAGGTCTTCGTCGATTGTCTGCATAAGACTTTTGCCTGTCCTGTGCCACTTTCAACTATTGTTGTATCACTTTGATATTTTCTGTTGTCTGCTATACTAATTCAGGACCCAAGAGCTGATACTCACCAGACTCATACCAACACAAAGGAGATCTGCACTTCCTTCCATACAAAGCTTCATAAGGAGCCATGTCAATGCTTTGCTGATAACTGTTGTTGTAGGAAAACTCTATCAAACTAAGATGTACATCCCAGTTGCCTAGAAACTGCAAAACACAAGCTCGAAGGAGATCTTCCAAAGTCTGAATAGTCCTTTCAGACTATCCATCTGTCTGCGGGTGAAAAGCGGTACTAAACCTCAACTGTGTTCCCAACGCTTTGTGCAACTGCTCCCAGAAACGACTTGTAAACTGAGGACCTCTGTCAGAAACTATCGTTGCTGGCACACCATGTAAACGTACTATCTCATCCACATATACTCGAGCGAGTTTCTCAGCTATATATGTCGTCTTCACTGGTAGGAAATGGGCAGACTTTGTCAATCTGTCCACTATCACCCAAATGGAATCATGATTCCTAGTTGTCCTGGGTAGACCAACTACAAAATCCATGGTTATATGATCCCATTGCCACTGCGGTATCGACAAGGGTTGCAACGTACCTGCCAGCTTCTAGTGTTCAGCCTTGACTTGCTGACAAACTGCACATCTAGCCACGAACTCGGCTACATATTTCTTCAAACCGGGCCACCAATACAAGTCCTTCAGACTATGATACATCTTGGTGACACCTGGATGCATAGCATACATTGATGTGTGTGCTTCCTCGAGCACCAACATCCTCATGTCAACAACATCTGGAACCACCATCCTATCACGAAAGCAAACCAATCCATCCTCAGTTTCATGGAACCCATCACGCTTTTCACTGCCGAACTCTGATCTGATCAACTGTACCACATCATCTGTCTACTGTGCATCTTTGATATGTTGTCTCAGTGTAGGCTTGACTTGTATCTGAGCTAAAAGTCCAGCTAGCAAGGAAACTTCCATTACCACATCCATATGTAGCAAAGAAACAAACATATCCCTCCTATGGCATACCAGAGAACTCAATTGTGCCTTCTTTGAAGAAAGAGAAGAAGACTTTCTTCTAAGTGCATCATCTACCACATTCGCCTTACTAGGATGATACTCGATAGTGCAGTTGTAATCATTGATCAACTCCATCCATCGGCGTTGTCGCATGTTCAACTCATGCTGTGAAAAGATGTACTTCAGATTCTTATGATCCGTAAAGATTTGACACACTTCCCCATACATATAGTGTCTCCAAATATTTAATGCATGAACCACTGCCGCCAACTCCAAGTCATGAGTCTGATAGTTCTCCTCGTGTTTCTTAAGTTGTCGTGAAGCAAAAGAAACCCCATCATATTCCTGCATTAGCATACAACCTAAACCTTTCTTGGAAGCATCACAGAAAACAACATAGCCCTTCCCAGGCTCTGGGAGGATCAACACTGGAGCACTGGTCAGCTTTTCCTTCAAACTCTGGAAAGCTTGCTGACATCGATCATCCCAAACGAAAGGTACATCCTTCCTAGTCAACCTTGTCATCGGTAACGCAATCGCACTGAAGTCCTTGATAAACCTCGGGTAGTATCCTGCTAAACCCAGAAAACTACGAACTTCTGTCGGCGTCTTCGAATGCTCTCAATCTGCAATGGACTCTACCTTCTTCGGATCTACTTTGACTCCTTCTGCAGATATCACATGACCCAATAAAGTCACTTCTTCCAACCAGAACTCGCACTTGCTGAACTTGGCATACAACTGATGTTGGAGAAGAAGAGTCAACGCTCGTCTAAGATGTTGCTCATGCTCTAGCCTGTCCCGACTGTAGATCAAGATATCATCTATAAAGACTACAACAAACTGATCTAGGACGGACGGAACACTCTGTTCATCAGGTCCATGAAAGCAACAGGTGCATTGGTTAGCCCAAACGGCATAACCACAAACTCAAAGTGACCATACCTCGTCCTGAAAGCTGACTTTGGTATGTCATCCACCTTAATCCTCAACTGATGATATCCGGACCGTAGATCGATCTTTGAAAACACTGTAGCACCACGCAACTGATCAAATAGATCGTCTATTCTCGATAACGGGTACTTGTTCTTGATCGCGGCCTTGTTCAACTGTCGGTAGTCTATACACAACCGCATCGAACCATCCTTCTTCTTGACGAACAACACGGGAGCACCCCAAGGCGACGTACTCGGTCTGATGAAACCTTTGTCCAGCAACTCTAGCAACTGCTTCTTAAGCTCTGCCATCTCTACTGGAGCCATCCTGTACGGTGTCTGTGCAACTGGTTGAGTTCCTGGAACCAGATTGATCTCAAAATCAATCTCTCAGGGTGGAGGAACACCAGGAAACTCTTCCGGAAACACATCTGCAAACTCTTAGACAACTGGCCCTTCTTCAGGGATAAGACCTTTCTCCTTGGTCTCCACAACGGTATCCACCACATGAGCTAAGAACACCTCACATCCCTATCATAGCAACTTCTCTGCCACCATAGCTGAGACTAGACACGTCGGAAGAATCTTCCTATCTCCCTGGAAGATCCACTTCTCTTCAGCATCATCAAACACTACCTGCTTCAAACCACAGTCCAAAACAACCTTATACCTCTCTAAGGTATCCATCCCGAGGATAACATCAAAACCATGCATATCATGCGATATGAGATCCACTTGAATGTGGTGTCCCGGGAAAGACAAGACACAAGATGGACACTCTTCTCGAAGCATCGAGGAACCATCAAGAGGGGTTTCTAACAACAAACTATCTTTCTTACAGCTAATAGGTAAACGACAGTTCTCAAGCATACTATAGGCGATAAAAGAGTGTGTAGCACCCAGGTCAACCAGAATAGAGATAGAGCAAAAAGAAGACATATCAGAATGAAATAACTCCATCTGACATGTCACTACTCGTGGGTTGACTATCGCCTCTGGCTGATTCATAGCATAGAATCGAGTCGTTGCTTACTGTCCACGAACTCTGCTTCCTTGAACAGACAAACCCGCCTGAGACGCTTGACCGCGTCCCCGTCCTCTACTACCACTGTGCTGCTGTCGATCTGACCCTTGAAGATTCTGCCTCGGCTGCTGTGTCACTTCAACATCTCTATTCGGGCAATTGAGCCTGAAATGCCCGACTTGTCCACAAAGATGGCATGACATGTCCTCAAACCGTGGCCTAGCTGGCCCTGTCACTGCCACAGAAGCCGTACTGTGTGCCTTAGATGGTGAAGAAACATAACCTCTTCCCCTACTCGGAGACCACTGAGACGGTACACCAGAACTTCTCATTGTTGACGGTGCCACAAACCTCAACTTCTTGAAGCCACCAAACCACTGACCCTGAATCTGAGCAGGTCTCTTTTTAGCCATAGACTCTCTCTTCTCCCTTACTGACTGTTCGATCTTTCAGACAGATTCCACAAACGTAGCAAACCGCTCTCGATTCTCCAACGCAGACACAGGTGTTGTCATCTCAGAACTCAGACCCTTCTCAAAACGTCTAATCCGCTCCTCATCTGTCGCCGCCATATGAACACAAAACCTCAGCAGATCCATAAACTTGGCTTCATACTCGGTGATGTTCATCGTTCCTTGCCGCAGGCTCTTAAAATGACTGATTTTCTCATCCAGATACATCTTCAGGAAGTATTTGTAGATGAACTCGTGCCAGAAAACTTCCCAACCGATCACCTTGCCAGGCCACTTCTCTTCCTCGATGGTCCACCAGTGACCAGCACTACCTTTCAGGAGGTAGACAGCATGCTTTACTTTGTCTTCTTCGGGGATGTCAAGGATCCGGAAAGCCTTCTGAAAACTTGTCAGCCACAGATCTGCATCTGCTGGATCAGCCGTTCCAGCATAGTCCGAAGCTCCGACTCGGCGAAACTGCTCGAAGGTCTTCCCAATACACGATGCTTCTCCATGGGGAGCATGTGCTCTCAGAGGAGACACTGGTAATCGCTCCACCATGAGATTCATCATAGCCATCATCTGCCCTAAAATCTGTTGGTAGGCAGGGTGTTCAAGAATGGTTGGGTTAGGTTGGGGGACCTCAGGCACCCGATCTCCATGTGCCTGCTCAAAAGCTCCATCAACTGATGCAGCATCATTGTGCTCATCAGCATGTTCTTCATGGTTTCCAGACATCTTGGTTTTTCTTCCACTGAGGCAGAAGATAATTATGAGAAAATCTGGAAAACGCACAAGAACAAATGCAACCTAGTCCTAAATCCCTGTAGACTCAGTGAACCTAGGGCTTTGATACCAAAACTTGTGGCAACACATCCCACTATCACACAGACAGTGAGGTATTACGCGAAAATGTGCAGAAATCACCATAACCACAGATTACCAAAAACACGGGTTAATTAAAACCGATTGCAGAAAGTGGATAAACTAAGAAACTATTACATTTCAGTCCACATCCTGCAAGAAAATAGGTTATATAAGCATATACAAGCCTTGAAACCTGTCCCCAATTTAGAGCAATAGTTGTCTGATCATAACATGAGTCCATCACCTATTTATATGTACATAAAGGCCCACATCCGTACAGCAGCAGGATATACAAAAACATCTACAGCTACACATCGTGAAACAACGTCAAACGCTCCCAAGGACCTGAGAGTACAGGGATGACTCTAAGACTCTACTACAAAACATCCAAAACAGCAGCATATCCACCGCTTGCCTTCTACTGCTCTTCTTGCTGCTCGGCCGCAACCCGGTGACCACCACCATGTCTAGCTCGACCACCTAAAAAAAAGGGTGTAAACCAGTGGAGTGAGACAATTGAACATTGTCCCAATGAAAAACATAAATCCCCGCCGCAACTATAGAACCTCAGAAAGATAAAGTTATAACAATAGCAACCTGATAAGAGGTATAACAAGAGCAGTTTATGTAAAGCAAAGCTATTCTTACCGACCAACTTACCGAATGTACAGAAGGCATATCACCAATATTTCTCAAAGGAACATTCTTATCAAGATAAGATATATTGCCACATAACATGAGGAACATATAAGTAACTGCAAGATATAGCAAGATTAATTATGCAAGCAAGGCCTCAAGCAATGTTTCATGTTTAACTTAAGCAGTAAATACTATTCGGCTGGATTACGTATTATTATTATTATGCCCTGAGGAAGTGAGCCGTACCGCTCAGATCCAACCGACGGCTGCGAAACTCGGAGCCCGTGCCATACAAGGTCAATGGAAGAGCCGGACTCTACGACCTCTCACCTCGTGGTCAGTGCATGAGTACAACACAAGTAGGACTGTAGTTTCATGCTGAAGTGGTCTTAGCCACAAGGTCAGGCTACCCTCTGCCTACCCCACCTCGGTACAGGTCTCGGCACTAGTGAAACTGAGCCACGGGCCTATTCACCGTGCTCTGAGCCATGAACGCATTCATGCTCCTCATATCACATATCCTGAGCCATGGGCCTGTTCACCATGCTCTTATCACAATTGGGCTACGGGCCTGAATCCGCACCCTGTAGTCTACAACCGAAGTTGCACTCTTACCTCCACACTTTAGGCTAGGAGCAACCTCGCATATTCAACAATATGCGCTCTGGGTTAACCCGTATGAGAACCCATTTCACCATCACCAAATTTCTGACGATGATGGATCTATGGCCAGGGAAACTACATGATATATTTCACTGTGAATATTTAGTATCTTTTATATGGATTGCAAGATTCAACCAACTTGTATAACATGCAATTATAATAGAAGTAAACAATATAAAACTCAACAATTTGCTTTTACTACAATTCACATCAAACAGATCCATCACAAGGATCCAACATCACATGTTATCACTTGGCCTCTTGCCAATCATCCAGATCCATCACAAGGATCACGACATACCATGGGATCTCAATCCCTTATCACATAGAGCCATTGCCTCTTAAGGCTTACCTCATCCTCATCATAGAATAGGAATCAGATTATACATGTTATCTCAGTATCAAGAGTAACTATCAAAGTAGTGTTACTCATCACATATACCCCATAGCCCTTTTTCTTGGCTATGTTTCACCTGCATGGTTAGTACACAATAATCAAAGGTTTAACAGAGAGACCATGCTATCAATGTAAGGTTACATCAATGGTCAGTTAAGCTTCCTTAATCATGCATCAACTTATGGTCATATGCATAAGGTACATTATTAAACAATCCACATTACATGCTCATTATTATCCTTAGCATTATAAGATAATCAAGATGACCAAAATCGTGTGTATAGCAATATCAAGGGTAAATGAACAAGCTTTACCATAGGGAATACTAATAAGCATGCACAATTGTCACCATCATTTTAAACAAGCACATTGTCATCATATCGGCCTTCCGTGATATGTAGAACCCTCACTAGAGATACCAAGAACCCTCACTAGAAGATTGTGTCGGGCAGCATGCCCTCACCTATAGCTCATCTCATAACGACCAGTGACCAGCAACGCTGCATCAGAGTGTCGTGCACCAAGGTGTCGGGCGACATAGCGTTATCACCCAAGGCAACAACAACAAAGCGTGCAGCAGCAAGGAACCAACATGTGACGGGGTGTCGGGCACCCAGCCCTATCGGGCAACGACCTATGTTGGGCTCAGCTGCAATGCCCGTCATAGGGTAGGGCTATCAGCCGATACAGAACCATTGTGACGCCCATCACAAACTGCTCAGCAACGTCTACATAACGATACTAACCACATCTAGGTCAGGTGCATGTGCGTGCAAGGTATACCACAAAGCCAACGTCTAAGAGACCTATCGTGCAACCAACTAAGCCAGGGCCTAACAGCCGTCACAGGGTAAGATGGAAGGTGTGATGCCCGTCACAACAGGCCTATCGCCCAAGAAGCTAGGTCAAGAGGGCTATCGTGCAGCACCTCTCCACACTCATAACGACTAAGATAATACTCACAAGGTCATCATCTTCCTCAAGCACAAAGGCACCCAAAACCCTAAAGGGTCGAGAACACAAGTTCTCCAAGAGACCCTAAACTACAAAGAGGATCGTCCAACATGGATACTTAAGCAAGGTGTAAAACTAACAACAACATATAAGCAAGATCATAGAAAAGGAGATAGTGTAGCTAGGGTTAGGAGTTATGTAACCCACCTTGAGCAAGCTCCAAGCTCCTAGCTCCAAGCACCACTAAACAAAGAAGAAGAGACTCCAAGGGATATTGGCCACCAGGCTTGCTCCTTCAAGGGGATATCGGCCACCAACAAGCAAAGAGAGGGTTGTGTCATGCACATCAAGGTGGAGAAGAAAACTAAGGGACAAAAGGGACCCAAAGCAAGGAAAGGAACCACATATATAGAAGGAAAGGGAGGAGAAAACAAGGTAGAACCAAGCAAGGTGTCGCCTACCTAGGGACACTTGTCCTAGTGCACGATCCACCACTCTAGCAAGCTCTAAACACATGTCCAAGGTCATTGCCATATGTGAGCATCATGCACCAAGTGTCCACTAGTGGTGACACAAACGAGGTCAAAGCTAGGTCAAAGATCATGGGCGACACAACAACCAGCACCATGGGCGACACACCTCACCCCCATGGGCGAAACTCCTCACCCTTGGCCGATACACACCTCCCTTAGCCGATACAAGGCTCAACTCAACCAAAGCAAGGCACTTCAAGGCCCAACAAGCTCAACCAAGCCCAAAGAACTCAAGCAACGAGCCCAAGCCTTCCTCTCTATACTAGAGGAAGCAAAGAGAGAGAGGAACATCTACAAGGTGGAAAACTTGCCCACAAACCCCAGACTTGGGTTATTTGCATGTAGCACCTCCAACTCTCAACAAAGCACAACCAAACCCTAATCACCACTAAAGGTGATTAGCAAGCACCAAAGCAACAGGGTTAAGAAAAACAAACAGGGTAAACCCTAAACGAAGGTCAGGGTCCTTATAATCATGATATCAAAAATTACTTCCATGGAAAACTGGTCTCGAACCTACTGGGGTTTACACACAATCATTGCTCATCTCCTCTGGGTCTATAGGGTACCGACACTTTTGGGGTCATCCCTCTTCCCTCATGCATCCACAGAGTGCCCTACTCATCTGCCCTTTGGGTCCCAGGAGTTCATGAAGGTGATTAATCTCCTAACCCATGGCCCTCAGACAATGATAGTTGTTACCTCCCGACCCTATGGTCATGTGCAACTTAGGGAATTAGGCAACTCCTACTTCCATTAGTCTTATCCCTACCTGACCCTAGGATAGATTTAGGATTCTATTATAGTACATGTATATCTTAGAACCTTACCCAAGCCTTCATCATCTCTCTCTCTCTCTGCATTCATGGGCTGAATTCCATCCTTTCATTGGGTCATGGCAACCTTCCTACCTTGGTCAGGCCCCATATCAGTTACCTCCATGGTAACACATCCACATGCACTTAGAGATGATTATCTATGGGTCTACAGGTTCATTCTCATACCATGTGCTTTTCACTTATCTTCTCACGATCCCATGAGACCTCTTCAGATTTCCACAAAACCGATAAAATGGTACACACCCTACCAAAGGGTTCCTCTCCCAGGATGGGAGCAAACTACAACTCTTGACAACAACATCACAAACATCCCTAGGGTTTATATTCACATGAGCATGCTTAACCCAACAACCACTAAGGCACAGACAGACCACCTACTAAACCATGATAGATCGTACTTGTTCTCATACTCAACATTAGACCAACTTAGTTGTGAGGGGTTCATAAAACATACATTTAACTTAAGGGGTTTCCTTTTCTCTGCACATGAGGAGTACCATGCTCGAAACTATAGAGACTCAAATCTCATCATGAGCATCGGGTACACTACTTCCCCTCTTAGGCCTAAGAACCATAGATTCATTTCTTTATGCCACAGCTATCCAACTACATGCTCAACCTTTAACCACAAACCAAGCATGTCCAAGGTATATCATGCGCTTCCCATGATCCTTTTATTCGAGCAACACTTCAAAGTTGAGTCCCCCTCAAGGAAAGACAACAAGGTACCAGGCCTCACAACCTGTTACTAAACCTCTTCATGGTTAGAGGAACTCTTCTTCTCATATATACCTTAGGTACGGAAGTACCAACATACTCATCCTCTCTCTAGGGTTTGGTCCATCTCATGGCAACCAAGACATCATCAGCCTCCAGGGATCAAGCATGAGGCACAAACATCCACTTAGGTCACATCATCCTCAACTCCCCACATTTCCTCATATCTCAGAGTCTAAGCTTCAAACCTTCTTGCTTGGGTCCTGCTCTCTCTCTAGAGCTAACTCCCCAACCATCCTTACTACTAGAGGTCCTCTCTCCATGAAGGATCAAGCTCACAAGCATACCTCTACGTGGGTGAAGACTATGTTCAAACGTATGTTTGCTTGAGTCTATTCATAGCTCTTTATGCTTATCTCATAAGCTATCCATCATACTTACTGGTTAGGGTTTCAACCTACTGCCGTATCGCTAATGTACTCTGGGTGCATGTTATCCCCTACTTGCATAAGCCCATAGGGTTTCTATAGGTTCTTCACTAATCTCATCAATGAAGGAGCTATCCTTCACTTCTAACATGCATGATCCTTTCCAGGGTTGGGTCACCAAAGGTACTAGGTTATCTAACCTCTCATGGCTCGTATGGCTTCCCAAGGTGTGTCCATCCAAACACTTGGTCAACCATGACATCTAACTCATCATGTCATCTCTCTCTCTAACCTTCACTTAGGGTAAGGGTTTACATCATCCTCAGAGGATATGCCAACATGCACGATCCTTTCCAGGGTTGGGTCACCAAAGGTACTAGGTTATCTAACCTCTCATGGCTTGTGTGGCTTCCCAAGGCGTGTCCATCCAAACACTTGGTCAACCATGACATCTAACTCATCATGTCATCTCTCTCTCTAACCTTCACTTAGGGTTAGGGTTTACATCATCCTTAGAGGATATGCCATGTCTCTACTTTTAATGGAGATCTCTACCTTTAAGTCTAACTCTCTCTTTACTTATCCTCCTAACAAGAAGGTCTAGCCTCAGGTCTCTCCTGAGGGCATGACAACTTATGTCATATGACCTAAGCATGTATCTATTCCTTTACGCTTAATCTACTAAGCTTATGTCCATGACATCTTATTTACATACTTTTCATAAATTTGGTGGAGGATTCCTTAAACCTTATCAACCCATACCTCAAGAGGGTGAGGAAAAGAGAGAAAACCCTAATCCTTATAATCCTTAATAGAATTTGAGGTGAGAAAGGATGAACAAGATGAGAGAGTCCTAAAGGTATCTTATTTCGAGTCAAATCTTGAGACATTGGCCAGGCAGTCACACTAATCTGGGAGTCCTCGTATTCTGACTAGCGGTGCAGAGGAAAATCTTGCCAACCCCCAGATGTGATCCTTTTCTAGACACCTCTGTCTTTCGGAAATTCCTCTAATAACTCCCTTGGGTTCTACAGAGTTTGTAAGATTTAATAATTATTATAGATTAAATGAGGAACCTATGCTCTGATACCAAATGTAACGACCCCGCCTCCCGGTAACCCCCAATTAAGGGAGACCAACATGTCAGAGCCATTATCCCAATTAACAGGATCAAAGGTTTGACAAATAATCAATAATAATTATCAAATTTCAACAACTAAATTGAAAACTGGTATAAAATAAAACCTTGCATACCTTTTTAAAACTTTGGTAAGCTATTCTATCCACAGCCTGGATTCAATCTATCTAATCCTCCTTGCACTTTATTTCTTATTTCCATAATGTGTCACTTTACTATTTGTTCTTTCAATTGTTGTACCTAAAACGCTGACAAACAAAACGTCGGTCAGCATATAGGAATATGTTGGTATGTGGGAACAACCAAAAATTCACAAATAAGGCTAACAATTTATTTATCACAATCAGGGTAATTTAGCAAACCAATTTACATTTTCAATGTGTCATTCTCCACCGCTTTTGCCCTAACCCTGGAATACCCCTCTAGGGTTTCTCTTTTGCCATTGAGTTAAGGCCACCTTCTCAATCCCGAGCTTGGTTCCTGGGGGTCATCTCTCATGGTTCCGCATAGTCATTCAACATAGACCACCTTCTCATTCCCGAGCTTGGTGTCTGGGGTCACCTCTCATCATGCCCATTAGTCTACCCTCTTGGGCCTGACCTTTATGGCATCTTCCATCAGGGTGGCATGTAGGTGTGAGAATACACATGTGTTTCTAATTGTGATAACCATAGTGACTTTATAATTGAATTATGAACATCCAAATTGTTTAGTTTCAATCAATGTGATTAACCATCCGGGAAACCTTCGGGAGAACTAATGTGATTAATCATAATTAACCACATACATGTCAAGCTATCTTGAATGCAGAATTAATCCAAACAAGTAGGAAATCCAGATTCAAGCAAGTAAGCACACAATTTGGCCCTGAAATATACATCCACTATAATCTATCATTGATCATGGTAACCAAGTCTAGTAGGCCTAATCGTGCCCTAGGGTTACTAGCCCTTTTTAAGGTTTTGACCATAATTAGGGTTTCATTTCCTTTTTACCACTTTTATTTTACTTTTATCAAAATATCCATCAAACCCTAATTATCTTATCTTATTTTCCATTAAGATCCTTAAGATCAGGTTTGGACCACAAAACCCTAATTTTCGAATTACTATATCTTTTCTTCCCTTTTTCCTCACTTTAGGGTTTCTAAGGGTACTAATTACATTATTAGGTTTAAAACCCTAATTCTTGTAATTCCCTTTTCAAAATAGGTTAATATCCATCAATATCATTACACCAGTTAATAGTGCTTGAATTTATTCACATGTAAGATTAAATCTATTCTTTATCAACAACTAGGGTTTCTAACCACAAATTATTACTTTTTCCTCAAAATAAAACACTTTTACAAAAGTGTACTGATTTAGGCTTCCAAACATTTTTAGTGTATCCCTCGTATTTTTATGATCATTTTTCATGTATTAACTTTCCTCATCCGAGTTTTCTATCAAAAGGTATGATTTTAACAAGAAAATTCCTTTTTCTAGTTTATTTACTAATTCTAGAAAAACATGGGTCGTCCGATCCATGGTACGCTGATCCACTCAGGATCCAGCGACCAGGAATTTTCACGCCTATTTGATCAAACATGAGTCAAAGGATGGAAACACCCTTACCTGCTAAGAAGGCGCAGATGGGCAAGAGTGTAAAAGATCAAGGGGTCTTCGTCTTCAACCCTGCGCCAAGCACAGTAGATCCGGTGGTCAACTTGGGAGTTGACTCTGGGCTCTCGGCCACCTGCAGACATGCTAAACGGTGAGGGAGCTCTGTCTCCCTTCGTCAAAGTTGACTGCATGATCAATTCTCTCCAAGAACGTGTCGCAATGCCTTCTTACTCACCGGACTCTGGCGAGGCTAGCCAAGGGAACGGGGTACAGGTCAAGGTAAAATCAGCAATTGAAGGCACCAGATCGATCCTTGTGCTCTGCCACAGCGTTTGGACCAGCAAAAAGAGATGATGATACCCTTTATCATCGTCCCCTATATATAGGGTGGGAAGCAGGCTTACGAGATTTGGGCATTTCCTAGAACGTCGACCAAACCTAGTCAAATTACGGATGATCCTCTGTGGTTTCCCCTCCTGATTCCAAAGGGATCATCATCAAGCATGCACACTCCTTGTATCGTGAGAAATCTTGAGAGGAAAGATCCTCTATAAACCATAGAATCCCAGTCCCAGTGGGACTTAGACGATGAGCATCGCACGTTGGATCAAGATCTAACGGATCCCATTGCTCGCGATCAAACACAAAGGAAAGTATTTTTTCTAATTCAGAATAAATCCCAATTTGGCAATAACTTGGGAAATTTGTATCTCCTAAACCTTTACTCCTTTTTAACTCAAATTTTAAGGGAAGGATTGTCTTTACAATATCTAGCTTTGTACGAAATTTGGGAAACAAATTACAATGGATGAGAAGGCTTCCTTCTCTCCCAAGATATCTATTAATTAACTCAAAATTAATTAGTAATTCTTTTCCCTATGCCATTATCTTGTTGTTTTGGGTCCCTTGGACCTCAATAAATCCTAAAGGCATGAATTCCCATATTGGGGATATTCCTTAGCCTTTTACTTATCCTTTATCTATTTTCTCTTTCTTCTTATTCATTTCTTTAGTAAAATATCTCTTTTCAAGGATTTCTCTCTATCTTTCTTTTTATTTTCCTCATTGGCATCCCTTTTATCATTAGGAATCCTTTGGATATGAAAATCTATCAAGGACAACTCAATTATACTTATTTTCCATATTTAATCATTATTTTCAATTTCTTTCTTAATAAAGAAATATCTAATTGATCTTTTCTTATTGCTTTATCTTTGCAATTTTGGACTCCTTGGGACCCAAGGAACCCAAGAGGCACGAAATCCACCTTTGGATTATACTCTATTGCCTTCTAGAGGTTTCTACATTTTTTTTTCTCCATTTCTTATTAATAATGGAGTTTCTTTTGTCTTTTCCTTATTATTGGGCCCAATAGCCAATAAAGCCCACAAATAAATCAACAAGGATATTTTAAACAAAATTCATGCATTCCATCATTATTTGTTCATTTATCTTTATTATGGGAAATTACATTTCTCACCAAATGAACCCAAAAATTAAGGTTGTAACATCACATGTATAGGAAATTTGATGAGGATTGACATCATCTAAGATAATCGAACATTAATGCATTATTGTTGCATTCACTCAAGTAGTCCATTCAAAAAAGAGTTGACGATAAGGCTAAATATGGGAGCGGGAATAGTTAATACTATATAATCAAGCACTTTGGATGTCGGTCATTATGTTAGACAAATGTTGGCAAGTTTAACAAATATATGTTTGTTATTAGGTTTATTGAATGATGTTGTGTGGTTAACTAGGTTTGTCGTATGGTGGTTTATTGTTAACCATATGCTAGTTAAAGTATTAGTCAAATGTGAGTGACTTTGACAAACATACATTTGTTATTAGGTATGTCAAGTTATGATGTCTTAGTATGTGTTAGTTATTGTATTAGACGAATGTTGGTGAGTTTGACAAACATTCATTGGTTATTAGTTTCCCCTAATTGTATTGATTTGTATATCATATGATGTTTATTTTGTTAGTGGTATCCTCTTAGAGTTGTGCATACAAAGTTGTACATTGAATGTTGCTTATTTGTGTAGTCAAATGATGGTGACTTGTACACACAAAAGTCAATGCATTTCCTTCATATAGATATTGATGTACATGCAAAATTCCTTAGAAATATGTAGTTACCCAGACTCTCAAAAATTGGATCCTTCAGTAGATTGCGGTCAGTCCTCACTAGTTGAATTACCACCTTTTTATCAACTCCCTAGTATATCCCGGATGCATCCAACTACTATAAAAATTTTCTTTTGTCGCTTGTGAGTGTTCCATCATCAACAATATGAACATGCCACATTTTTTAGAATTGAGTTGGACGGATACCACCAGATATCCCAATACCAATCACCCCAGAAAGAATACTTCTTGGTAGAATTGAAAGAAGTATAGCTCTTAACAACTTGAAATACAACCTCATCAAAAACATCACGTAACTCTAATTATCATACTAGCTAACATCAGATTTATCCCAACAAGCAATCATCTTGAGGATGATACACCTCCTATGGTGAAAGTTGAAGCTGGAACAGAGATAGTGATATTGTTTCACATGGATATCAAATATTGCAAGAAATATGAGGAAACTTATGGAGACTTTATGAAGCATAAAGATAAGTTTTAGACTACTTAATTAATCACATTTATTGTGGCCAAAGTTGGAGTAAGAATCCATGTAATACATGTCACAAATATTTGGTATAATGTCGTACTCCTTCAAAACTTAGATTCTAGTTTTTCCCTTGAGAATTTGGGAATTATTATACAATTAAATTATAACCTATTGCATCAATATGAGAAATTTTGGTGTTGATAAATAGTAAATTAAATGCTTAATCATACAAATCTTGGTGAAAATATGTGGGAAAACTCACTCATGGGGTCCACTCGATGAAACATCTAATGTAAGACAATTTTTTGACACTGTCTCCGGCGACCTTAAGCTTCCGCCTATTGAGATAATGGACATCTGAGTCTCTGACCTCATCACGTAGTCACTTATTGTCATCTAGTGATCTAAGATGGTTCCCCAATAGCCTATGATACCCGTCAAAGAAGATGTTTTTGCAATTTCAAAAGAGATTTGTATCATATGAGTTACATTGTATAAATAAGAAAAAATATACAAGTAAAACTCTAATATGTCTTAGTAGGGTTCCAAGTCAGATAAATGATAGTCCTTTCTTTCTCATGTAGAATTAAACTTTTGAAGGGGTCACGCTCCACTGGTGCAGATTCATGTGGTGTAACCAGCTTCTACTTTTCTTTATAATTTTGGTCATCATCAACGGTCATATTCTACTTGTATGGTTGTTCTCAATCTATTATGAAGATGTCAGAGAAAATCAAGAGACGAGAGGAACACAAGGAGAGAGCATAAATTTTGCAATGGTTAGATCCACTAATAATTTGAGTTAATGATGAATGGGACAATGAATAAATAACACCATAGCATCATTCCTAAATAGGGTTTATGTGTAACCTCAATTATTTATTAATGCTAATAGATACTCAAGCTGTTAGTCTTTATGTTTCTTGAATAATGGGATTTATATTAACATCATAATTGTTTACAACAACATTGATTAGTAGTTCTACAATAAAAATTCGTCAGATGGTATGCGTTGATAAGAAGTTCTATAGTGAATGTTGGTTAATATATTAATTGAAAGCTAGTAATTAGTTCCACCAAATGTTGGTTATTAGGTCAATGGAAATCTAGTTATTAATTCCTCCAAATATTGGTTAGTAGTTAAATAAAAAATAGTTAAATAAAAAATAGTTAAATAAAAAGTAGTATTATAGATATTAATATGATGGTTATTTGTGAAGTCAGAAATTGATTACTTATTTCACAAACACATGTTAGTTTAGTTGTGACAACAACAATTACTTAATTGGGCCAACAAAAGCTAGTTATTATTTTAATAAATGATGGATAGTTGTACATAAAAGCTAGTTAGATAGACCACAATAAGCTAGTTAAGTGAACAAATAAAAGTCAGTTGGTTGGATATATGCACTATTATACTACTTCACAGTCAATTGTGCAGACATATGAGTCTACAAGGGGAATTCAAATTGTTCTTATGGAGTCTAGAAAGCCTTCGACAAAGAAGTGCACGCCATATGAATTACAGTTTAAATAATAATACATGTATTACTCACTATTCCTCCTAAGTAGAGTTCCACGCCAGACGACCGACCGCTCTTTCTTGCTCAGTTGGAAGTGATCCTCCAATGGAATCCATCTCCACCTACTCTACTTCGGAATGAGCTTCTTGGTCATCAGAGTTGAGTTGGGGATTTGATAGCTCTTGAGGCATTTGGAAGCATCAGAGGGGAGCAACAGTAGAGGATAGCATGAGAAGCTATGAAGAATATAAATATCGTTGGAGAATAGTAGTCGGATGAGAAAGGAAGTTGGAGACAAAAAAATAGAGACTGAATATTATAGCTTGTAGCCACCATTGGGTACACTATTGGAGAGATGTGTCTCCCTATTATAGAATGATAGTCCTGCATGTACACAAATTGTGACACGGTGATGCATGAATCGTGAGAGTGAAGTGAGGTGGAAAGACTTGGCCTATTGTACTTTTTTTGTTTTTTTTGAAAAATTGGCCTATTGTACTTGAATGAAGTATTTGTGTCTGAAAATACTCATCGCGGATTAGACAGAAAGCATGCTAGCAGATGGTTAGGATCATGTCCTATACATCCCGAAAAAGCCGGTATTATACAATGTGTCCTATATTTATTATATAAGACATCCTATCTCAATATTTTATTTTCTTCTCACTCCTCTCTAAAACCCAACCTCCTAAAAAATAAAAAATAATAAAAACGTCACGTATTCACTATAACACAATTCTATTAGATCCTCTATAGGACATGTCCTATATAATAATCGTCTCTCATGACCTTTGAATATAAGACTTAATGTTCCACATGACGTGGACCCCAACCCCACATAAAACCTGACTGTTAATATGCTCTGAAACAATGTAACCCAGACGTAGGTACGTTGGGCGGACATAACAACCCAGCTTCATTAAGTAGTAAAGTAGTCGACCCTTGATTTTGATATGCAGCACCCTAGCGTTCACATTTCAGCAGCGGTGCACTGTTCAAAATCAACTCCCATATTCAAACACAAACGAGAAAGCCGTTGGCCCACTCAACCATTGATAGTTGTTACTAATTGTTTTCAAAATGGAAATTCAGTAGACAAAGCCAGATTATTGAGATACGTTCCTGTCCCTCGGGAGAGCTAAGATGCATGCCGCTGAACTCGTTGAACTACCCAGCTAGCTGAAGCTGCCGCCCCTCATCCCAACGCGACCATATATAGTAGAACCATGAACCTGGGTGCACCATCAGCATTTACAACAGAACTTGCAACCCCGGCACCGCTCTCAAGTTACGTAGGTGTGCAACTGCAGTCAGCAACAGAAGCCAGAGGAAGAGCAAGCCGGTTGTCGATTATCATGGATTGCCGCGGCAGGATGACCACAGCACGGGGCGTTGCCTTCTCCACCGCCTTCCTCTTTGCTCTTATCAGCTGCTGGCATGGATCCACAGTGTCGGGGATGCGGGTGCCAGCTTTGATTGCTTTCGGAGATTCGATCGTGGACACGGGCAACAACGACAAGCTTGCCACCGTCGTCCGCTGCGACTTCCCACCCTACGGCAGGGACTTCGCGGACCAGAGAGCCACGGGAAGATTCAGCAACGGCCTTGTCCCTGCGGACATGATAGGTACATAATACGTACAAAAGTGTCAGCTTTCCTTTATTTTTTAAGATTTGTACAATCGATGTATATGTATGCACCTCTAAAACTGCATCCACTTCCGCGCACATACAGCTTCGGCCCTAGGGATCAAGTCTCTTCTACCTCCTTATCTTAACACCACCGACATGGACGAGTTGCTCACTGGCGTCAGCTTCGCCTCCGGCGGGTCGGGCTATGACCCACTCACTGCGCAAACGCTGGTAAAATCTATATCATGAACATCTATCGATCAGTCACCTACCTTACCTTTCAGCTTCTCGACTCTCTCAATCACATGCATATAATAATTATGTAATTTATGTATTATTACTAAACGATGTGGTCATCATATGGTCAGGGGCTGCTGTCAATGGACCAACAGCTGAACTTGTTCCAGCAATACAAAGCCAAGATCACATCCTTCGCAGGACCCGAAGGAGCCAACTGGATAATCTCCGACGCGCTCTACGTCATAACCGGCGGGAACAACGACATCATCAACACCTTCTACACAATCGGCCTCCGCAAGCCCCAGTACACCATCTTCGAGTACACCGACTTCCTGGTCACCTCCGCATCGAAGTTCGTACAAAGCCTCTACAAGCTCGGCGCAAGGAGGATGGGCGTGTTGAGCCTACCGCCTCTGGGGTGCCTCCCCTTCACCCGGTCGATGGGCGGCGGATCCGCCAGGGGTTGCGTCGAGGAATACAACCGTGCGGCGCTCCTGTTCAACGGGAAGATGCAGAAGGAGCTCCTCAGGCTCAACGGGACTCTGGACGGTACTGAAATCTCATTCATCGACACCTACGACACCATGCTCGACCTTGTGCAGAACCCTGGGAACTACGGGTTCGATGAGGCAACCAAAGGGTGTTGTGGGTCGGGGCAGTACGAGATGGCCATCCTCTGCAACAACCTCACCTCCAATACCTGCCCTGACGACACCAAGTACGTATTCTGGGACAGCTTCCACCCAACCGAACGAGCTTATGAGATCATGCTCGCCAAAGTTGGACAAAAGTACCTGCCGCTCTTCATGTGACCGGCTGCCTGGTGGTTTATTGCGTAGAGTTATTTCCCAGATTGTTTCCATCCCTCCCTTGGTGTCCTAATTCATATCCGGTTTACCGTCCAAGGATACGCCTATTTGCCTTTGCGCGTTTGTTGATGGTATTTAAATATGTATGAGAAAAAAAATTTAATTTATTTCAATGAGAAAGAAATTAGCTGCAATGTTATTACGATTGGTGATGAATTACTACTCAAGGATCTCAAATACTCCTTGCAGACTTGCAATGATGTTTATGTTGTTGTCAAAGATGACTGTGTGTGGTATTTCTTACCGGCTTATGATGCTATTTTTAAGGAACATATTGAGTTGAGGTGTTAGTGATGGAGACGGTTCTCACCCCTTTGATGAAGTAGACAATTGTAACTAGAATAGAACAGTTCCCATTCATTGCTTGCGGGTGTATCTTTCAGATCGTACTGATTCCCCCAAGAAGAGAAGGGCCAAAGGGCCATATTATATAGATTATCTACTGCTGCATAAATGTAGTCATCATGGATCTGACATGCTCAGCATTTGCAAATGTATTGGCAACAATTTGACTCCATGGTGTTTCAATGGTATCATAGAAGTTGTATCCTCTTTATAAGCATGACTCCACTCATGTGTGTGCCACATGATCCTCCACACGGACTTTTTTCATGAGATCTTCAGCCTCAGTCTTGTCCAACCTAAGGAGGGTTTGATCTTAAAATCAATGATATAGTGTCCTACTCCTAGGACATTTTCTTCGTTATGGGTATTATTGAACCATGAGGCAAGTTTGTGCAAAGCGTGGGCAAAGGTGTTGTGCTCTTATTTTTTAAAGTTGAAGGAGATTTGTTTCAAATCTCAATCAAGATAGCACAATTGGTCCTGATAAGGGATCATATTTCGTGGCAGATTCTCGAGTTGTTTTTTTACTTCAGAGATCATAAGTAGAGAGTCCTCATAGACTTGAAGATGGAATGTCCCTTGCTTCTTGAGAATTTGAAGTCTCACGATACATGCTTTGTATTCATCCACATTGTTAGTGGCATTGAACTCTGGTCATCCTTCCACATGTTGTAATTCACCATTTGATCCTTGAGGATGACTCTAATTTTAATTCCTTTGTGATTGACATCGATGTTAAAGAAGATTGCCCACGATTATGGATCTAATCACTACTACAGAACAAGCATTTAGCGTCAATTAATTAAGGCATTTAGTGTTGGTTTCCAAGTGACACCCAAGTGGGCACCGCTAAAGGTGGACCCGTTCGGCGTCAGTTCCCTAACCGACGCCAAAACGCTTCCCGCCACCGAAAACGCACCAGCAAAGGGACTATAGGTGTCGGTTATTTATAAAAATCGACACTATAGAGTGGTTACAGACGTCGTTATTAAAAGAACTGACGTCATTACCCTTCCCACCATCAATAAAGCGTCAGCAAGGGCACTATCGGCATAGTTCTTGTATATAACGACACTATATCTTGATAAAGTCGACGGTTTTATGCAAATAACCGACGCCATATCACTGCCGGTACGGCCATATTGACCAACACGGCCGTGCTTATAGACATCGGTTTTTACCGACAACCGACACCAGGACGGGATAAAGACGTTGGTTTTTTTCTAAAAATCGACGTCGTATGATTTTGGTGTCGGTTGTTTATAAACAACTGACGCCTGTTTGCTTTTTTTTCTTATCAGTTTGCATGCTTGTTGTATGGCTGGTCAGTAGGATGCAAAACCTGCAGTTCAGTTCTGAACTGTAGGTTTACAATATCCATTGATATCAACCATACAGCATGCCACAAACCTACAAAGTTATTCACATTCAGACACATGTATTGATCAGATACATGTAGAAACCTGCAAATCAGTTCCATTCATTTCATCTTTTTCACATTCAGATACATGTAGAAATATTCATGTATTGATTAGAAAAAGTCGTACACATTCACATTCATACATATGACAATTCATAAAAAGTCATTCACATTAACACAAAAATAATTATGAGAACAAAGTTAATTTTTACTCATCATTGTCATCATTGTCAATAAAATTATATTTAAAAATTCTCACTCTTTGTAGGGATTTTTCCCATTCTTCTCTTACAGCATCTAATTCATCTCTCGTATAGGGAGTATGTACATCTAATAGCTTTTCACATGTGCTGAAGTCAGCAATTTTAAAGACCTGCAAAGAGAATGATGTATATATATAATTAATAATATATAATAATATTGATATATTTCATATTATCTAATGAGACTATGTATAATACATGTTGTATCGTATCGATTTTCATTACGGCATGTTTGATGATTAGGTCCATAAATCGCATCACATAGTATGCACATGCCCAGCCGTTGTCTTGTGTAGCACACTATAAATTGAAACATACAAAATATTCAAAAATACAAATAAGCATAGTTCACATAAATAATATATACATTGGAGTCAGGAAATTACTTTCACATTCTCCCAAATTAGTGAAAGATTATTTTTCCTGAGGACCTTTCCTCCAGCTTTTTTGTACTCTTGTAAAGCCCTACATATGTTAATGTAACACATTAAATTACATAATTAAATAATAATGTAGTAATAGATGTTAACGAATATAAAAATATGAAATTTCTCACGAGAATAATGGCATTTTAATTGCATGTCCATATAATGTATTCAACTCATTCCCCGTAGGATCTAGATAATAGACAATGAACGTCTTGGGGACAATAACTAGTACCTCCCAATATTTACCACTACAGGTAAGAAAGTAGAAAATTAATAACTCAAAATCCACAATAAAAATGTAATTTGCTTAAGTACAAATTATAAGCAAAGTAAACTTACTCGACATTGAATGGAGCTATTATCACCGTCTTATTATTTTTACTAAAATATTGAAAAGCATCACAGCAGTATGAAGTAACTGAAGAAGGGTCTGCATCTACAAGACTAATCAAAGATGGAACCAAAAATCCCATATGGGAAAACCTAAAATATGTACATATCGTGTGTAAGTGGTTGCAAAACATGTATTACGTATGCATTAATATATAAGAAATCAGATCACCGTATATAAAACAAGGTATATGGATGTATAAATAAGATCTCACCATATCTATAGCTCTATCATAGATGTGTTCAGCCAATCATAACGAAATAACTCCAAAACATATTGTATAAATATCTTGTTTTCGTATGATTGACCTGCATTAATACCTATGCATTAATACTTATGCAAAACTTGTATTACGTATGCATTAATAAGTATGCTAAACTTGTATAAATAGATTGTTGTCGTATGATTTACCTGCAGCATCCTCCGAAATAGTAATATTTATAGGGCAATTTAGATCATGTTTGTCGATCCATACTGCCACACCCCTACAATTAGGACCTATTGAGGCGTGTAGGTCCCTTGGAAGCCAACTTGATAGTCAAGGAGGTGGAGGCTGAGATGTAGAGGGTCTCATCTTTTTTACCTATATATATAATTTCAGATCAATTGACTCATATATACGCACTAACAAATTAACGTAATGGAAATTTATCATACAATATTAGTATAGAGGACATCTGCTTCGGGCCACAGTATCACCCCGCCTACTGCCTCACCAAGTGTTACAGCATCTGGATGTGCATGAGGCAGTATAAGATCCCTCCAGTCGGGGAATACATGTATCGAGCTCACACATACCACACCATCTGGTACTGGATACCCATGAAACATGCACCCTTTAAGGGGTGGGTAAGTCGACGCCTCTGCAATGATATATTCTTGACTTTTTAGTCAGCATGGCTTCAACCCCTACAAATTTATGTAAAGAATGTTATATGCATATATACACAAACATATCATCTTGAACAGACTAGCTACTATGTCATAAAAATACTTACAGATGATGTGGTAGGTGGTGGGTCTATAGGATTACTCCCAACCTCTACAGTAGGAGTAGTAGGAGAAGCGTGACACGTCACAGGTACTGTCTGAGTGACCACATGAGACGCCTTCCACTTGCTAATTGTGTCATGGAGTCTCTCATCAAGTACTTCCTCAACTCTCCTATCCATTAATGCATCTACCTATACATAAATAAAATAAATGCTAGCTTCTAATTATTGAATTCCCTTTTGCAATAACATTCTAAAACAAGAATAGGTTACCTCACCTTGTAAAAGTTTCACTTTTAGGACAGGTTTGCGCTGGGATGGCCCAAAGAACGCTTTGATGCCCACACCAGCGCATGCATCCCTAACACATCCAGGATGCTCTGGGTTACCCAAAGCAACTGTCAGTTCATCTCTTGTGCCCTGAGGGATGAACTTGCCTTCCTTCCTCTGCTCGTGCAGCTCCCGTTAATCACCATCAACAAAAATTAGTAAGTAAACATAACAATAATCCATATCGATTGATTGCTCTAAGAGTTTATTTTTACCATTTTTGGAGTTGCCTCAGCCGTTGCGGGCTTTGGTACGTCTCCCTTCTTATTTTACCTCCAAGCTATCCACATAGCATGGCGAGGCAGAGGTGGGGGAGCAGTAGTCAAGGACTCTGCAGTCTCCTGAGTAGAAGAAGGCTGAGCAGACTCAGCCTGTAGTCTTTGGCGAACGCCTGCATATCCTCTTAGACATGTGCACGCATTGCTCATTGAGCATCGTTGATAGCCTAGTTAGTTAGCACATTGATTTGGTTAGTAACACTAAAGGTTAATCTTGAATAGGTGAATACACAAGAACATATATTAATTAAATTGGGAGTGGCGCATAATACCTTGAATTCATCCATTTTTCTTTGGGTAACAAACTCCTCACAGTCTTTGGGGTCCAGGTAGTTCCATTGCTTTGTGGCTTCCTTCTTCCTAAATTTATTTTTAAAGAGAATACAAACAAAAATTATTAGTGTAGAGTTAGTCAAATAGTGATCAATGTCTAGAATTGGAAATCAATCAAGAACCTCTTCTCAGCATCGCGTATGTAATCTCGAGTGAGATTAGTCCTATAGTTCCCTTAGGACCCTCCCACAGCATTGCATCACACATTTACGATGCAGCTTTTCATCTAGATCAAATATGCTCTACAAATTAAATAGAATTGCTATTAACTAGTATCCTAAAAATTAGTAATCTGCACAAATAGAATTGCAAATAATAATAACTCACGCATAGTTCCTTCCATATATGGTCTTTCTTCCCCTTCGGAATTTTATGCCAGGATTCTAGGTTAGGATTGCAATGGATGTGAGTAAGAACCCCAAGATATGAAACAAATGAGTTGTGGTTCACTCCATATAGATTTCCTACTTGATTGAAATCCACAACCAATTTGGGTCCATTGCCCCTTTGCTGTAGTAACTTGTTCATCATTGTGATGCCCCTCACTTTCTCAATTTTCATTTGTTGCTCATCAAGTGTTGTAATTTCTTCAAGGGGTACATCACCAACCTAAAATTTGATAAAAAAAAACACACTTACATGATATAATTATAAATGAACATATAGATAGAAACCTCATGGATATATTCTTAAAACTTGCATTGGCAGGCGGCGCAGGCTTATTCTCACCCTCACGGTGATCATTAGCACGGTCATCATGGGGATTCTCAGCCATCTGAAAGTTCACATTCAAATTATAAATTTCACATTGTAAAGTAATTCACATTGTAAAGTTCACATTGTAAAGTACACATTCACATTGTAAAGTAATTCACATTGTAAAGTTCACATTCACATTGTAAAGTTCACATTCACATTGTAAAGTTCATATTCACATTGTAAAGTAATTCGCATTGTAAAGTCCACATTCATAGTGTAAAGTTCACATTGTAAAGTTCACATTCAAAAAAATAAAACATATAAAAAATATAAACATGCATGCCTCTAATATTGTGATCTTTTATCAATTAACAATCCTTTATTGTGATCCCCGTGAGCATACAAGTCATTGTGATCCCTAGCTTCAATGTTTGGTGGTGTTGGCAACCCAACTGAGAATGGACTGGAGTCATCATACTTATCATAGTACTCTTATTCATCAATAGGATCTTCAATGAGTAAATCTTGGATGGGTTTACTCCGAATGAGTAAATCTTGGATGAGTTTCTAGGCCAACAAATACATGTGTTGTCATTCTTATATATAATAAATGTATACCACCTATCCCATTCTTGAACATCGAATCTCACTAGTAAGTGTATAATGTGTATTGGGTTTTCAAAAAATTTCGGCAGCATTTCTCCATTGTTCTCCAAGTACATGTACTTAGAGAACAAACGGGAAAATGCTACTGAAATTTTCTTGAAAACCCAATACACAATATACACTTACATCCTAAGTGAGATTAGGTGTTCAAGAACAGTCCCAAACCGGGGACTATCCAAGATTTACTCCTAATGAGTAAATCTTGGACGGGTTTCTAGGCCAACAAATACATGTGTTGTCATCCTTATACCTACAATCCTAGTTTCATCATTCATATCCTAGTTCTTCAAGTTAGGGTGATTATTGATGTCTTTAGAAGCATGATTGACAATCTAGGGAAAAGTTCATCATTTACATTCCAAGCATGTCACGTGTGTGCATTAGAGTTCATCATTAATCAAGAAGGGTGATTAGGATTCTCAATATACTCAATAAGGAAACAAGTTACCAATTTCATAGTTAGGACGGTAGAGATACCCTAAGATTTAGATCTAATGGTTCATAATGAGCCTGTGATAAAGTTACATCACTAGATGATTATATAATTTCAAAAGCAGTACACAAATAAATTCAAATGAGTAGATAACTAAATAAAAAATAGTAGACAAAAAATACAAATAAGTAGATGAATAAATACAAATATGTTGATAAACTAATATAAATCAGTAGATGATCCATTAATTCCTGAATCAGTACATAAATAAATACAAACAGTAGATGATTTAGTGTTTTGAAACCATAGACATCTTACTATGATCTTAATGATAGTAATATGATCAAAAGCAAGGAGGTCCAAGTTGCTAGCAAGTGATGTGTAGTGTGGACTAGTTAGTATCACCTCAATTGTGTCCAAAAAATGATGGAATAGAAGAAAATAGTGATATAGAAAAGAGGGGGGGCTAACCTTGGGCGGCGGAGGGCAGAGAGCAGGCAGAGGTAGAGGAGGACGAGAAGGTGCTGACCTTGGGCGGCGGAGGCAGGGAGCAGGCCAAGGAGGACGACCAGGTGTTGACCAGGCACAGGGCGAGGAGGACACCCGAGGGCAGGGAGTAGGTCGAGCAGCTAGGACGAGCAGAGAGAGGGCAACTGGCAGTGGCGAGCAGAGAGAGGGTGGCTGGCAGCGGTGGTGATAACATCAGTTTGTGTGACGTTTTTGCCCTTTATTTTGTTATCAAAACTGCCCTTTTCTGCTATTTTCCTCTATTTTTTAGCATTTTCGCAATAATTGGCCAAGCAATTCTCTTAGTCTAATTTTCCCATCTTTTGCAGAGTTTTCCTTGTTTTGGTGCAATAAGGACGTCCCGGCCCATGAATAAGTCCAAGTCTTTTCGACCTTCCTGACGCCCGATACAACCCCTGCCCGACAGGGGTTGGGCGACACAATGACGCACGATAAAGTGATGTCGCGCAAGAATAAGCTGGCGGACGACACGCCTTCTACCCGACAGGGAGCCCAGCTCGCCTCGACAACCCATCTTGTCGGGCGACACAGCTACCCACCGGCAGGTGCGCCGTCTATCACGTGACCGATAGCTGACACCTCGGAGCCGTGTGATACCCGTATCAGTCGTCCATCGACCGGCGCATAAGGGGGCCACATGGCGCTTCGAGCACCATATCTCCTCCCAGCCAGCTGACTATAAATAGCAGCTACAGGAAGACGAAGAGACAAATTCGGACAGTTAGGAGCATGAGCTATCTTCTGAGGAAACTACGAGAGCACAAGTATCGCGCCCCAGTGCTTGTTTCGGGCGACACTAAGTAAGCTTTTCCTCATCCCGAGAGGGAGGGGATAGTTTACTTAGGACCCTCCCGGGCGACACTGCGGGCCGATATCGGCCTACGTAGATGAGTAATACAAGAGCCTGACAGTAGAATGCGTAGCTCTTATCCCGACACGATATCAAACCTGATACGCTTCGCCAGCCGGTGCGTGCCGCCCGAGAGAGTGTGTCGCCCGACATGAGCGTATCGGCCCGGGTCCTTGAGCGATACAGTCGACAGTCGATGTGTGCCGCCTGAGAGGGTGTGCCACCTGACACCTCTGTATCGGGCTTGGATCCTAACCGATATTGGGCTGGAGAGCTATAGCACCCTGTCGTCCTTCTACATCAAGGAGGCGACACTTATCTTTTAATTCTGTTATTTAATTCTTTATTATATGCAATGTATTAAGACCTTAATGTTTATGGAAATAGGAAGGTTTAATTACTTCTTGCTCTATGATTGGTGCACAATGTTGGATGACTGTTATGTTTGATATCTGAACCCTAGCTTGCATGTTTGGATCGCGTTTCTCTTAGCTATCGAATCGTGTTTCCCCGTCACAACAACTTTGAGAGTTGTGTTGTGGCTCTAGTGTTTGGTCGGATTCTGGAGTATGAGAGTGCCTGGAACAGAGTTGTTTCGGTAACATTCCACTCTAAATAAAGCCCAGCAACCTCGAGAGGGGTGCTGATACGGAGGTTAGAGGTACCCGCTCTGAGAGGAGGGGTGCAGGGTGTTACCGCTGCCGCTTGTTTTACTGTAGTCTTATCCTTCGTGCCTTGCTTCAGCTCTAGTCTTTATCTTTCTGCTTCTGTTACATGAAAACCCCTAAAAACTGCTAAATGACTAAAATCTTAAATCTCTCTAGTAGCTCCAGTTGGAGATAGTTTCTTTGTTTTATTTTATGACATCTTGTTGTTCCCTTTAGGAATTTATATCTCTTTATACCTGCCGGAGTGTAGCGTGTCGATTCTAGGTTCTCAACACTGCCCCCTTGTCCCTGTGTTCAACCCCGTATGACTACTTTGACCCCGTAAACAAAGTTGCAGGGGCCTAGAAGGATTCGGGTTTATAAATGTAAAAGCTCGACTACCTCAAATCTGCCTCCACTTTTGGATGCGCAATTTAGGTCGGTCAACTTTTTGGCGTCATTGTCGGGGACAAGGCAAAAGTGGTACTGTAGACGGACCCGAATCCACTAACTACACTCATGTGCCTCAAGCTTAGAAATGAGCTTAACAACACTCTTTTTCTTTCTTTTCTTATAGTTATTTTTTCCTTAAAATAAATAATTCTATTTTCTGATCTTGGATTTTTGTGTCGTTTCAGGTACCTCAGAAGAAAGGGGTATTCCGTTCGACTGAGCACCTACTCCAGCCATCATGCCTCCCCGCATTGAGCCACCCCAGTCTGAAGGCGAACGCCCAGGGCGGGATAGGCATGACTCGCCACCTCCTAAGGGCAACGACAGATACGACGGAAATGACAATCTAGAAGATCAAGAAATGGATCAGTCTGAGGAGGACCATCGTCGTAACAGACGTCGCCACCGCCGGAACAGGAGAAACAACGATCAGGAATGATGCCAGGAAGAGAGTGACAGTGACGACTCGGAAGAAGGGGAGAAGACACTTATGTTGGTATGTATGCCCTGAGAGCCAATCATGTAATGATTGGTGGGATACATTAAGATTGATTTGATAAACATCAAAGGCGAGCTTCAAATTCTTTCTGGTTCAATCATATGAGATAGTGATAGAACAGATTGAATCTCTAAAGAATGACAATACTCAATGGCGTATGCTTTCAGGTTAAGGACATGAACGATGAGATCATACGGATGCTAAGAGTTTGTACATTCTTGTTATGTCCCTAGTCGGATGTCATTGTGGAAGGTAGATAGACATCAATGACACACAAGACTAGATTGTGGTGTTGGTTGATGACAGAATCTCATTAGTCATGATATAGAGATATCAAACCAAACACATAGGTACTTGTTAGAGAACAAGTGTACCGGACAGACCCACTGTGAGTTTGACACATGGAACCATGAGATGGTAGTCACAGTCAGTACTCACAGTGATGGTGGTGAGTGTGATTCTTAGACCAGAAATCACTGCACTCAACACATGTCATTGGGCACACTTTGACATCATCAAACGCAGTCCTAAAACATGGGTTGTTATAAAGGTGATGATTGGGTGGCTTTGACACATGGGGATTTTGAGGGGTGAATGATAGATATGGGATTTGTCCCTCCTGAGGGAGTTTGATATCCATGGCCACTTGATGAGTAGGATTGAGAAAGGCGTGCACGCATGTGTGAATCAGTATGTGATACTGATGTCATACATATCTCTTCCAATCCACTCTGAGATCAAGGAAGTGAATGAACATTGACAGGATGACTGCTCCATGCCTCGAGTTCATTTAGGATATCAGTGACAAAGGAATTATACATTCACTGTAACATCATTCACAGATTGTAGGATGAAAGTTGTTCTCCAACTTTCTACTTTCACTTGGGTAGCACTGATGTGTGACTAGGCACCTCTCTTTGCTTTTGAAGTCATAAGTGTTATGGACTTTCACTGCCAACGTGAAATGGACCTGCAGGGTCACACACATAGGATTTAACCTGGAAGAGGATTTTTGTCCACAAGCAATGTTTAGATTGATTACTAAAGGAGTTTAGTAGTTCAATTAAACACTCAATCGGTCGATGGCTCAATATCATATGGTTCAAGGTGTTGGACGCATTGATTGGAGTATCGGATTGATTGAAATCGCATTTGACTGATTCTGCACAACCTGCACTCCCAACCGATCAGTTCATGTGATGAACCGGTGGGCTGAGGTTGCTGAACCGGTCGGCTCAATTGTTGAACCGATCGGCTCATGCACAGAGTGAAATGACCGGTTCAAGTGTTGAACTGATTGGTTTAACTGGTGCAATCGAGCAACTTGGGAAAGTAGGATTAGTGAGAATTTTCCTTTCGTTTCAAATTGCCCAATTCGATTGGGAATAATATTGGTATTCGATACCAATTGGGAAAGAAACAAGGAAAGTCAATCGGGAACCAACCTGGAACCCCAACCGACCGGTTCATGAGTGAATCGATCGGTTCAAGGGTCCCAAACGATCGGTTCAGTGGTGAACCGATCGGTTCAGGTCCCCAATTGACCGGTTCACTTGTGAACCGATCGGTTCAGGTTGCGAGATGCTTGCTTTTTGTGGAAAATCCCGAACCCTTCTACTCCTGCTTTTAGTCCCGCATTGCCCGGGATGGAGAACCCTGTCCCATGACTCTCCTATATATAGGGGTATTTGGGGGCTTCTCACAGTACAGCTCAGTGCAACCAGTTGCTCTGCAAGTTGTCGTTCTCTCTGGTTTTGGTAACCGTGAGAGAGCCCGAGCAAGTGCTTCCCGAAAAAGGGAGGTGCAGCAAGGGAAGGACAACTGCAGCTGCAACAGGAGGCAGGAGAGCGTGTTGGCGACTAGTACTTCAATAGGAGGGTGTGACTCCTTCCACTTCCTTGTGGGATAAGGAGTGTGGAGTTCCAGGTGGTCTGTGTGGACTACTACAGAGGCGGGAGGACACTGCCGCTTAGGAGGACAACTGTCATCCGACAGTCTGGTTCGAGTAGGAGTTGTCAGTCCCAGTGCGACCAGGAGCTGCACAGATGCTGTCGAAGTCCGGAGTTGAAGACCGCGCATTGCGCGAGGTATTTTCGCCGAGCAAGCCTCGGGACAAGGTATGATTCCACAAACCATCCTTTCCTATTATATAGACGTTGACGCGTTTCCTCGGTATGGGTTGGGGAGAAAAAAAAATATCCGTTGCCTTCTCCGTCTCCCCTAAAACCCAACAGTGGTATCAGAGCCACGTCAACTGTTCTATATTTTAGGAATATCGATATGATCGATTTTGGTTTGTCGCCTTTATTTATTGCATATGATGCGAATAATATCGGCTTTATGCATGTCCAATCCTAAATCCACAAATCCCTAATTACATATATGATTTGTATTATTAATGCACTCGATACGCGTCACCCTTAAACGAGTTTTGTGGTGGATGTGTGTAGCATGATTATGGCCTATAAACCCCTATCTGTGATTGGTTGTGTGTGGTTTCTTGCATCTCGGTCTGTGCACCGATCTTCCTTCTCCTATTCCTGATGTAACTCGAAATAATTCGAGATTCTTTTCTACCTTTGCTCCCCCCGAATGTAACTCGGGGTTTCCCTTTTAAAGCAATGTAATAGATAGGATAGAACTTTATTTCTTGTTATGTCAAAGATCGGCAGACATCAAGACAACTACTCAGACGGTCGGTTCAAGGAGTGAACCGATCGGTTGACCTTCCAGACGGTCGGTTCAAGGAGTGAACCGATCGGTTGATGACTGGTTCGAGGAGCGAGACGACCGGGTGGCGGACATGACGAGATGCACGACGTCTAGGCGAACCGATCGATTGGAGGAGCCAACCGATCGGCTGGTGGCACCCAGACGACTGGCTGGAGAGTAAAAATCATTCATGTGATGAGTTGATCAACTCGGATGGCAAGGCACAGATGTTCATCTTGTACAGGTTGCATGAGATGTAGACCTAGATGACCGTGATTCCTCTTGGCTCGAGGAATCACATTAGGATGGCCATAATCATCGCTTTTTATCGTTTGTGCATGTTTTTTGTGGGATATAGCATGTATATGATACATACTATGTATTGTGGTGATTGGATATGTATATGTATATAAAACCAAATCCCTCATTAAAATATTAAGTTTTAGATGCCTTCCAAATGCGACACACGTGAAAAGCTTGATCGACCAAGTGTGGGCATGCCCAAGCGTGGTGCACCATCTATCTCATGGAAGCGTGAAGGATGAATGTGTGGGTCTGCCCAAGCAGGGTGCATATTCATCGTGTTTGCTTTGGGTCAGACTTAACAAGGTGACCTAGATAGGATCTAGCGCCTTGAGGCATGGAGATGATCATTGCAAGGAGTTTTATATGACATCTTATCAAGAGTTGCATATGATGCAATTGGCAAAAGTTGCCTACCTGAGAGATCTATGTTGTGGGTGACAGCCCAAGATGGTCCATGACTTATAGGATTTCAGGATCTTGCCCACTAGAAGGTTGTACGCTGCAATCTTCCGAATTGATGGTGAGGGCTATCAATTTGAAGTAAAATAGTGGGAACGATAATTAATTAAAGGCCTAATTATATCGTCAAACTTTCAAATCAATCAAATAAGTTAAAATGAGTTTTGGACTAAAATTGCATATTTTCCTTTTTGTAGTTCAAATGGCAACAAACAACAACAACTTTTCTTTGCGATCGGTCCTTGACAAGGACAAGCTAAATGGGACGAACTTCCACGACTGGTATCGGACATTGAGAATTGTTCTCACTCAAGAGCGTAAGCTCTATGTCTTGGATACTCCAATTCCAGAGGAACCCGCTCCTAATGCACCAAAGACAGAAAGGGATGCTTACAAGAAGCATTCTGATGATGCCATTGATGCAAAGTGCTTGATGCTATGTTCAATAAACCATGAGTTGTAGAGGCAACATGAGAACATGGGTGTCATAGAGATGATTCTGCATCTCAGGAACATGTATGAAGATCAGGCACAGAAAGAGAGGTACAATGTTTCTAGGGCGTTGTTCAAGTGCGTCATGACAGAAGGAGATCCAGTTGGTTCTCACACACTCAAGATGATTGGGTATGTGGAGAACCTACAGAGACTGGGATTTCCACTAAGCCAAGAGTTGGCTACTGACGTGATACTGCAATCGTTGCCAGAATCTTACAGTCAGTTTGTGATGAACTACAACATGAACGACTTTGATAGGCCACTGTCAGAGTTGTTGGGCATGTTGAGGACAGCCGAGTTACAGATGAAGAAGGACAAGCCTAAAGCTGTGATGGTGATCACGAGCAAGAAAGGCAAGTCCAAGCGCAAGGGCAAGGGCAAAGCTAAGAAAGGTTCTGAAGCTAGCCAGGAGTCCAAGCCATCTTCAGCTCTCAAGTCCAAGGGAGGCATGACCAAGAAAGGAAATTGCCACCATTGTCAAAAGCCAGGACATTGGAAAAGGAATTGTCCTCTCTACCTGGAAGAACAAAAGAAGAAGGAGGCAACTGAAGCCTCTACTTGAAGGTGTCATGTAAATAAACTTGTAACACTTTTTGAGGTATATGATACCAAGATGTAAAGTGTAAAGCATTCTTATTTGGGGAAAGTGTTGCCTTTATAGATAGGAATACTTTAGTTTATTTTCAGCCAATAAGGCATGTAATACAGTTATGAACTGCTAATTCATACTTGCCAATAGATAGAAACACTTTATTTTTGCATATTGTATGACAATGATGGCAATCAATAAAGTTGTGTTTTCAATATTAAAGATGTGATCTTTGTGTCAATGCCTTATTTATCTTGTGATATTTGATATGCATAAGATAAGACGATACCTAAAAGTTATAGATAACTCAAACAATTTAATTAGCATTAATCATGAGAAATTCATTTCTAGTTTCCATGTGATGGATAAAACTAGACTCTTTTTGTTAGAGAACCAGTAAGGGACATGAATATCTTGGACATGAATAATCAATCTTCACTAATGTAGTGGGAGAGTGATTATCCTATTAGGTATAATACATGTGATGTATTTACATACCTATTGGAATAAATGCTAATACTTCAAATGGTGTTTGGAGAAATACCAATATGAATATCTTGAAGTGTTCAAGATTATCATAAATGAAGTACAAATTTGGTAAAGTATTAATTCTTGATGAGATCAATGAATAAAATACTTGGACCAAATGTTTGAGATCCTTATGAGTGATTATGATAGTGTATCATAGTGAACTCATGATTAAGGCATGGTGATGTCTGAATCAAGAAGGAATCATACTCTAAGGAGTTAGAGAATGATTATCAAATAACTGAATTCTTCTTAATAAATGAATACCCCACACTAATAAAAGATATTAAGAATCACAAGGGTTGTGAGTTCTTATATCTTTAATGGATACACCTCAATTATCTATGTGATCAGTTGTTCATGTGATGAGTCAACTATCAAGATGAATATGAGGAACCAAATCTTGAGTTATGGTTTATGACCATTACATCCTAAATGACATCCATGTGAACCATAAGGTATGACCTTGATGGTAGCACTCATTGGATCATATCCATAAGTGCAAATGAGTCTTAAGTGTTAAGACACATGGATAACATTTTGAGAAGGACGATGCTTGTTGATTGCAACTTAATGACTAGGACATTTGGCATATGGATACTAAAACTGCATTCCTATGAGGAATAAAACAATGATGTGTACGTGACACAACCTATAAGGTTTGAGAATACACTAATGCAAATGAAGTCTATAAGTTACAATGGACTAATCAATGTGATTGATTGAGTACAAGAAACTCAAGATTGGATCTTTACTTTGATGATATAGTCAAAGGGTTTGACTGATATGTCAAAGATAAAGAAGGGATCTGTGATTTAGTGGGAGCGTATTCACATTCGACATATTGATGTGAAATGGAAATGTTCTAAAATGGAAATCCAAAAGCGGAAATTATCTTTAAGGAAGATAGAGATGTTTCCTATGGGATAGGAATAGAGATCTATAGAGATAGTTCTCGGAAAATCTCTTGACCTGGAAAGAGAAAGCATACATTGTCAATCTGTACTGAAGTGTTCAGTATGCACAGATTCAGTGGTAGAAAACTTGTCCATGTTACATGGAGTTAGTATCCCAAGGCCAAGTGTCCAATTCTTATGAAGAATGGGAACACTAAGAATAGATATGGATCTATCATGTATGTAATCATCCCATTGTCCTGCATGTATGACATGGAAAGAATAAAATGCATTCATCATCTTGTATGTAGGACATGGCAATATGATGTGCTCATCCTGATAACTCGTATGTGGGACATGACGAGTGGATGTCTGTCTGTTTCCAGTAAGGGTTACTGGAATACCATAAGAACTTGATAAGTGCTTGTGAAGTACTAGTTCTATGGAGATAAGGAAGAGTTCGATGTAAAGAGTTACATTGATGCGAACTTCTGAAAAGATAGAAAATTAATCGCAAAATATACATAAGATGTATAAAAGTGAAAGTTTGTTGATAATTGGAAGTGTTCCAATAAAGCCATTTAAAAGGGGAAATGTCGAGTATCTATGTGTTAGTAAACAGAAGTGGATACTATATGGATCTGAAAGTTCATGGGATGAACTTATATTCCACTCATTGATGATAAGTCTGGAATCCTTGATCATGCAATGTGGCTAAAGGTTAGCAAAGGAATACTAGATCGCATATTACGACAACTCCATCTCATACGTGTGACGTAGAGCGAAGAGATGTGAGACATGCAATTTGTACAGACTTTGGCAAGGTGTTGCCATTACTCACTATGTTGGCACTAGAGCACAGTAACATGTGGGACATGTTTGAAGATCACTATGAATATGATTCATGGGTGATTGGCTCACAGTGCAAGTGGGAGTATGTTGGTATGTATGCCCTGAGAGCCAATCATGTGATGATTGGTGGGATACATTAAGATTGATTTGATAAACATCAAAGGCGAGCTTCCACTTATTTCTGGTTCAGTCATACGAGATAGTGATAGAACAGATTGAATGTCTAAAGAATGACAATACTCAATGACGTATGCTTTCAGGTTAAGGACCTGAACGATGAGATCATACGGATGCTAAGAGTTTGTACATTCTTGTTATGTCCCTAGTCGGATGTCATTGTGGAAGGTAGATAGACAGCAATGACACACAAGACTAGATTGTGGTGTTGGTTGATGACAGAATCTCATTAGTCATGATATAGAGATATCAAACCAAACACATAGGTACTTGTTAGAGAACAAGTGTACCGGACAGACCCACCGTGAGTTTGACACATGGAACCATGAGATGGTAGTCACAGTCAGTACTCACAGTAATGGTGGTGAGTGTGATTCTTAGACTTGAAATCACTGCACTCAACACATGTCGGTGGGAACACTTTGACATCATCAAACGCAGTCCTAAAACATGGGTTGTTATAAAGGTGATGATTGGGTGGCTTTGACACATGGGGCTTTTGAGGGGTGAGTGATAGATATGGTATTTGTCCCTCCTGAGGGAGTTTGATATCCATGGCCACTTGATGAGTAGGATTGAGAAAGGTGTGCATGCATGTGTGAATCAGTATGTGATACTGATGTCATACATATCTCTTCCAATCCACTCTGAGATCAAGGAAGTGAATGAACATTGACAGGATGACTGCTCCATGCCTCGAGTTCATTTAGGATATCAGTGACAAAGGAATTAAACATTCACTGTAACATCATTCATAGATTGTAGGATGAAAGTTGTTCTCCAACTTTCTACTTTCACTTGGGTAGCACTGATGTGTGACTAGGCACCGCTCTTTGCTTTTGAAGTCATAAGTGTTATGGACTTTCACTGCCAACGTGAAATGGACCTGCAGGGTCACACACATAGGATTTAACCTGGAAGAGGAGTTTTGTCCACAAGCAATGTTTAGATTGATTACTAAAGGAATTTAGTAGTTCAATTAAACACTCAATCGGTCGATGGCTCAATATCGTATGGTTCAAGGTGTTGGACGCATTGATTGGAGTATCGGATTGATTGAAATCGCATTTGACTGATTCTGCACAACCTGCACTCCCAACCAATCAGTTCATGTGATGAACCTGTCGGCTGAGGTTGCTGAACCGATCGGCTCATGCACAGAGTGAAATGACTGGTTCAAGTGTTGAATCGATTGGTTTAACTGGTGCAATCGAGCAACTTGGGAAAGTAGGATTAGTGAGAATTTTCCTTTCGTTTCAAATTGCCCAATTCGATTGGGAATAATATTGGTATTCGATACAAATTGGGAAAGAAACAAGGAAAGTCAATCGGGAACCAACCTGGAACCCCAACCGACTGG
Source organism: Alisma plantago-aquatica (assembly GCA_963693085.1). Classification (NCBI taxonomy): domain Eukaryota; kingdom Viridiplantae; phylum Streptophyta; class Magnoliopsida; order Alismatales; family Alismataceae; genus Alisma; species Alisma plantago-aquatica. The sequence continues at coordinate 1,132,886,465 of OY856411.1, read as the reverse complement.
TTCATGAGTGAACCGATCGGTTCAAGGGTCCCAAACGATCGGTTCAGTGGTGAACCGATCGGTTCAGGTCCCCAACTGTGGGCTCAAGTCTCCAAACCACGAAATAATCACGATTTAATCATGTGCGGAAGCATTCGGTAATCAGCGGAATACAAAAAAATCACGGGAAATTAAAACTTTTCGAGATAAGAACTTGAAACCACAAACCTTTTCCATAGGAAAAGGATTTAACTATATACATCACTGACAAATTACTTCTTGAGTAATTATATACAACATGATACAAAATCTCTCAAGAATTCATACTCAAAATACTCCAAGACCTGAGAGTACAGAGGACACATAGGACTGACTCTAACTACACCATAAAGCAGGCTGAATCTCCACCTGAGATTTACTGCTCCTGATGTTGCTGTTGCTGGGATTGGTCACCTGTGTTCTTGTTCCTCCGTCTTCGACGACCACCTAAAAAGTTGAAGTCTACGGGGTGAGACAATTATACATAATTGCCCCAGCGAGAGTTATAACTCTCCACTAGAAGCTTTATAAGCAAAGCAAGGAATAACTAAAGCAATAAAAGCCTTCAATATATTCACTAGCAGTTTTGATGATAGGCAAGAGTTCAATCATTTATGAAATATGAGAACATCTACACTATTCAGAGTAACATCAATCAAATAACTCATAGATAACTCTAACAGATATACTACGCTGTTGGTTATGTTGTTCAAACATTATTATGCCCTGTAGAGATGAGGCTTACCACTCATACTCCAACTGATCGCTAAGAAGTCACATCAGTATCATACATAGTTCATTAAAAGAGCCGGATTCTTATGACCTCATCTTCCTCAGTCAGTTAGAGGATTGTTTGTTAGACATCTGACGGGATGTCCTTTATAATAGCTCTCCAGGGTAAACTGGACCTTCGCTTTTTTTAGGGTTACAGTGGCATTCTGTACTCTCTTCTCCATCGGAAGATTTCTTGTTTATCTTTCATCGATGCGGTGTTTGTGTCTTTAAGGGAGTGTAGTAATACATCTCACCTTTTGGACTTTGTGGTGGGGTTTGATGGACTACTAGAATCTACATCAAATCCTCTCACCTTTTCTCTTTTAGTGAAGGTATGACGGACTACAAGAATCTACATCAAATACCTACACTAGGATGTAAGGTTCTACACATCCATGTACCCCACATACTCAAAAGTATGTGATCCAGGAGTTCCCTGGGGAAAACCTATTTCACCATCATTTAGACTCTGACAATGATGGATCTATGATCAGGGCTCTACATTTCACTTGATTAGTTAGGTACATTCAGTATTCTATGAACATTGTACTTCAAACAATAACATTAGCACAACAGTTATAAAAGAGAATACTAGAATGTAACAGGCCTAACTCTTTTCATCATCAATCTCAGTCATCTCATCATAAGTCATCTGTCATGCATGACCCTGATGGTATTTATGGCTCTTACAGCCCATAAATCACAATAGATGTCACTTAGCAGTGCATCAAGATGGTTCACTATTCATAAAGCTTAAGACATGCTTTTAATGAATATAACATGGTATTCCATACCTGGATAGGACCATCATCTCATGACAACCTGCATGGTTAAGTCAGCTGGTAATAGTAAACAATTCAACAATTAGGGTTTACTATTCATCTTTCATGTCATTGCCCTAAAATTAGGGTTTACTATTCACTCTATGGTGAATTGTACCCATTACATCATCATGTAAGAGAATCATCATCATTAAGGCTCTTAATTAAGATTAAGATTCATTGGATATCATAATTAGGGTTTCCTTGATCTCACATAAGTGAATCATCCCCTAATTATGCACACTCATGTGTACTTGAAGTATCTCACTTGAGTTTCCACCTTAAAAAGGGTACTTTCTCTCTCTAGGATACTTTCTCTCTCTTAGGATACTTTCTCTCTCCTCTCACTAGTAGATGGTGATAACACCACTCTAGATCAGGTTGAGTTAAGTTTCCATTGACTAACATAAGCCAAGACATCATCATCATGTGATTAGGGTTTGGTTAAAACAAGGTTTTACCCCTTTAGACCCCTCAAGGGTATTTTGGTAATTTGCCTCATGATCACCATCACGGGTTAACTAACTAATCACTTAGTCCCTTAATGACCTAGGTTACCATTAGGGTATATATTAGATCACCATTGAACTAGTTACACCATCAAATGGTTAAGTACAAACCATCACCAACATCTCCAAACGGTTTCAACCTTCAAACGGTTTCAACCACCCAAACGGTCTTGAGACCGTTTGGCCCCAAACGGTCTTGAGACCGTTTGGAGGTGAAGACCGTTTGGAAGGGTTGACTTTCCAAACCGTTTGGAGCTTCAATCGGTTTGAAACCGTTTGATCAAATCAGCTTGAGATCGATTGGACCAAACGGTCCTGAGGTCGTTTGAGCCCAAATGGTCTTGAGACCGTTTGGCCCCAAACGGTCTTGAGACCGTTTGGTCTAAATGGGCTCAAACCGTTTGGACCTCCAAAGTGGTTCAAAGGTTACCAATGTTCATGGAAGTGTTGGTTGAAGCCCTCAATTGGTCAAAGATATGTTAACCCCTTACAAATTGAGTCAATTAGGGTTAGCCTTAGTCAATTAGACATCAAATTGACCATCAATTGCAAGCCAATTAGGGTTCAATCCCTCTCAATTAGGGTATCAAATCGGTTGGTCATCAATGTTCAACAATGTGAATCAACTCAAGGTTGAACCTATCAATTGACCTCCAATTGGGCTCAAACTTGGTCCAAACGGTCTTGAGGTAGTTTGGACATCATCCAAACGGTCTTGAGACCGTTTGCCCAAAGTTTGACCAAAAACTAAGTCGTTTTGACTAGGGTTGAAGTCCAATTAGGTCAAAATCAGAATTTTCATCAATTCATCAATTTCTTGTAATTGGACCCTCAAACCATTAGATTAACTCAACCCTAGACCTTCAAACGGTCTTGGGTTGTGCCCAAACGGTCTTGGGACCGTTTGGAGGAATCCCCAAACGGTCTTGAGACAGTTTGGGTCCTTCAACCCAAAACTCAACAAGATCTATGTTTCAAAATCAGCACTTTTTCACCCGATTAGGGTTTCATGTTGAAGTGCCTTCAACTCTCAATTGGTTAAGAATTAAGCTTTGATTCTTTGCAGAAATGAAACTCAATTTATTAGGAACAGACCCTCAAACGGTCGTCCCTTGGTCAACTTTATCAAACGGTCTTGAGACCGTTTCAATCCAAACGGTCTTGCAAGACCGTTTGAGGGAAAACGGTTTGAAACCGTTTGAACCCAAACGGTTTGCAACCGTTTGGACCAAAAGGGTCCAAGGTCATTTGATAAAGTAACATAGGGAATCACGCCCCTCATCTTCAACCTCTAGCAAGGTCGGTTCCCCCACTGTTTTGGTTGCAAACGTGCAAGGAAGAAGGGAGGTAGAAGAAGAATTTGCCAAGTAAATTTGCAAGAATTAAGCATACATATAAAGCAAGAGTTTAGAGTTATAAAACCTGCCTAAAGGTTGATTCTAGAGCTCCAAGACTTCAAGCTCCAAGCTTTAATGGCGTCCTTGAGCTTCCACAACTTGGTCAGAGGTGAATTCTCCAAGGAAACGTAGATTTGATTGGCTAGAACAAGAAGACTAAGTAAGCTAACCACAAAACCAACCTAAAAGAGTGAATTCCTCCATGAATTCGTGCTAGAAGGTGGTGTTCTCTTACCTAGAACAGGTTGGTCGTCCCCCTGAGCTCCAGAGCTGTCCTTGGTCGTTTGAGCAAGAGGAGAAGTGAAATGAAGAGAAGGAAAGATTGTTCACTTATCTTGTAAAGAAGTGGCTTATATACTTTAGCCCCTTTTACACCCTAAGGACCTCACAAGATTAGAAATCACATCTAGGTCCCTCCTTGCTCAAGGCACGTCCAAACCCATCTAACCTTATGCAATTCTCATGAAATCTCAAGATCTAAGGGTAAAATAAGCCAACCTACAACTAGGGTATATCCATGAAAGGTTTCTATACCCAAATTAGGTGTCTTTCATCACAAAGACCACTTTTTCTCATCTGATCAAAATCTGATGTGCCCCTTTCACCATTTCTACTCTAAATGATGAGAAGAGTCATAAAAGATGTTCTAGATATTGAGAATTACAAATTACACCCCTCAATTTGGGTAAATTGCACTTTACCCCAAATTAGGGTTTCTAAGCATGGGGATTGCTTCCACAGCTGCACCTTGGTGCTCAAGCTTGGGAAATCCCTCAAACTTTACCATAACCATCCTCATGATGTCTCAACATCTAAGGATCACTTTACCTTGTGAAAATTGCAAGTTGAACCCTTAAACTAGGTTATTTGCACATAGGTCCCTGCATACAACACAATGCTACAACTTTATACAAAAAGGAGCAAAATTGAAAGTAAATGTTCCTGAGGAACTTAATTACATGCCAGGGAGTGTTCACAAGTATATAATTACATATTTAGGCAAAACTTCCAGGGTTAGGTTATAACCCAGGTCAGGGGTGTTACAAATTCTTTACCCCTTCAAAAGGATTTCGTCCCCGTAATCGATAAAGCATATTATAAGAAAAGAGCAGGATATTTTCTTCTCATCTCATCCTCTAGTTCCCAAGTGGCTTCTTCAACACCACGATGGTTCCATAGGACTTTCACAAGGCTTATATCCTTAATCTTTAAGTTTTTAGTTCTGTTATCGAGGATTGACACTGGTCCCTCCTCATACGTTATATCTTCATTCAATTTTACTTCCATAGGTTGTAGAACTGACTCGGTGTTTGGGTGACATTTCCTCAACATGGAAATGTGAAACACAGGGTGCAGCTTCTGCAGCTCCTGAGGTAACTCTAGTTTATAGGCCACCTTTCCAATTCTTTCAACAATTGGATAAGGCCCCATAAATCTAGGAGCTAACTTTCCTTTTCTTCCAAAACGAAGGACTCCTTTCCTAGGTGAGACCTTGAGATACACTCTGTCTCCAACCTGGAACTCTAGGGGTCTACGACGTTTATCAGCATATGATTTCTGCCTATCTTGTGCAGTCTTAAGTTGTTGTTGTATCACTTTAATCTTTTCTGTAGTTTGCTGCACAAGATCAGGACCTAACAACTGGTGCTCACCAGTTTCATACCAACACAAGGGTGATCTACAACGTCTACCATATAAGGCTTCATATGGTGCCATATCAATGCTATGCTGATAGCTATTGTTATAGGAAAACTCTATCAAGTTCAGATGTAGATCCCAACTACCGGTAAACTGGAGAACACATGCTCTCAACAGATCTTCCAAGGTCTGTATAGTCCTTTCTGACTGTCCATCAGTCTGTGGATGAAAGGTTGTACTAAACCTTAATTTGGTGCCTAGGGCTCTGTGTAACTGTTCCCAAAAACGACTTGTAAATTGGGGACCTCTGTCAGAAACTATAGTGACAGGAACTCCGTGCAAACGCACTATCTCTTGAACATATAACTGGGATAACCTTTCAGCTGAATAGGTTGTTTTGACAGGTAAGAAATGCGTTGTCTTTGTTAACCTATCAACAACTACCCAAATGGAATCATGTCCTTTGCTTGTCCTGGGTAGGCCAACAACAAAGTCCATGGTCACATGGTCCCACTTCCACTGTGGTATGGGTAAGGGTTGCATTGTTCCTGCAGGTTTTTGGTGCTTAGCCTTGACCTGCTGACACACAGGACACCTTAGAACAAACTCAGCTACATCCTTCTTCATTCCAGGCCACCAATACATATCTTTCAAGTTTCAATACATATTGGTGCTCCCTGGATGCATAGCATACATTGAAGAATGAGCTTCCTCCAGAACTAACTTCCTCAGGTTATCTACATCCGGCACTATCATCCTTCCATGATAGCATGCCACCTGGTCATCTGACTCATGAAAACCTTCTCGCTTCTCATCACCAAACTCAGATCTAATCTGCTGTACTAAAACATCTACTTGTTGTGCCTCCTTTATTTGCTCTCTTAAGGTAGGTTTAATCTGCATCTCAGCTAACAGACCAGCTAATAATGATGCCTTCAACTTCACATTGTCTTGTCTCAAAGAGATAAGCATATCTCTCCTAGAGCATACTAAGGAACTTAGTTGTGCTCTATCCATGGTTGATGTTGTTGATTTCCTACTCAAGGCATCTGCAACAACATTGGCTTTTCCCGGATGATAATCAATTGTACAATCGTAGTCCTTGATTAACTCCATCCAGTGACGTTGCCTCATGTTAAGCTCATGCTGAGTGAAGATGTACTTAAGGTTCTTGTGGTCTGTGAAAATCTGGAAGGTTTCTCCGTAGAGATAATGTCTCCAGATTTTCAAGGCATGGACCACAACAGCTAACTCTAAATCGTGTGTTGGATAGTTCTCCTCGTGTTTCTTAATCTATCGGGAAGCAAAAGAAATCACTTGTTTACCCTGCATCAACACACATCCAAGTCCATTCTTGGAGGCATCACAAAAGATTATATATTCCTTTCCTTGCTCAGGTAGCACAAGCACAAGTGCACTTGTCAACCTTTCCTTCAACAGTTGAAAAGACTGTTGACACTTGTCACTCCAAGCAAAAGGAACATCCTTCCGGGTTAACTTGGTCAAAGGTAAGGCTATGGAACTGAAATTCTTGATAAACCTTCGATAATAACCAGCTAACCCCAAGAAACTTCTAATCTCCGTCGGTGTCTTCGGTTGTTCCCACTACAGAACAGATTCTACCTTTGCAGGGTCAACACGAATTCCCGAGGCAGATACCACATGTCCAATGAAAGACACTTCAGATAACCAGAACTCACACTTGCTAAACTTAGCGTATAGCTTATGTTCTCTTAGCAAGGTCAACGTTTGGCGAAGGTGCTGCTCATGTTGCTGAGCATCCTTACTATAAATCAGTATGTCATCTATGAAGACAACAACACATTGATCAAGGAAGGGTCGGAAGACTCTATTCATGAGTTCCATGAATGCAGCTGGTGCATTGGTTAGTCCAAACGACATAACCGTGAACTCATAGTGACCATATCTTGTCCTAAAGGCAGACTTGGATATGTCACTATCCTTAATGCGGAGTTGATGATATCCCGACCTTAAGTCTATTTTGGAGAAGACTGTTGCACCACGAAACTGGTCGAAAAGATCATCAATCCTCGGAAAAGGATACTTATTCTTTATTGTTACTTTATTGAGTTGTCTATAGTCAATGCACAGCCGCATTGATCCATCTTTCTTTTTAAAAAACAAGACTGGAGCACCCCAAGGTGAGGTACTTGGTCGGATGAAACCCTTCTCAAGTAACTCTTGAAGCTATTTCTTGAGTTCTGCCATCTCGGCAGGCGCCATCCTATACGGAGTCTGGGCTATGGGTTTCGTATCTGGGACCAAATTGATTTCAAAATCAATCTCCCGGGGTGGTGGTATACCAGGAAGTTCTTCGGGAAACACATCCTCGAATTCCCTGACTATAGGAACTTTAGGAGGGTTGGAACTTTCCTTGGTAACATCTACTACATGGGCCAAGAATGCATAACATCCTTGTCTCATCAACTTATCGGCAACCAAAGCTGATACAAGACAGGTGGGCAGAATCTTTCTTTCACCTTGAAAGATCCATGTGTTTCTTTCATCAGCAAACACTGCCAACTTGGATTCACAATCCAAGACAACTCGATACCTTTCCAAGGTATCCATTCCTAGGATTATATCAAAACCTTGCATATCAAGCGGTATAAGGTCCACTTGAATGCGATGGTTAGAAAAGAAGAGTACGCAGGGAGAGCATACTTCTTTCAGAACAGAAGACCCACTCAACGGAGTCTCCAACAACAACCTATCTGCCCTATGACTAGTTGTCATATTGCAGTTACGAATCACTCTTCGAGTGATGAAAGAGTGTGTAGCACCCGGGTCAATCAGAACGGATACTACACAAGATTTAGACATATCAGAATATAAAAGTTCCATCTGACCTGTCACCACTTGTGGATTGACCACTGCCTATGGTGGGTTCATAGCATAGAACCTCGCCCTTCTATCTGTCAAAGTCCTGGCCTCTTCACAGGTTCGGTGTTTGACGGTATCTTGCCTGAGGGGTTCTTCATTGATTCAGCTAATTGAGCTAACTGTTGATCCAGCTGGCGTTGGTGTGTCTGCATATCTGCCATTTGAACCTGCAGTGAGTTTAGCATGCCAAAATTGGCTAGCGCGCTCTGCGCCAATTGGTTGTTGATAGTGTCCTGCTTTTTCGCAAAATCAAACAACTGTCCCACCACATCTGCTTGGTTTGAAGCCTGGTTATGTCCCTGTTCTTTTACTGGTCCTTGGTACTTGCCTTGACCTTGGAAATTACCTTTGTTTTGCTGGAAGGGGGCATTTCTAGCGAACTGTCTGGTTCCTCCCCTCTTCTTGAAAGCTTGGGGTGGCTTAGCAGAGTTATGCAACTGATGAGAATTCTCAGCTGCATCTTTGTTCCCATAGCTGAAACTGGGGTGGTCCGGCCTTCTGAAGTTTACAAAAGAGACACTTTCAGTCTCTTCTGCCTCGGACTCGGTATCACTTGATGCTTCTGGCCGGGTGTAGATGCAGTTATCTACCCCATGGACACCTTCTCCGCATGTTACACATTTCATTACTTTTTCCACTTTCTTCTTCCCCTTACCACCAGCTTCTCGCAACTGTTTCACATCCGTAGCAATCCTCTGAATCTGTGAGGTGATTGCCTCCAGAGCCTTAGATTCAAGGGTGGACCCTTCACCGACCTTCTTTATTTGTCCTCTATCAGACCGGTCAAACTCAGCACCGGCCATCAACTCGGCCATATTCTTGATAATCATTTCATACTTCTTCGCATTCTTCCCCAGGAAGTCACTGCCCGCAGCCGCGTTCAGCGACACCCTGTCTTTGGGAGTCAAGCCATTGTACAAGGTGGTGATGAGGAAACCCTTCTTGTAGTTGTGATGGGGGCAATCTCTCAGGTACTCCAGGAATCTCTCCCAGGCGTCATGGAGGCTTTCATTCGGCTTTTGCATGAAGGATGTTATCTTCTGCCAATTTCTAACTGTCCTTTCAGTGGGGTAGAACTTATTCACAAACGCGTCAGCTAACGCTCCCCACCCATTCAGAGACTGGTGGGATACCCCGAGGTACCAAGACTGTGCCTTGTCTTCCAGTGAAAAGATGAAGCCCTTGCAATATATCACTTCCTGGGGAACACCTCTCATCTTAATCGTGTCACAGATATTCTTAAAAGCAACCAGGTGATGATAGGGATTGTCATTCTTGGAGCTCCCTCTAAAACTCTTATTTTGAATCATAGAGATGACAGAAGGCTTAAGATCGAAGTTGGACGCATTGAACCGTGGAGTGACGAAAAGACACCTGGAGTTGTTGGCATTTGAGGACGCCAACTCCCTAAGCTGTTGGGTTTTAGGGGAGACGGAGAAGGCAGCGGAAATTTTTTTTTCTCCCCAACCCATACCGAGGAAACGCGTCAACGTATATATAATAGGAAAGGATGGTTTGTGGAATCATACCTTGTCCCGAGGCTTGCTCGGCGACAATACCTCGCGTAATGCGCGGTCTTCAACTCCGGACTTCGACGGCGTCTATGCAGCTCCTGGTCGCACCGGGACTGACAACTCCTACTCGAACCGGACTGTCGGATGACAGTTGTCCTCCTAAGCGACAGTGTCCTCCCGCCTCTGTAGTAGTCCACACAGACCACCTATTACTCCAAACTCCTTGTCCCACAAGGAAGTGGAAGGAGTCGCACCCTCCTGTTGACGTATTAGTCGCCAACACGCTCTCCTGCCTCCTGTTGCAACTGCAGTTGTCCTTCCCTTGTTGCACCTCCCTTTTTCGGGAAGCACTTGCTCGGGCTCTCTCACGGTTACCAAAACCAGAGAGAACGACAACTTGCAGAGCAACTGGTTGCACTGAGCTGTACTGTGAGAAGCCCCCAAATACCCCTATATATAGGAGAGTCATGGGACAGGGTTCTCCATCCCGGGCAATGCGGGACTAAAAGTAGGAGTAGAAGGGTTCGGGATTTTCCACAAAAAGCAACCATCTCGCAACCTGAACTGATCGGTTCACAAGTGAACCGGTCGGTTAATGTAACACCCCTGACCTGGGTTATAACCTAACCCTAGAATTTTTTCCTAAATATGTAATTATATACTTGTGAACACTCCCTGGCATGTAATTAAGTTCCTCAGGAACATTTACTTTCAATTTTGCTCCTTTTTGTATAAAGTTGTAGCATTGTGTTGTATGCAGGGACCTATGTGCAAATTACCCAGTTTAAGGGTTCAACTTGCAATTTTCACAAGGTAAGGTGATCCTTAGATGTTGAGACATCATGAGGATGGTTATGGTAAAGTTTGAGGGATTTCCCAAGCTTGAGCACCAAGGTGCAGCTGTGGAAGCAAATACCATGCTTAGAAACCCTAATTTGGGGTAAAGTGCAATTTACCCAAATTGAGGGGTGTAATTTGTAATTCTCAATATCTAGAAAATCTTTTATGACTCTTGTCATCATTTAGAGTAGAAATGGTGAAAGGGGCACATCAGAGTTTGATCAGATGAGAAAAAGTGGTCTTTGTGATGAAAGACACCTAATTTGGGTATAGAAACCTTTCATGGATATACCCTAGTTGTAGGTTGGCTTCTTTTACCCTTAGATCTTGAGATTTCATGAGAATTGCATAAGTTTAGATGGGTTTGGACGTGCCTTGAGCAAGGAGGGACCTAGATGTGATTTCTAATCTTGTGAGGTCCTTAGGGTGTAAAAGGGGCTAAAGTATATAAGCCACTTCTTTACAAGATAAGTGAACAATCTTTCCTTCTCTTCATTTCACTTCTCCTCTTGCTCAAATGACCAAGGACAGCTCTGGAGCTCAGGGGGACGACCAACCTGTTCTAGGTAAGAGAACACCACCTTCTAGCATGAATTCATGGAGGAATTCACTCTTTTAGGTTGGTTTTATGGTTAGCTTACTTAGTCTTCTTGTTCTAGACAATCAAATCTACGTTTCCTTGGAGAATTAACCTCTGACTAAGTTTTGGAAGCTCAAGGACGCCATTAAATCTTGGAGCTTGAAGTCTTGGAGCTCTAGAATCAACCTTTAGGCGGGTTTTATAACTCTAAACTCTTGCTTTATATGAATGCTTAATTCTTGCAAATTTACTTGGCAAATTCTTCTTCTACCTCCCTTCTTCCTTGCACGTTTGCAACCAAAACAGTGGGGGAACCGACCTTGCTAGAGGTTGAAGATGAGGGGCGTGATTCCCAATGTTACTTTATCAAACGACCTTGGACACTTTTGGTCCAAACGGTCTTGCAAGACCGTTTGAGGGCAAACAGTTTGATTGAAACGGTCTCAAGACTGTTTGATAAAGTTGACCAAGGGACGACCGTTTGAGGGTCTGTTCCTAATAAATTGAATTTCATCTCTGCAAAGAATCAAAGCTTAATTCTTAACCAATTGAGAGTTGAAGGCACTTCAACATGAAACCCTAATCGGGTGAAAAAGTGCTGATTTTGAAACATAGATCTTGTTGAGTTTTGGGTTGAAGGACCCAAACGGTCTCAAGACCGTTTGGGGATTCATCCAAACGGTCCCAAGACCGTTTGGGCACAACCCAAGACCGTTTTAAGGTCTAGGGTTGAGTTAATCTAATGGTTTGAGGGTCCAATTACAAGAAATTGATGAATTGATGAAAATTGCTGATTTTGACCTAATTGGACTTCAACCCTAGTCAAAACGACTTAGTTTTTGGTCAAACTTTGAGCAAACGGTCTCAAGACCGTTTGGATGATGTCCAAACTACCTCAAGACCGTTTGGACCAAGTTTGAGCCCAATTGGAGGTCAATTGATAGGTTCAACCTTGAGTTGATTCACATTGTTGAACATTGATGACCAACCGATTTGATACCCTAATTGAGAGGGATTGAACCCTAATTGGCTTGCAATTGAGGGTCAATTTGATGTCTAATTGACTAAGGCTAACCCTAATTGACTCAATTTGTAAGCGGTTAACATAGCTTTGACCAATTGAGGGCTTCAACCAACACTTCCATGAACATTGGTAAACTTTGAACCACTTTGGAGGTCCAAACGGTTTGAGCCCATTTGGACCAAACGGTCTCAAGACCGTTTGGATCCAAACGGTCTCAAGACCGTTTGAGACCAAACGGTCTCAAGACCGTTTGGGCTCAAACGACCTCAGGACCGTTTGGTCCAATCGATCTCAAGCTGATTTGATCAAACGGTTTCAAATCGATTGAAGCTCCAAACGGTTTGGAAAGTCAACCCTTCCAAACGGTCTTCACCTCCAAACGGTCTCAAGACCGTTTGGGTGGTTGAAACCGTTTGAAGGTTGAGACCGTTTGGAGATGTTGGTGATGGTTTGTACTTAACCATTTGATGGTGTAACTAGTTCAATGGTGATCTAATCTAAAGCCTAATGGTAACCTAGGTCATTAAGGGACTAAGTGATTAGCTAGTTAACCCATGATGGTGATCATGAGGCAAATTACCAAAATACCCTTGAGGGGTCTAAAGGGGTAAAACCTTGTTTTAACCAAACCCTAATCACATGATGATGATGTCTTGGCTTATGTTAGTCAATGGAAACTTAACTCAACCTGATCTAGAGTGGTGTTATCACCATCTACTAGTGAGAGGAGAGAGAAAGTATCCTAAGAGAGAGAAAGTATCCTAGAGAGAGAAAGTACCCTTTTTAAGGTGGAAACTCAAGTGAGATACTTCAAGTACACATGAGTGTGCATAATTAGGGGATGATTCACTTATGTGAGATCAAGGAAACCCTAATTATGATATCCAATGAATCTTAATCTTAATTAAGAGCCTTAATGATGATGATTCCCTTACATGATGATGTAATGGGTACAATTCACCATAGAGTGAATAGTAAACCCTAATTTTAGGGCAATGACATGAAAGATGAATAGTAAACCCTAATTGTTGAATTGTTTACTATTACCAGCTGAATTAACCATGCAGGTTGTCATGAGATGATGGTCCTATCCAGGTATGGAATACCATGTTATATTCATTAAAAGCATGTCTTAAGCTTTATGAATAGTGAACCATCTTGATGCACTGCTAAGTGACATCTATTGTGATTTATGGGCTGTAAGAGCCATAAATACCATCAGGGTCATGCATGACAGATGACTTATGATGAGATGACTGAGATTGATGATGAAAAGAGTTAGGCATGTTACATACTAGTATTCTCTTTTATAACGGTTGTGCTAATGTTATTGTTTGAAGTACAATGTTCATAGAATACTGAATGTACCTAACTAATCAAGTGAAATGTAGAGCCCTGATCATAGATCCATCATTGTCAGAGTCTAAATGATGGTGAAACAGGTTTTCCCCAGGGAACTCCTGGATCACATACTTTTGAGTATGTGGGGTACATGGATGTGTAGAACCTTACATCCTAGTGTAGGTATTTTATGTAGATTCTTGTAGTCCGTCATACCTTCACTAAAAGAGAAAAGGTGAGAGGATTTGATGTAGATTCTAGTAGTCCATCAAACCCCACCACAAAGTCCAAAAGGGGAGATGTATTACTACACTCCCTTAAAGACACAAACACCGCATCGATGAAAGATAAACAAGAAATCTTCCGATGGCGAAGAGAGCACAGAATGCCACTGTAACCCTAAAAATAGTGAAGGTCCAGTTTACCCTGGAGAGCTATTATAAAGGACATCCCACCAGATGTCTAACAAACAATCCTCTAACTGAATGAGGAAGATGAGGTCATAAGAATCCGACTCTTTTAATGACCTATGTATGATACTGATGTGACTTCTTAGCGATCAGTTGGAGTATGAGTGGTAAGCCTCATCTCTACAGGGCATAATAATGTTTGAACAACATAACCAACAGCGTAGTATATCTGTTAGAGTTATCTACGAGTTATTTGATTGATGTTACTCTGAATAGTGTAGATGTTCTCATATTTCATAAATGATTGAACTCTTGCTTATCATCAAAACTACTAGTGAATATCTTGAAGGCTTTTATTGCTTTAGTTATTCCTTGCTTTTCTTATAAAGCTTCTAGTGGAGAGTTATAACTCTCACTGGGGAAATTATGTATAATTGTCTCACCCCGTAGACTTCAACTTTTTAGGTGGTCGTCGAAGATGGAGGAACAAGAACACAGGTGACCAATCCCAGCAACAGCAGCATCAGGAGCAGTAAATCTCAGGTGGAGATTCAGCCTGCTTTATGGTGTAGTTAGAGTTAGTCCTATGTTTCCTATGTACTCTCAGGTCTTGGAGTATTTTGAGTATGAATTCTTGAGAGATTTTGTATCATGTTGTATATAATTACTCAAGAAGTAATTTGTCAGTGATGTATACATTTAAATCCTTTTTCTATGGAAAAGGTTTGTGGTTTCAAGTTCTTATCTCGAAAAGTTTTAATTTCCCGTGATTTTTTTGTCTTCCGTTGATTATCGAATGCTTCCGCACATGATTAAATCGTGATTATTTCGTGGTTTGGAGACTTGAGCCCACAATTAAGTGGTATCAGAGCTCTAGGTTCGCCGAGTCTATAGAGGCATAGGACATAGGAAGTCGAGTCTATCTTTAGTATTCCTTCCTTATCTAATAGAATCTTCTACTCCTCAGGAGAAGAAGATACTTAAGAATGTCAGAGCCACATGATGAGAACATGGCAGAAAGTAGTGCTAGTGCACCTCAAGGCGGTGCAGGAGTACCAGAGAGGGAACAGCCTGTACCAGAACAACCTAGAGAGCCACCCCAGTTTGACCCAGCTGATATGGGTAACCCAGCAGTCCAGATAATGTTTGGGAAGTTCATGACTGCCATGACACACATAACTGACAGGATGCCTATGCCTGTACCCAGGGCACCTGTCCAACCAGAAGGACAAGGTATTGGGAAGACGCTCGAGCGACTACGTCGTGTCGGAGCTACCGAGTACCTCGGGACTGCTGACCCCGCAAATGTTGATCTGTGGTTGACAGAGCTGGAGAAGGCTTTCAGGATACTCAATATCCCTGAAGCTGAGAAGGTTAGACATGTTGTCTATCTTCTCAAAGGAAGTGTTGGTCATTGGTGGACAATGGAAGAGTAGAAGAGACCTGGAATAGAGATCTCGTGGGAAGACTTTCGGCGGGAATTTGTCCAAAGATATTTTCCAAAGACCTTCCTAGATGAGAAGATCTCTCAGTTTGAGAGACTGAGGCAGGGAGTCATGAACATTAGCGAGTATGAAGCCAAGTTCATGGAGCTGTTGCGGTTTTGTCTGCACATGGCTGCCACAGAAGAAGAGAGAATCAGAAGATTCGAGAGGGTTTTGAATGCTGACATGTCTACCCCAGTATCTGCCTTAGAAAACCGAGAGAGATTCTCTACCTTCATTGAGTTAGTCCGAAGGATAGAGAGATCTGTGGTTGAGAAGAGGCAAAAACAGAAGAGGTATCCACAGTTCCAGGGCTCTTCATCTATGGACTTTAAGAAGTCTAGATCCTCTGCACCTAACCCTCCACCATCTAGATCTAGTTCTCAGAGTCAGTGGTTTCCAAGTAGAGGTAGAGGGAGAGGAAAACCACCTCGGGAGACACAGAGTTCTGCATCAATGTCTGCCACTGGACCACAGAGACCACAAGATAGAAGCTGCTACAACTGTGGCAAGGTGGGACATTTGATGAAGGACTGCCGATCTAGGCCTGTCAGTGTGACACAGCCTCCGAGACAAGGACAACAGGGATCACAGAGAGGACAATCTCAAGGAACAGGTCGAGGACGCGCACAAGTGTCTCAAGCTGGATCATCAACACCACCTCAACAAAGATCGAGTTGCAAGAAAAGGACGAAGCTGGCAGATAAAGTGTCGGAGCCATCAAGCTAGAGACGATAACTACAATGCTCTTCGGGAGGCAACCTGAGCTTTATTTTATTTCCTAGCATAGGATGCAAATTTACTTTCGAGCAAAACAAACATTACGAACATTTGGTATGTAATAAGGCCCGAGTCAGTGCATGTGACACATACGCTGACACTTATGTTTTATGGGCCACCGCTTTAGTTTTATTATTCGGGATGGGTAATGCCATCTGAGGCCGGGAGCTGGTCCTAGGCTAATGATGTTTTACTCATCGGCCGATGTTTAACCGTTTTGTTTTCACGATTGTCGCGGGAGGCAACCCAACCGACACTTTGTGTGCACCCTTATCGGGCGGTGGGATTTTGCAGAGCGCAACAGTCGCGCCGACGGTTGGACTTGCCGACTCACGCGTTGCCCTAACGGTCGACGCGCGTCCGAGTTTTACTGTTTGTTTGCTATAAAAGGAGGTGAGTTTTTACCGTGTCGGGTTCCATGCCTTACTGTTTTCGCGCTCCCGTGTCGTACGAGAGAACTTGTGCTCCTGCTCCCGTGTCGCTCGAGACTATGATTCTCTTGTATCGACCGACAGTTCAGATCGCAGTGAGGTACAGCCCGACAGATTGTGTTGGACGACACATTTCTTTCTCGTTGAAAGTACTTTATCGATCTCGAGTCTTCTTTGCTGAGCAGTTGTATCGCCCGATATGGTTGTCGCGCGACATATCTTTGATTTACGTTGCCCGATACATCGTGACGGGCGATAGCCGTGTCGCCCGATGTTGCATATCCTCGCCTGTTTTTGTTGTCGGGCGACAAGCTGCTTTTCTTTCATGAGAACCGTATCGGGCGTTTTATCTTATTGCTCTCGTATCGCCCGACACACCCATTTTTTAACGACAGACCTAACACGCGTTCACCGCCTTGCCGCCCTGTCTTTATCATGTGATTGAATCGTTTGGCGTATCGAGCGACACCCACCTCTTGTGTCGGGCAACACCCATCCCTTGTATCGGTCACAAGGCTTCACTTCTGAAACTCGATATGTCGCCCGATACTGGGGGTCGGGCAGTTTTTGTACAGAATAGTGCTGGGTCACACATTTATTCTTTATTATATATTTCTTTCAAAAGCCAATGTATTTAACTAAGTTATTTCTTTTGTTGCGTTACAGAAATGGCCCGCACCAATATGATTGTTGTCCCTGTTGACGCACAAGGCAGGAGAATCTACCCTGAGACTGCTGCTGAAAGGCAGTCTGCCAGGCCCAAGCGCCCGAACCCAGGACAGGCTGGGACGTCGGGGACAAAGAAGAAGGCTAGGGTTGGAGAAGCGCCGACCCCAGTACCAACACCGACACTACTAGCAGCAGCAGAACTCCCAGAATCCTTTTCGAGGAGTTTCGAGCCAAGAGACAATGAACATGCTCGCCGCTATGCTGAGCTGGTGACCAAGATCTACAAGCCGAGCAGGTTCTGCCATGAAGCCTCGTTTGCTGATCTAGGAATCTTGAAGAGGCTGAAGGGCGTCCTAGCTGCGACAGGGCTGAAGAAGATCTGTTTCATCCAGACTTCTTCTTACACTAAGATGACGATGGAGTTTATGTCCTCTCTCCACCGGGTGAGGAATTCTGCGACGGACAAACAGGAATTTGGCGGGCCAGACAGACTCCAGACCCGACTTTACAATACGGAGTACACCATCTCTGAGAAGCTCTTAAATAAGATCTTCTCTTCTGACGAGGAGGGGAAGAATCGGATGGACAACGGTGAGAGGATCATCGAGGGAGACGGGTTCAATCCCGTGGAGTTTTGGGGCAAGCTTATCGGCGAATCTTCATTTAAGTCGGGAACAAAAGTCGTGGTAGTGCACTCCTATTTCTGGAGGATAGTGCACAAGCTAGTGGCATGCTTGCTATTCAGAAAGAACGAATCCAGCAGTATCTACACCGAAGAGCTCCACGTTATGTGGCACATAATGGAGGGTCGAGTGATCAACCTCGGTCGGTTCTTGCTGAATAGGCTGCACCCAATGAAAGAGGCCACCAAAGAGTACTGCATGGGCGGCATCATCAACCTCATCACAGTAGGACTCGGGTACCCAGACGAACCACACAGTCATTCGAGAATGCAAGGGGATGAGGTGTTTGACACCAAATACCTGATTAGGACCGACATCATCAGGAAGGAGAGGGGAAACTTCTTCTACAAGTTTTCAAGGACGGACTTACTCCACCCCCTCCCTCGTTGCGCCAACTACGACAAGAAGAAGTTGGTCTTCACCACCGCCGAGATCGAGGCTATATCTAATAACACGGCTACCACCACCACGACTAAGGCCATGGATAGACCAGCCCCGGAGATACCAACGACAACTGTTGATCGAGTTGTCGTCACTCCAACCGTACCAGCCACCGCACCAGCAACGACAGTTGTGGCTGAGAGAGAGTCGATGATCTTTGAGGTCACCAGGATGAGAACTTCGGGATCTGCCGCGGAAGAGACGGTCGCAGTTCCCGTCCATGTTTCTAGACCTACAGAGGCGGAAGAGGGACTTCAGCAGGGCAACAACAATGGGATGTTCGACGAGATCCTAAGGGAACTCGAAAGAACACCATCACTGCCGCCGAAGTCCCCGCCTGCAGCAGTGGAGGAGATCGTCGATAGTGCAGAGGTGGAGCAGAGTCCGCCCTCACCACAGCCATCCCCACTCAGACGAAAGGGCAAGGCGGCAGCATCAGAAAAAGTGCAGACGCCCCTCCTGGCAGCATCTGGATCGCGTACGATCTTCATAGATTCTACCTCTGCGGGTAGACCTTCACGTGAGCTAGATGTCGCGAGGACGGAAGGGAGACTCACCAGAGCCCCTCCGTCACTCAGAAAGATGCTCAGAAACGAGCTCGACGATCTACGCGAGGTAACAACCATGAACTCTGCTACTTGTACTTCCCTAATCCGCAAACTTGCATCTTTCCAAGACAGGCAGGATAGCCATGAAATCAGGATGAATAGCCAAAAGAGAGAGCTGCTGACTCTAGCGAGCATACCCTGCGGACTAGAAGCTCTGAATGCAACAATGAAGCAAGTTCTCCAACGACTTGACAGGCTCGAGGAGAGGATGGACAAAAGCGACGACCATCCACGCCGAAGGCAGCCGAGACGGTCGTCGTCACCTCCCAGTTGGGGTTCTCACCCCTCTTCATCAGGTTCCCCCTCGGAAACAGCATCAGCCTCCTCCTCCAGCGGACAATCATCAATGCCCGAGGAGGGAACGCAATAAGGATCTATCGAAGGGTCTCCCAGTAGATAGGAGAGCTCTTTAGGCTTGGTAGATGTAAACATCTCCATTCCCCTAGATGGAGCCGAAGACGAAAGCATAGATATCAGCATCAGGGGAGACTCTTCGTAAGAGTCTGAGGGAGAGAAGGGAGATGTCTACATAGTAAATAAAAGACATCTACCCCGAGGGAAGCGCTCGATGGCGGACAGATTTCATGAGCCATCTGAGATACCCTCCTTCGAGATGGCTGATTTTGACAGACGAGCCAGCGGAAACCTGACGATCAGAGACCAGAAGCTGCTGAACAAGGTCTTACGATCGTAGGCAGATGAAGATGAAGTCATCTGGACCGACTGCTACCTTTCCGTGCAGCGGAGAGTGCTTCGCGGCATGTTCTGCACGCCGGCCATAGTCTGTAAGAAACTATTTTGGGTCCTGGAGAATGCTCTCATAGATAATATCAACAGCATGACAGGTCGGAGACAAATTTACACAGCCACCCCAACCTTGGCAAGAAAGCTGATGAGGGGCGACCTAGACGCCAGTGTAATAACCGACATGCTGCAGCATATTGAAGAGCACAGGTCAAACCTAGTTCTGGCCCCGTACAAGCACCGGGACGTGTGGTTTCTAAGTATCGTAGACCTCAGAAACCACGACGACCGGCTGGTGTGCTACAACAACACCGAAGTACCGCGCTCCGGGGGTGTTTTCTACCGCCCGGAAGACGAAAAGTTGATACGCCTGCCACTACATCTGCAGCGAGTCATAAAGCGAGGAAGCCAACGTCATCAAGGACCTTGGACCTTCTTCTTTACTATTTGAGACCTTCCCGCACAGATAGAAGAGGGGAGCGGAAATAGCGCTTTCGCCATCCTGGGAGCAATTGAGGCGCTCAACACATTCGGAAACTTAGGAGTCCTCAAGAACGCGTCCTTTTACGAATGCAGGGGCGTTTACGCCATGTTGTTGATCAAGGACAAGCGCTATTTCCAGGACACGGAAGTGCTGGAACTGCTGCTGGACAATGAGCTAGAAGAAGACTCTTTTCGATCCAGTAGCTCCGCAGAAGAAGAAGAAGAAGAAGAAGAAGAAGAAGAAGAAGAAGAAGAAGAAGAAGAAGAAGAAATAGAAACCGAAGTTCATGGGGTGGGCAAGCAGATGTCGATCCTGAAGAAAGTGCATGGGAGGGAGGACACTGCTTTGCCCAAAGCTTCAGAAGGGCTGATATCGAATTTTGACCGCTTTTCGTGTGCAACTCTCACATAAGAGCAGGTCATCATTATCCAAAAAAGGTTGGTTGATTCGACCCCTTCAGTTGTCGCCTTTCAAGCAGGCGATGTCTTAGTCCCGGACGAGGATCTAAGGGACATGGTGAAGGAAGGAGGGTGCTTGGCTGTATCAGTTGCAGCTGCTTACATCCAATATATACAGCCAAAGCTAGAGCATGCATACATAGCCCACCCTTTTCTTTTCAATGACATCTGCCTCGCCGACGAAATAGGAGCAAAGCAAAATTTTCTGCGAGAATTGAAGGACGGCGTCGCAGGCACTATCTTCCTGCCTATTCTGCATTACAATCATTGGACGCTCCTGGCGATGTATACCCGGCAACTAGTAGGTATTTTCTACAACAGCTCGGATAGCAACAAGAATCATCCCGTGTCATGTACATCGGAACCTTTGACACCCGTCGAACGCTTAGTTCGAAAATACTACGACGAAGTGTCAAAAATGATTGAACCGTTCCTGGACATACAAGGAGGCAAATGGCACGAACTTCAGTTCTGCCACCGCAGCCCACATCAACTCCCTTTATCCAACGACTGCGGCATCTACGTCCTGGAATGGATGGCAAGTGAAGCAACGCCTGACCAGCTCCACCACACAGGGTATCACAGCAAACGAGGAGAATATGTGTGGGAGCTCCAATCTGACGCAGGCGTAACCTCACTGGAATAAACATTACCTCACCTTATCTACTTCACAACTCTGGGACAGAGTGTGGAGTAAGTTTGGGGGGTACCATGTGCCAGTGAGGGAGGTACAAATTTTTCTTCTTATTTCACTATATTTCTTCATTCTTTTGTCCCAAACCCGTTATTCGTTATTCTTTTGTGTACATATATATGTTCATACCAAAATTTTGAAAAATTCTTCATACTAAAATTTTGAAAAATTCTTTTGTCTATATATTCCCATGCATATGTACAAAGTTTCTATGTAATAAAAATCTGTTGCGACTTCTTGCAAAGTTAGTTTTCTATGTGCTTAATGAGATGCAAGTTTTGTTATATCTTTTTGATAATGCTTCTTCAAACGAACAAAAGAATATGTTTTGCCATGCCAAAAATTTTGAAAAATATTAATAGATCTCGCAAACAGCTAAGAGACGAGTATGGAGAAGGAAAAAGCTGCCCAAACAGCAGAAATCTCTTTTGTTTTCCCTCACCCAACAAAAATACCAAAAAGAGAGAAAAGCCTTATGAGTGTGAATAAAAGCATGAGAGTTGTTCCCGATAAAAGAAAAGAAAGAAAAAAAGATATATATACCCGCTTGTTTTCTAAAAGTACCCATCATTAGGCATGGTAGATCCGGGGAAGTGGTATGTAGGATGTGAAATCACTGCTCTAAAGCCAACTGGCTTGGACTGTAGGGACCACTTTCCCGTTAACGAACCCTTACCTGGATGGAATGATGGGAAACAAGAAAAATCCTAAAAATCCTTAGCCTTCCCAGTACACAACTTTCTGCCCCGAAAATAAAGCTGTTTGGTGTGTAAGCTAACTTCGGAATCATACAACAAAGTCTCGCTGAAGTTGTAGAGAAGAACCTTACTTAAGCAATAAGGCAGGAAAAACTAAGTCTTTTGTTCGTACTAAGGTAGCATTAGCTTTAAGGCATTACCATTCTTGTTTCACCTTTTGAACAAGAAGCTTTCCTGAGCAGAAGAAGCATCGCTAAAAAAATAGTTTAAATATTGATTGAGGACAATCAAAATGCTAAGTTTGGGGGAGTTGATAACATCCGTTTTGTGACATTTTTGCCCTTTATTTTGTTATCAAAACTATCCTTTTCTACTATTTTCCTCTATTTTATTAGCATTTTTGCAATAATTGGCCAAGCAATGCTCTTAGTCTAATTTTCCCATCTTTTGCAGAGTTTTCCTTGTTTTGGTGCAATAAGATCGTCCCAGCCCATGAATAAGTCCAAGTCTTTTCGACCTTCCTGACGCTCGATACATCACCTGCCCGATAGGGGTTGGGCGACACAATGACACATGATAAAGTGATGTCGCGCAAGAAGAAGTTGGTGAATGACACGCCTTGTACCTGACAGGGAGCCTGGCTCACCTCGACAACCCATATTGTCGGGCGACATAGCCACCCACCGGCAGGCACGCCGCCCATCACGTGACCGATAGCCGACACCTCGGAGCCGTGCGATACCTGTATCGGTCGTCCATCAACCTGCGCATAAGGGTTCCACATGGCGCTTCGAGCACCATATCTCCTCCCAGCCAGCTGACTATAAATAGCAGCTACAGGAAGACGAAGAGACCGATTCAGACAGTTGGGAGCTTGAGCTATCTTCCGAGGAAACTGCGAGAGCACAAGTATCGTGCCCCAGTGCTTGTCTCGGGCGACACTAGGTGAGCTTTTCCTCATCCCGAGAGGGAGGGGATAGTTCACTTAGGACCGTCCTGGGTGACACTGCGGGCCGATATCGGCCGACGTAGATGAGCGACATAAGAGCCCGACAGCAGAACGCGTAGCTCTTATCCCAACACGATATCGAACCCGATACGCTTCGCCAGTCGATGTGTGCTGCCCGAGAGGGTGTGCCACCCGACATGAGTGTATCGGCCCGAGTCCTTGAGCGATACAGTCGACAGTCAGTGCGTGCTGCCGGAGAGGGTGTGCCGCCCGACACCTCTGTATCGGGCTTGGCTCCTGACCGATATCAGGCTGGAGAGCTATAGCACCCTGTCGTCCTTCTACATCAAGGAGGTGACACTTATCTTTGAATTTTGTTATTTAATTCTTTATTATATGCAATGTATTAAGACCTTAATATTTATGGAAATAGGAAGGTTTAATTACTTGTTGCTCTATGCTTGGTGCACAATGTTGGATGACTGCTATGTTTGATATCTGAACCCTAGCTTGCATGTTTGGATCGTGTTTCGCTTAGCTACCGAATCGTGTTTTCCCGTCGCAACAACTTTGAGAGTTGTGTTGTGGCTCTAGTGTTTGGTCTGATTCTAGAGTACAAGAGTGCCTAGAACAGAGTTGTTTCAGTAACACTCCACTCTAACTAAAGCCCAGCAACCTCGAGAGGGGTGTTGATGCGGAGGTTAGAGGTACCCGCTCTGAGAGGAGGGGTACAGGGTGTTACCGTTGTCGCTTGTTTTATTGTAGTCTTATCCTTCGTGCCTTGCTTCAGCTCTAGTCTTTATCTTTCTGGTTCTGTTGCATGAAAACCCCTAAAAACTACTAAATGACTAAAATCTTAAATCTGTCTAGTAGCTCCAGTTGGAGATAGTTTCTTTGTTTTATTTTGTGACATCTTGTTGTTCCCTTTGGGAATTTATATCTCTTTATACCTGCCAGAGTGTAGCGTGTCGATTCTAGGTTCTCAACACTATCCCCTTGTCCCTATGTTCGACCCCGTATGACTACTTTGACCCCGTAAACAAAGTTGTGGGGGCCTAGAAGGATTCGGGTTTATAAATGTAAAAGCTCGACTACCTCAAATCCGCCTCCACTTTTGGACGCACGATTTAGGCCGGTCAGGTGGAAAGCATAGAGAGGGCGGCCGATGGCGGCGAGTAGGGAGAAGGGTGGCGGCGGTGCGCAAGGAGGAGGGAGAAGGGGGTGGAATCGCCAGAGCTAGAACCTAACCTTCAATCAGAAATGAAACAGAGAAAGGGGAAGACTAGGCTTCGCGCGGGTGCTATTAAGTTAACCATCAGCGTCGGGTATTCAAAAAATCTGATGCTAATAAAAATAGGCGTCGGTTACGACTAAAAAACTGACACCTATGCTCAATTATAGTTGTCAGTTTTTTCTTGAAAACCCGACATCTATCTACATAGGCCGACAAAAAAATGTTCTCAAATTCTGACCATAATCGTCGGTTGCCTTAGAAAATCGACGCCAAAGGGGGGTGAAAATAATCGCGTGGACAGCGCGTAAAAACACATTAGTGTCGGTTATTGAAAGACAACCGACGATAAAAATGTGCCCAATTTCTGTCTCGCCAAAAACTTTAGTCGTCGGTTAATTAGTCAACAACCGATGTCGTATGTTAAATTTTAGAGGTAATTTTTTTCCACTGGAAAATTTGGATTTGGCAGTCAATTTTAGGCGTCGATTGTTTATTAAGGAACTGACTCTAAATTAAAAGTTATACCTATGTCTGGCCGCTCTTCACATATAGATGTCGGTTTGTGTATTAAACCCGACGTTGTAGGGTTTAGGCACCGATTTATTGTATACAACTGACGCCTCTAAATGTGACGTTATAATCCATTTCTGTAGTAGTGAATGGGATGATGATGTCGGGTGAGATAGTCATTTTGATGTCTTCATCAAGCAAATCATGTTCATATGATTGTTCTTTAGGAAGAGGGAAGTTTTCTTTCTAATCTTATAATGACTATGCTTTGACGACTTTCATTGGTAGGTAAGTGATATCAATCTCAGACAAAAGCACTTGCATTTTTCACGTCACTCAGTGGGGGTAGGTTATTCACAATAGTTGCAGAGTGTGTAAATTTTGCAATACGTTGAAGCGAGTAAGTCATTAGATAATGATGCAACTTTCTTGTAGCATGCACCAAGGTCAGGATATAGTTGTTGACATTGGATCGTGCCTCGATGTCATTAGATTTCATGGATAGGTAGTAGATGGTGTGCTCATTGTTGGTCACTGGTTAACCAGAAAACCCCCCGTGGGTGTTTCATAGTCAAATAGTCAAAGAGTAAGGGGATGTCTTGGTATGATGAGTTTTAGGATTAATGGTTTGATAATGTAATACTTAAGGTTCTGGAGTGCCTCTTCATACTCTTCATTCCACCCAGAATCAAATCTCTACTAAAGTTTGAAAATTGGCTCACAAATGGTTGTGACCTTGGAGTTGAAGCGGCTGAAGTATTGAGATGGTTGAGCAGTCCTAGAACTCCTTTTTGTCTTTGGTGAAGGTATTTCCCAACTAAAGGGGGGCCTTACAAGGTCATCTTTGATTTCTCATTGAAGGTTACTGGATGTAACTTTGAAATTACTTTTTGCTAGATTTAGTCACATTGAGAATCTTATTAGCCTCTACCTGATATTATGAGTAATGCAATCCTCGGGATCCTTAGATTTGGAAATCATACATCTGCATATACCTACACCTCTTTATGCATCATGTTGTGGAGGAGGATGACCATTGCCTTTTGATAGGTGGTTGTAGCATTGTAGAGGCTGAAAGGCATGACTTAGTAGTAGAACACTTCCAATTAAGTGATGGAATCCATCTTCTCCTTGTCTATGTTAGCCATATTGGTGATCTCTGGTGAATCCATCCATGTATCTCCAGAGGGGTTGGATTCATAGTTTTCCGTCTTTCTTCAAAACAGATAAAATGTTTGTGAACCATGTGGGATAGATGATTGGATCTAAGAAACCTTCATTGTACTACTTCCAAACCTCTCTCTAATCTTGAAGCTCATTCTAGTCATAATCTTCTAGCTTTTATCTTAATTGGGTGTATGTCAGTATGATTGGATGGCGATGGATCGACATCATCTTGTCAAATAGAAGCTCCAAGCAAATATGTTTATGTAGTTGCATAGTACCAAAATAAGCATATCATTGATATCTTGAGGTATATGTTCCCCATTTTTTATTTTGTGTGGCTCAGGGCTGGAGCTAAGATTAATAGTTTCCATATTGTCTTCTATGTGAAAAGATGATGCTCTTTGACCATATAGTTTGGGATGGGAACATGTTCAAACTCTACGTTATTTTCTTAACATATTTGTGCTACTTCTAAGAAATAATCAACAAGATTTTGTCTCAATAGAGTGACTTTGATTCTTTTTTGAGTTTTCATTTTGTACCTTTTTGGCATATTTGGTGGAAGGTGGAGGCATCATGGATAATGGTAACATGACCACTCTAGGATCTCCCCCACGTTGGAGTGACTTTCTTCTAACATGATTTTTTTAGTGGAGGTAGCTTCATGCTTAAGACAGTCCACCCCTCCTAGTGCTAATTGTGTAGGTCACTTCTACTTTGAACATGATAGACTAGTTGTTGTAGAGTTTCCATGTTTCTAACATGATTTTTTGTAGTGGAAGTAGCTTTGTGTTAAAGACATCCCACCCCTCCTTGTGCTAATTGTGTAGATCACTTCTACTTTGAACATGATGGACTAGTTGTTATGAAGTTTCCATGTTGCATGTTTCAAAGATTGTGTACATTCCTCATCCCTCAAACATATTATTTCTTATCATATGGGGAACCAAAGTCCTCCTACATGAACTCGCTGGAGTTCATTGGGTGTTGTGAGTCAACAATGGATGTTGATACTATGAATTTGTCCTAATTGAATGATATCCTCATCTATTTTAGATATGAAACAATGTCTTCCTACAAGCACTTGATTGAATTCCCTTATGATGAGAAGACCATGGGTAAAAGGAATCCAAACTCCTTCCCAAGGTACCCATTGCTCCACATGTTAGAGTATAGTGAGTATGATGATTTGAGGATTGATTGTGCTGCTATGAAAATAGGTGTGTTGAATGTTATCTACACCTATTTGAGGTTTGGATCAGTGGCCATTCTCATATTTTAGTCATTAGCATTTTAAGGAATGATTTTTTTCCTTGGATTGTAGATTCTTTTGGGAAGTCTAGACACCATCATGAAATTCAGTAAGTAGAAAATTTCCCTGGTGTTGGTTATGATGTTAAGGTGATTATCTTCTTCTTCTTTTTTAAAATGGGGTAAGGTATCATCATGTGGGTGATAAATTTAGTTGTATGTGAAATTCAATCATCTATGAAGATGGTATAGTGGAAGTAGGGGTGGGTACTCTTGCACTCACTGCCTAGGTTTGTAACGTCCTAGGATTTGAGGCCTCAGATCAAATGATTTTAAAAGGAATGATTGGACTACCATATCACCAAGGTGCACCTCCTTTTCCGGGAGCCCTTCACTAAAGAACTCTATAGTTAAGCATGCTCAGCTTGGAGTAGTACTAGGATGGGTGACCAGTTGGGAAGTTGACCCCGGCTTGTGCGTGAGTGAGGACAAAGCGCACAGTTAAGGCTAGCGGTGGTCTATGGGGCCAGTCGTCATTCCTGAAACTCTACTAGAGCTTTGGGAAGTGGGCCCAATCGTTACAAATGGTATCAGATCCAATTCCCCTCCAATAGGTGGGCCCCACATGGGCATGTGGCATGTCAATCTTGAGTCGTGCGGTCTAGGCATTTTGGAAAGGGTTGTCCATGGTGATGTAGTCACCCTAGTGCTGGTAATCCATGATCGGGAGCTAGGTGTCCATGGGTCATTCTGGGTCTGCATTGAAATGGGGAAGTATTATGAGGCCATATACTTGAGCCTTGATGAGAACGTCAAGAGTCTAAGTGGGGGAGATTGTAACGTCCCAGGATTTAAGGCCTTAGATAAAATGATCTTAAAAGGAATCATTGGACTGCCCATATCACCAAGGTGCACCTCCTTTTCTGGGAGCCCATCACTAAAGCAATCCAGAGTTAAGTGTGCTCGGCTTGGAGTAGTACTAAGATGGGTGACCAGTCGGGAAAACTCAATTAGATCTTTGGGCAGTGGGCCTGATTGTTACAAGGTCCCACATGTGCAACACCTTGAGCTAGCACTCACATCATGGCATATTTGTTTGACCTCCCTAGTCATATTTTATGATAGAGGTTAATATCTATTGTAGAATTGGCTTATAAATCATTGAGTGTAGGACAAATGAGAGCAGGTTGCATTGGGGCTTCCACTTTAAAAGGTAATTGACTTAATGGAGGTCCATTGAAAATAGGCCCATATTCCTTGGGTGTTTCTGGGTTTGTATAATGTCAATTTTCCCTTATCATTAGGTAAATATAATTCAATTGGTTTGGATTATCTATATCATGCACGCTTGGAGTTAATTATGGTGGATAGTATGGTAAGTGAAGATGTCTATTCCATCGTGGTAGCACATAAAGTTAATGGTTGCAATATAAAGTGTATTAAATCTGAGCATGAGGTCATTTTTTGCTACATATTCTATGTTAGTACTTGGTCTATCTATGTGGTAGGTAATGTTAGTGTTTACAGTATTATCTTTGAGATTTTTATGTAGTATATAATACCCCAATTTTCTTATCTAATGAGCAGAAGCAATATCATTTTTACTGAAGATTGCTACTAACATTATATGCATTACAATAATGATAGATAATAATCAATACAGACTAGTGTAAAAGTGAATTCTCATAAATTATTTGGGGAAAAAACTACATTATGTCATCATATACAAAATAAACTTAATATCATGATACTCCCTTATACGAATCATGTATCAAATTTGGGATCATGTAGATGGTGCCTCACCAAGAAAACCTCCTAAAGTTGTAGCTACATCCTCTTCTTATGACTATCTCCTAAAGTTCTATACATGCGGACATCTCATCCTTAGCCATGCACAGGGGAAACCTGGGTTAGATAAAGTGCCATTGAATTTCTAATAAGATAAATATGAATCTACTATAACTAAAAGTTGAACTAATATCTAAAAGATCTAAACTTATATTGAATTGATGTCTTTTATTTATGTCTTCTATCTGATTTGCAGCCACCATTATAGATAAGTCATCCTCTATGACATTGAAGTGTCCTCTATGGTGAAACGTACCCTCTGTTGGTATAATGCTCCTTTTGTTGACATTGAAGTGTCCTCAATGGTGCAATGCACCCTCTACTGACACCTAAGTATCCTCTATGGTGAAACACACCCTTTGTTGGCACAACGTGCCCTCTATGACACCCATAGTATTTGGCACAACGCACCCTCTGA
This sequence comes from Alisma plantago-aquatica, assembly GCA_963693085.1. Lineage (NCBI taxonomy): Eukaryota > Viridiplantae > Streptophyta > Magnoliopsida > Alismatales > Alismataceae > Alisma > Alisma plantago-aquatica. The sequence goes on along the minus strand of OY856411.1, from coordinate 1,132,857,144 downwards.
ATCATCCCAATACTCTCTAGTGAGGACTTATCATATAATGTATTAATATTGTTATGTCATTTTTATTATTAATTTCTTATCTCTGGATCTTAATCTCTTATCTCTGAATTTGTTCTTAACTTCTTATCTACGAATCTTAATCTCTTCTCTCTAAATATGTTCTTAATTTCTTATCTCTGAATATATTTCTTAATTACTAAATAATTGAGATTTGATTTGAGACTCTTATTAGGTATGTGGATCTAATTTAAGACCACTCATCATGAGTAATCTAAATGTAGAATCTGAAATCTAGATTCTTATTTTCTGAATAAATCTCAATCCAAAACTCTCATTTAATAGATGACTTGATTTAAATTTTGATGCCAGATATATAAGATTTGAGTCTAAAGGCTCAAAGAAATAAACTAAACTAAGTGTAGAAATATTGAGTATCTAAAACTTATCAATATACTTGAAATCTGGTAATCTAGAAACATAACGTAAATTGAACAAAATCTGACAACTCTAGGCATCGCAGGATATGGTACGCTAAAGTCTTAAAATAACTTAATACATAAGTTACTTGTCTAAAGTTGTAGGTTGGACCATAAAAATAATGAAATTTCAATGGACATGACCCACTTACCTCATTTGAGGAGATCATTAATGTATTCTGGATTCCTTAGTTCACAACATATTTGTGTGGACATCAAAAAGATTCAATAAGTCCATTGTATGATCCCTCATTCTAATTCTAAATCACAAACCCACATCACCCTAGCCTCCTAAACTAATATTAGGGTTCTTATTTAGATAAAAAACAAACTCTTTTTAAAATCACGTTAGAAATCTCAGTAGTGAACGAATATCCAAAACTCACATTATAATCATTAAGACCGTCATACTCAAAGAATTAATGTTAACCTCATATAGTGTTAATACTTGTGTGAAATAACCAATGATCATGAGGAAATTGTAAAACATATTGGCTATAGTTACTTCTAAATGAAAATATACATGACAACCCAAACTGCATATCATCATTTTTAGGAAAACTAATAATGTAAAAATTTCATCATTAATCATAAAATATATCATGTAATAACCATGTCTTGAAAATCACATAATCATATAACTATGTATGTTTCTCCTACAAAAAAAACATAGAAAATCATATATCACGATTTGCATAAAAATATCAATTTGTAAAATTATTATATAATAGTTGAAATACCCATAGTGCCTTATTAGGGTTTACATCAAAAACTTGGTAAAGAATCAAATCTGAATTATCAAGCTTTAGAATTGTGTTAAGCATATTATTATACACTTTACTATAAAATACTCATTACTATACAAATTCATCGCTATATTTAATTCTCAAAACATTGGAAACAGATAGGATTTAGTACATAATACACATCAGAAACATTTGTCTAAGATATCTTTACGACATAGTACACTCGAAAACTTTGTATCGATACTTTGTACTCTCAAAATCGATAAAGATATATCAAGTTATGATTTTTCAAATGTTACCTTGGTTTAGATTGATCCAAAATTTTATTTCGAGATCCAAGGGATATGATCAGTGGGTGTTCACCTCTTGTTGGTAGGGTGGGCCTCTTAGTAGACCATGACACAGCCTGGCCCATGTGCCTTCCTAGCCATCCAGCCCAACACCAGCCTCTCTTTTCTTACAAATGCATACTTGCATAGAAAGGGAAACGTGATTCCCCTATTCCGTGCCCAGAAATAGAGCGTCTCCACCCTAATCTCCTCCAACAAGGTGAAGCTACCACTTAGGCAATGAAAAAATTGAGGGAAAGGTGCATCGTCTTTGGCTCAGCCTGATCAGTAAGCGTGGTGTAGGGAAATACAGGCATAGAGTATAGCAGTGGAAACAAAACATTTATCTATCCATATTCCCATAACAGAAAGATTGTGTCAACTACTATGAAATAGGAAAGATGGTTTAATGAGTTATACATGGTCCAGGAGCAAGACCATCGACAACAACTTGCTTCACTGCAATTATCATCTACTTACTCTTTGATGGTGGTTGTGCAGCTCAAGTTCTTCACCATGAACAATGAACAGCTTCTACAACGACTCATGTGGTATCATCATGAACTATAGGCTCACTTTGCTCTCCTAGCAATAGCCAAAGGACTCCTGCCTCTAGAGTAGTCCACACAGACCAACTAGAACTCTTACTGCTCAACTAGAATAGATAGGAAGGAGTTGTCCCTCCCACTAGCATACTAATCACCAACTTGCTCTCTCATAACAACAATCCTCAGTTGTTCTCTCATGCCACTATCCCTTCCTTGTCGGGTAGGAGTTTATTGGGCTATATTGGTTACCACAACCAGAGAGGACAACAATTATTAGAGAAATTGATTCTTAGTTGATGTTGTTGTGCTCTGTGAATCCCCAATACCCCTCTATTTATAGGTGGGGTTTGGGTTAGGGTTCCTATCATGTTCGCGATTATGTGGAAGTAGACGGGACTGGAAGATCTTGAATTTTTACAACCTACAAGCACTGAAACGTCCATCTGGTGACCCATACGGTCATATGGTATCATGAGACAGTCATCTTGCACTGCTAGACGGTCATTTGGCAGATTCCCAATTGCATATTAAATTGGCAATTCGATTCCAATTAATATCAGATATTAATTTCTTGCACCACAAGTAATGTCCAATCGAACAAGTTTGGAAAACATCCAGAACCTTTGTTTGGCTCCAACCGAGACATCTCACCAAGGTGAGACGCCCGTCTCACCTACCCAGACGCCCGTCTGGTGAGCTTGAGTCGAGCTGATTAGTTCATCAAAATGAACTGGTCGGTTCACACCTCAATATGGGCAGAACTTAGACAATTCGAACTCTTATCAGCCTCACAACCCAAATGACTGTCTCACACTCATCTGGATGCCCAAACGTTTGTCTCAACACTTGAGATGGTCGTTTGGCAGTTCAGTCAGCCAATTTGTTGGTATGTTGCATGAATTGAATACCTAAATGCTTTAGTAATTAATCCAATCATCATTCAAGATAAGCTCCTCTTCTAGATGAGTTTCTGTGTGTGTGACCCTATAGGTCCCATATCACGTTGGCAGTGAATGTCTATAAATAATTTATGAATGGAAAGTTGGAGAACAACTTCAACCTACAATCTGTGTAATGTATTGTAGTGATTGTACAATTCCTAAGTCTCTGATATCTAAAGTGAACTCATGGCATGTATCATCATCTTAACATTCAACGCATGTTCCTTGAACTAAGAGCGGACTATCTGAGATAATGTGCCCTCAATATCATATATTGATTCACATGTGCATGCACATGCATTTCTCATTCTTTCTTATCAAGTGGCCAGGATATCAATCTCTAGTAGGAGGGACATATCCCATATTTATCACTCACAGTCTATCCCCATGTGTCAAAGTCACCCCATCATCACCTTTATAAAAACCCATGTTTCAGGATTGTGTTTGATTATGTAAAAGTGTACCCAATGACATGTGATGGGTGTAGTGATTTCAGGTCTATGAATCACAATCACCACCTTCACTATGAGAGATGACTATGACCACCAATGATGGTTTCCATGTGACACTCTCAAGGTGGGTTTGTCTTATACATTGTTCCCTGACATGTATATGTGTGTTTGGTTTGATATTGTCATATCATGACTAGTGAGATTATGTCATCAACCAACCCACACTCTAGTCTTTAGTGTTACTGGTGTCTATCTACCTTCTATAGTAATAATCAACTAGGGACATAATAAGAATTTACATACTCTTAACATTTTTATGATCTCATCCTTCAAGTCACGTACTTGAAGACATACGTCATTGAGTATTGTCATTCTTTAGACATTCATAATATTTCCTCATTATCTCATAACTGAGTGAAATAAAATGAATTGGAAGCTTGCCTATATAAGTATTAATCAAATCCTTTATGGTATATGCAATGTAAATCATCACATGATTGTCTCTATGAACATACCTTACCAACAGACTCCCACTTTCACTTAGAGCCAATCACCCACGAATATTATTCTTAGTGATCCAAACATGTCCACCATGTTTCTGTTGAGAAAGTGCTTATTCATGGGTTAGCAACACTTTTCTTATAGTCGGTATATTGCATCTTTCCATATCTCTTCACTCTGAGATGAAACTACCAAAATATGGTATCTGATATTCCTTGCCTAACAAGTAGCTCCATTGTTGTGACAGTATCATTAGTGATTCATCAAAGGTTGGAACATCTATAAATTCATCATATGAACTAGTAGATCCATATAGTATCACCTTTTGTTCTTAACACAAGTACGCTCAGCTTCTATTATAGAATAGAATTAATGGCTATTAGTTCGGAACCCTTCCAACTAACAACATTTCTCCTTTTAAATCAAACATATTTTATTGCGATCACTTTGTCATTATGGAAGCTTGCATCAATGTAACCCTTTACATCCAACTCTTCCTTTATTTCTATCTCTATCGACTACCAATCTATCCTTAAGTACTTTACAAGTACTAATGCATATCTAAAATGACATTCCAATAACCCTTATTGGAATTTACTATCATCTTGTCATGTCCAATACATACAAGATTATATGAGATAAGTAGATTTATAAAATTCATGATAGATCCATCATATGGCATTTGATTCATGACATTTCCATTTTTCACAAAAATTAGAATATAAGGTTCATGAGAGACCAATCTGGATTCTCTCTCATTGAATCCTTCTATGTTGAACTCTTTCAACACATTGCTATTGTATGTACCCAAACTTCCATTGTGAAACATTCAATAACTATCTCATAGGTCTTGGTCCTTATCTCATAAGATGTTTCATCTTATCCTTCATTGTTGATGGTGTTGTTCATGCTAGTTCTTAATATTCACAATATTTGAATGTTATTCCTCATCATATGTGGAATATTCATATGTGCTCCCACTAAGTCTTTTGTAATCATAGATTTCATCTTTTATCTTGATTCAAGTCAAACTCTTTGACTATCTTGTCAAGTCAAAAGATCCCACTTCTAAGATGTTTGTTTCAATCCCAAATTGAACCTTGTAGTTCATAGACTTTGTTTGCATTCCTTGAGGTCATAAAACCTTTTAGGTTGTGTCACGTACACATCCTCTGATGTATTCCCCTTAAGTAATCCAAATTCTATCTTCATTTGCTAAACCTCATAGTCTATTGCAACTATAACAACAAGCTTGACAATTGGTAAAGGAATTTCTATCATGTTCAACAACGTGAACTGATCTGAAAACTTTTCAACCAATCTATTCTTTTTTTATCCACATAGATCTTTGCCATAAGATCTTATTACACCCTTTAGGTGGTGCTATCAAGGTCCTACCTTGTTAGCTTATATGAACTCCATAATGGCCTTGAGCCGTTACTCAAATTATGGTACTTAATAGCTTCTACTTGATTAGTTGGCTCATCCTGTTATGACAAACCTATCTGAATCATTGGATTCATAATCATCCAATCTCATATGTGTTCTACTATAACTATTTTATTCTTTGATGAACTCGAGATTCCACAACAACTTGTGATTCCCTTAGTTCATATTGTACCCTTATTTTATCTCAAACATTTCCAAGTTCTACTTTTACTCCCATTAATTCTTAGGAACTCAGTTATCCTATCAGAAAAACATCTTTGTTATTGGATTGGGATTAATAGTAACATTCAACAATTATGGTTTGTGGAAAAACCCTCTTCAACAAACTACTTTCTTAATATAGGTTTCAATACTCTAGACATATTGGAACATTCCCAATTCGTATCATATATGATGTCTTATAAACCATTTAGATGGTACACAATTTAGTGATAGGAATATATTTATTAGGATAAGAAGATTAGATTAATTATCCATCATATCATGACTCACATGGTATAATTCCTCCATTCTGACACGTCATCATGCTCATATGGATTTGACTTGTGATACATTATCACAGATATTCCTGAAGGTTATCAAGGTATTGATGTGAAGTATTTGATCTCATCAAAGCTTCTTAATACTTTCATCAAGTCATACTTCATTTATAATCTCCTTGAACATTTCAAGAGATTTCCATTTTATTGAGTACATATCATCATATTATCTGTAAATGAATATGAGGTATAAGTAATTATTTATAGCATTCATTCCATAAGATCTTCATGCTTCACATGTATGAGGTCTAATGGAAGGTTTATCCTCCCACTACATATAGTGAAGGATTTCACATTGTGCGTAAATAAGGCTTTGCATGTTTCCTTAGGTTCAATAACCAAAGGGAATCTAGATTAACATCAATATGTATTCTAGACATGCATTATTGCAAGTTGACTAATGTTAATGATATTTTTGAGTTATAAATTATAATCCTTTGGTATTAACATTATAAACATTAATGTCAAAATCTTTCATATAAAGACTATTTAGATGTTTGGGCATTTCCATGCAAGATCATAACTTTTGTAACAGAAACACTAATATCTCATTTATTGTAATACATTCCTTTTCATACAAGATGCTTTAAAGTAAATGTTTCTATATGATGGCATAATGAAATAGTAGTTCTAGTAACTCTATTACATAAACATTAATGTCAAAATCTTTCATATAAAGACTATTTAGATGTTTGGGCATTTCCATGCAAGATCATAACTTTTGTAACAGAAACACTAATATCTCATTTATTGTAATAGCATCCTTTTCATACAAGATGCTTTAGAGTAAATGTTTCTATTTGATGCCATAATGAAATAGAAGTTCTAGTAACTCTATTACATGCCCATTGGATAAGATAAATTTAGATGTAGACCAAATCTTCTGCAACTCTTGTTGCTCCTTGTCCATCTTTGTCCTTCAATTAAGGCTTTTGCTTCTTATCAGATCATGCACATCAAGTATGTTAGATCTCTATATGGTATTGCATACTAAATGAAGAAGTAATCAAATTTATCTTATAACATTTATACCTGAAGTGGAGGCTTCACTGCCTTCCTTCTTTTTCTTTAATTCCCCTAACTAGAGTGGGCAATTTCAATTCCAATGTCCAGGTTGGTGACAATTGCCTCTTATTTTCTTCACTCCTCCTTTTGCTTTGAGATATGAAGACTTGGGCTTCTATCTAGCTTTAAACTCTTCTTATATTTTCCTTTTCCTTTAGACTTCCCCTTTGTCTTGCTAATCATCATCACATACTTTGGCTTATCTTTCTTCATTTCTATCTCAACTGTTCTCAACATGCCCAACAACTCTATTAATAGCTTGTCAAAGTCATTCATGTTATAGTTGATGACAAAGTGACTATATGACTCTGGAAAAGACTTCAGAATCACATCAGTGGCAAAGTCTTGTCCCAAGGGAAATCCCAGTCTAGCTAGGCTCTTGACATACCCAATTATCTTGAGCACATGAGGACCTACTTGTTGGTATGTATGCCCTGAGAGCCAATCATGTGATGATTGGTGGGATACATTAAGATTGATTTGATAAACATCAAAGGCGAGCTTCGAATTCTTTCTGGTTCAGTCATATGAGATAGTGATAGAACAGATTGAATGTCTAGAGAATGACAGTACTCAATGACGTATGCTTTCAGGTTAAGGACGTGAACGATGAGATCATACAGATGCTAAGAGTTTGTACATTCTTGTTATGTCCCTAGTCGGATGTCATTGTGGAAGGTAGATAGACACCAATGACACAAAAGACTAGATTGTGGTGTTGGTTGATGACAGAATCTCATTAGTCATGATATAGAGATATCAAACCAAACACATAGGTACTTGTTAGAGAACAAGTGTATCGGACAGACCCACCGTGAGTTTGACACATGGAACCATGAGATGGTAGTCACAGTCAGTACTCAAAGTGATGGTGATGAGTGTGATTCTTAGACCTGAAATCACTGCACTCAACACATGTCGTTGGGCACACTTTGACATCGTCAAACGCAATCCTGAAACATGGGTTGTTATAAAGGTGATGATTGGGTGGCTTTGACACATGGGGCTTTTGAGGGGTGAGTGATAGATATGGGATTTGTCCCTCCTGAGAGAGTTTGATATCCATGGCCACTTGATGAGTAGGATTGAGAAAGGCGTTCACGCATGTGTGAATCAGTATGGGATACTGATGTCATACATATCTCTTCCAGTCTACTCTGAGATCAAGAAAGTGAATGAACGTTGATAGGATGACTGTTCCATGCCTCGATTTCATTCAGGATATCAGTGATAAAGGAATTATACATTCGCTGTAACACCATTCACAGATTGTAGGATGAAAGTTGTTCTCCAACTTTCTACTTTCACTTGGGTAGCACTGATGTGTGACTAGGCACCGCTCTTTGCTTGTGAAGTCATAAGTGTTATGAACTTTCACTGCCAATGTGAAATGGACCTGCAGGTTCACACACATAGGATTTAACCTGGAAGAGGAGTTTTGTCCACAAAGCAATGTTTAGATTGATTACTAAAAGAGTTTAGTAGTTCAATTAAACACTCAATCATTCGATGGCTCAATATCGTATGGTTCAAGGTGTTGGATGCATTGATTGGAGTATCGGATTGATTGAAATCGCATTTGACTGATTCTGCACAACCTGCACTCCCAACCGATCCGTTCATGTGATGAACCGGTCGACTGAGGTTGCTGAATCGGTCGGCTCAATTGTTGAACCGATCGGCTCATGCACAGAGTGAAACGACCGGTTCAAGTGTTGAACCGATTGGTTCAACTGGTGCAATCAAGCAACTTGGGAAAGTAGGATTGGTGAGAATTTTCCTTTCTTTTCAATTATCCAATTTGATTGGAAATAGGATTGGTATTCGATACCGATTGGAAACAAAAGAAGGAAAGTCAATCGGGAACCAACCTGAAACCCCAACCGACCGGTTCATGAGTGAACTCATCGGTTCAAGGGTCCCAAACGATCGGTTCAGTGGTGAACCGATCGGTTCAGGTCCACAACTGACCGGTTCACTTGTGAACCGATCGGTTCAGGTTGCGAGGTGGTTGCTTTTTGTGGAAATTCTGAACCCTTCTACTCCTGCTTTTAGTCCCGCATTGCCCGAGATGGAGAACATTGTCCCATGACCCTCCTATATATATAGGGGTATTGGGGGCTTCTCAGAGAACAACTCAGTGCAACCAGTTGCTCTGCAAGTTGTCGTTCTCTCTGGTTTTGGTAACCGTGAGAGAGCCCGAGCAAGTGCTTCCCGCAAAAGGGAGGTGTAGCAAGGGAAGGACAACTGCAGTTGCAACAGGAGGCAGGAGAGTGTGTTGGCGACTAGTACATCAACAGGAGAGTGCGACTCCTTCCACTTACTTGTGGGACAAGGAGTGTGGAGTTCCAGGTGGTCCGTGTGGACTACTATAGAGGCGGGAGTACACTACCGCTTAGGAGGACAACTATCATCCGACAGTCTGGTTTGAGTAGGAGTTGTCAGTCCCGGTGCGACCAGGAGCTGCACAGATGTCGTCGAAGATCGGAGTTGAAGACCGCGCATTGCGTGAGGTATTGTCACCGAGCAAGCCTCAGGACAAGGTATGATTCCACAAACCATCCTTTCCTAATATATAGACGTTGACGCGTTTCCTCGGTATGGGTTGGGGGAGAAAAATTTTTGTTTCCGCTGCCTTCTCTGTCTCCCCTAAAACCCAACAGTGGTATCAAAGCCACGTCAACTGCTCTATATTTTAGGAATATCGATATGATCGATTTTGGTTTTTCACCTTTATTTATTGCATACGATGCGAATAATATTGGCTTTATGCATGTCCAATCCTAAATCCACAAATCCCTAATTATATATATGACATGTATTATTAATGCACTCGATACGTGTCGCCCTTAAACGAGTTTTGTGGTGGATGTGTATAGCATGATTATGGCCTATAAACCCCTATCTGTGATTGGCTGTGTGTGGTTGCTTGCATCTCGGTCTGCGCACCGATCTTCCCTCTCTTATTCCTGATGTAACTCGAAATAATTCGAGATTCTTTCCTACCTTTTCTCCCCCCGAATGAAACTCGGGGTTTCCCTTTTTTAAAGCAATGTAATAAATAGGATAGAACTTTATTTCCTATTATGACAAAGACCGACGGACATCAAGACGACTTCTCAGACAATCGGTTCAAGGCGTGAACCGATCGGTTGACCTTCCAGACGGTCAGTTCAAGGAGTGAACCGATCGGTTGATGACCGGTTCGAGGAGCGAGAAGAGTGGGTGGTGGACATGATGAGATGAAAGATGAACAGGCGAACCGATCAGTTGGAGGAGCCAACCGATCAGCTGGTGGCACCCAGACGACCGGCTGGAGAGTACAGATCATTCATGTGATGAGTTGATCAACTCAGATGGCAAGGCACAGAGTTCATCTTGTACATGTTTCATGTGATGTAGACCTAGATGACCGTGATTCCTCTTGGCTCGAGGAATCACATTAGAATGGCCATAATCATCGCTTTTTATCGTTTGTGCATATTTTCTATGGGATATAGCATGTATATGATAGGTACTATGTATTGTGGTGATTGGATATGTATATGTATATAAAACCAAATCCCTCATTAAAATATTAAGTTTTAGATGCCTTCCAAGTGCGACACACGTGAAAAGCTTGATCGACCAAGTGTGGGCACGCCCTCGCATGGTGCACCGTCTATCTCGTGGAAGCGTGAAGGATGAATGTGTGGGTCTGCCCTAGCAGGGTGCATGTTCATCGTGTTTGCTTTGGGTCGGACTTAACAAGGTGACCTAGATAGGATCTAGCACCTTGAGGCATGGAGATGATCATTGCAAGGAGTTGTATATGACATCTTATCAAGAGTTTCATATGATGCAATTGGCAAAAGTTGCCTACCTGAGAGATCTAAGTTGTGGGCGATCAGCCCTAGCTGACTCATGACTTAGAGGATTTCAGGATCTTGCCCTCTAGAAGGTTGTATGCTGCAATCTTCCAAATTGATGGTGAGGGCTATCAATTTGAAGTAAAATAGTGGGAGTGATAATTAATTAAAGGCCTAATTATATCGTCAAAATTTCAAATCAATCAAATGAGTCAAAATTGAGTTTTTGGACTAAAATTGCATATTTCCTTTTGTAGTTCAAATGGCAACAAACAACAAAAACTTTTCTTTGCGATCGGTTCTTGACAAGGACAAGCTAAATGGGACGAACTTCCACGAATGGTATCGGACATTGAGAATTGTTCTCACTCAAGAGCATAAGCTCTATGTCCTGGATACTCCAATTCCAGAGGAACCCACTCCTAATGCACCAAGGAGAGAAAGGGATGCTTACAAGAAGCATTTTGATGATGCCATTGATGCAAAGTGCTTGATGCTATGTTCAATGAACCATGAGTTGTAGAGGCAACATGAGAACATGGGTCTCATAGAGATGATTCAGCATCTCAGGAACATGTATGAAGATCAGGCAAGGCAAGAGAGGTACAATGTTTCTAGGGCGATGTTCAAGTGCATCATGACAGAAGGAGATCTAGTTAGTCCTCACACACTCAAGATGATTGGGTACGTGGAGAACCTGCAGAGACTGGGATTTCCACTGAGCCAAGAGTTGGCTACTGATGTGATACTGCAATCGTTGCCAGAATCTTACAGTCAGTTTGTGATGAACTACAACATGAACAACTTGATAGGCCACTGTTAGAGTTGGTTGGCATGTTGAGGACAGCCGAGTTACAGATGAATAAGGAGAAGCCTAAGTCCGTGATGGTGATCACGAGCAAGAAAGGCAAGTCCAAGCGCAAGGTCAAGGGCAAAGCTAAGAAAGGTTCTGAAGCTAGCCAGGAGTCCAAGCCATCTTCAGCTCTCAAGGCCAAGGGAGGTGTGACCAAGAAAGGAAATTGCCACCATTGTCAAAAGCCAGGACATTGGAAAAGGAATTGTCCTCTCTATCTGGAATAACAAAAGAAGAAGGAGGCGACTGAAGCCTCTACTTAAAGGTGTCATGAAAGTAAACTTGTAACACTTTTGAGATATATGATATCAAGATGTAAAGTGTAAAGCATTCTTATTTGGGGCAAGTGTTGCCTTCATAGATAGGAGTACTTTAGTTTATTTTCATCCAATAAGGCATGTAATACAGTTATGAATTGCTATTTCATACTTGCCAATAGATAGAAACACTTTATTTTTGCATATTGTATGACAATGATGGCAATTAATAAAGAGATGTTTCAATTTATAAAGATTTTATCTTTGTGGCAATGCCTTATTTATCTTATAATATTTGATATGCATAAGATAAAATGATACCTAAAAGTTATAGATAACTCAAACAATCTAATTAGCATTAATCATGAGAAATTCATTTCTAGTTTCCATGTGATGGATAAATCTAGACTCTTTTGGTTAAAGAACTAGTAAGAGACATGAATATCTTGGACATGATTAATCAATCTTCATTAATGTAGTGGGAGAGTGATTATCCTATTAGGTATAATACATGTGATGTATTTACATACCTATTGGAACAAATGCTAATACTTCAAATGGTGTTTAGAGAAATACCAATATGAATGTCTTGAAGTGTTCAAGATTATCATAAATGAAGTACAAATTTGGTAAAGTATTAATTCTTGATGAGATCAATGAATAAAATACTTGGACCGAATGTTTGAGATCCTTATGAGTGATTATGATAGTGTATCATAGTGAACTCATGATTAAGGCATGGTGATGTCTGAATCAAGAAGGAATCATACTCTAAGGAGTTAGAGAATGATTATCAAATAACTAAATTCTTCTTAATAAATGAATACCCCACACTAATAAAAGAAATTAAGAATCACAAGGGTTGTGAGTTCTTATATCTTTAACAGATACACCTCAATTATCTATGTGATGAGTTGTTCATATGATGAGTCAACTATCAAGATGAATATGAGCAACCGAATCTTTAGTTATGGTTTATGACCATTACATCCTAAATGACATCCATGTGAACCATAAGGTATGACCTTGATGGTAGCACTCATTGGATCAGATCCATAAGTGCAAATGAGTCTTAAGTGTTAAGACATATGGATAACATTTTGAGAAGGATGATGCTTGTTGATTGCAACTTAATGACTAAGACATATGGCATATGGATACTAAAACCGCATTCCTATGAGGAATAAAACCAGGATGTGTACGTGACACAACCTATAAGGTTTATGAATCCACTAATGCAAATGAAGTCTATAAGTTACAATGGACTAATCAATTTGATTGATTGAGTACACGCTACTCAAAATTGGGTCTTTACTTTGATGATATAGCCAAAGGGTTTGACTGATACATCAAAGATAAAGAAGGGATCTGTGATTTAGTGGGAGCGTATTCACATTCCACATATTGATGTGAAATGGAATTGTTCTAGAATGGAAATCCGAAAAATGGAAAGTTATCTTTAAGGAAGATAGAGATGTTTCCTATGTGATAGGAATAGAGATCTATAGAGACAGTTCTCGAAAAATCTCTTGACGTGGAAAGAGAGAACATACATTGGCAATATGTACTGAAGGGTTCAGTATGCACAGATTCAGTGGGAGAAAACTTGTCCATGCTACATGGAGTTAGTATCCCAAGGCCAAGTGTCCAATTCTTGTGAAGAATGGGAACACTAAGAATATATTTGAATCTATCATGTATGTAATCATCCCATTGTCTTGCATGTATGACATGGCAAGAATAAAATGCATTCATCATCTTGTATGTGGGACATGGAAATATAATGTGCTCATCTTGATAACTTGTATGTGGGACATGACGAGTGGATGTCTGTCTGCTTCCAGTTGGAGTTACTAGAATACCATGAGAACTTGATAAGTGCTTGTGAAGTACTAGTTCTATGGAGAAAAGGAAGAGTTCGATGTAAAGAGTTACATTGATGCGAACTTCCAAAAGGACAGAAAATTAATCGCAATATATATACATGAGATGTATAAAAGTGAAAGTTTGTTGATAATTGGAAGTGTTCCAATAAAGCCATTTAAAAGGGAAATGCCAAGTATCTATGTGTTAGTGTACAGCAGTGGATACTATATGGATCTGAAAGTTCATGAGATGAACTCATATTCCACTCATTGATGACAAGTTTGGAATCCTTGATCATGCAATGTGGCTAAAGGTTAGCAAAGGAATACTAGATCGCATATTACGGCAACTCCATCTCATACGTGTGACGTACAGTGAAGAGATGTGAGACATGCAATTTGTACAAACTTTGGCAAGGTGTTGCCATTACTCACTATGTTGGCACTAGAGCACAGTAACATGTGGGACATGTTTGAAGATCACTATGTATATGATTCATGGGTGATTGGCTCGCAGTGCAAGTGGGAGTCTGTTGGTATGTATGCCCTGAGAGCCAATCATGTGATGATTGGTGGGATACATTAAGATTGATTTGATAAACATCAAAGGCGAGCTTCCAATTCTTTCTGGTTTAGTCATATGAGATAGTGATAGAATAGATTGAATGTCTACAGAATGACAGTACTCAATGATGTATGCTTTCAGGTTAAGGACCTGAACGATGAGATCATACAGATGTGAATAGTTTGTACATTCTTGTTATGTACCTAGTCGGATGTCATTGTGGAAGGTAGATAGACAACAATGACACACAAGACTAGATTGTGGTGTTGGTTGATGACAGAATCTCATTAGTCATGATATAGAGATATCAAACCAAACACATAGGTACTTGTTAGAGAACAAGTGTACCGGACAAACCCACCGTGAGTTTGACACATGGAACCATGATATGGTAGTCACATTCAGTACTCATAGTGATGGTGGTGAGTGTGATTCTTAGACCTGAAATCATTGCACTCAACACATGTCGTTGGGCACACTTTGACATCATCAAACGCAGTCCTGAAACATGGGTTGTTATAAAGGTGATGATTGGGTGGCTTTGACACATGGGGCTTTTGAGGGGTAAGTGATAGATATGGGATTTGCCCCTCCTGAGGGAGTTTGATATCCATGGCCACTTGATAAGTAGGATTCAGAAAAGCGTGCACGCATGTGTGAATCAATATGTGATACTGATGTCATACATATATCTTCCAGTCTACTCTGGGATCAAGAAAGTGAATGAACGTTGACAGGATGATAGTTCCATGCCTCGAGTTCATTCGGGATATCAGTGACAAAGGAATTATACATTCACTGTAACACCATTCACAGATTGTAGGATGAAAGTTGTTCTCCAACTTTCTACTTTCACTTGGGTAGCACTGATGTGTGACTAGGCACCGCTCTTTGCTTGTGAAGTCATAAGTGTTATGAACTTTCACTGCCAATGTGAAATGGACCTGTAGGGTCACACACATAGGATTTAACCTGGAAGAGGAGTTTTGTCCACAAAGCAATGTTTAGATTGATTACTGAAAAGAGTTTAGTAGTTCAATTAAACACTCAATCAGTCGATGGCTCAATATCGTATGGTTCAAGGTGTTGGACGCATTGATTAGAGTATCGGATTGATTGAAATTGCATTTGATTGATTCTGCACAACCTGCACTCCCAACCGATCAGTTCATGTGATGAACCGGTCGGCTGAGGTTGCTGAACCAGTCGGCTCAATTGTTGAACCGATCGTCTCATGCACAGAGTGAAATGACCGGTTCAAGTGTTGAACTGATCGGTTCAACTGGTGCAATCGAGCAACTTGGGAAAGTAGGATTGGTGAGAATTTTCCTTTCGTTTCAATTATCTAATTTGATTGGAAATAGGATTGGTATTCGATACCGATTGGAAACAAAAGAAGGAAAGTCAATCGGGAACCAACCTGGAACCCCAACCGACCGGTTCATGAATGAATCGATCGGTTCAAGGGTCCCAAACGATCGGTTCAGTGGTGAACCGATCGGTTCAGCTCCCCAACCGACCGGTTCACTTGTGAACCGATCGGTTCAGGTTGCGAGGTGGTTGCTTTTGTTGGAATATTCTGAACCCTTCTACTCCTGCTTTTAGTCCCGCATTGACCGGGATGGAGAACCTTGTCCCATGACCCTCCTATATATATAGGGGTATTGGGGGCTTCTCAGAGAACAGCTCAGTGCAACCAGTTGCTCTGCAAGTTGTCGTTCTCTTTGGTTTTGGTAACCGTGAGAGAGCCCGAGCAAGTGCTTCCCGCAAAAGGGAGGTGCAACAAGGGAAGGACAACTGCAGTTGCAACAGGAGGGAGGAGAGTGTGTTGGAGACTAGTATGTCAACAGGAGGGTGCGACTCCTTCCACTTCCTTGTGGGACAAGGAGTGTGGAGTTCCAGGTGGTCCGTGTGGACTACTACAGAGGCGGGAGTACATTGTCGCTTAGGAGGACAATTGTCATCCGACAGTCTGGTTTGAGTAGGAGTTGTCAGTCCTGGTGCAACCAGGAGCTGCACAGACGCCGTCGAAGACCGGAGTTGAAGACCGCACATTGCGTGAGGTATTGTCGCCGAGAAAGCCTCGGGACAAGGTATGATTCCACAAACCATCCTTTCCTAATATATGACGTTGACGCGTTTCCTCAGTATGGATAGGGGGAGAAAATTTTTTGTTTCCGTTGCCTTCTCTGTCTCCCCTAAAACCCAACACTACTGGATCTCCTTCTGCCATGTTACATTTGAATAGTGCCTTGCAGGCATCATATCTCTCTTGTCTTGCCTGATCTTGGAACATGTTCTTGAGATGTATAACCATCTCAATCACATCCATGTTCTCATGTTGCCTCTACAACTCATAGTTCATGGAACATAGCATTAGACACTTTACATCCACGACGTCTTCAAGATGCTTCTTGTAAGCATCCATGTCAGCCCTTGGTGCATTTTGAGGTAGTTCCTCTGGTTCCAGTGTCACCAGGACAAAGAGCTTATGCTCCTATGTGAGAATGATTCTCAACATCCTAAACCAGTTGTGGAAATCGTTCCTAGTGAATTTTTCCTTCTCAAGGATTGATCATAGAGAAAAGTGATCGTTGTTCGTAGCCATTTGATTCTACAAAATAATTTGCATTTTTTTTAAAACTCATTTTTATTTGATTTGATTTGATTAAATATGGTCAATAATAATTAGATCATTAATTAATTATAGTTCTCATTATTTTGTTCCAATTGACAACCCTCAAGTATCAATTCTGAAAACTATAGCGAACAATTTTCTAATGAGACAAGATCCATATTTCATAAAATCATGAGTTGGCTTTTTCCGATCACCCACAACTTGATTATTTAGGTAGGCAATCATGCCAATTGCATCATATGCAACTCTTATATAGATGATATGTGCAACTCCTTGCCATAACTATCTACATGCCTCTGGGTTTATTCTCTCTAAGTCACTAGTTAATCATGACCCAATAGCCAATACGATAATAATGTACCCCGCTTTAGCAGAACCCACATTACTACCATCACACTTCCACGAGGTAGATGGCACACCACACTTTGACATAACCTACGCTTAATCAAACAAGTTTTTCATGTGTATTGCTATTGGAAAGCATCTTAAACTTAATATGATCGATTTGAGGGATTTATGTATATCATATATATACATATATGGTATCCCATCACCACACATATAGTATGTAGCATATACATGCTATGTCCCACAATGTAAACATGTAATATAAAACAAAAAGTGATGGTTATGGCCAGGTCTACTTGTAAAATACTAGATCTCAGACCCTACCTTAGAATTTGACATTTTAGACTTAGGCAAATAAGGTTGAAGGTTAGACCTAAATAGATGTTTTGTATAACCCCAATGAGCTAAGGCATGTATAGATCACCTTAATGTAACCTAATGTTCTAACATTAATCTTAGGTTTATAATGGATACATAAAATATGCCACATAACTCATTTTGGTGGTAATATGAAGATAAGAAACTTAACTGGATGAATAATTTAGATAATGGGTTGTTAATGGGCCATATGACATATCTCATAAAAATAAGTGTTACAACCCCAAATTTTGGGTTCATTTGCTGAGATATGTAATTTATCATATTAAAGATAAATGAACAAATAAAGATTGACTACATGAATTTCGCTACAATAGCCTTGATGATTGCTTTGTGGGCTTTATTGGCTATTGGGCCCAATAACAAAGAAATTCAATTAGTAAATGAATAATTAAGTTTTTGAGAAAAGAAAGGTGTGGAAACCTCCAAAAGGCAAAAGAATATAATCCAAAGTTGGATTTCGTGCCACATGGGTTCCTTGGGTTCCAAGGAGTCCAAAGTTGCAAAGAAAAAGCAATAAAAAAAGAAAAGATTAATTAAGTATTTCTTTATTAAGAAAGAAATTGAAAACGATGATGAAATGTGGAAAACAAGTGGAAAGATGTATATTTGAGTTATCCTTGGTGGATTTTCGTATCCAAAGGGTTTCTACTATTAAAAGGAATACTAATAAGGAAAATGGAAGAGAGATAATGAGAAATCCTCAAAAAGAGATATTTCGATAAGAAATAGATAAGATAATGAGAAAATAATGGACAAAAGATAAATGAAAGGCTAAGACATATCCCAAATATGGGATTTCGAGCCATTAAGGTTCCTTGGGGTTCAAGGAACTTAGATAATAATTTAATAGCAAGAGAAAGAGAAAATATGTGAGATATATATATATTAAGTGATATCTTGCACATAATGAGAAGGAACGTTTTCTTCTAGATATTGAGCCCAATTTTAGTAAGAGTTATGCTAAGTCATTATGGACTTTCCCTCAAAATTTGGGAGCAATTGGATCTTTGGTTTGGGAGTTATGGCTTTTACAAGATTCTCTAAAGTGTTAGGATTATAGTAAATGTCACGATTTCTTTAAATCATTTCCTTTTGTATCACGAGCAATATGCACCGTTGATCCCCAATCCGATGATGGCTACTTGTCATCTAGTTTTAGAAGGACTGAGATCAGGGGGAGTCCTGCTCAATCTGGATTCTCCCTCGATACGATTGAGGTGCGAGGATGGAAAGGGTTCCAATGTATTTGGGATAGAATTTTGTACCATCTAATCCTTAATTTGATGGCCTTTGGACATGCAACTGAAAATCCCCGAATCTCCAGACACCCACGGGCCCCATATCTTGGCCACGGGCTATTTAAGGGGGTACAAATCTCCCTTTAGCAATGTGACCTCGTCCTTGGGACTCTGGTAGAGTCCGCAACACAATCCTTGATTCAGTTCGTGCGCCAAGTCATGTGTTCCCCTCTCCCAACCATCGCGGCCTGGCCGAGGAACCTAATAGCCATTCCATCGACTCCAGCTAGCTCTAGCATAGCTGAGACCACCGAAGAGTTCAGTGTCTCATGGTGAAGGAGGAGGAAGTGTCGCCTGTTGCTGAGGGAGCCAGGATCGCAAGGTCAATCTAGAGGTTGACCTCCGGGCAACGCTGGCTCGCAAAACACAGAAGAGCAGAGGAAGAAGATGACCTCGGGTGAAAATACCCGAGTGCCCCTGGCGCGCGTGCAAGATGGGAAGGGCAGGGAAGTCTTTTCCCCCTTTATAGGGCCGGTCCACTTGGGATGATGTGTCAAGCTGCCATTGGGCAAAAGGTACCTTTATTTGCAAAATTTCTAGAAATTAATTGGTAGCTCCAATGAAAACATGCAAAATATGAAAATTGATCAGGAGAACACGTAGCATTCAATAAAAATACTTTTAAATCCTGATTTCGTTCATATTTGCAAAAGTGTGCTAAGTTAATGAAAAGTGCTTTGAAATTATGTTAGATACCCTAATTGAAATTAATGGCTAGGTTCATGATGCTTAATAGGTGAAATTAAGTAATAGTAACCTGATGAAACGTTAATGATGAACTTGAACCTGATCTAGATGATTTATTACATGATTTTGGGTTTTACACCAATTATGAATGATTAAGCACTTAGAAACCCTAATTTAGGGTAAAAGAGGATAAGATCATATTCAATTCGAAAAATATGATAATATGTTGTTAAATGATGGTTCTAAGATATTTGGAATATAAAAAGTTCCTAATAATGGATAGATACCCTTAACATGATAATTAGGGTTTTCTAATGGATAAAGTCGGAATTAATGATAAATGGAATTCATAGGTGAATTAGATCATAATTAACTAGGAGTTGTTAATTCGGAAGCAACCTAAGATGATAAAAAGGTTGTAATGAGAATATGTGAGTAATTAGGGTTTTGCACTTAGAACTGTTGTTCTAGGGTATGAATGAGGAAAGTTGTAAAAAGAACCCTAATAAAACCCAATTCGGATGAGAAATCCTAGAAAGTGAATCCAAGTCAATTAAATAGATATATTCTTGGTAAAGTGTAGTAAATAGGTTACATGTGTTTTTTAGGATTTTGTGATTGTTGAACTGCTTCTTGGATTACTTGCTTGCTTGGAATTTTTATTAGCTTGTTGAATCTACAAATCAGGTATGTGGTTAATTATGGTTAATTGCATTAGTTTCCTGGGGGTTTTCCAGATGTTTCCTCGTATTGAATGCAATCTAAACTATTGGATGTCCATACTTGCAAAATTATAAAGTCACTATGGTTATCACAATTATAAAGAAGTGTGTATTCTCGCACCTACATGCCACCCTGATGGAAGATGCCATAAAGGTCAGGCCCAAGAGGGTAGACCCATGGGCACCATGAGAGGTGACCCCAGACACCAAGCTCGGGAATGAGAAGGTGGTCTATGATGCATGACTATGGAGCACCATGAGAGGTGACTCCCAGGCACCAAGCTCGGGATTGATAAGGTGGCCTTAAGTCAATGGCAAAAGAGAAACCCTAGAGGGGTATGCCAGGGTTAGGGCAAAAGCGGTGGAGAATGACACATTGAAAATGTAAATTGTTTGTTAAATAATTTGATTGTGATTATTAAATTTTTAGCTAAATCTATGAAATTTTGGATGTCCCCACATACCGACATATTTCGATATGCTAACCGACGTTTTATTTTTAGGTACAAGCTTGAAAAGGACAAACAGTAAAGTGGCATTTGTGAAAGTAATTAAGAGTCAAAGTATAAAGGAGGATTAGTTAGAGTAGACTCCTGATGTGGATAGATGTAGATATCCTAGTTTTAAAAAGGTATACAAAGTTTTATTTTATTACAGCCTTTTAGTTTAGTTTAGTAGAATTTGGTAATTATTAATTGATTATTTGTCGAACCTTTGATCCAGTTTATTGAGCTAACGGCTCTAACCTTCCGATCTCCCTTAATTGGGGGTTACTGGGAGGCGGGGTCATTACAATAAGTCTCAAAAGTGGAAACAAACTTCAAATTCAAAATCTACATATCAAAATTAGCCTACATGTCAAATTTCGTCTAATTTGGACCACCTCAAAATATTAGGATAAGTTTAGGAGAGAGAAAATGAGTAAAAGGCATAAGCAATGAATAATGTGATTATAAAACTTCAAAATATGAAAATAATGGCAAATTTATATTCAACACATCAAAGATAATTTGTGGATGATGTTTGGTCCAATTGGATGTTGTTTGTGCAAGTTATGCAATTTAAGATACATTTTGTACTTTTCTGCAATTTACTGAATTGGGAGGTTTTCTTTGCAAATATTCACATGCATTATAATCCTTAGATATTCCCTTACCATTCTCAAGTTTTTGAACCATGGGCACGTAGTTTCACCTTAGTTTGAAGGTGTTACTTTCCTAGGGCATTATAGGGATTATCCTCTTTATAAATGAGCTTATCTTTAGAAGCTATCAACTAATGGGGTTATTTCCTTGATTGGAGGTTGGTTGGTATGGCCTATAAGTATTCATAAACTAACATTTGATATTCAAGAATCCTCTATGAGCTTTCCTCTTGCATGTCCATGAAATCCCTAGGCTAAGGACACATGGAAAGTAACTTGACACCTCGTGCTTGACTTCTTCCTTATCCATAAAGGCATGTATGTCCATGGACACCCTTATACATGGCACATGGAAAGTCTCATAGACACCTAATACTTGAACTCTTTCTTTATATATCCATATCTACCCCTTCCCAACTCCCAATTTGAAAACTCTTTCTCTCCTTTATTTCCTCTAGCTTAGAGCATCATTCCTCTTTGTTTTGCCACGAAGGTGTTGTCCCAAGGTAAAAGGAGGTGCCTACCTTGGTGAAGAAGGCTCCTAGGGTTCCTAATTTTCTCTATGTAGGGTTTCTAAAGCTCCTCTTTGTTTATTTCAACCAAAACTAGTAAGTTTTCTCCTTTCCTTCCCTATTTTCATGTTGTTAGTCTTCCTTCCACCTTCCTCCGGGTCATAGCCCTGGTCTTCCATGGTGAAACCCTGCCTAGAGCCCTTAAACACCCCCATCTCCATGTTCTTTTGTTAGGGTTTTTCACCTCTAAAGTGTAGAAGGTGCTTCTTGCCCGAGATAGGAGCTTTGTTGGAGAAACCAGCCTCTCTAAGTTTGGGAACCTTACGTTTTGGACATGTCCACCTTCCCTAGAGGTTCTTTGGAGGCCTAGGATTGGATCTAGGACTGGCTTGGACTGTTTGACTCTGAAGTTGAGGTATGATGTATCCCCTATACTTCTATGTTGAGCAATTCACCTATGCTTATTCATTATCTTTGTCCTATGGACATTAGCCTATACACAATGTCTTTTCTTTTAAAAATCATGGTTCATGTGAACTACCTTATTTGATATTGATCATGTGATCATGGATATTCTTTTGAACTCTTATCTTATGCTTTGTTCATGATGGAACTCTAAAAGATGACATGTTATGTCTCTTGCCCACTTATCAGGTGGATGTATATGTTGGTCACTTATGTGGTGACTAGTTTATATATTATGTCTATACTTTCTACTTGCCTCTACATTTAACATGCTATGTGATTGAGTAGCACTAGAGTAGTGTAATTGCATTGGTTTTTATGGAAGATGTGTTATTTTCTACCGAGCAGATGTGATATTTCCTACTCTTTGGGATGGAAAGGAACCCCATACCCAAGGCAAGATGTGTGATTCTTGGCCAATGTTTTATATATTTGGGAGATTGGCAGTATTCCTTTCTCTATCAAGTTTCAAGTTTATGAGACTTGGACGCCTTTGTGTTCATATTGTTCTAGGGCTATGTTTATCTCACATGCATACAGGTTGATTATATGGGGTGTGTGCCCTAATTCTTTACATGTGCTTATGTGGCACAATCTTTATGTTTTATTAATGGCAAGCATTCTTTTGTTATCATATGATTTCAATTCCTTTTCTCTTGATACCCATTTGGATGGTCCTTATCCTTTCTATGGGAATCCTTTTATATTTGATGTCCTTTATTCCATATATTATGCAATTTCTTATTTAGTATGCACATACCAGCCTTTGCTTATGTCATCTATTTTCTCTTCTTACTAGGGTATACTTCCAACCCTAGGTGAAGGACTTGGATGATAAGGCATGAAGTTTTGGACTAGAATAAGGAGTTAAAGCTTGGATACAAAGTTGTTATGGTTTAGATTTCCCTCTACTTAGATCCTTATATTGTATCATACATGTAAACCCTTATGGGATATTATGATGTACTTTTGTAATCTTTTGTGAAAATTGAATATAGTCATTATTTTTATTTCGCTGCTATGCTTTGGTCTTTTGCATGCCATTATAATAAATTTGGAAAATTTATACCTGTTCCAACTTGTCTTTGAGTGTGTTTAGAATGGATGTTAATTCTTCAAAAAAAATAGTAAGGGGGTGATCCCGCCTCCTTACAACATGGTATCAGAGACCATAGTAGTCAGAATCTAACTATTTCAATTTTGTCTCCCTAGTTAGAATCCTTGCCTTACCTTTTAGTGACATGTTTGCCCTAGAGTTGATCAATAGATGATGAAGGGTTGATTTAGGATCATATAGTTTCACATTATAATAATGATGAATAGATCCTTAAAATACTTACAAGTAAAAGATGCATAAGTAACCATAATAACTTGAGGTTGTTTAGCTTGGCCTTTAGGTAGCTACTAGGACATGAAGTTGAAAGCAAAGGTGTACAGAAAGGATCAGGGTTCAGTGGTTGGCAAAAATTTCCTCTCCACCACTAGCTTGGTTTATGAGGACTCCTGAATCCATATGATACCAGCCTGGCCTGAGCTGATATGAATTATTCAAAATAGCATGCTTTTTGGCAGTAGTAGCCATAGACATCTATATGATTTATCTTTAGGGACCTTAATATATTGAACTAGTCTCCCAGGTGTAATGACTTGTTTTAGGATGGATACCCAATATAGTTCCCTTGTGACCCATATAACCACATGTTTGGATAGTTATCCCTAGAACCTAGACTTTGAAGTTTGGTTTTTAGTAAGCAATCAGAGTGCGCAGTGAAGCGTGATGGATCAGGTATATGGTCTAGTTCTAACATTAATCTTAGGTTTATAATGGATACATAAAATATGCCACATAACTCTTTTTGGTGGTAATATGAAGATAAGAAACTTAATTGGATGAATAATTTAGATAATGGGCCATATGACATATCTCATAAAAATAAGTCTCAAAAGTGGAAACAAACTTCAAATTCAAAATCTACATATCAAAATTATCCTACATGTCAAATTTCATCTAATTTGGACAACCTTGAAATATTAGGATAAGTTTAGGAGAGAGAAAATGAGTAAAAGGCATAAGTAATGAATAATGTGATTATATAACTTCAAAATATGGAAATAATGGAAAATTCATATTCAAAACATCAAAGATAACTTGTGTATGAAGTTTGGTCCAATTTGAATGTTGTTTGTGCAAGTTATGCAATTTTAGGTACATTCTGGACTTTTCTGCAATTTACCCAATTGGGAGGTTTTCTTTGCAAATTGTCACATGCATTATAATATTTAGATATTTCCTTACCATTCTTCAGTTTTTGAACCATGGGGCACCTATTTGCACCTTGGTTTGAAGGTGTTACTTTCCAAGGGCATTATAGGGATTACCCTCTTTATAAATGAGCTTATCTTTAGAAGTTATCAACCGACGAGGTTATTTCTTTGATTGGAGGTCGGTTGGGATGTCCATAAGTGTCCATAAACTGACATTTGACACTCAAGAAGCCGCTATGATCTGTCCTCTTGCATGGCCATGAAATCCCTAGGTTAAGGACACATGGAAAGTAACTTGACACCTCGTGCTTGACTTCTTCCTTATCCATAAAGGCTTGCATGTCCATGGACACCCTTATACATGACACATAGAAAGTCTCACAGACACCTCATACTTGACCTCTTTCTTTATATATCCATATCTACCCCTTCCCAACTCCCAATTTGAAAACTCTTTCTCTCCTTTATTTCCTCTAGCTTAGAGCATCATTCCTACTCTGTTTTGCCACGAAGGTGTTGTCCCAAGGTAAAAGGAGGTGCCTACCTTGGTGAATAAGGCTCCTAGGGTTCAACATTTTCTCTATGTAGGTTTTTTAAAGCCCCTCCTTGGTTATTTCGACCAAAACTAGTAAGTTTTCTCCTTTCCTTCCCTATTTTCATGTTGTTAGTCTTCCTTCCACCTTCCTCCAAGTCAGAACCATGGTCTTCAATGGTGAAACCCCACCTAGAGCCATTAAACACCCCATATCCATGTTATTTTGTTATGGTTTTTCACCTATAAAGTGGAGAAGGCGCTTCTTGCTCGAGATAGGAGCTTTGTTGGAGAAACCAGCCTCTCTAAGCTTGGGAACCTTACTTATTGGACCTGTCCACCTTCCGTAGAGGTTCTTTGGAGGCCTACACTTGGATCTAGGACTTGCTTGGACTGTTTAGACTCTGAAGTTGAGTATTATGTATCCCATATTCTTCTATGTTGACCAATTCACCTATGCTTATTCATTCTCTTTGTCCTATGGACATTAGCCTATACACAATGTCTTTTCTTTTGAAAAACATGGTTCATGTAAACTACCTTATTTGATATTGATCATGTGATCATGGATATTCTTTTGAACTCCTATCTTATTCTTTGTTCACGATGGAACTCTAAAATATGACATGTGATGTCTTTTGCCCACTTATGAGGTGGATGTATAAGTTGGTCACTTATGTGGTGACTAGTTTATATATTTTGACTATACTTTCTACTTGTTATATATTCTAACTATACTTTCTACTTGCCTCTACATTTAACATGCTATGTGATTCAGTAGCACTAGAGTAGTGTAATTTCTTTGGTTTTTATGGCTGATGTGTTATTTCCAGCTCTTTTGGGATGGAAAGGAACCCCATACCCAGGGCAAGATGTGTGATTCTCGGCCCATGTTTTATATATTTTGGAGATTGGCAGTATTCATTTCTCTATCAGGTTTCAAGTTTATGAGACGTGGCCACCTTTGTGTTTATATTATTATAGGGCTATGTTTATCTCACATGCATGCATGTTGATGATATGGAGGTGTGTGCCCTAATTCTTTACATGTGATTGTGTGGCACAATATTTATGTTTTATTAATGGCAAGTATTCTTTTGTTATCATATAATTTCAATTCCTTTTCTTTTGATACCCATTTGAGTGGTCATTATCCTTTCTACGGGAAGCCTTTTATATTTTATGTCCTTCATTCCATATATTGCCCAATTTCCTTTTCAGCATGCACATAAAAGACTTTGTTGATGTCATCTATTTTCTCTTCTTGCTGGGGTATACTTCCAACCCTAGGTGAAGGACTTGGATGATAAGGTATGAAGTTTTGGACTAGCTTAAGGAGTTAAAGCTTGGATACAAAGTTGTTATGGTTTAGATTTCCCCCTACTTACATCCTTATGTTGTATCATACACGTAAACCCTTATGGGATATTATGATGTACTTTTGTAACCTTTTGTGAAAAATAAATATAGTCATTATTTTTATTCCGCTGCTATGCTTTGGTCTTTTGCATACCATTATAATAAATTTGGAAAACTTATACCTATTCCAACGTACCTTTGAGTCTGTTTGGAATGGATGTTAATTCTTCAAAAAAATAGTAAGGGGATGATCCCGCCTCCTTACACTACTTGTAATTCCTTGGATCCACAAGGAATTACTACCGCCTAGGTCAATCATCAAATCCCATGTACGAACCTGTTATTGGTGTAGATATGTGTTTTCCAATCTGGGTAGATCGGTTCAACCTTTGAGCCGATCATCTCGCCTCTTGGTCGGTTGGTTGGTCATCACAAATAGAAGTGTGGCCTCTTGTCCGATCAATGTTTGGACTCCTTCCAAATGGTCGGTTTGACCCACCAGGCAGTCGTCTGGCTCCATCGTTCTGTCCTCATACGATCGACTCATCTCACAAATTGGTCGTCTCATCATCTTCCTCGTCATTACAAGAAAAGAAACTATCCTATTGCTATTAAACTATTACATTGTAAATAGAAACTACAAGTTACATTAAAGGGGAGAAAGGTAGGAAAGAATTAACTTTATGTTGGGAAGAAGGAGGTAAAGGTTCCTTACGCAGACCGAGATAAATAAGAACAAAATCAAACCATGCAATGACACGCAGATATAGGGTATTGGCCATGTCCATGCTACACATCCACCATCCAAATCGCTTATAGGACGATGCATGTAAATTGCATATATATATATATATATATATATATATATATATATATATTTGTGTGTGTGTTTGGGATTATGTGATCTTTGATCTGATACATATATGTAAATGTTTAAGTATTCACATCGTATTCAATAAATAAATTATTAAACTAAAATCTGATCATATCCATTATCCTAAATCATAATAAATTGATGTGGCTCTGATACCACTGTAGGGAAGACAGGCACAGACTATAGTAGTAGAAAAGAAATTGTATCCATCTGTATTCCCATAACATCAAGATCATGTCAACTAATACAAAATAGGAAGTATGGTTTAATGAGTTATACCTAGTCCTAGTGCAAGTCCAATGACAAAAACTCACTTCAATGAAACTATCAACTAGTTACTCTTCGACAATGGTTATGCATCTCCTTGTCTTCATCATGAACAATGAACACGAATAGCTTATGCAGTGACTCCTGTGGTTTTGCCACGAACTATAGGTTGCATTTGCTCTCCTAGCATCATCCAAAGGGTTGTTGTCTCTAGAGTAGTCCGCGTGGTCCAACTAGAACTCCTATCGTTCAACTAGAGTATACAGGAAGGAGTTATCCCTCCCATTGGCGTACTAGTCACCAACTTGCTCTCCCACAACAGATCCTCATTTGTTATCTCCTGTCACCATCCCTCCTTTGTTGGGTAGGGCTTGCTTGGGATCTCTTGATTATTGAAACTAGAGAGGAAAACAATTGACAGATTCACAGTTGATGTACTTGTGCTCTAAGAAGCCCCCAGTACTCCTCTATTTATTGGCGGGGTTTGGGCCAGGGTTCCCAGTCTGTTCGTGATTGTGTTGGAGTGGAAGGGGCCAAAAGATCTTGAATTTGGAGTGGAAGGAAGCCACTCTCATCTTAGTTACACGAGGACTACTCTAGAGAAAAATATAAGGGACACTTAATATCAAGGTTTAATCACTCAAAAGTCAACTTCAAAAATTTGGCATAGACTGTTAGTCAGTCGAGTTGGAAACTCGACCGATCCTATGATGGATTTTCTAAAGATGACCCATCGGTTGATTTGCACACTCATAGAACTCGACCGACCGACTCACTAAGAAAATTTAATTTTAGCTCATTGTTCGAGTTTACTAGAACAAACTCGACCGATAGTTTGAAATTTGGCTTTGTCTTTTAGTTGATCGGTCGAGTTACCTTTATTGAAACTCGACCGAATGTATACTATAAAAAATGCAGAAAAAGTGATTATAACCGTTGGTGACTTGTTTTGGGTGAAAATAGATCTGTTGCACTGAGGAAAATGGCCATATCTCGGCCCTAAGTGATCCCCAACTCAAGGGAGCACCCTCATCTATAAATAGGACCCCTTGGAGTTCATTCTTAGTTTGCTCATTTAGGCTATTCTAAGTCCTTAATATATTTGAGTGTTCTACAACTCCTTGAGCCCCTTCCTCTCTCTAGTTTACACTTCATTTCATGATTATGAGTGAGCTAGGCCTTTTATAAGAGAGCTCCAGCCTTGTGCATGTAAAGCTCTCATCTTCTCATACTTCCCTATCCCCTTCCTACATGAAGAAAAGGTGAAACAAGCTTCCTCGAGTGAAGAAGGAGTTGTAGCTATGCCTCTTCAAGGTTGATGAAGAGGTGGTGATCTTCTACAGGTGAAGGAGAAGGCAAAGGTTGAAGATCCAAGAGGAGAGGCAAATTACTTCAATGAGGAAGACTTGTGCTTGAGTGGGTAAGACCTTGGTGAAGGCTGAAGACTCTTGCAAAGGGGGTAAGTACTTGGTAAGGTGGATACTCCTTGTGCTTGGATGGGTAAGTCCTTTGGTGGTCTTGTGTTGTAACTCTAATTGGTGCTAATATAGAGAAAAGCACCTGCAAAGTCCTAGAGGTTGACCTCTCTAGGTAGTGTACTGACTTACTTCTAGTTTGAAGTGTGGAACCACTCTACATCACCTTGTCAAGTGCTTTCTATCAATTCCTCTCATCCTTGCTATGCTTGTTAGTTAGGACTTCAAAGTGCACTTAAGCTTTGGTTTCAATTTGATATATTTTGAAGGTCTAATCTATCTTGTGAGAAATTTTTTAGCTCTATTCAACCCCCCCCCAGAGCCCATAGATCCAACAAGTGGTATCAGAGCCAAGGATCTTCTCCAACAATCTCTCATGAGACGAGAAGATGGGCGACAACCTACTTAGTTATCTCAACCTAGAGGGAGGCTTCTCCATGCGTCCTCCGGTCTTTGATGGCACCAACTTCCTCTATGGAAGAGGCATATGAAGTTCTACATTCAAGGGATGAACTTTGACATGTGGAAGGTGATGGTCACACCTTATAAGGAGCCAACCGGAGCTGTAGCAACATGGAGTGAAGTTGCACTCAAAGAATCCCAACTCAATTCCAAAGCATAAGCATCCTCTATGCAGCCCTCACCCCAATAGAGTTCAACCAGATCTCATCTTGGGATACAGCCTATGAGATTTGGGACAAATTGTGCATCACCTATGAAGGCACAAAGCAAGTCAAGGAGGTAAAGATCTACATGTTGAACAACCTTCTAGATAATTTTAAGATCGGTAAGAAAGAAGGGATTGTGGAGATGTGCTCAAGACTCAATGTCATCATCAATGGGCTGGTCGTATTGGGAATCACTTTGGATAGAGGTGTAATCAACTCCAAGATCTTGAGGACTCTACCAAAGAGATGGGAGTCAAAGGTCACCTCCATTGAAGAAGTGAGGAGCATCGATGACATACCAACCGAAGAGCTCATTGGAAACCTTCAAGCCCATGAGCCTAGGCTTCACAAACAAGAAGAAGAAGCCAAGCAAGAAGAGAAGGAAGCCAATAAGATCAAAGATAATGCTTTCAAATCACAAGTGGAGGTTGTCATCCTTCAACAACAACTTTCTTGCCCGACTTCTCCCTCCTCCTCTGGTGAATATGAAGGCCCTAGTGAGCATGAAGCAAACTACATCAAGGGAAAGCACTTCAAGGGAAAGCAAGCCTCCTCCTCTTCTACTCTGAGATGCTACAAGTGTGGGAAAATGGGGCACTACAAGTGTGAATGCCCCAAGGAAAGAAAATCACACCACAAGGGAAGCTCAAAGAAGGAAGAATAATACAAGTAGGAGAGAAAATATAGGAGGAAGGACAAGAAGGAGAAGAGACATAAGAATGCATCTCATGCAGCTTGGGAAGCTTTATCTTCAAGCAGCTCAAGTTCCGAAGAAGATGGAGAGTGCCACCTTACACTCATGGCCTCTACTAGTGAAGATATTGGTGAGGTAAGTGAGGTAAGCTTGCATGATTTATCTAAGGAAGTTGTCATTTGCATACTTATCTCTACTCGTTCATCTTTTGCTAAATGTAAATCTAAAAGAAAACGGTTAGGAAAAATCATTGATGATCTCTATTCTAAACTTGAAATTCTTGAATTGAATGGGAAAACTAATCTTGAGAGTATTGATAATTTGCAAGGGCAATACCTTGATCTTGAGCTCCAATACAATGGGGTTGAAGTTGAGAATGGCATCTACCTTAATAACATTGAGAATATTAAGGAGAAAACCAAAATTTCTTTAAAGAGCTTGAAATAGTTAAAATTGAAAATGTTGAATTTAAGCTCCTTATTGATGCTCAAAGAGAAGAGGAGATGTCTATTATAAAGAAATCCAAATTCTTGAATCTGAAAATGCTAGGTTACTTGGTCAAGTAAATGATCTATTTTCTAGACCTTTATTGTCTAGTGTTAATGTTGCTTCTATCTCTCTTGAAAAGGATTCGTATTTAACAAAAGCTTTATGTCTTGAGGTTGATCTTGTGCATGCTAGGGATGACAAATCTAGTTTATATTCTACAATTATTTCCTTAAATGATGGTATCCATAGATTGAGAGCATCCCTACATAAATTCCTCAAAGGGAAGAACTCCCTAAATGAAATCCTTGACCATTCTACCTAACAAAGTGGTACTAGTGGTTTGGGATTTGTAGGGGGAGCATCAAAGGGCAAGAGCAAACCTAAAGGTAAGAAAAAGATTAAGGAGACCTCCTTCTTTGTAGGAGAGTCTTCTGGCACTAAGAATCCTATGGTTTCTTCTTATTGCAAAAGTAATGATCATTACTCTACTTATTGTCCTTACAAGCCTAAGGGGACCAACCCAAATATGAAATGGGTCCCCAAGCTAACTCTGGATCCCAAAGTTTAAGTTGGAAACTGACATTCTCCTTTCTGGTAGGAAAAAGGAAGATGGATTGTTGATAGCGGATGCACTGAGCACATGACGGGTGATATAAGCCATTTCAACAATTTCACCAAAAAGAAAGGAGGATCAGTCATCTTTGGGGACAACAAGAGAGGTAAAGTCAAAGGTGAGGGTGATGTAGGTGAATACTTGTGTAACAAGAATGTTCTCTTTGAGGATGGCCTACATCAAAATTTAATTAGTGTTAGTCTTGATTCTAGATTCCCTCACCTACCAAGTTATATATAAGGGAACTAGAAGTGGTAATATTTATGGTATTGTTTTTTACTCTATTAAGCCTATTTTTGGTAGATGCCTAGTCATCAACTCAAATGATATTTCTGTTTGGAACCGCTGGCTTGGTCATGTAAATATGCATCAATTGAAGAAGTTGAGC
This sequence comes from Alisma plantago-aquatica, assembly GCA_963693085.1. Lineage (NCBI taxonomy): Eukaryota > Viridiplantae > Streptophyta > Magnoliopsida > Alismatales > Alismataceae > Alisma > Alisma plantago-aquatica. The sequence goes on along the minus strand of OY856411.1, from coordinate 1,132,824,891 downwards.
AAAAAGGAATTGGTCAAGGGACTTCCCAAATTGTATTTTGAAAAGGATGAGGAATGCCAACCTTGTACCCAAGGAACAAAAACCAAGTCCTCCTTCAAATACAAAGGATTTCTTGGTACCAAGAGAGCTCTTGAGCTTCTTCACATTGATCTATTTGGACCAATGAGAACTCAATCGCTTTGTGATTCCAAGTATTGTCTTGTTATTGTCGATGATTTCTCAAGATATACTTGGACATTTTTTCTCATTTCTAAAAGTGATACACTTGATGTCTTCTCGAGATTTTGTACATGAGTTGAGAATGAAGCCTCTTGCCACATTATTTCCATCCGTAGTGACCATGGGGGAGAATTTGAAAATGAGCTTTTTGAGCAGTTTTGTCAAGAATTGGGTTATGCATATAACTTCTCTTCACCTCGCACACCTCAACAAAATGGGGTTGTAGAGCGGAAGAATAGGTCCCTACAGGAGATGGCTAGGACTATGCTTCTAGAGTATGATACTCCTAAGAAGTTTTGTGTTGAAGTTGTCAGTACCTCATGTTTTGTGCAAAATTAGGTTTTCACTCATCCTTCGCTGAAGAAAACCCCCTATGAGCTATGGTGTGGTAGGAAGCCTTCTATCGAGTATTTCCATGTTTTCGGATGTCCTTGTTTTGTTTTGAATACAAAAGATTCTCTCGACAAGTTTGATCCAAAATCTTACAAGGCTTTCTTTCTTGTCTATAGCACTACTAGCAAGGCTTATAGAGTTTTTAATGTTGATCTTGCTAAAGTAGAAGAATCTATAAATGTAAAGTTTATTGAGACTAACCCCTCTATTTCCGAAGATATTGTTCCAAATTATGATATTGCAGGTGAAGTAATTTATATTCTAAAAGAGCTCAACATCACCCAAAAGGGAATAGAGGTGGCCACTCAAGAATAAGACAAAGGTGATGAGAAGAAGGATCCAACCCCTCAGTTTGCAAAGAATCATCCAAATGAGCTTATTTTAGGTGATCCATTTGAAAGAGTGAAGATGCGGGTTGCATTCAAAAAAGAACAAGCCAACAGTGCCTTCATCTCACAACTCGAGCCTAAGAATGTCAAGGAAGCTCTTGGGGATGAAGAATGGCTCCTATCTATGCAAGAGGAATTAGAGAAATTTGAGAAGAACAAAGTTTGGACCCTTGTGCCAAGACCAAGTGATAGAAAGATCATTGGAACCAAATGGGTCTACCACAACAAGCTTGATGAAAGTGGCAAAGTGATAAGGAACAAAGCAAGGTTAGTGGCCCAAGGCTACAGTCAACAAGAAGGTATAGACTTTGATGAGACATATGCACCTGTAGCTAGACTTGAGTCCATTTTTATGTTGCTTGCCTTTTAGTTATAAAGACTTTCTTATGTATCAAATGGATGTTAAAAGTGCATTTTTGAATGGTACAATTGAGGAGGAAGTGTATGTTGCACAACCCCGGGGCATTGAACATGATAGTCTACCTAACCATGTTTATTTGTTGCAAAAACATCTCTATGGACTCAAACAAGCACCAAGGTCTTGGTATGAGAAATTAAAGAACTTTTTGTTAGATCATAGTTATATCATGGACAAAGTGGATTCTACCTTATTTCTAAAGCACACTTCTAAGAATTTTCTCATCATATATGTTAATGATATCATTTTTGTTATAACTAACCTTGGTCTTTGCAAAGAATTTAGTGATCTTATGTAGAGTGAATTTGAGATGAGTATGATGGGTGAACTCACGTTCTTCCTCGTCTTTCAAATCAAGTAAACAAAAGATGGGAACCTCATCAGCCAAGGCAAGTACACAAGTGAAATACTTAAGCACTTTAGAATGAAGAACACCAAGACGATGGACACACCCATGTCAAACACCACCAAAATTGACAAAGATGAAGAAGGTGAGAAGGTAGATTAGAATCTCTATAGAGGTATGATTGGAAGTTTACTTTACTTAACTACCTCTAGACCTAATATATTGTTTAGTGTTATCTTGTGTGCTCTCTTTCAATCAAATCCTGAGAAATCACATATTATAGCTGTTAAGAGGATTTTAAGGTACTTAGAAAAAACCGAAAATTTTAGACTATAGTATCCCAAGTCAATGGACTTAACTCTTCCTTCTTATAGTGATGTGGATTATGTAGGGTGATTGATTGATAGAAAGTGAACAAGTGAAACTTGTTTCCTCCTAGGACCATGCTTGGTGTCTTGGTTCTCCAAGAAATAGAGCAAAGTCGCATTATCAACCACTGAGGCTGAGTACATTGCAACCAGGAGTTGTTGTGCCCACATCCTATGAATGAAGCAAATGCTCCAAGACTTTAACATTCATTTTGATGCTTCTCCTATCTATTGTGATAATACGAGTGCAATTAACTTGTCATATAATCCTATCTTACATAGTAGAGCTAAACATATAGAGGTTTGCCACCATTTTCTCCATGATCATATTGTCAAGAAGGATATCTATAACATGCATGTGGACAAGGAAAATCAGTAGGCGGACATTTTCACTAAACCTCTAGCTAGAGAGAAATTTAACTTATTAGATCAAAATTACTTATAACTACTTTGAATGAATCTGATATGCCTTCTAGCTAGTTGTTATCAATCCTACATGTTTTGCCTCTATCTTGATCATCTTTGCTTGCTAATATGCTAAAAATCCATTTTTCATGTTCATTTTGCCTTGTTTTTCTCTTGTTTTTGGGTATTTTTCACAAACAGATGTTTTATCGCAAAATAGTACCCAATGATGAGTGATATGTGGATAAGTATGTTCAATATACATAATGGACTTGAAAAATAAATCTAATTAGCACTCAAATGGCTAGAAACAAAGTTGGTTAGTTTTAGGTCAGGTTGACTATCGGTCGAGTTGCCAACTCGGTTGATCGATGGCCGAGAGCTTTTTTCAAAAAGCCTATTGGTCGAGTTTCCAAGTTCAAAGAACTCGACTGATGGCTGGGCTGGAGCATTCTTAAGTTGGGTTTGGCCAACTATTCTCCCTCTCAACTAGGGAAAAGTCAATCGATCCACCTCCATTATCCCTAAGCTATCTACCCTTACCCTTCCCTTCCTCAACCTAGCCCTAATCCTACCTATCTAGACCATCCTTGACCTTCCCCCTTGCTAAACCTAGGTGTGTGTACGTTCTTGGTGGTGCATTACTTGCTCCTTCTCCCTCTTTCCTCTCTATTTCGTGTTCATGGCTTGCAATAGGAGGAAGAGGCCCTCCCCTACCAATGCACCATCTTCTTCATCCTCTTCCCACTTGATCCCCTTTGATGAGACTCTCTTTGTCTCAAATGAGGCTGTAAATAGGTATAAGGACCTCTTTCCATGGAGTCCTTTCCCTTTTCACACCCTCTTCGAGCCTAGCCCTAGACGTCAAGAGGTCATCAATCAAGTGATGAAGTTGTTACATGTTCACCATCTCTCAGCCATGGGTGTTCAACGTGTGTGCCACAACAATTCCATAACTAGCACGAAAGTGGTTCACGAATTCTACGCCAACTTGTATTCAAATTACGACACCCCTATACCCCCTCCTAATACTCAAGTGATCCTAATGTTTATGATAGTTGGGAGGAAATTCCAAGTCTCAGAGGATACCCTGAACATATTTTTCTCAGGTATCGATGAGACTGACACCTAGCGTAAGGATTACCCTAAGTATTTCGACCTTGTTGAGCCTAAGGCATTCTACAAGAAATACGATCTCACTCTTCCTGACATTCATCGTTACTTGAAGAAGCCTCAATTACCCTATAAGAAGAAGAGAACCCTTCCCTCCTCTGCTTTGGATCTCAAGAGACGTATCCTCGCCCTAGTCATCAACTGCAATATCCATCTGAAGAAAAGTCAAATAGAGATTGTAGAGAAAACTATGGTGATCATGTATTGTCTCTTAGAGAATGTCAGAGTCAAGTGGTCTAGATACATCCTCCACCATATGACTTGTTTCAACTCAGGAAAGAATACTCATGGCACCCACCCTCCCTACCCTACCATGATATGTGGTCTATTTCAGATTGCCACTGAAAAATCTCTTTTCCATGACTTTCATTACAGACCTGCCTAGAAAAGAGTTTGTATTAGTGAGACTACTATTCAAAACTTTGTGCCTATCCTCTCCTCCACCACACATGGTGCCTATGCCTCTGCTTATGCCTCTGCCTCTACCTTTACCCGAGCACCACCACCACCTCATCCTACCCGACCTGCCCGTGCCTCATTTCATGTGTCAAATGAAACCTTCTGGGCTACATGATGCATCAACAGGCATACAACCTCCAGGTCCAGGAGCACCTACATCAGAACTTATGTTCAATCATGTCCAACATGAACATGTCTTTTGCTCATCCCTACCCATCCTACCATCCCTACTCGGGAAGTGATTATGCATCCTATGCATACAATCACTTTTACCCTACCCCTCCACCTGCACCTTCTACTGCGGCTACACTCTCTGCTACTGGTGGACCTGCTCCAGTTGTCCTACCTCTGCCTGCTGGCCCCTTGCCCACTCTTCTTGCCAGCCTTGGCAATTTTGCTCCTTCCTTCCCAAAGACCAATGAGCTTCATGCTCTTGGTATGTCTTGGGATGATCAAAATGCTCGTTGGCCCAGTCGTGGTTTCAGTCCCTCTACTGACGAAGAGATGTTGGACCAGGATGAGGAGGAGGTTGTTGATGCTGATGAGGTTGATGATGATGATGATGATGATGATGATGATGATGATGATGATGAGGATGAGGATGATGGTGTTGCGTCTGACGATGATGATGGCTCTGATGGTTTCGTTGGTGACTCTGATGATGAAGGTGATGTTGTTGCACCTTCTGACAGAGATGACGACTACGAACCTGATGTTGAAGATGTTGTGGATGATGTAGATATAGATGACCTAGATGTCTAGTTGGTCTTAGTTTTTAGTCTAGTGTTTTGATCATATATATCTTTCTAGGCTATTTTGTATTAGAAACATCTGGGCACATTATTTGATTTGTACTATTTTTATCATCTTAGTTTTCATCACTTTGGTTTGTAGTTGTTTTATGAGAACTTGCATTCTGGGTTGTAATCTTAACCATTTGCACACTTACTCTTTGATTTACTATATCTCATGAGTTGGTGCCATGCTTTACCATATTTTGATTATGAATTAGCTTGCTTGTTTCTCTCATCTGTGTTTGGTGTATGTTTTAAAGTTTGCATGTTATGGATATATGCTTGGTTGTGCTTGGAGAAGACCCATTTTTATGCTCTTCTACCCTCCTTCCTTTTTTATAATCTTAAAGGGGGGGGGTTCAATGTCTTGAAACTCAACCATATTGCTTTTATTGTCTATATGATCCTTTTCTTGTTCATTATATGCTTTATCATGTGACTTGCTAAAGGGTCATATATATGTATGTAGTATATTGCTTTGTGTAGATAAACTAACTTTGCAGGTTAAAGTAAGCATAGATTTAGGGGGAGGAATTCACATTGTTCAACTCTTGAATCCCTTTACTATTCACAAGGCAAAGGTATAATTTCAATGTTGTTTTCATTATGATTGAGGAATGGTTTGTCATTGTCAAAAGGGGAGAATGTTGACCTAAGGGTTATACATTGCCCATATTTTGATAATGACTTAACCATTCCATTCCTATGTATCTAAAGTGTTTGTTCAAGATTGATTTTAGGCTTTAGGTACTGAAAAGGATCAAATTACACAATCCCTAGCTTGTCCAAGTTCAAGTCAAATGCAATTCAAGTGTGTAATTTGGGAAATCACTCCAAACAACCATAGAAGAATTTTATAATCACTTGTATTGATGATATGACTTGTAACTAAGATGAGAAAAATATGAGGGATACTTAATACCAAGGTTTAATCACTCAAAAGTCAAATTCGAAAATTTGTCACAGGTTGTTCAACGGTCAAGTTGGAAACTCGACTGATCCTATGATGGATTTTCTAAAGATGACCCATCGATCGAGTTGCACACTCACTAAACTCGACCAACCGACTCATTGAGCAAAACTAATTTTAGCTCATCGGTCAAGTTTACCAGAACAAACTCGATCGATAGTTTGAAAATTGGCTTTTTCTTTTAGTTGATCGGTCGAGTTACCTTTACTGAAACTCGACTAAATGTATTGTATGGAAACACAAAAAATGTGATTATAACTATTGGTGACTTGTTTTTGGTGGAAATAGATTTGTTGCACTGAGGAAAACGGCTATATTTTGGCCCTAAGTGATCCCCAACTCAAGGGAGCACCCTCAGCTATAAATTGGACCCCTTGGAGTTCATTCCAAGTTTGCTCATTCAAGCTATTCTAAGCCCTTGCTATAGTTGAGTGTTCTACAACTCCTTGAGCCCCTTTATCTCTCTAGTTTACACTTCATTTTGTTATCATGAGTGAGTTAGGCCTTTTATAAGAGAGATCCTCCCTTTTGCATGTAAATCTCTCATCTTATCCTACTTCCCTATCCCCTTCCTACATGAAGAAAAGGTGAATCAAGCTTCCTCGAGTGAAGAAGGAGTTGTAATTGTGCCTCTTCAAGGTTGATGAAGAGGTGGTGATCTTCTCCAGGTGAAGGAGAAGGCAATGGTTGAAGATCCAAGTGGAGAGGCAAAGTCCTTAAAGGCATAAGACTTTTGCTTGAGTTGGTAAGACCTTGGTGAAGGCTGAAGACTCTTGCAAAGTGGGTAAATCCATGGTAAGGTGGATACTCCTTGTGATTGGATGGGTTAGTCCTTTGGTGGTCTTGTGTTGTAACTCTAATTAGTGATAATATAGAGAAAAGCACTTACAAAGTCCTAGAGGTTGACCTCTCTAGGTAGTGGACTGAATCACTTCTCGTTTGAAGTGTGGAACCACTCTACATCACCTTGTCAAGTGCTTGCTATCAATTCCTCTCATCCTTGTTATATTTGTTAGTTAGGACTTCAAAGTGCACTTAATCTTTGGTTTCAATTTGATATAATTTGAAGTTCTAATTTATCTTGTGAGAAATTGTGTAGCTCTATTCACCCCCCTCTAGAGCCCTTAGATCCAATAATGGTTTCCATGTATCGCTCTCAAGGTGGGTCTATCTGATACATTGTTCCCTAACATGTATATGTGTGTTTGGTTTGATATTGTCATGTCATGACTAATGACATTCTATCATCAACCAAACCACACTCTAGTCTTTAGTGTTACTGGTGTCTATCTACCTTCCACAGTAACAGCCAACTAGGGACATAATAAGAATGTACATTCTCTTAACATCTAATGATCTCATCCTTCCTAGTCATGTACTTGAAGACATACATCAGTATGTATTGTCATTCTGTAGACATTCATAATATTTCCTCATTATCTCATAACTGAGTAAAACATAATGAATTAGATGCTTGCTTTTATAAATACTAATCAAATCATTTATGGTATATGGCATGTCAATCATCACATGATTGGCTCTATGAGCATACCTTACCAACAGACTCCCACTTGCACATAGAGCCAATCACCCACGAATCTTATTCTTAGTGATCCAAACATATCCACCGGGTTTTTTTTGTGCAAGTAATTATTTAGTGGGTTCACAACACTTTGTTTATCTTTGATATATTGCATGTTTCCTTATCTCTTTGCTCTGAGATGAAACCATTGTAATATAGTATCTAATATTCCTTACCTAACAAGTAGCTCCATTGTTGTGACAGTATCACTACTGAGTCATCAATGGTTGGAACATCTATAAGTTCATCATATGAACTTCTAGATCCATATATTATCACTTTGTGTTCATAACACAAGTATACTCGGCTTCTATTATAGAACAGAAATAATGTCTATTAGTTCGGAACCCTTCCAACTAACAACATTTATCCTTTTAAATAAAACATATTTTATTGTGATCGTGTCAATATGGAAGCTTGCATCGATGTAACCCTTTACATTCAACTCTTCCTTTTGTGCTATCTCTATCGACTAGCAATCTATCCTTAAGTACTTTACAAGTACTAATGGATGTCTTTAATGACATTCCAATAACCCTTATTGGAATTCACTATCATCTTGTGATGTCCAATACATACAATATTATATGAGATAAGTACATTTATAGCATTCATGATAGATCTGTCATATGTCATCTGATTCATAACATTTCCATTCTTCACAAGAATTAGAAAATAAGGTTCATGAGAGACCAATCTGGATTCCCTCTTATTCAATCCTTTAGGATTGAACTCTTTCAACACATTGCTATTGCATGTAATCAAACTTTCATTGTGAGACATTCAAGAACTGTCTCATAGGTCTTGGTCCTTATCTCATAATATTTTTCATCTTATCCTTCATTGTTGAAGGTGTTGTTCATGTCGGTTCTCAATATCACACTATTTGAGATGTTATTCCTCATCATATGTGGAATATTCATATATGACCCCCCTAAATATTTGTAATCATAGATTTCATCTTTTACTTGATTGAAGTCAAACTCTTTGACTATATTGTCAAGTCAAAATATCCCACTTTTGATATGCTTATTTCTTTCCCAGATTGAACCTTGTAGTTCATAGACTTTGTTTGCATTCCTTGAAGTCATGAAACCTTTTAGGTTGTGTCGGTACACATCCTATGATGTATTCCCCTAAAGGAATCTGGTTTCTTTCTTCATTTGCTAAATCTCATAGTCTATTGTAACTATAACAACAAGTATGACAATTGGAAACGGAATTTATATCATGCTCAACAACTTGAACTGATCTGAAACTTTTTGACCAATCTATCCTTTTTTGTTATCCATATAGATCTTTGCCATGAGAAATTATTTCACCCTTTAGGTGTTACCCCTTTAGGTGGTTCTATCAAGGTCCTACCTTATTTGCTTATATGGACCCCATAATGGCCTTGAGACATTACTCAGATTATGGTACCTAATAACTTCTAGTTGATTAGTTGGCTCATCATGTTATAACCAACCTTTCTGAATCGTTGGATTCATAATGCTTCAATCTCAGATGTTTTCTACTAGAACTATTTTATTTTGTGATGAACTCAAGATTCCACAACAACTTGTGATTCCCTTAGTTTTTATTGTACCCTTTTGTTAATCTCGAATATTTTAAGTTCTACTTTCACTCCCACTTATTCTTTAGGAACTCAATTATCCTATAAACAAAACATTTTTGTTATTAGATTGGAATTAATAGTAACATTCAACAATTATGGTTTCTGGATAAACCCTTTTCAAGAAACTACTTTATCAATATAGGTTTCAATCTTTTAGACATATTGGGGCATTCCTAATTCATAACATATAAGATGTCGTATATAATTTAGTGATAGGTATATATTTATAGGGATAAAAATATTAGATTAATTGATATTCATATCATGACTCGTCATGGTATAATTCCTTCATTCAGACACATCATCATGCTCAAATGGATTTGACTTGTGATACATTATCATAGATCTTCCTAAAGATTCTCAAGGTATTGATGTGAAGTATTTGATCTCATCAAAGTTTCTCAATACTTTCATCAAAGTCATACTTCATTTATAATCTCCTTGAACATTTCAAGAGATTTCCATTTTACTGAGTACATATCATCATATTACCAGTAAATGAATATGAGGTATAAGTGATTATATACAACATTCATTCCATAAGATCTTCATGCATCACATGTATGAGGTCGAATGGAAGGTTTATCCTCCCTTTACATCTAGTGAAGGATGTCACATTGTGCATAAATAAGGCTTTGAATGTTTCCTTAGGTTCAATGACCAAAGGGAATATATATTAACATCAATATGTATACTAGACATGCATTCCTACACGGTGACTAATGTTAATGATATTCTTGAGTTATCAATTATAATCCTTTTTTTTGGGTAAGTCAGGCGGTCATCTTATTCATATTGCCCACCTCATGCAAGCGAAATTAAAAGTAGCATTACAATTATTGGGAAACTGCAGAAATTGAAACATGGTAGTACTACTACCATTACATGTATGTGCTTGACCAGTGTCTAGCACACATCTAGGGGGGGTTTGTAGTGGGTATAACCCATGCTCTGTTTCGAATGGTACTTAGAAAGCGCATCCGCCTGCCTGTTGTTTTTCCTGCCAGAATATAAAATCTCGGTGTCCTCCTTCTTGATCAAGTGAATGCCTCTAATGATGTTAGCATACCTAGGATAGTTCCAGTAATCATCTGCTAGCATAGTGGTAGCTTGCCGGCAGTCAGTAATAATCGAAGCATTGTGCGCCGCACTCCTCTCCACAATTTTAACAGCAAGCCCAACCGCCAACAGCTCAGCCTCCAACGGACTTCTAGCTGTCACGAGTTGCCCAACACCACTAATCCAGTCACCTTCAGAATTTGTAATGATAACCGATATAGCGCCTTTGCCCCAATTCCAAGCAGCATCCGTATTGAAGCGGATAGAACCTGGGTTAGCCATCTCGGGCCTACGTCCCTCAACCTGATTCATGCTATTACCAGGAGTATTCCATGCTTTGTTGTTCATCGTGATCTCATGATTGGTGAGGTTTATAGTGTGTTGAAGATTATGCTCCTTCCCTTCAAAAGCCCATAGGTTGCGCTGCTTCCACATGCTCCAGCAGACAATAAATAAGGTATGCTTGTGCGTATCGGACCCCTTGACATTCATATGCAACCACTGGTCCATATTATTAATGGTCCAGAACTGATGAGTGTGCTCGTAGTTTAGAATAGCTTGCCACACACTCTTCGTCTTTGGGCAGTCCCGAAGAGCGTGGAGAATGGTTTCCTCCTCATCATTACACCGGGTGCAAGCAGCATTGATCGTCATCTTACGACGTTTCCTGTTGTGATTGGTGAGAAGAGCCCCATTAGCTGTAAGCCACATGAACATTTTAACTCGTGCCGCCACTTGTGCTCCAAATACATTGCCACTGACCTTGTCTTTTGATTTCAGTTGCAGCTCTTAAATCTTGGTATTCCGTCTTTGCAGTATAACTTCCACCTTCATTATAATCCTTTGATATTAACATTATAAACATTCATCTTAAAATCTTTTGTATAAATACTATTTAGATATTTGGCCATTGTCGTGCAAGATCATATCTTTTGAAACAAAAACATTAATATCTCACTTTATTGATTTATCATCCTTGTCATATAAGATGATTTAAAGTAAATGTTTCTAATTGATGGCATAATGAAATAGAAGTTTTAGTGACTATTTTACATGTCCATTAGGCTAAGATAAATTTAAATGTAGACCAAATATTCCGCAACTCTTGCTCTGCCTTGTCCATCTTTGTCCTTCCATGAAGGCTTTTACTTCTTGTCAGATACTACACATCAAGTATGTCAGATATCTGTTTGGTATCAAATAACAAAATGAAGAAGTAATCAAATTTATCTTATAACATTTTTACCCAAAGTGGAGGACTCAATACCTTCCTTCTTCTTCAAATAGTCTAACCAGAGTGGACAATTTCTTTTCTAATGTACAGGTTGGTGACGATGGTGACAATCACCTCTTATTTGCTTCACTCCTCCTTTTGCTTTGAGATCTAAAGATTGGGCGTCTGGCTAGCTTTAGAACTCTTCTTATATTTGCATTTGCCTTTAGACTTCCCCTTTGTCTTGATGATCAACATCTCATACTTGGACTTGTCTTTCTTCATTTGTGTCTCAACTATTCTCAACATGCCTAACAACTTTGTCAATAGCTTATCAAAGTCATTCATGTTGTAGTTGATGACAAACTGACTATATGACTCTGGAAAAGACTACAGAATCAAATCAGTGGACAAGTCTTGACCCAAGGGGAATCCTAGTCTAGCTAGGCTCTCCACATATCCAATTATCTTGAGCACATGAGGACCTATTGGATCTTCTTCTACCATGTTACATTTTAACAGTGCATTGGAGACATCGTATCTCTCTTGTCTTGCCTGATCCTGGGACATGTTCTTGAGATGTGTGACCATCTCCATCACATCCTTATTCTAATGTTGCTCTGTAACTCATAGTTCATGGAGCATAGCATCAGACACTTGACATCAACGACATCTTCAATATGCTTCTTGTAAGCATCCATGTCAGCCCTTGGTGCATTTTGAGGTAGTTCCTTTAGTTTTGGCATCTGTAGGACACAGAGCTTGTGCTCCTATATGAGAAAGATTCTCAACATCCTGAACCAGTCTTAGAAGTTGTTCCCAGTAAGCTTGTCCTTATCAAGGATTGATCACAGAGAAAAGTGATTGTTGTTTGTTGCCATTTGATTCAAAAAAAGAATTTGCAATTTTGTCAAAAACACATTTTTGATTTGATTTGATTTGATTAAATCTGGGCTATAATAATTAGGTCTTTAATTAATTATCATTCTCATTATTTTGTTCAAATTGACAACCCTCAAGTATCAATTCGAAAAACTACAGCGAACAATTTTGTAATGAGCCAAAATCCTTATCTCGTCAAATCATGAGTCAGCTTTTGTTGATCACCCACAACTTGATTGTTTAGGTAGGCAATCGTGCCAATTGCATCATATGCAACTATTGGATAGATGATATGTGCAACTCTTTGCCATAATAATCTAGATGCCTCTTGTCTTAGGCTCTCTAGGTCACCAGTTAAGCCTGAGCCAATATCCAATACGATAATAATACACCCTACTTTACAGAACCCACATTACAGCCATCACAATTCTACAAGGTAGACGGTGCACCACGCTTTGGCATAACCTACACTTAGTCAAATAAGCTTTGTATGTGTATTTCTATTGGAAAGCATCTTAGACTTCATATGTTTGATTTGAGGATTTTATATATTTCATATATATACATATATTGTATCCAATCACCACATATATAGTATGTATCATATACATGCTATATCCCACAACATAAACATGCAATATAAAACAAAAAGAGATGGTTATGGCCATGTCTACTTGTAATTCTTTGGAGCCATAAGGAAATACTACCACCTAGGTCAATCTTCACATTTCATGTATGAACCTATTGTTAGTGTATATCTATTCTTTCCAATTTTGTAGATCGGTTCAACCCATGAACCGGTCATCTTGCCTCTTGGCCGGTTGGTTGGTCATCACGAGTCAGCCTCCTATCCAACTAATGTTTTGACTCCTTCCAAATAGTCGGTTCGGCCCTCCAGGCAGTCAGTTTAGCCCTCCAATCAGTCATCTAGCTCCATTATTCTATCCTCAACCAGTCGGCTTGTCTCAAGAATTGGTCATCTCATCTGGTGATGATCATCTTTCTCATCGTTGCAAGAAAAGAAACTATCCTTTTTCTATTAAACTATTATATTATTAAGAGAAATCTTGAGTTACATTCGAGGGTAGCAAAGGTAGGAAGGAATTAACTTTACATTGGGAAGAGGGAGGTAGAGGTTCAGTACGTAGACTGAGATAAACATGAATAAAACCAAACCATCCAACCATAAACAAATATAGGGTATTGGCCATTATCACGCTACACATCCACCATCAAAACCACTTTTAGGGAGACGCATGTAAATTGCATATATATATAGTCAGGCTAGAATACACTTGAGTGTACAGATCACACTGTAAACCCCAATGGTATTTTCCTATCTAGACCACATTTTGTGCAAAATATAGTCCATTGATCTTCGTGGTTATAGTAATAACATGCTACATACAAAATTTGAACCCATTTTTTTGAGTGTAAGTCACTCATTCAAAGACAACAAAATCGACACAAACTAATTTGAAAAGCATGACAATTGCCTCTTTTAGATGCATGGCCTATAAGTGTCCAAATGAGCTGAAATTTATTATATAGAACGTTCTAAAGATATTTAAGAAGATCAATAGTTTAGATTTCCAAAATAATTGCTACATGATAGAAATTGACTAAGGTGCATAATGTCTCTGGTACAGTTGAGTGTATTCCTCTGTGTGTGTGTGTGTGGGTGTGTGTGTGTGTGTGTTAGTTTGGGATTATGTGGTCTTTGATTGGTTATGCATATGAGGCAGTTTAAATATTCACATCATATGTAATATATAAATGATTAAACCAAAATTTGATCATATTTATTATCCTAAATCATAATAAATTGGTGTGGCTCTGATACCACTGTAGATAAATACAAGCACAGAGTGTAGCAACGGAAACAAAAAAATTATCGATCTTTATTCCCATAACAGCAAGACCGTGTCAACTACTATAAAAACGAAGGATGGTTTAACGAGTTATACCTAGTCCTTGAGCAGAGAAAGTCCAGTGACAACAAGTCACTTCAATGAAACTATCAACTAGTTGATCTTGGATGGTGGTTGTGGAGCTCTTAGTCTTCATAATGAACAATGAACACGAACAGCTTCTCTAGTGAATCATGTGGTCATGTCACAGACTGCAAACTGACTTTGCTCTCCTAGCAGTAGCCAAAGGACTCCTTCCTCTAGAGTAGTCCACACGGACCAACTAGAACTCCTGTCGTTCAACTATAATAGATAGGAAGGAGTTTTCCCTCCTGTTGGCATACAACTCACCAACTTGATCTCCCACAACAATGATCCTTAGTTGTTCTCTCTCATCCACTATCGCTCCCTTTTTGGGTAAGACTTGTTTGGTCTCTCTTAGTTACCACAACCAGAGAGGACATGAATTGTTAGAGAAACCAATTATCAATTGATATTGTTGTGCTCTGGGAGGCCTCCAATACCCCTCTATTCATAGGTGGGGCTTGGGTCAGGGTTCCCATTCTGTTTGAGATTGTGTGGGATGGAAGGGACTGGAAGAACTTGAATTTATGCAACCTGTGAACACAAAAATGGCCGTCTGGTGACCCTGACAGTTGTATGGTCACACAAGACAATCGTCTCACACTAACAAACGGTCGTTTGGTAGTTTTCCAATTACATACGAAATTGGCAATTCAATTCCAATTAATATCACATATTAATTTCTTACACCAAAACAAGCCAGTTCACACCTCGATTTGGGAAGAACTTAGACAATTTGAACTCTGATAAGTCTGACAACCCAAACGGCCATCTCAACACTTGAGACACGTGTCTGGCTGCCCAAATAGTCGTTTCAACACTTGAGATGGTTGTTTGGCAGTTAAATCAGTCAATCCGTTGGTTTGTTGCATAAATTGAATACCTAAACTCTTTAACAATCAATCCAATCATCATTCAAGATAAACTCCTCTTCTAGATGAGTTCCTATGTGTGAGACCCTATAGGTCCCTATCACATTGGCAGTGAATGTCCATAACTAACTTATGATAGCACAAGCAAGGAGCAGTGCCAAGTCACACATCAGCGCTACCCAAGTGAATGTAATGTTGGAGAACAACTTCAATCTACAATCTGTGTAAGATGTTGTAGTGTTTGTATAATTCCTTTGTCTCTGATATCTAGAGTGAACTCAAGGCATGTATCGTCATCCTCTCAATGTTCAACTCATGTTCCTTAAACTAAGAGCACACTGTCATAGATAATGTTGCCTTAATATCATATATTTATTCCATGTACATGCGCATGTGTTTCTTAATCTCGCCTATCCAGTGGCATGTATATCAATTTCTAGTAAGAGGGGAAAATTCCATATCTACACTCACAGTCTATCTCCATGTGTCAAAGTCACCCAATCATCACCTTTATAACAACCCATATTTTAGGATTGTGTTTGACAATGTAAAGCATACCCAACGACATGTGATGAGTGTAGATATGGCAAAAGCTGACCTGACCTGAGAAACTCAACTCATCCCACCCGCAACCCAACTCGAATAAACTCGAATATAATATAAGCTTGTATCCAACCCAACCAGACCCGATGTTTACCCGAAACTCAATATGACCCAAGATTATTAGACCCAAACATGACCCGACACCTAACTCGGTGATATTGTGTGACCCAAATTAACTTGAAAAAATCACAACCGACTTGACCTGACTCGATATCAACTTGACCTGACATTGACCCGACGTCAACCCACCCAACACTAACCCAACTCAATGTCAACCCAATTCTACACCAACCTGACCCAATATGGACTGGACTTGACATCAAGCTGGCCCTACAATGGCCGAGTACTAGTGATTAGCAACTAGCGAGAAGTTGAGAAGTCAAATTAAAATAAATTTTAGTATGTCTTTATTAGTATATTATTTAAAATGAAATAATTTGCTTGATAATTTGATAGTAAGGAAAAGGAAGGAGAAATATTTGGGATAATGGATAGTAAAAGAAGAAAATAACAAGTAAAAATATTTTCTTTATTTTTTAATTTATGCAACATATTAGTCATTACTCATTATCACAAGTCACAATATAGCTTGAATGAGGTCCAACTCAAAAAAACTTGATTATCCAAATATACAACCCAAAGAACCCCAACTTGACAACTACCTAATTCAAAATGATTCGATTCAAACTCGAGTTAGCCCTAGGAAATAGTGCAAATTAAAACAACCTGAAGTTATTTGACGTAAACCCAAACCAATACTATAAATGAATTTGAACAAACTTGTACCAAAATTGACCCGACCTGAACACAAGTTGACCCAAAAATGCAAAAAGAACCGAGGGACCAAACTGATACTAACATGACTCAACATGAAAGGATAAATAACCTCAACTATCTTCGACCCATAATGACCTTGTCCAAACCCGAATTGACCCGATTGATTGCTAACTCTCCAACCTGAACTGACTAAGACCCAACCCAAAACAACTAGACCTGAACCAAATATACAACCCAAGAAAACTCGATCTGATTACTACCAAACCAAAAATGACTTGATCCAAAACTAAATTAGCCCGAGGAAATAGTAGAAATGGACACGACCTGATATTAATATGACCCAGAATGATTTGACTTGAACCCGACCCGACAAAGTAACTAGAAAAACTCTATACCAAAATTGACCCGACCCGAATCCGAGTTGACCTGAAAATAGAAAATGACCCGAAGGGACCCAACCTAATATTGACCCGACCCAAACCTGATCCAACCCAAAATAATAAAATGACCTGAATTATCTTCGACCCAATAATGACTGGATCTGAAATGACCCAACCAAAACCCGAACCGACCCGCCTGATTGCTGGATCTAGATGAGTGTAGTGATTTTAGATCTAAGAATCACAATCACCACCTTCACTATGAGAGGTGACTATGACCACCAATGATGGTTTCCATGTGTCACTCTTAAGGTGGGTCTTTCTGATACATTGTTCCCTAACATGTATTTGTGTGCTTGGTTTGATATTTCCATATCATGACTAATGAGATTATGTCATCAACCAACCCACACTCTAGGCTTTAGTGTTATTGGTGTCTATCTACCTTCCATAATAACAACTGACTAGGGACATAATAAGAATATACATACTTTTAACATTCATATGATTTCATCCTTCCAAGTCGTGTACTTGAAGAAAAATGTCATTGAGTATTGTCACACTTTAGACATTCATAATATTTCCTCATTATCTCATAACTAAGTGAAACAGAAGGAATTGGAAGCTTGCCTTTGTAAGTATTAATCAAATCCTTTATGGTATATTCCATGTCAATCTTCACATGATTGACTGATCTATGAACATATATTACCAACATGTGGTGTCATTATGAAGACCGAAGGGGCCCCCAAAATGGTATGCATGACTCTATTTTATAGTGTACGGTGGTCGCCAATGCCAAGCACCCTTTTTGTGATGAATAACTTAATCCCAAGCTCATTTTTTCCAAAGAGGGGATTCTAGAGACTTTGTGAAATGCTCTCTAACCATGGTGGTGCTCTCTCTTAAGGCTGCCATCGGTGCTCCCCCTCATCGCCTTCTTCATCTCTGATTCTCCCCTCTCCTTTTTTTTCTCAACTTTTAGTCAAATCCTAGTATGGAACCCAAAAAACTCTACTCTTCCAAAATTTCAAATTTTTATAGCCTTCCCCTCATAAGCAAGGGATGGGGTTTTGTACCTACTTTTCTCTGGGCACAAACTCTCCACTCCATCGCGGATTGGGAGTCATAGACTCCACCCCCTTTTATTTTCCTTTTTTATAAAAGTTTGTCTCAAAAAAATTATAATGGCCACATAGAGATTCATTTGGTCTCAAAATTTATAATTTACATTGTCTTGACATTATCTTTACTTGGGGAAGTAATTAGAGGAAAACTAAGTAGATAACCACTCAATACCTACTTTTTAAGTAAACATTGAATAATCACTAAATTTTACATTATTTTATATTCAAGTATTCATTTACTAAAAATACTTTGAGCATTTATTATGAGTATGGAATACTCAATACCAATATTATAATCCAAGGACCCATGTGAAAACCCTAGTTGGTCCTATTGGGCTTGAGTTTGGGTCCTAGGTCCAGTGGCCATTTCTTGATTTCCAAAAGGATATTGTAAAACTATCCAAAATTGTACAAAAGACACTCTCTACACTTTTTTTATATATCCAAATATTACAAAAATTGGATGGAATCTTATTGTAACAAAACTTGTCTCATATTAATTTCATCAACAACTTAGTCATGTACTTTCTAGGGTCTAAAAATTAGGGGTGTGACAATACTACCCACCTTTTTGGGAATTTCTTCCTCAAAGTTAAACTATAGGAGGCTACCCACCTTAGGGTTTCACATGCCTTACAAACTCTCATTCTTGATAGTTGTCATAAAGTCTCACAAACACATTTATTTATTTTTTTGAAGACTAATTTTCCTTTATTCACTTAATCAGGAAAAAGCAAAAACATCATGTTCAGCAACACTTGTCCACCTAGGCCATAGACCCGTATGATGAACCAACTGACCCCCTATGTTTAAGGCATCTTGTACCACACAGTGTGAAAAATTATTCTGAGCCCGTTTTACATGAATAAAAGAGAAAGAGTTACAACTAGCTGCTAACTCCAAAAAAATTTAAGCGAAGAGGCCTAGGTAGTCCACCATTTTGAATGGTGCTTTCGACGCTTGAATCAGTTGCATTGAGTCTGAACATAGAATAATATCTTTGAGATTAAGTCTTCTAGCTTCCATAACTCCCAGCTTGGCCGTTGCTGCCTCTGACCACACCAGTTGCCATCCACATCCTAGAACAGCCTACAAAATACCTTTCACTAATCCTCTATTGTTTCTGATCACCATTCTCATACCCCGCCTTCTATCCCTAGCAACTTTAGCATCTGTGTGTATATAATATGCCTCCTTCGACAGTGATGTGTCATCTCTGCCTTGTTTATTCGAGTCATCATGCCTCAGATGCCTAGCCTTTTCCTTCCGGTAGTCAGCTATAAGTGCACGTATATACTGTAAAATAGGTCGGGGATACGGTGGCTCATCTTTAAAACCTTGTTTTTTTGACAAGTCCAAGCATTCCACCAAATAGCCACTAATTCGTCTTTATCCACCGCCATGCACTCTTCCATCAATGCTAGCACTGCTTGTTGTAGATTGATGTTTGGTTTTAGTTTGTTCTTATTGTCTAGCCAGCTAACACCCATCACCACCTCAGCCCCTGAGCACTCACATAAAAGATGTGGAATGGTTTCCCCATGGGTTGCACATATTGGACATGAACCTTCATTGATAGTGTGTCTCTCCCATAGCCTTCCCTTAGTTGCTAAACTACGAGTAGCCATCCACCATAGAGAGTGAGAGATTTTTGGAGGCCATCTCCCATTCCATATTTCTATCCATATCCTTTCGGGTACCCGATATTCCCTTGCTCTCAGTTTGTTAGGACCCAATTTACCCAGCCCATATGCTGATTTCACTTAGAAGAAACCTGAGTTGTTTGGCCACCATAGTATTCCATCAGACGCACCCATAGTATTGATAGGAGTATTGCAAATAGTCATATCCACCTCCGTTGGAAATAACTCCAAGATAGATTCCACCTTCCAAGCATATGTATCCGACCACAGTAGCTCATGCACGTAGTTGCTGACTTGTTGTTCATGTGGTTGAAACTCAGCCCCCCTCACCCATTTGTCTATCCATAGATTGATATCCCTACCATTCCCCAATCTCTTCATCATCCCTTCAAAGAAAAGAGCTTTAGAACTCCATAAGCTCATCCACCTATAGCTAGAAAGAAGTCCCAACCTCACCTCCTACAAATTATGGTTTGAGAAGTATCTATCCTTAAGGACCTTAAACACCAAAGACTCCTCCTTTGTTGTCAGTCGCCACAGTTGCTTTGCTCGCATAGCTTGGTTAAAAGTTGCCATGTCCATGAATCCCATGCCATCTTCATTTTTTATTTACATAGGTTAGCCCAACACTGCCATGATGACTTTCTTCCACCCGCCTAAGAGCCCCACCAGAATCGGGCCACCATATAATTTATTTCCTCCACCAAACCAACCAGAAGTTGAAATATGCTCATAATATGTGTAGGAATAGTTTGGACTATCTCTTTGATCAAGTCTTCCTTCCCCAGTTAGGATAGAAGTTTTTCTTTCCACCCTTGAAGCTTCCTCTCTACTCTATCTCTGACGTAGCCAAATACCCATTTCTTTGAGCGCCCAATGGTCGTTGGAAGGCCCAGGTAGGATGCTTGCCTCTCCACCTCCTTCACCCCCAATAGATAACAAAGCTCATCTTTCTTCGGAAAAGTAATCTTTCTACTAAAGGCAATCTCCTTTTTGGATAGATTAAATTTTTGAACCGATGCTCGTTCATATTGGCTGATAATTTCAGTTATTTTCAAGCATTCATCATGTGTACCTCTAGAAAAAAAAATATTGTCATCTGCAAAGAAGATATGTGAGATCCGTGGGGCCCCCGAAAAATTCTCATACCATGGATGGTATTGGAATTTGCCGCAAGGTTCAAGAGGGTAGAAAAAGTGGCTCCGCAAAGAATAAACAAATAAAGATAGGATCACCCTGGAGAAGAACCTGCGATGGTTGAAAAGCATTAGATCTTTCCCCATTAATCATGAAAGGGTGGGAAACTGAATATATGCATTCCATGATGTGAGTCCTCCATACTATCCCAAAACTCAGCTTTTCCATCACGTGATTTTAAAAACTCCATTCCACCTTGTCATAGGCTTTCATCATATCCAGTTTCAAGGCTTGGTCCCCTTTTACCTCCCTTCCCATTCTTCATAGTGTGGAAACACTCATAGGCAATAAGAGCATTATCAGTAATCAAACGGCCCGGAATAAAAGCACTCTGGCTCTAAAAAACAATACCATCTATGATTAATTTCTTCCTATTAGCCACTACCATTGTAGCAATTTTATATACTACATTGAAGAGGCTAATCAACCTAAATCTAGCCACCGTTTATTTTTTGAACCTTTGGAATCATCCTACCAGAGTAGCATTAAAGTCTTTAATTGAATACAAGATTTTCCACCACCCTTTGATGTAGTTTGCCACATCCTTCCCTATAATATACCAAAATTCTTGAAAGAACATGGGTTTCATTCCATATGGATTGGGCGCTTTATTAGGATGCATATGTTGTACCGCCTCCCAAATTTCCTCCTCTACAAGGTCTCTTTCTAGCCATGCAGCTGCATCAATACTCACTCTCCTCTCCATGCATGTCGTAGCTTCCTCAAAAGTCGATGGATTCCCTGACATGAACAGCTCCTTGAAGAAATCAGTAATGACATTCAGAATATTCTCATCCTACATATTCCAGATACTATTTTTGTCTTTCAAACCAATCACTACGTTCTTTTTCCTTCTCTGTGAGGCCATGTGGTGAAAATAAGCAGTGTTTTTGTCACCTTCTTTCAGTTCCTTCACTCTTTCTCTCACGGACCAAAAGGAATCCTTTGTGTAGTCATTGTAACTCCATAGCTAGCTCCTCGCATCTTCTAAGAGCAACCCCATCCGGATATTTTTTTTAGCATCACCAAGGAGTTTTTCAATCTTCTTAATTTTTTTGTACATCCCCAAACTTTGTAGCACCCTAGGCAGCAAACCTAGTTCCCGCATTATCTATTCTCCTTCTCAGACCTCCACCTCCCCCCACCTCCCATGTTGTCTGAATAGTTTCCCCACACCCCTCCTCCTCCACCCATGTAGGCTCAAAATAGAATATGGACTGACATCTCTTCTTCTTTTCTTCACCTTTCTTAATGGTAAGTAACAAAGGTGCGTGATCTGATTGATAGAACGGGAGGTGTTTGACCCAGCCTCTCTTGTCTCAGTTCCTCTGGTCATCACTAACCAGTACCCTATCTAACCTTCCCTCCACCAGCATGACACTATCTATCCCCTGTGCCACGTAAAAATGTTACTCGAGAAGCCAATATCTAGCAGCTCATAATCGTCTATAGCATTTCTAAAATCCTTCATGAACTTTTCTGGTTTCAACAGACCACCGCTCTTTTCCTGATCATTTGTTATCTGTTTAAAATTTCTAAAAAAATTAATTGGCCCCTTATATTGACCTTTGAGCCTCCTCATAAGGTACCAAGTATTATACTTCTATGCTTGAATAGACCACCCATAAATGCCAAATCATGTCCAGCTGAGACCCGAGCTTCTGTCTTCAATATTTCATTCCACATGCCTTTGAGAGAAACTTTTTATTGTCACATCCACTTCCCTCCACCAGATGCCCAGACCATGTACTCTACCAATACTAGAGATACACAAGCCATGTACAAAATCGTACTTTCTTTTTAATTCCTCTAATTTCTTTTTTGAGAGCATAGTCTCCATAAGGAAAACTATCTCTTGCTTTTCTCTCCAGCAAATATTCTAGAGAGCATCTACTACTGTAGGGTAGGCCAACCCCTGGCAGTTCCAGCTTATAAGTTTCATTGCTCTTCACAGGGTTGGTCTCCACTAACACTCGCTACTTGATGTGTAGCCACACCTGCAAGATCTCTAGAGCCCATCATTAGAGCCCCTTTCTTTTTTTCCTCATTTCATCCCCCATGAAAGTTGACGCCTCTCCCATATTCTGCTCTGACCTCCAAGTAGTGGACCTTTTTCCCAGCTTTGAGTTCTCACCCCTTGCTTTTGTAGTATCCATCTTCACTTTGGACGATGTTTGACTTTTCATGTTCAGCGTTGCCTTTTTTACTTGTTTCATCTTCCTTTTCTCCAGATTTTCTAGTTTAGCATTCATCCTTGCTTGTTCCTCTGGAAGAATAGTTAACCCCTCTTGGAATACCATCCTGGTAATCCTCCTTCTTCCTCGTTATTGGTCCTCATGTTGCCTCTTTGTTAACTTTTCTGCCTTATTACTCCATGCCATGCTATCCTAGTCCTTTCCTTTATCGCCTTCTTCCCTAACCTTCTTTTTCGTACTGTTGACGTTCCCCTCCCTGACTTGTAATGTGATTTCCCCATAATCATAGCCCTACTTCTCCCCATCCGTCATTTCCCCTTCCCACTCCACCTGAGATAAAGCTCGTTCTTCAACCAACTCAACCTCTACCTCCCTAGAACCTGAGACCTTCGATTCTATCATCTTCTTTTTATAGTTTTTCTCCTTCATCTTCCCATTATTCTCCCCCACCCTCTCCCCATCCACCTCCATGCCTTCCCTCTCTTTCCACTTTAATATTTGTTCCTTCGAGTACTATTTTTTATACCTTTTCTCATCAACCACATGTCTCTTGTTCTCCTTCATATCTCCCTGAACTTCCTGGTCACCTCCTTCACTTATGACCTCATGTTGTGTATTATTGTTATGTTCTTAATCCTTGCTGACACTACAGCTTCCATACACAGACTTCATTGTGTCCACTAATTCCCCTTGAGATGTGCTACTCCTCGTGAAGAAATTTATCTCCCTTTTCACCATTGGTTTATTATCTCCATATAGTTCTTCCATAATCGAGACATGTGGTCTCCATGGAGATGCCTTTAGCCATGATCCCCACTCCATGTACGCGTCTTCATCTTCATCAAATCTATGGTAGTCTTTATCGATGTGACCCAGGCATCCACATATATAATAGAATTTTGATAATCTCTCATACTTTAGATCCAAGTCAATAATGTTTCCATCCTTTCCTCGAATCTTTTGAATCTTCTTTATAGGTTTTGAGGTGTCGAGTACTATACAGACTCAAGTGGAGGTTTCCCATCCTAACTCACCTCTATCCACTTTTATCACTCTCTCGATCTTGCTTGCTATAGTAGATATTGCCCTTTTAGATCTGAATCCCAGTGGCAAGTTGTATAACCTTACCCATATCGGGCACTTGTTGAATATGATTATGCTCGACTGATCATTAGAGTCCACCTCCTTAAGTAGTAACATCTTATTATCAAAATTCCATAGTATTTCCTCCCATACTTTTTGTTTATCTTTCCAATGAATAAATTGCACAATGAAAGTATTCTGACCCACTGATTTGAACAGCACGCTTTCCCTGAGTGTCCACGCCTGTGTTTAGCATTTTCTTCATAGCAAATAAGTTGAAACATCTCTCCAAAAGTATCATGCCCACCAGCTCTAGTTTGATGTGGTCCTCTTGACTCCTCCCTTTTTGTTCCTCCACGTCCGCTATCTCCTCCTTGTCCTCTGTGATTCTTAGTTTCTCACACTGCTTTGACGAATCCTCTGCCATCGCTTAACACGGCCGTACGAGTAGGATCTAATGCCTACGTCCAGCCTTGAACCTGTAAGAGACAAGAAAGGATGATCCTTGATAGGGGTAGGATCCCACCCAATGGGATCCCTAGATCGCCGCTACATCGCCCACTGCATCGCCGCTGCGCTAGGTCAAGAGTCAGAGGGAAAGTTTTTTTCTTCACATACACATTTAAGGTTTAACTTTCTCATGGATAACTAACTATATTTAAAAACCTTATCAAACGAGCATGTACAATGAATATGAAGCTTTGAAGGAAAATCTTAAACAAAAGGAATACTCTTTCTTTACTCTTAATTCTTTGTTTTACATATCTTTCTCTAGAGACTTGTACTCGGGTACTTGGGTCTCATCACCTACACTAAAGGTGCCTATGGCATATCTCTTGAGTTAACTTACACTAAGATCTAGGTCTAACTCCATAATCTTATTAAATCTAATCTTATATTAATCTTAATGCATTCTAACCTCATGGTCATACCTTGATCTTAAATCTTAACACCTAGGTCTTATCTTTGAAACATAATTGTAGGTTAATGTAGTCAACACTTCAGATCTTATCATGTATTTAATTCTTAGGTCCTAATCATTCTAAGAAATCTTATTAACATGACTCTACTTGAGATATTATGCACATAAGTATGTAGCCATGGAAGTACAAAAATATACTTGCATGTCTTAACTTAATATCTTAGAAAATTGGATCACATAAATCATGAAATCTTCTTTAAGAATCATGTAAATATGTTGAGATTGATAAATACTTATCATGAAATCTTAAATCATAATTCTTAATGGACTTGTATCATATATTATGATCAACTTGAGAAATAATAATAACATATCTTTACTTTGAAACCAAATCACCAACACCTTAATCTTCACTAATTGATCTTAACTACATTGATCTAGTTGGGATCATAATATGAAGAAAAATTATGGACATCTTGTTGAGTGGTATGAAACATGTAAACATATTAAATGTAACTATAACTAAATACTCATGGGCATGGACCACATACTTTGGTTTGTGAAATCCCACACTAAAGTACTACACCATTAGGTCAAAATAACATTTCCTCATATTTTTATGGTGCTCTTATCTAGATAATACCAATGTATTTTTAGTCACTATCGTACCATATAACTATTCTTATCCCTATCAATATCCAAAGAAACATTGATCAATCATCTTTTCTAGGGTCTATCTTATATCAACATCAGGTAGAACTCCATATTACAGTGATCATAGATCAATGATTTGTGCTATCACACTATCTTGTATCACCATATGCTTGAAGCATACTCATGTATACCCTTAAAGACTTTTAATCTCCCTAGTAATGATCATACATTAAGCTTAGACAAGCTTCATAACATCAATTATATTATCCTCAAGCATTTTCCTAAACAACCATCATTATTCGACTTGTGAATGTAATTCCTCGAAATCAAGTTCCTAAGTACATCAAGTGTTCTCTAATCCTATTAAAGTATATTAGTATAAATACCTCATCTCCCCCAAATCATTATTCCACTTTAATGCCAAGTCACTCATCTATTTGACACGTCCACTTTTGTTATACGTTCTAGGGTTCTAATAAGTATGCAATTAGGTTTAGGTCACCACCTACCTCAAACTTTTGTGTCAACTTTTTTTTCACCTCCTGACACATGTCGGCTAATCATACATCTGAAAGTGTCATGTCTTATCATGTTCATCTCATCTGACAGTACACATGTCCCATACCATATGCACTAGAAAGAACGAGACAAACATAATAAGTTTAGATTTATACATACAACATCCCCCTACAAAACCCCATAATCTTGTGTCCCATACCACGAACATGTGGGAAAAAGAGATGGCATAATATGCACAAATATAAAGTTAACATAAAAATTTTAAAATTAGGTAGACAGTGATCCTACTACATATCTCAGCTTTTATTGCCTGTCTAAACCTCTAACCTAGATTTTACTATATTTCTCTCACTTATTTTATAACCAAGGCTACTAGTTATCTTTTTAAACCTATCTAGTCTCACTTGGCTTCTACTGGGAAATCTAAATTAAGAATATGAGAATTTTCCATATGGACATCTATGTAATTGCTCTGATACCACATTATAACATCCCAATTTTCCTATCTCATGAGCAAAAGTAATTTTTTTGTTGGGGAGTGCTACTAACATGATATGCATTACAATAATCATAGATAAGAACTAATACATACTAGTGCAAAAGTACATTCTTATACATTCTTAGGAAATAAACTCTATTATGTCATCATATACAAAAGAACTTAATACCATAATACTACCTTATACAAATCATGTATCAAATCTAGGACCGTGTAGATGGTGCCCCATCAAGAAAACCTCCTAAAGTTGTAGCTACATCCTCTTGTCATGACTATCTCCTAAAGTTATGTACATGCAGACATGACTAGGTTTCCCTTTGTCCATGGCTGGGGACAAGATGTCCACAGGTACAGAACTTCAGGAGATAGTCATGACAAGAGGATGCAATACAACTTTATGAGGTTTGCTTAGTGGGTCACCATCTACACAGTCCCATATTTGATATGTTCTTTGTATAAGGTATTATGATGATATTAAGTTTCTTTTGTGAATGATGATGCAATAGAGTTTATTTCCTAAGAATTTATGAGAATTCACTCTTATACTAGTCTGTATTGGTTCTTATCTATCATTATTTTAATGCATATCATGTTATATAGTGAGTATTGCACCACCTTGCTTTGATAAATCTATAGCCTCCCCGGGAGAGGACTTATAGATAAACTCAGATCCATTACCATGAATGATGTTCAGAATGTTTGTTGCATGATCTGGATCTCGAGTGTGGTTCCCAAAATGTCTTTGAGTGGACCATCAAAGGAGGTGTCTCTCTTTGTAGTTGTCTAGATATCAGTGGGGTCTCTCCATAGACTGATAAGTACCTTGAGGGCTTATTTGAGTGTCTACATCATCCTCTTGGTGTGTTGTAGAGTTTAACATATCTTTAAGAATAATACCTCTCATTTATACTCGCCTAGTAATTAGAAACTTCTTCCCCCTCGAAGGATGTTTTTATGCAAAGAGTGGAACTAGGAGGTACTTGCTTTAGATTTAATGTTGGATTGATGACCCCTGCGGTCTTTTTTTCTATATGTGCATTGGTAGTGACCAATTCATAGTGATCTTTGTTTCCCCATGTCCATGGGTAAGGGAGTCTCAAAAACTGTGCCTCAGACCATGTCCTACTTTCATGAGTGAACAAGGATTTCTAGTTGTTTTTTCTTTCTTTTATTCTCTAGTATTAACACTATACAGTTGCCTTGAGATGAACTGGCCTTAGTATGATTATAGGTCTTGTAATAACCAATCATGGTTCTTGTCTAGGTATCCATACTAGATGAAGATTTTGTTGTGGACATATCCATGGCAAGATGACTAGTATTTACATGACTCTAGATATCACTGACCTTTTTTGGATAGCAGTGAAAATGATAATTCTTTAAGGGTCTCCTTAAAAGGGTGAATGGGACCTACATCATTATCCTTGACTATATGGATATCACGGTGTAGGATTATGATGGATTGCCTTCAGAAGAGGCCATCTTGACTTGTTTGGACTAGATCGGGTTCTCTAAATTAAGCATGTGAGTCAAACATGTATATGTCTTGTGGCTCATTCCATGATGATCGCCGCAATGAGCATTTTTGTTAGATCATTTTTCCAAGGGATTGAGAGGATCCCTTACAGATGGGAACTTAAAGTAATGTTGAATATGTGGAAGGTTGGCACTGAGGGAATATCCTATAGGAGTTAACTTCTTGTTAGGATTTTCAAGATCTTATACGGATGTGATTATTACTCGTGCATCTTCTTTTAATGGAAAATTGGCTGCAAGGGGTCATTGCACTAGTAATTGGAATGTTTGTGGTGTATACCCATAGAATTGGTGGGGTTGATATTGATGTTGTGATGGTATGTATTGTGCTTGAGTTTGGAATTATTGTGTGTTAGGATACACCATGTGGGTTTGTTTCATTAGTGGTTGCATGGTGGTGCCATAGAGATATTACAAAGTTGAGGTTGTTGAGCTTGAGATTAAGTTACTTTAGTGGTTAACTAATGTCGCATGTCATTTTGAACTTTGGATGACATCAGTTTTGTTTCTATAGTAGAATTAGAATTATGTTTCTTAGTAGGTCTTTATCAAAACTAGCTTTTGATTTGTTGTTGAAGATTCTATTGGAGGTTGAAAGGGGAGGTTGATGTCCTAAAATATGCTTCTCCTCAAAAGAATTTTGATTCGCACTCCATATTGAATCACTTGGAAAATGTGTTTTAGCATCACAAATGGAGGAATACAGTGAGTGTAGGTGAGTCTACCCTTATCATCGTATCAAATTTTTCTTTGACTAATATTTTGAATTCTAGTTGTGTTACCAATTTTCTCCATCTCCTTACAAACTCTGACAATCTTTCATATGTCTTCTGTAGCACCTCCAAATCTTGTTTATTGGCACTTGTCTGAGATTCTAATTTTATTGATCACTAAGTTCATCTTTTAGAAGAGTGGGTGGAGTGTAGACTTCTAGAATACTTGTAGTGACCTAGAATTTATACAAAAATTTTTGTAATGAAAGGATTAATCCAAACTTACAAGAATATAGCACTTCGGGTGAAGCACTTAGTCTGTTGTTATAATATGAAAAGTAAATAGCTCTCTCTCTCTTTTATGAGTCTATAAAAGGGTATGCTTGGTCTTCTATAGTCCCAACTAAATCATTCACACAAGAAAATTATGTTTCTCTATGCATTAGAGTATAGGATAGATAAAGGATACATTCCCCTAGCTCAGATAGGAGTATTCAACTTGTCATGGGATATAGTTCCCAGTAACACCATGGGGGTGAGTATCATGGATGGTCTCTTTTACCTTTAAGGATGGACTCAAATGATATCTTTTCTTAGAGAAAGTAGGTTGGGGTGTATTGTAGGGGTTAAGGTTTAGGGTAGTTCTCTAAAGACCATGGAAGATTCTACTCAATCAGGTTTGATCTCAATCATTCCAGATCTGGCTAGGTAAATGTAGAAGTGAAGGTGGGTGAGATGGCATGAAAATAGAAAATAGGGGTTCCTCTTTTAAGGGTCTTAGGTAAGGTCCATATGGTCTAGTTTAACATCATAGGCCAAGAGTGTATGCTATCAATGTCGTGGTGGGTGATCCAGATTTAGGTCATGGTATAGGACCGTATGGTATGGAAGTGAAGATGTATAGTCTAGTTTAGGTTATGGTCTACGATCAAAGGATATGAAAGTGCAAGATCATGGTCAATATTTGGGTCATGGTCCAAGACTATCCTTGGGTAGGTAAATATGGGTGGACCATTGTGCTACTATCCAACATCTCAATCAAGTGGAAGATCATTTGGATCAAATATATCTAGTAAGCACGGAGAAGCATAATTTAGCAGTTATCTTTGATTTGGAAGTTATGTCTAAGGTTGATAAGTGAGTATCCTTTTAGCATAATCCGGCGGCCAAGGTTTGAAGAAACTAGGTTGGATTGAAGATTATTTCAAACAAGTAGCCTTTGTAACTAAAATTGGGCATACAAGTATATGTAGCTCAGGGCTCAAGTATGTGGTTGGAAGCAGAACATGCTTTTCTCATCAAAACACATAGCTTGTGGGTGCAATATCATGCAGCCACTCAGCATGAGGTTGAGGACTTAAAACCTAAGTTTTTATAAGGTCAGTGTTTCATAAAGAGGTTATCTTGAATTGGACATCCTTTTGATGTGTATGATCAATGGAAGGTGGCCAATCAAGATGCTCAAGATTTTGACTAAACTATGGTAGCCTTCCATAGGCAACAAGAGTTCAAATATGAGTTCTTACCTTAGGAAATAAGACCCAAATTGGGAAGCATCTCGTTGTGTATCAAGTTATAAGATATTTTGGGAAGGATTTTTGGGTATAATTTACTTTGAGAATTAATTTAAATAGTCTATCAGTGCAAAGTAGGTTAGTATGAGTATGTCAATTAATGATTAATACAATCATTGTATAATGATAAATCTTGGAAACCTAATAGTGTAGGAGAAGATGAAAAACATTTGGTAAGATTGTTGGACTTGTATAAGATTGTTCATAGTAGTTGTCATAATTGTTCATAAACATGAAAACGTTAGCAAGAAATTAGCAATTTCACAACATGATTAAAAGGTAAAAGTATTTATGTCATGAATCAAATAGTGATATTAGATTATAAAGAAGGAAAAAAATAATTATAGAGGACAAATCTTTCCCCCATCTAGCTCATGATTTCATATGTAGTATTCATTCTTACTCGAGCATGACGTGTGTGGGAGTGGTTGGTACTCAACTTCTCTATAGTGTGATGGAACTCATGTGGGGGTAACCTAGTTTCTATGATTTTGGTTCCTACTCCCAATGCACCTCATGGTTACAGTGTCCATAACCAGTCATTAGTGCTAGGATTTGGGTTGTCCTTCAGGCCTTTGTATGTCCAACAATACAATGTGTCAGTTCATTTAATAACACCCCAATGCCTCATCAAGGCATCCAGTGTGAATGTTGGCATCCATTCCTTATGTGCATGGTTTTGCATGTGTGTAAAATATAGGTGCACAAATTTTACCTTTTCAATTGCAATGTCATGATATAAAGATATAGCTAATTGAGAGGAAATGGGAAACCATAATAAGACATGCAATGTTCCCCTCCCTATAGAAGAAAATTATGCAAGAAATCAATCATGGATGTGAAAAAGAAAGTATATTGCTCCTAATGGCGGACCTCTCCTCTTATATTTTATATTTTTTCCCATTTTTTTTATTTTAGAAATCCCGCGTCATGAGATGATTTCCAGCTAAAATCAACCATACCTCTTTCATATAATTGAAACTTTAAAAAAAACAAAGAAATCTATAAAGGAAAAACAACTAAGGGAAATGTATAGAAAACATTAAAAGGGAAAATGTAAAGGGAAACATTTAGGAAACCCTAAAAAAAATCCCAATTAAAAAAAAAAGCTCAAGATAGTAACCTAAGAAACTCTGAATGTCTAGAACTCCCCAAAGAAGTCACCAAAATTGTCTTATCCATGAAGAAAAATATGTAAAAAGTCAATCTCAATGGTCATTGTATGGCTGAAAAGTAAATATGAAAGATAAGGAACTTAGAGTTTTCACCTTATTTTATGAGGAATATAAGGAAATTTATAGATGGGATTTTAAATGTGTAGGAAAAATATATGAAAGATAGAAAATGACACCACCTAAGGAGGGACAAGAAGTGGAAACATGCCCAACAGACTAGGATCAGAAACTCTATCATGATCAGAGAAGGTATTAGACACATGGGCATTGCCCAAAAATAGATATTGCAATTAAAACTTCATGAAAATCATTCACTTTAGCCATAAAAAAATCAAGAAAATAGAGAGAAAATATTTGATTAAGTTGTGAGGGTCTTTGGGGACTTAAGATGATTGTGGAATTTATGTCATCGTTTTCAAGTGTGTTGGTTTTTATTAAAGGATTTTGATTACCTCGGTATCTCTCATGCTAGAGACCCATTCCATGTTATTGGGATAAGATGTGATAAATGAATGGAAAGGAGAGAGAAAATGAGTTCAATCAAATGAGATTGGGTGTGTGTATGTTCAATGATCTTAATGTTTACATGATTGCATGTTAAAACTAAGATTAACTAGATAATGAATGAATTATAATCAATGCAATATTGATATAAAAATCAAGAATGTGTATGTATGATGTAAAGAGTGGGACCCAGTAAGGGATCCACTCTTCACTGAGTAGAGAAATATATAAAATTATCCTATTCCACAAAAGCTAGAAATTAGGAGTCTGATTATTTCCCAATGGTATATATTATAGATCAAGATAATAAATAAGAAGGGGAAACAAAAACTATTACAAGTTACATGATGATTCATTTACAAGTGTTCTCACCATAAAAGGTGGTATAACAAAGTAAAAGGCACGCATATAACAAAATGAATCTCATGTAAGACATGTTGTAGAGGAAAACATGGCCATTGCAAGATATCCTTAGCTTCAATACCTTGCATACTATCTCTATGCATGCTTGTCTCCTAATGTACCTACACCTGGATGGAAGGGAACATCACCTAGGACATGGAAAATAAGCTATAGGTCAGTAAAGGTTGAGTATGTACATATAATAAACATTTTGGGGCATTATATCAGTTTAAAAGAGCAAAAAGAGATGTTACCACAAGAAGGGGGCTATTTGCAATTAGGTAAGTTCAAAATAAATACATATAAAAGGAATGTGGCATATAAAATTTCATATTACAAGCATGAATATAATAGTGTCTTGCCATAACATTTAACCACAATTCCAATTTCAAACAATAAGCTTTGCGAGCATAACAATGTAAACTAAATATACCTAAAATAGGGCCATAACACCATAGGATCATGGCCTAAAAGAAATAAGGGTGGAAACGCACACCCTGAGGGGAATATGCATGCCCTTTATAAGTATGGTTGTACATAAGTACCACTATTCTAGATATTCTAATCAAACATGCAGCATGCATAAATAGAGTGGCAAGAATAGCACTATAGTCAA
Organism: Alisma plantago-aquatica; assembly: GCA_963693085.1. Taxonomy (NCBI): domain Eukaryota; kingdom Viridiplantae; phylum Streptophyta; class Magnoliopsida; order Alismatales; family Alismataceae; genus Alisma; species Alisma plantago-aquatica. The sequence continues at coordinate 1,132,791,618 of OY856411.1, read as the reverse complement.
TTTCTCACAAAAGGCAATCAGAATAGGAGGGGTTCAAGAACCCATATAAACATGGTAGTTTAATAACCACAAGAATATAATGAACTCAGATCAGAAACTATAAATGTCCTAGAATTTTGATTTCTAAAATAATTAATAATTCAAGAGATGCCTCATTAAAAGAATGTGTGTTTCGGTCAAATAATGCTCAAAATCAAAAAGAGGATGTACATACTTGATCTTCACATCTAAGGCTTAACTCAATATATATACTTGGTCCATGAGGTTGAGTTTTCATCCTAGGAATATATTAGGTATGTTAGTCAAGCCAAAACATACATTTGTATGCACTCCCATTATATGTATAGCTCATATTCAAAATATTATAATCTAATGGTGTTTTTGGATTTTTAGTCTTATTTAATAGACATAGGTTATAGTATATATCACTATTTAGTTAGGGACTCTAACATGGGTGGATTTGATTATGTGTTCCCTTGGTTTCAAATGACAATTTTTATTTTCAAAAATCTACCTAGGGTATCTTCTCTATTTGTTTATATGGTTCTTAGTTTTCTAAAGATTATTAGGTCCATTATAATTTCAAGTCCATGTTTCTCATTTATAAGAAGTTACCATCCTTCCCTTCTTGCAAAAAGGATGAATGTGTGTCCTTGGGTGATATGATGTTTCCTTAGGATTCACTATATTCATCTAGTTTTATTCAAGGCATAATCATACTAATCATTATGACACATGGGACCTAAGTTCTTTATTACAAAAGTCCAAATCACATGCATGTATGGTTAAGTATAAAAATACTTTACTAGGAAGGGCATAACCTACTAATTAATATCTAAAATTTTCTATAATCACATGTATGTTAATCAATTCTTGCAACTACATCTTCTTATATGCGGTTATTCATACATCATAATATCTACATCCATAAAATTATGCTATAGATTTTAAATGTTCAAGAGGCCTCAATGTATACTAAGTTATTATTTATCTTCTCATTCTATTTTAATAAACTGAATCTAGGGTATAAGTTTACCTATTGAATTTCAATTATCATCTTAAGTGGATTCATACTTGCAATGGGTTACCAATCTAATATATTGGACTAGAGGTACTTATCCACTGAGCATGTGTTCAAGGATGTCCCCAATGACGAGCCTCTAGACTAGAAGCTTGGAGATGGTTGCACCATTGACCAGTAGGTTCATACGGCTCCATAGGTCTGCGGGAGGGTGCAGCATGTCATTGTGGTGGTGCATGGTTTTGGTTCTTGTCATCCCATTACAAACAGAGTCATGGTTAATCATGAGGAGTCGAGGTTGTCTCTATCCTGGTAGTCTCGTGATGGTGGTATGAGTCACTGGCATTCAAAACTAAAGTAGATGGGAGATGGGCGGGTTGGAGGCTAAGGTTTTGGACAAGTGGAAGCGAGGAGTGGAGGATAAGAGAAGAAGATGGAGGAAGACGATGGTTGAGTGTGGTCTCAGGTGTTGGTGGCGGTGAGGTTTTGGATTTGTTGTTTGCATGCCCTTCAGTATCACCATTGGTGATGGTAAGGCAGTGGCAAGTTTCTGGCGGATGCCACTATAGGGGATCATAGAGGTCAAGGTCTTGGTTGGTGGCTAGTTTGAAGGCGCTTGTGTTGGTGTTGGGAGTCAATGATGATCGGGGAAAGAGATCACAGCAAGAACATGGCCAGAAGACCAATTTTTCTATGTCGTAGGTTGGGACTGTGGTGGATGAGGATGACGCAACCATCTCCTAAAGACTCCTCAATACATCTATGGGTGATTGTTGTTGAGGCAGCCCATGCTGTTGAGGTTGGGAGAGTCGATAGAGATGAGGTCCAGTGGGTTGGAGTTGAAGGCAAATGACGACAGGGTCTTGGGAAGTAGGAATTGATCTAATGGCATGATTTCTAGGACTGTTGGCACAAGGAAGAAGGTAAGCAAAGAAGTAAAGGAGGTGAAAAGAAGGTAGGGCGATCTGACGGTAGAGATACTAAATCTGGGGTGAGATGGCCTACAGCCCTAGGTGGAAAGCATCAAGGCTTGGTGGTCGATGTCCTGGTAGAGGTTTCTTGATCAATCTTGCTCATCATGTTGCAGGTCTGCATCACTCCTTGGGGTGTAAGGGAGAATAAAGGAGAGAGCAGTCATGTGGTAGGGGGGACTAGATCAATATAGGTTGGTGGTGAACCAAGTAACGAAGGGAGAAAGGTACACCGCCATACTTGGTAGATGTAGTACCTCTGTCAGTCTGCCATAACTGTTGGGGATGATCTCCTCTCAACCCAAGCAACTTGGTGTAAGGGTGAACATTGAAACTACATATAGGGTTTAGGGTACCTATATGATGAAGAGAGGAGTAGGAAGAGTAGGATAAGAAGAGAAGAGGAGGCGGGGGACGCGGACTCTGGTCCCAGTCGTTGTGGCATTGGATCAGCATGAAGATGTGTCTAGGGGAAGGAGAGGCCATGGATGCGTTTAAAAATGAAATCAAAATGGAACTTAGGTCTAGCTTATATTTTAAATGCATTGACATCCATTAAAAGCTTATAAGTCAATCAATTAAATGGAAGGGTAAACAATGTGCATTTGACCCAAACTTTGACCTATAAGCCAAAGAAGGTGAAAGGTATCTAGTTTTCATGTTAACTTCACCTTTTAAAAATCTTTAGCATTTTCTGGCTCACTTGTAAGTTAAAACCCTAATTAATGAGTTTGATGCATGCCTTAACTAATTTGGTACATTTGATTATATTTTTATATTCTTTTTCATCGTTTAAACTTAGATTGAGTCTAGAGCTTCAAAGTAGGGTTTCATTGGTTGGTGAATTCTCTCACTAAACCCTAGTATTGAGGTTATTCCTTTGTTTCATCCTAGTGCATATTAATTTAGAGGGGTACTAGATATTACCATATTCGATAAATCAATAGAAGCAGGTAGTTCTAGGCTATATACCCAAATTCGAGTATGTTACAACACTTCACTCCTGAAAGAGGATTTTGTCCCCAAAATCCATCATCTATAGTCTAGTATACATACTATGTTATGCTTTTCAACCTAATCATATATTTCTAGTTCAAAAAATGTAGTAGATGACATTAAATTATCCCACATATCAAATATAGTATAATACCTACGTGAAACTATATTACTCCATGTGATAAACTTTTTTTTGTTAGTCTCTTTATACAAGATGCTCAACTATGGAAGTTACACCAAAACCTAGTGTATTTTTAACATTGATGTATTTGTTATTGAATTGGTTCAGCATCTACTTACTATGATCAACATAGCTTTTTAAAATTTTCATGAATTTTTTTCCCATTTAGTAGTCTACCCTGTTAGGTTTTAGGGGAGATCAGAGAAGGCAGCGGAAACAAAAATTTCTCCCCCAACCCATACCGAGGAAATGCGTCAACGTCTATATAATAGGAAAGGATGGTTTGCGGAATCATACCTTGTCCCAAGGCTTGCTCGGCGACAATACCTCGCGCAATGTGCGGTCTTCAACTCCGGACTTCGACGGCGTCTGTGCAGCTCCTGGTCGCACCGGGACTGAAGACTCCTACTCGAACCGGACTGTCGGATGACAGTTGTCCTCCAAAGTGGCAGTGTCCTCCCGCCTCTGAAGTAGTCCACACGGACAACCTGAAACTCCACTCTCCTTGTCCTGCAAGGAAGTGGAAGGAGTCGCACCCTCCTGTTGACGTACTAGTCGCCAACACGCTCTCCTGCCTCCTGTTGCAACTGCAGTTGTCCTTCCCTTGTTGCACCTCCCTTTTGCAGGAAGCACTTGCTCGGGCTCTCTCACGGTTACCAAAAACAGAGAGAATGACAACTTGCAGAGCAACTGGTTGCACTGAGTTGTACTATGAGAAGCCCCCAAGTACCCCTATATATATAGGAGAGTCATGGGACAGGGTTCTCCATCCCGGGTAATGTGGGACTAAAAGCAGGAGTAGAAGGGTTCGGGATTTTCCACAAAAAGCAATCATCTCGCAACCTGAACTGATCGGTTCCTTGCTGAACCGGTCGGTTCAGCCACTGAACCGGTCGGTTGGATCTGAGCCGACCGTTTGGAGCACTCCAACCGATCGGTTGGTGCCCTGAACTGATCGGTTCATGGTCCTAATGCGGCTCAAATTGACTTTCCTTGTTTCTTTCCCAATTGGCATCGAAATGCCAATACTATTTCCAATCAAATTGGAAATCCTATTTCCAATCAAATTGAAAATCGAAACGAAAGGAAAATTTGCACCAATCCTACTTTCCCAAGTTGCTCGATTGCACCAGTTGAACCGATCGGTTCAACACTTGAACCAATCATTTCACACTGTGCATGAGCCGATCAACTCAACCCTTGAGCTGACCGGTTCAGCAACCTCAGCCGACCGGTTCATCACATGAACCGACCGGTTGGGAGTGCAGATTGTGCAGAATCAGTCAAATGCGATTTCAATCAATCCGATACTCCAATCAATGTGTCCAACACCTTGAACCATATGATATTGAGCCATCGACTGATTGAGTGTTTAATTGAACTACTAAACTCCTTTAGTAATTAATCTAAACATTGCTTGTGGAAAAACTCCTCTTCCAGGTTAAATCCTATGTGTGTGACCCTGCAGGTCCATTTCACGTTGGCAGTGAAAGTTCATAACACTTATGACTTCATAAGCAAAGAGCGGTTCCTAGTCACACATCAGTGCTACCCAAGTGAAAGTAGAAAGTTGGAGAACAACTTTCATCCTACAATCCGTGAATGGTGTTACAGCGAGTGTATAATTCCTTTATCACTGATATCCCAAATGAACTCGAGGCATGGATCCGTCATCCTGTCAACGTTCATTCACTTTCTTGATCTCAGAGTAGACTGGAAGAGATATGTATGAAATCAATATCACATCCTGATTCACACATGCATGCACGCCTTTCTCAATCCTACTCATCAAGTGGCCATGGATATCAAACTCCCTTAGGAGGGACAAATCCCATATCTATCACTCACCCCTCAAAAGCCCCATGTGTCAAAGCCACCCAATCATCACCTTTATAACAACCCATGTTTCAGGACTGCTTTTGATGATGTCAAAGTGTGCCCAACGACATGTGTTGAGTGCAGTGATTTCAGGTCTAAGAATCACACTCACCACCATCACTGTGAGTACTGACTGTGACTACCATCTCATGGTTCCATGTGTCAAACTCATGGTGGGTCTGTCTAGTACCTTGTTCTCTAACAAGTACCTATGTGTTTGGTTTGATATCTCTATATCATGACTAATGAGATTCTGTCATCAACCAACACCACAATCTAGTCTTGTGTGTCATTGCTGTCTATCTACCTTCCACAATGACATCCGACTAGGGACATAACAAGAATGTACAAACTCTTAGCATCCGTATGATCTCATCGTTCAGGTCCTCAACCTGAAAGCATACGTCATTGAGTACTGTCATTCTCTAGACATTCAATCTGTTCTATCACTATCTCATATGACTGAACCAGAATGAATTGGAAGCTTGCCTTTTATGTTTATCAAATCAATCTTCATGTATCCCACTAATCATCACATGATTAGCTCTCAGGACATACATACCAACAGACTCCCACTTGCACTGCGAGCCAATCACCCATGAATCATATTCACAGTGATCTTCAAACATGTCCCACATGTTACTGTACTCTAGTGCCAACATAGTGAGAAATGGCAACACCTTGCCAAAGTCTGTATAAATTGCATTTCTCTCATCTCTTCGTTGTACGTCACACGTATGAGATGGAGTTGCCGTAATATGCGATCTAGTATTCCATTTGCTAACTTTTAGCCTCATTGCATGATCAAGGATTCCAGACTTGTCATCAATGAGTGGAATATAAGTTCATCGTATGAACTCTCAGATCCATATAGTATCTATTGTTGTTCACCAACACATAGATACTCAGCATTTCCTTTTAAATAGTTATATTGGAACATTTCCAATTATCAACAAAATTTCACTTTTATACATCTTATGTATATTTTGCGATCAATTTTCTGTCTTTTCGGAAGTTCGCATCAATGTAACTCCTTACATCGAACTCTTCCTTATCTCCATAGAACTAGTACTTCACAAGTACTTATCAAGTTCTCATGGTATTCCAGTAACCCTTACTGGAAATAGACAGACATCCACTCGTCATGTCCCACATATGAGTTATCAGGATGAGCACATCATATTGTCATGTCCTACATACAAGATGATAAATGCATTTTATTCTTGCCATGTTATACATGCAAGATACTGGGATGATTACATACATGATAGATCCATATCTATTCTTAGTGTTCCCATTCTTCATAAGAATTGGACACTTGGCCTTGGGATACTAACTCCATGTAGCATGGACAAGTTTCTCCCACTTAATTTGTGCATACTGAACACTTCAGTACAGATTGCCAATGTATGCTCTCTCTTTCCAGGTCAAGATATTTTCCGAGAACTATCTCTATAGATCTCTATTCCTATCACATAGGAAAAATCTCTATCTTCCTTAAAGATAATTTCCACTTTTGGATTTCCAATCTAGAACATTTCCATTTCACATCAATATGTGGAATGTGAATACGCTCCCACTAAATCACAAATCCCTTCTTTATCTGTGACATATCAGTCAAACTCTTTCGACTATATTATCAAAATAAAGATCCAATTTTTAGTTGCTTGTACTCAATCAATCACATTGATTAGTCCATTGTAACTTATAGACTTCATTTGCATTAGTGGATTCATAAACCTTATAGGTCGTGTCACGTACACGTCCTTGTTTTATTCCTCATAGGAATGCGGTTTTAGTATCCATATGCCAAATGTCTTAGTCATTAAGTTGCAATAAACAAGCATCATCCTTCTCAAAATGTTATCCATGTCTTAACACTTAAGACTCATTTGCACTTATGTATATGATCCAATGAGTGCTACCATCAAGGTCATACCTTATGGATCACATGGAAATCATTTAGGATGTAATGATCATAAATCATAACTCAAAATTCGGTTCCTCATATTCATCTAGATAGTTGACTCATCACATGAACAACTCATCACATAGATAATTGAGGTGTATCTGTTAAGGATATAAGAACTCACAACCCTTGTGATTCTTAATCTCTTTTATTAGTGTGGGGTATTCATTTATTGAGAAGAATTCAGTTATATGATAATCATTCTCTAACTCCTTAGAGTATGATTCCTTCTTGATTTAGACATCATCATGCCTTAATCATGAGTTCACTATGATACACTATCATAATCACTCATAAGGATCTCAAACTTTTGGTTCAAGTATTTCATTCATTGATCTCATCAAGAATTAACACTTTACCAAATTTGTACTTCATTTATGATGATCTTGAACACTTCAAGATATTCATATTGGTATTTCTCTAAACACCATTTGAAGTATTAGCATCTATTCCAATAGGTATGTAAATACATCACATGTATTATACCTAATAGGATAATCACTCTCCCACTACACTAGTGAAGATTGATCAATCATGTCCAAGATATTCATGTCCCTTACTGGTTCTCTAACCAAAAGAGTCTAGTTGTATCCATCACATGGAAACTAGAAATGAATTACTCATGATCAATGCTAATTAGATTGTTTGAGTTATCTATAACTTTTAGGTATCATCTTATCTTATGCATAAGATAAATAAGGCATTGCCATAAAGATCACATCTTTATAAATTGAAACATCTCTTTATTAATTGCCATCATTGTCATATAATATGCAAAAAATAAAGTGTTTCTATCTATTGGCAAGTATGAAATAGCAGTTCATAACTGTATTACATGCCTTATTGGCTGAAAAATAAACTAAAGTATTCCTATCTATAAAGGCAACACTTGCCCCAAGTAAGAATGCTTTACACTTTACATCTTGATATCATATATCTCAGAAGTGTTACAAGTTTACTTTCATGACACCTTTAAGTAGAATCTTCAGTCGCCTCCTTCTTCTTTTGTTCTTCCAGGTAGATAGGACAATTCCTTTTCCAATGTCCTGGATTTTGACAATGGTTGCAATTTCCTTTCTTGGTCACGCCTCCCTTGGCCTTGAGAGCTGAAGATGGCTTGGACTCCTGGCTAGCTTCAGAACCTTTCTTAGCTTTGCCCTTACCCTTGCGCTTGGACTTGCCTTTATTGCTCGTGATCACCATCATGGACTTAGGCTTGTCCTTCTTCATCTGTAACTCGGCTGTCCTCAACATGCCCAACAACTCTGACAGTGGCCTATTAAAGTTGTTCATGTTGTAGTTCATCACAAACTGACTATAAGATTCTGGCAACGATTGCAGTATCACGTCAGTAGCCAACTCTTGGCTCAGTGGAAATCCCAGTCTCTGCAGGTTCTCCACATACCCAATCATTTTGAGTGTGTGAGGACCAACTGGATCTCCTTCTGTCATGACGCACTTGAACAGTGCCCTAGAAACATTGTACCTCTCTTGTCGTGCCTGATCTTCATACATGTTCCTGAGATGCTGAATCATCTCTATGACACCCATGTTCTCATGTTGCCTCTGCAACTCATGGTTCATTGAACATAGCATCAAGCACTTTGCATCAATGGCATCATCAGAATGCTTCTTGTAAGCATCCCTTTCTGTCCTTGGTGCATTAGGAGCGGGTTCCTCTGGAATTGGAGTATATCCAGGACATAGAGCTTATGCTCTTGAGTGAGAACAATTCTCAATGTCTGATACCAATCGTGGAAGTTCGTCCCATTTAGCTTGTCCTTGTCAAAGACCGATCGCAAAGAAAAGTTGTTGTTGTTTGTTGCCATTTGAACTACAAAAAGGAAAATATGCAATTTTAGTTCAAAACTCATTTTGACTTATTTGATTGATTTAAAAGTTTGACGATATAATTAGGCCTTTAATTAATTATCGCTCCCACTATTTTATTTCAAATTGATAGCCCTCACCATCAATTTGGAAGATTGCAGCGTACAACCTTCTAGTGGGCAAGATCCTGAAATCCTCTAAGCCATGGACCAGCTAGGGTTGTCACCCACAACATAGATCTCTCAGGTAGGCAACTTTTACCAATTCCATCATATGCAACTCTTGATAAGATGTCATATACAACTCTTTGCAATGATCATCTCCATGCCTCAAGGTACTAGATCCCATCTAGATCACCTTGTTAAGTCTGACCCAAAGCAAACATGATGAACATGCACCCTGCTAGGGCAGACCCACACATTCATCCTTCACGCTTCCACGAGATAGACGGTGCACCACGCTAGGGCGTGCCCACACTTGGTCGATCAAGCTTTTCACGTGTGTCGCATTTGGAAGGCATCTAAAACTTAATATTTTAATGAGGGATTTGGTTTTTGTATACATATACATATCCAATCACCACAATACATAGTACATATCATATACATGCTATATCCCACAGAAAACATGCACAAACGATAAAAAGTGATGATTATGGCCATCCTAATGTGATTCCTCGAGCCAAGAGGAATCACGGTCATCTAGGTCTACATCACATGCAACCTGTACAAGATGATCTCTGTGCCTTGCTATCCGAGTAGATCAACTCATCACATGAATGATCTGTACTCTCCAATTGGTCGTCTGGGTGCCACCAGCCGATCGGTTGGCTCCTCCAACCAATCTGTTCGCCTGGTCATCATGCATCTCGTCATGTCCGCCACTCTCTCGTCTCGTACCTTGAACCGGTCATCAACCGATCGGTTCACTCCTTGAACCGACCGTCTGGAAGGTCGTCTTGATGTCCTATGGTCTTTGACACAACAGGAAATAAAATCCCATTCTATTTATTACATTGCTTTAAAAGGGAAACCCCGATTTACATTCGGGGGGAGCAAAGGTAGAAAAGAACCTCGAATTATTTTGAGTTACATCAGGAATAAGAGAGGGAAGATCGGTGCGCAGACCAAGATGCAAGCAACCACACACAACCAATCACAGATAGGGGTTTATAGGCCATAATCATGCTACATACATCCACCACAAAACTCATTTAAGGGCGACGCGTATCGAGTGCATTAATAATACATATCATATATGTAATTAGGGATTTGTGGATTTAAGATTGGACATGCATAAAGCCGATATTATTCGCATCGCATGCAATAAATAAAGGCGACAAACCAAAATCGATCATATCGATATCCCTAATATATAGAGCAGTTGACGTAGCTCTGATACCACTGTTAGGTTTTAGGGGAGATCAGAGAAGGCAGCGGAAACAAAAATTTCTCCCCCAGCCCATACCGAGGAAACGTGTCAACGTCTATATAATAGGAAAGGATGGTTTGCGGAATCATACCTTGTCCCGAGGCTTGCTCGGCGACAATACCTCGCGCAATGCGCGGTCTTCAACTACGGACTTCGACGGCGTCTGTGCAGCTCCTGGTCGCACCGGGACTGAAGACTCCTACTCGAACCGGACTGTCGGATGACAGTTGTCCTCCAAAGCGGCAGTGTCATCCCGCCTCTGAAGTAGTCCACACGGACCACCTGAAACTCCACTCTCCTTGTCCTGCAAGGAAGTGGAAGGAGTCGCACCCTCCTGTTGACGTACTAGTCGCCAACACGCTCTCCTGCCTCCTGTTACAACTGCAGTTGTCCTTCCCTTGCTGCACCTCCCTTTTGCGGGAAGCACTTGCTCGGGCTCTCTTACGGTTACCAAAACCAGAGAGAACGACAACTTGCAGAGCAACTGGTTGCACTGAGCTGTACTATGAGAAGCCCCCAAGTACCCCTATATATATAGGAGAGTCATGGGATAGGGTTCTCCATCCCGGGCAATGCGGGACTAAAAGCAGGAGTAGAAGGGTTCGGGATTTTCCACAAAAAGCAACCATCTCGCAACCTGAACTGATCGGTTCACTGTTGAACCGGTCGGTTCAACCACTGAACCGGTCGGTTGGATCTGAGCTGACCGTTTGGGGCACTCCAACCGATCAGTTGGTGCCCTGAACCGATCGGTTCATGGTCCTAATCCGGCTCAAATTGACTTTCCTTGTTTCTTTCCCTATTGGCATCGAAATGCCAATACTATTTCCAATCAAATTGGAAATCCTATTTCCAATCAAATTGAAAATCGAAACGAAAGGAAAATTCGCACCAATCCTACTTTCCCAAGTTTCTCGATTGCACCAGTTGAACCGATCGGTTCAACACTTGAACCAATCATTTCACATTGTGCATGAGCCGATCAACTCAACCCTTGAGCCGACCGGTTCAGCAACATCAGCCAACCGGTTCATCACATGAACCGACCGGTTGGGAGTGCAGATTGTACAGAATCAGTCAAATGCGATTTCAATCAATCTGATACTCCAATCAATGCGTCCAACACCTTGAACCATATGATATTGAGCCATCGACTGATTGAGTGTTTAATTGAACTACTAAACTCCTTTAGTAATCAATCTAAACATTGCTTGTGGAAAAACTCCTCTTCCAGGTTAAATCCTATGTGTGTGACCCTGCAGGTCCATTTCACGTTGGCAGTGAAAGTTCATAACACTTATGACTTCACAAGCAAAGAGCGGTGCCTAGTCACACATCAGTGCTACCCAAGTGAAAGTAGAAAGTTGGAGAACAACTTTCATCCTACAATCCGTGAATGGTGTTACAGCGAGTGTATAATTCCTTTGTCACTGATATCCCGAATGAACTCGAGGCATGGATCCATCATCCTGTCAACGTTCATTCACTTTCTTGATCTCAGAGTAGACTGGAAGAGATATGTATGACATCAATATCACATACTGATTCACACATGCATGCACGCCTTTCTCAATCCTACTCATCAAGTGGCCATGGATATCAAACTCCCTTAGTAGGGACAAATCCCATATCTATCACTCACCCCTCAAAAGCCCCATGTGTCAAAGCCACCCAATCATCACCTTTATAACAACCCATGTTTCAGGACTGCGTTTGATGATGTCAAAGTGTGCCCAACGATATGTGTTGAGTGCAGTGATTTCAGGTCTAAGAATCACACTCACCACCATCACTGTGAGTACTGACTGTGACTACCATCTCATGGTTCCATGTGTCAAACTCACGGTGGGTCTGTCCAGTACCTTGTTCTCTAACAAGTACCTATGTGTTTGGTTTGATATCTCTATATCATGACTAATGAGATTCTGTCATCAACCAACACCAAAATCTAGTCTTGTGTGTCATTGCTGTCTATCTACCTTCCACAATGACATCCGACTAGGGACATAACAAGAATGTACAAACTCTTAGCATCCGTATGATCTCATCGTTCAGGTCCTCAACCTGAAAGCATACGTCATTGAGTACTGTCATTCTCTAGGCATTCAATCTGTTCTATCACTATCTCATATGACTGAACCAGAATGAATTGGAAGCTTGCCTTTTATGTTTATCAAATCAATCTTAATGTATCCCACCAATCATCACATGATTGGCTCTCAGGGCATACATACCAACATACCCTACTTATATTCACCAATTTGAATAAGGAAACAAATCTTTATTATTTTAATTATCCAAGTGGCATTCATGGTACTGAAATCGGCAAGGTTTACTCACTTACCTTGGTTAGGTGGTAGCTAAATTGTTATCTAAGTATTACTTGTTTCAGCCTCTATTTAGTTCAGTTAGTCCACAATTTATGTTACACTCATAATGATCAAGGCGCACAAGATCCCACTTAAAAGGATTAATCTATAGCTTATCTAATCATCTAGATGGGCAACAAGGATGGATCTAGTCTTGATTTATCCACCATGCCATCTTATCAGTCACGACTTCCCACTAGTCCTACAGTCTCATAGTTGATCATGTGAGTCAAGGATTTCTCAACTAAAGGGTTTCTCTGCCACCCAAATTCCTTGTGGTGGTGACTTTGTTCTAAAACCATTGATTACATCTAAAATCTTTTCTTTTATACATATAATTTAATAATAAAAATAAGTTTGAATTGAGAACTCTACGATTAAAATCCAAAACTGGCACCAGAATTGATACGAGAACCAAGTCAACCACTTTACACAGCATAATTATAATTATATCATCACTTCATTCCACTAAAAGGGTCTAATTTTCAAACACCTAACAAGGTCTATGACACCTCTAATATATAAGTACAGGAGGGAGAAGGGTTTCTTATCACACCTTCAACATCTATCAAAACCTAATAAGGCACGAAATCTACCATTTCTCATGTCACTCTTAGTCTTCATTCATACTACCTCATCTTGAGACCTAATGAAGTCATAAAATTACCCAAGTTAAGGGAAGAGATTTAGGGTTTTCCCATTACTATCTAGTTTACAACTATAGTACCTCCACAATATAAGGTAACCTATATAGTCAACCTACTCATGTCAATCACTAGATAACCAAGTGCACTATTAGAGATGAGAGAAGTGATCACTTAAGGATATTTACTAAAACTAATATCTTTCATCAACTAACAATCATGTAAGAGATCTATCAAGTTCAATGAGGATGGTATCCAACCCTTTGATAGATGGATTTGGGCATATCTATGTGAAGACACTCCATGTTGAAGTCAAATCATGCCTAACCATAACGGAGCTCATTCAGGTCATCACCTATAAGGGAATCATCACCAACAAGTTCTATTATCATCCATGCATGCTCGGTCCTCCCAGTGAACACATTTGAGGCATGCTAGAAAAACAACAAGGGAAGGGTCCCAAGGGAACTAGGATGAAGTCTATATATGAGCGTTATAATCAACCTACATTTTATTTGTGAATTGTTCTCCCATAAGGCTGGGAAATAGAATCTAATGACTAAGAGATTTTAAACCCTATGTAGGGATATTTGGTTATCAATAAAGGGAGTAGGGTTAACTAGGTTCCTAAAAACTGAGTCTTGACCACACACTGGTTTGGGAGTCAAAATTACCAAATTTGATAGGGGTTGAAAACATGTTTGATATTCCGGTACTCGAGATTATATACATCAACTACATGTAAAGGGCCACCTAAGTACTTAGTTGAGGAACATTTAAGGATAACTTGATATAGTCAAGTCACTGACTGCTTAGGCTATGATACCATTTTGTAAAGAGTGGGATCCGATAGGGGATCCACTCCCCACCAAGTAGAGAAATATATAAAATCATCATATTCCACAAAAGGTGGAAATGATGATTCTGGTTATTTCCCAAATGGTATATATTATAGAGCAAGATAATAAATAAGCAGCGGAAACAAAGACTATTACAAAGTTACATGATGATTCCTTTACAAGTTTTCTCACCATAAAAGGTGGTATAACAAAGTAAAAGGCACACATATAACAAATCAAATCTCATGTAAGACATGTTACAGAGGGAAACCTAGCTATATTAAGATGTCCTTAGTTCCAATACCTTGTATACTATCATCGTGCATGCTCATCTCCTAATGTATATACACCTAGGGGGGAGGGAACATCACCCAGAACATATAAAAAAAGGTATAGGTTAGTAAACACTGAGTATTTACATATAATAAATACTTTGGGCACTATATTGGGTTAAAAGAGAAAAAAGAGATGTTCTCACAAGAAGGGGCTATTTGCAATTGGGTAAGTTCAAAAGAAATACATATAAGAGGAATGAGGCATATAAAAATTCAGATTACAAGCATGAGAATAAAAGTGTCTTGCCATAAAATTTAACCACGATTTCAATTTTAAACAATACAATGTGCATGCATAACAATGTAGAGTAAATATACCTAAAATAGGGCCATAACACCATAGGATCATGGCCTAAAAGAAATAAGGGTGGAAGTGCACACCCCATGTGGAATATGCGTGCCCTTTATAAGTATGCTTCTACATAAGTACCATTATTCTATATATTCTAGTCAAACATGTAGCATACATAAATAGAGTGGAAAGACTAGCATTATAGTCAATTTCTCATAAAAGGTAATCAAAGCAGGAGGGGTTCAAGAACCCATATAAACATGGTAGTTTAATAACCACAAGAATATATTCAATTCACATCATGAACTATAAATGTCCAAGAATTTAGATTTATAAAATAATTAACAATTCAAGAGATGTCTCATTAAAAGAATGTAGGTTTCAATCAAATAATGCCCAAAATAAAATAGAGGATGCACATACCTGATCTTCATAGCTAAGGCTTAACTCAATATATATACTTGGTCCATGAGGTTGAGTTTTTATCCTAGGAACATATTAGGTATGTTAGTCAAGACAAAACATACATATGTATACACTCCCATTATATATATAGCTCATATCCAAATTATTATAATCTAATGGTGTGTTAGGATTTTTAGTCTTATTTAATGGACATAGGTTATAGTATATATCACTATTTATCCATGGACTATAACATGGGTGGATTTGATTACGTGTTCCTTTGGTTTCAAATGACAGATTTTATTTTCATAAAGATATGTATGGTATCTTATCTATTTGTTTCTTGGGTTCTTAGTTTTCCAAAGACTATTAGATCCATTATCATTGCAAGTCCTAGTTTCTCATTTATATGAAGTTAATATCCTTCCCTTCTTCCAAAAAGGCATTAATGTGTGTCCTTGGCTGATATGAAGTTTCCCTAGGATTCACTATATTCATCTGGTTTTATTCAAGGCATAATCATACTATAATTATGGCACATGGGACCTAAGTTCTTTATTACAAAAGTCAAATCACATGCATGTATACTCATATGGTTAAGGATTAAACTACTTTACTAGGATGGTCATAGCCTATCGAGTAATATCTAAAAGTTTCTATAATCACATGTATGTTAATTAGTTCTTGCAACTACAACTTCTTATATGTGGTTATTCATACGTCATGATATCTACATCCATAAACATATATCATAGAGTTTAAATGGTCAAGAGGCCTCAATAGATACTAGGCTATTATTTATCTTTTTACTCGATGTTAATAAATAGAATCTAGGGTATAAATTTAACTATTGAATTTCAATTATTGTATTAAGTGGATTCATACATGCAATGGGTTACCAATCTGAAATATTGGACTAGAGGTACTTACGCACTGAGAATGTGTTCAACAACCAATGACGAGCCTCTAGACTGGAAGCTTGAGGATGGTTAGACAATTGACCAATAGGTTCATACGGCTCCATAGGTCTATGGGAGGGTGCAAATAGGTCATTGTGGTGGTGTCTGGTTTTGGTGTTTGCCATTCCATTGTGAATAGAGCCATGGTTAATCATGAGGAGGAATTGAGGTTGTGTCTGCCCTGGTAGTTTCGTGATGGTGGTCTCAGCGGCTGGCATTCAGAGATGAAGTACATGGGAAATGGGCAGGTTGGAGGCTAGGTCTTGGAGTTTTGGAAGCAAGGAATGGTGGAGAAGAGAAGAGTATGGAGGAAGATGGTACCATGGTGTGGTCCCAAGTTTCGATGGTAGTGAGGTTTTAGATATGTTGTCTCCAGGCCCCTGAGTACCACCATCAATGATGGTGAGGTAGTGGCATGTCTCTAGCCGTTGCTACACTGTAGGGGATCATGGAAGTCAAGGTCTTGGTTGGTGGCAAGTTTGAAGGTGCTTGTATTGGTGTTGGGAATAGATGATGATCGAGGAAAGAGATCGCGGCAAGAAATTGGCTAGAAGGCCATTTTTTGTGTTGCAGGTTGGGACTGTGGAGGATGAGAAGGTTAGAACCGTCTTCTAAAGACTCCTCAAAACCTCTACGGGTGATTGTTGGTGAGGCCTCCCATGTTATTGAGGTTGGGTGAGTCGATACCGATGAGGTCCAGTGGGCTGGAGTTCAAGGTAGATGATGACAGGATCTTGGGAAGTAGGAATTTCTCTAGCGGTATGATCTTAGTCTATTAGCACAAGGAAGAAGGTAAAGAAAGAAGCTAAGGAGGTGAAAAGAAGGTAGGGTGATCTTGTGATAGAGCTACTAAATCTGAGTGATATGGTCTACATCCCTAGGTGGCAATGTGTCCAGGCTTGGCGGTCCATGTCTTGTAGAGGTTTCTGGATCAGTCTTGCTCATCATGTTGTAGGTTTGCATCAATCCTTATGGAATAAGGGAGAACAAAGAAGAGAGCGGGCATGTGGTAGGGGTGACTAGATCAATATTGATTGATGCTGGTGAACTAGATAAGGAAGGGAGAAGGGTACACCGCCATACTTGGTCGATGTAGTACCTTTGTTAGTCTGTTGCAACTATTGGTGATTTTCTCCTCTCTACCCAAGAAACTTGGTGCAAGGGAAGATAAAAACTACAGCTAGGGCTCAGGGTACTGATAACACCCAAATCTACACATATTCTCTACGCATTTCATCTACAGTTTCGTGCCACTTTGGTCTTAATATGCCCAATAACGCTAATGTTTTATGCTTTCATTCTCTCATTAGATAATGTAGTTAGAATAGCCATAATGTAGCCAATTTAGCCAATTTTGGGACTTGCAGGCATCGAACCATACAAGACATCTATTCTCCAAAGATTGCTCCCTGACACATGGTTTTTTACGGCAACTATGAACCCGCCATGACCGTGGCAACTAGCCACGACCGTGGCAATCCACCCTGACCACGACTGTGGCAATCAGGCATGATTGTGGTGCCCATTGCGACCACGGTTTTCAACACCGCGACCGCGATTCCTTGCCACGACTGTGGCCGTCCACCTTTTCCACGACCGTGGCCATCCACCACGACTGTGGTCAATAATCACAACCGTGGCAAATAACAGCGACCACAGTCTTCAATACCGCGACCGTGATCCCTTGCCACGATCGTGGCCATCCGCCACGATCGTGGCTAATAACTATGATTGTGGCAATTAATCACGACTGCAATTCCTCGCCACGGCCGTGTCCTTTAGCCACGACTGTTGCCGACTCCCTCCACCATGATTGTGGTTGTCCGCCACGACCGTGGCCAATAACCACGACCGCAATATTCATCACCACGACCGCGATTTCCACTCCATGAATCATGGCCGCGGTGTTGGCCATGACCATGGCCATAGGCCACGACTGTGGCCGACCCCACGATCTGCTGGCCACGGTCTGCAGTCAACCTCTATAAATAGGTGTCCCCTCACTCATTTGAGGGGGGACCTCGACCAAGGATGCCGAGAGGCTACTGCTCCGAGATCTGAAGGTTCCCAGAGTTCCATAGGAGCATCCCAAGGTCCGAGAGGACCAAGGCATTCACTCTATGCTACCCTCTATAGCCATCTTCCCTCCTTTCTCCACCCATCCGCCCATTTCCACCTAGATCTGTGGTGGAGTCTTCCACCTCCGTTCACCCACCAAGCTGTTGTTCAGGGCAGATATAGGGAGAGAGAGGACCAAGGAGCCCAGATTTGATCAAGGAGGAGGATCAAAAGACGAGATCCAGCCTATACGGAGGCAAAGGAGCAAGAGCCACCTCTCCTCCACATGCTAAATCTCTTCTTCTTCCCCTTTCTTCTGTTGTGTTTCTTGGTTTCTTGTACATTGATGTTCTTCCATCTTTGTTCTGTGCTAACTATGCTTGTCCATGGCTAGTTGAGCTCCTTCTTGGCTATGTAGCCCGTTTTAGGCATGTTTATGTACTTTTGCCTTAAGCAAGTAGATTTATGTGACGTCCCCGGATTTTGGCTTCTCCATACCCTATTGGGAATGAGAGGTAAGAATCTGAAACATTATCCAATCATATCAGAGAGCGATATGGAAGAGAAATACGCATACATGAACATACAACCATAACATTCTCAACATTCAACATGTAAATTTATACAACATGAATTATTACACAATGATTTACAATTACATATTGAATGAAAATTCCACAATCTAAGAACATGTATGCTAAAATAGGATCTACACAATAGGTACGACCTGAACAGTGCTCACTTCACATATTTTATCCCACACTATCTCTAAACCTAAAACATACGTGAAACAATGAATCAACACACAAGGTGTTGTGTACGTGGGTAGAAAGATGCATACTAATATGTTTGCATAATTGAAATAACTTGGGAAAGAAAGAGTAAAAGAAAACATTATTTAAAGTGATAATCAGGTAAACATTCCTTTTATTGCTTTCACTTTTATGCGGTTGTACTACTTATACTTGCACTTGACTTACATCTAGTGTGGGCAATATAGTATCATCATACATCTAACATGGGCCAAAGAATCATACATCCATGTTAGGCAACATACATCCACACTAGGTTATGTGCTCTAGTAGCTACAACCCATCATACTCATTTATGTTCTATTAGATTTGACGAAGGATTTGGCGAAGTATAACTCATACTAGTTCAACCAAGCAATCATATTAAAATACGAGCATTCAAGATATCACATATCATATGCAACCAGAAAACTAGTCTTATACTTAATAAATCCCACGTACCTGAGTTCAGAGATTCATAAATATCTTTGATCATCTAGAGAAACTGGTCAGCACCTGATTAATAACAAAATCATATACTAGCATCAGATTCTCATCATCTTAACCCTAGTCGTGTTCATTAGGGTTTATATTATCTCATTAGGATATTCCAACGTTTACTTGCATTATTGTCTTATATTTATCTTACTGACGTCATTTTCCAGATTATGATTCATTATCTGAATATTAGGTCACATATCCTTTTTGATGCACATATTAACCCTAGGTTACATCATTAACCTAGATTAGGGTTTTATAACATGTATTAAGATTCATCTTCATATAACATGGATTCTCTTCATCATTATGATCTCATAATTAAAACTAAAGTTTCATATACCGATATGATCTTACTCTGTGAATTTCATCATTTATTGAGCATGTGTGTATTTATTGCATCATCTTTAGTTTTATTAGCCCTAATTAGACATATTAATCAAATTATAGGCTTTTGTGCATCAACATGATCATATATGACATCATATGAACTATAAACATGATTATAGACTTACTAACATTTTTCCATAATTTTATATCATCATTTGACATTTATTATCTATGAAACGAGCATTACAAATCTTACATGATATCACTATTATTAGTTCTTCCAAAGCCTGATATTATGCTTTCATTGTGTTCTACTCATTTTTCTGAGAATTTTGGTACCTTATTTGTATTTTTCTGATAAGCGAGCTATTTATTATGAATTATGCAAGATCAGGGGAAATTCTGAGAATTACCATTTATCGGCCAATCCTAGTCTGCCACGTGGCTTCACTCCTTGGTTGCCTGGGTTCGCAGTTGAGCTGGCCAGTTTAACACGGTTTGTTGTTTGGGCCGCCTAGGTTGCTGGCCGGTTTGGGATTCGGGTTCAAGACACAGTTGGCTTTCTTCATCAGTCTCGCGTGAACGCCCGATGCAAGGCGCCTGTCGCCCGTGCGCCGCCGATATGAGTGCTGTTGCGCTCCCCTAGTCCCACGCTGCCTCCACACAGATCAATGTCGGCGAGTAACACCGCTGCCACAGGGCTCTATGCTACCACATACATCCTCTCATGTCCTCACGTCCGCTTCAAGCAGAGTCCGCATCGGGACTCTATTCTGTCGTGCGCGAGCCGACGGTGCGGTGATGGTCCTTCGATGGCGGTGTAGCCCGCTTCAACATTATGAGGGGGGTCGGCGGCGCTGGGTTCGAGTTGTAGAATTCTGATTGCTAAGGCATGGGAACTTGGTGTTGCGACGAAGGAGGAAGGTGGCGATGATGGTCTGTAGGAGCGTCGGGCTTGTTGCACATCTGGTAGGCAGCTGCGGCTTCCTCAGATGTTGATCTAGACCTAGCAAAGAGGATCTGTGTTGCAGGATGATAACCATATTTGCAGGTCGTCAGGGAGTCAGAGCCGCAGTTGCAGACTCCTTCAGACTCAACGGTGTTGTCCGTTACGAGAACGATAGTGGTGGCAAGTTTTAGAGGCGTCAGGGTTTGGATCAGCGTTGGGGTGATCGAAGGCGTCACAGTAGGAGCTCGGTTGCAGGGATATGGTGGCCAAACTCGAAGAAGGTTGTAGAGACGAAGCCATGGATGATGAAGCTCCGATGAGATCTAATGGTTTCTACTCAAGCCTGAAGCCACAAAGTTGCTGGAAAAGAGAGGGAACCGTTCTCATCGCCAAGTCACAGAAAGGGGGAAGTGTGTGGTTAGCTTGTTCAGGTTGTCGCTTAGATATTACCTCGGCCAACAGATTTCAATGATCTCCCCAACTTAATCGGATCTAAGATGACACATTTTGTTCCTCTATCTTCGGATGTGAGGGACAACCTCACAGACAGTCAACTTCATAGGCTTCGTGGCACATACAGAATAGAAAAGGTTGTGTGGTAGGATAGTAAACACGGGACCTAAGTCATGCTATATCCTAGTATTTGAAATCACCAAGTATGCCCTCATTATTTTCTCAAACTTTGAAATTGCTTATCTTTTGATAGAATCCCCCAGAAATCATGAAATTTTAGACATAGGCTCACAAAATCCTAATGTAGCTTCTATTGAAGTTTGAGATTCATAGACTATTATTTATCCACACGAATAAATTCTTCAATCAACCTCATAAATAGGCATATTAACCTTGAATTCAATTCAAATCATCATAATTCTTGATCCTACAAGTCCAGAACACTTGTTATGATACTAATACCTCAAAATTCACTAATATATCACTTGAGTCTATTAGTACTATTAAACGGGTCACATGGACTCATATGTACCCAAATAATTAATCAAACTTATTCATCATACTAGAACTCAATTAATGTTCTAATTATCAATTGCATATCTAGTTACACTTTTCGGGTGGAGAAATACAATAATTGAGTAACCAATTCCTTCATTTGGTATCATCATCTACATGATGCTCATGGTCTTCAAATACTATATTGGATATCGTAATCGTAAAATTGGGGTCATCACAATTTATTTCAGATCTTGTATGTTTCTTGTTCTATCTTCCCTTTTTGGTTATGATAGCTAGTTTGGTTGATCTCTTTCTTGCTTGAACTGCTATTTCTACCTGTATCGAGAGACCCGTGTAGGAATGTCTAAGAGATGATAGTTTGGATCTGAACCTGAGAGGAGGAAGATCCAAGGTTTTCTGTTCCTTACATCCTAAAATATCCTAAGACCCGAGAGGGAACTTATCATATTCTGAGGTGTTGATATGTCATTCCTCGAGAGAGGGCCGATGACATATCATTGATGGTTTTAGTCACGCTGCGCGAGAGTGAGTGGGATGACCCACAGGAACAGACACGACAGTACATACTATGTTCGGATATAGATTGCTTGCTTAGGTGTTCGAGGGTTGTCTATGCCTGAGAACAAGTGCATAGACTGCCCCGCTTGTGGTTACATAGCCAAGAACTCCTTCTCTCTTGATTAGTAGAACAAAGAACTCTATTTTCTTATCTTTTCTTTGTTTTCTTTTAATTTGTGACAACCCACTAGACTAGTTCTAGCACATACTTTTATTGACTATTGCTTTTGGCTTATTTGACCCAAGAACGAGATTTGTGGCATTCTAAACGTCCCCACATACCTTTATTTGACCTTGTATATCTACTTCAACCCCCTAATAAAAGTTGTGGGGGCCTAGAAGGATTCGGGTTATAAATTTAAAAGCTTGATTCCTTCCTTTGTCCCGCGTTCATTTTTGGATGTGAGAAAAAGGCTGATTAACTTTTGGCGCCATTGTCGGGGACATGGATTTCCACATTTACACACCTAAAAGATTTTGTTCTGTCACTATAAGCTTGTATATATATATATATGTGCATAGTTTTCCTCTTGCTTTACACATACTTGTCCATATATAATGAATAGTTTTCCTTTTTTTTCTTATAACTTTTTCAGCCATGGATCTTGCTTCAGCGAGACAAGTCATCTTGTCCACCTGTCTCCCGAGTTTTTCTGCAGTTCTGACTGCTGGAAAAAAAATTGAAGGTCGTGCTCTACAACTAGCTGAGTTATATTCGCCCCTACTGTCGTCATATGAAGATGCCCCAAATACGGAGACTGTCAGTCAGCCCTTGACTCCCGTTCTATCATGGGATCAAGAACTGATTAAGGCAATGGAGTTGTCTAGGGAAAGTATTCACACACTCACCTCCTTAGCCCCTCATATCCAAGAAGATGTCGATCCAATGCAACAACTTCTAGAAGAGCAGGATCGTCATCTCAAAGTAGCCACCGAAGCTGCAGACCGCAGTAGAAGCCTACTTCAAGCTGTTGAGCAAGGATTCATCCAAGAATGCCAATTTGATATAGCGAGTCTACAGCGACATTGAGAGGTAGAATTGACGGACCTTGAAGGTGTTGCTGCACAAGCCCAACAACTTCGTGAAGATGTTGAACAATGCAGTAGGCTTCAAGAGCTCGTCAATTGGGTTACCATGCAGTCACAAGCTCTACCACCTAGCAATGAAGAAGCAAGTCATCATGACCATTCCATTGGGTCTGAAGAGGAGTATGCTTCACCATCTGTTTTAGATCATCAACTGGATGCACTGGGGTTTTTCTGTGAAGACCAACCTACATGGGGAAGTTATTCATGCTATCCAGATGAGCCAGATGATGAACCAATGGAGGAACAAGAATGGGTCTATGAATATGATGAATCCTATCCTCACCGAGAAAGTCAAACAAACTCACTATCAGAAAGTGAAGTTTGTTCTGAAGAATCTGATTTAGATAGTAATCCAGACCAGAGTGATGACCCTCACATTGAGACTTGTCACTTAGCTTCGAGCAGTATGTCGATCATGGTTTGGAACAATCTATATGGTGAGGATGATGACGACTATTCATCTCAGTGGAGTGAATACACTGACGACGATGAGCTGGAACAACATGAACTTACAATCACCACCATCCCTCCTCAAGGCTTGATGGAACTCAAGGGAGGTAGATGGACAGTTCACTACAACATGGTTGTTGAGCATGAAGAAACCCCAAACCCCGCAGAAGGCTACAAGCTTGGGGTGGAAGAACATCAATCATACTCTTCTGGGGACACTTCATGTTCAGAAGATGATTGGATGACTCAGACTATATATATTAGCTTATATGAGCATCCAACCTCAAGTTCAAAGATGGAGGGAGGAGAAATGGATCATACCCAAGTCATTCAACCTATCCCCTCCATCTCATCCTCTGTCATCATCCGAGGACCTTCATATTCAGATTCATATAATGAAACGTACCCTGAGGATGATATGTCGAAGAATTCATCCTAGTGCAGTTCAAGCCACTTTCAGCACAAAGATGACTTCATCGAGTTTCCAGATTTCACTTCACTTCTTCAGACTCAGCAGGGCCAACACATTCACCTATTCTACTCCCATTATGTGGCAGAACCCTTCAGAAAGACACAGGTGACACTGGTCCCAAAACTTAGGATTTGGTATCCCAGTGTCGGTATCGTGGGGCAGCCACCCCCTTTTCTCTTACCCATCCTCCCACCCTTTATTACAATAAATTTTTCTCTTCATTGTTCTTGTTAGTTAGTTTATTTCCTTTAACTATTTTTATATCCTTGCATCCATGCATCATCTTTAAAACTTCAATAACTGCCATTAAAATCATGCATTCCTGCCTCACTATTTCAAGTTTAAGTCTTGCTCGAGGACGAGCAAAATTTTAAGCTTGTGTGGTGGGCTTCGCCCTTCTTTCTCTTCACCCCTCTTGCATGCATGTTTATTTCCTGCATCTAGTTTTAAATTTTCAAAAAAAATCATCTTTTTAGCTTTGCAATTATGGCTATATGGTGCGAATCTAATAGATAAATGCTTGACTTTATGCCTAGATGCACAGTTTTATCTTAAAAATTGTTTGACCTTTTGCTTGACTTGCTCTTTGACTCTTTCCTTGAGTTTGGTAATAAATCTAAGGTTATGTCCCTTTTTCATATCTTAAAGCTAGATTCCCTTGATCTATGTCGTGAATGGCGAACTCATGGTAAAGGACCGTTGGAATGAGCTAAAACACAATCAAAGAATCCTAGCTGTGGATTCACAAGCTTGCCTCTATTCTAAGGATTCTTGAATCATAATTGCAACTTTTCACACAGGTGTCAAGCAGATCATGATGAGTTTTAAGCTATGATCAAGATAAAGTGTTTTCCTTGATGGACTACGTACCTTCTCACATTAGATTGAGTCAAAAAGATAAAAAAAATATAAAAATGTGCAAAAGAGGCTTGGCCGCCCAGAAAATCCCAAAATATCTATATAATTCTCACCCAAGCCTACAGATAGAATGCAGATGATAAAAGCCTAAGTGTGAACAATAAATGAGTGTTGTTTTCTCTTTTAGGAGAGTTGAGGATGGTGCCCATCCGGTGTATGACTATGCTCACGAACGTGGGTATGTCGTTCCTGGTAGTATCACTCCAAATGCTCATTAGAGAGTCACTAGGAACCCCTAGGAGACCTATGAGATCATCCCAGTAGCAGGGTTGGTTGGGGCACAGTACAAGGAGTTTGTCTCACTGCTTTGGGCCAACTAGTTCGGATTGTAGGGACTGTTTCTCATTACATGGACCAACCTGACGTAGATCAGGATCCTCAGAGGTCATTAGAGTGTTTTTGCTTTGTTTCTTAAGGACTTGGATAAGTGAGAGGCATGGTCTTCCTGATTGGTATGCATGGATTCATGGTGATGGCTCATTTCTCATCACCCGCGTGATCACCAATGTGACAATTCTTTCATGTTTAATAATTATGATTCAAACCCTCATGAGTATCAGTGGGTTGTAGTGAATTCACTTAATCTTGCCTGGACACTCTTGAATCTTTCTTTGGTAGGATTGTGCATTATTGGTGGGGGTTTGTTCTGAAATGACATGGATCACGAGAATAGATGCTTTAAATTATTTTTCTTAGCCTTATCATTTATTTCCAAGCTTAATTTGGATGTTATCTTTTTGTTCTTTGAGCACATTCTTGCTTGAGGACATGCAAGTTTTAAGCTTGGGGTAGTTGATAACACCCAAATCTATGCATATTCTCTATGCATTTCATCTATAGTTTCGTGCCACTTTGGTCTTAATATGCCCAATAACGCTAATGTTTTATGCTTTCTTTCTCTCATTAGATAATGTAGTTAGAATAGTCAATAATGTAGCCAATTTAGCCAATTTTGGGACTTGTAGGCACCGAACCAGACAAGACATCTATTCTCCAAAGATTTCTCCCCGACGCATGTTTTTTGCGGAAGCTATGAACCTGCCACGACCATGGAACCAGCCACGGCCATGGCAATCCACCTTGAACACGACTGTGGCAATCAGGCACGACCGTGGTGCCCATCGTGACCGCGGTCTTCAATACCGTGACCGCACGACCGTGGTCGTTTGCCACAACCGTGGTCAATAACCAGGACTGTGGAAAATAACCGCGACTGCGGTCTTCAACACCGTGACCGCGATCCCTCGCCATGATCATGACCATCCACCACGACCGTGGCCAATAATCGTGACTGTGGCAATTAACTGCGACCGTGATTCCTCTCCACAGATGTGTCCTTTAGCCACGACCGTGGCCACTCCCTCCACCACGACCGTGGTCATCCGCCACGAGCGTGGACAATAACCGCGACCGCGATCTTCATCACCACGACTGTGATTTCCACTCCATGAATCGTGACCACGGTGTTGGCTACGACTGTGGCCGACCCCGCGATCTACTGGCCGCGGTCTGTAGTCGACCTCTATAAATAGGTGTCCCCTCACTCATTTGAGGGAGGACCTCAACCAAGGATGCTGAGAGGCTACTGCTCTGAGATCTGAAGGTTCCCAGAGTTCCTTGGGAGCATCCCAAGGTCTGAGAGGACCAAGGCATTCACTCTATGTTGCCTTCTATAGTCAGCTTCCATCCTTTCTCCACCCATCTGCCCATTTCCTCCTAGATCTATGGTGGAAACCCCAGATCTAGACCAACCACTATCGTCTTCCACCTCCATTCACCTGCCAAGTTGATGTTCGGGGCGGATCTAGGGAGAGAGAGGACCAAGGAGCCCAGATCTGATCAAGGAGGAGGACCAAAAGACAAGATCCAGCCTATACAGAGGCAAATGAGCGAGAGCCACCTCACCTCCACGAGCTAAATCTCTTCTTCTTGCCCTTTCTACTATTGTGTTTCTTGGTTTCTTGTACAATGATGTTCTTCCATCTTTTTTCGGTGCCAACTATGCTTGTCCATGGCTAGTTGAGATCCTTCTTGGCTATGTATCCCGTTTTGGGCATGTATGTACTTTTGCCTTAAGCAAGTAGATTTATTTTAGATCTAGTATGTTTCTTTTTCTATCTTCCCTTTTTGGTTATGATAGCTAGTTTGGTTGATCTCTTTCTTACTTGAACTTCTATTTCTGCCTACATCGAGAGACCTGTGTAGGAATGGCTAAGAGACGATAGTTTGGATCTGAACCTGAGAGGAGGAAGATCTAAGGTTTTCTGTTCCTAACATCCTGGAATATCCTAAGACCTGAGAGGGAACTTAGCATATTCTGAGGTATTGATATGTCATTCCTCGAGAGAGGTTCAATGACATATCATCGATGGTTTTAGTAACGCTGCGCGAGAGCAAGTGGGATGACCCACAGGAACAGACACGACAGTACGTACTATGTTCAGATATAGATTGATTGCTTAGGTGTTTGAGGGTTGTCTACACCCGAGAACGAGTGCATAGACTGCCTTGCTTGTGGTTACATAGACAAGAACTCCTTCTCTCTTGATTAGTAGAACCACGAACTCTATTTTCTTTTCTTTTCTTTTCTTTGTTTTCTTTTAATTTGTGACAACCCGCTAGACTAGTTCTAGCACATACTTTTATCGACTATTTCTTTTGGCTTATCTGACCCAAGAACGAGATCTGTAGAATCATAAACGTCCCCACGTCCATGTGTTTGACCCCGTATATCTACTTTGACCCCGTAATAAAAGTTTTGAGGTCCTAGAAGGATTCGGGTTATAATTTAAAGCTTGATTCCTTCCTTTGTCTCGCGTTTGTTTCCAGACATAAGAAAAAGGCCAATCAGGTACCTATATGATGAAGAGGGGAGTAGGAAGAGTAGGATAAGAAGAGAAGAGGAGACGGGGGAAGCGGTCTCTTGTCCCGAAAAATCATTGGGTCATTATGAAGATGCAACTAGGGGAAGGGGAGACAACGGATGCGGTTATAAATGAAATTGAAATGGAACTTAGGTCTAGCTAATGTTTTAAATGCATTGATATCCATTAGAAGCTTATAATTCAATCAATTAAATGGAAGGGTGAACAATGTGCAATTGACCCAAACTTAGACCTATAAGCCAAAGAAGGTGAAAGGATTCTAGTTTTCATGTCAATTTCACCTTTTAAAAATCTTTAGCATTTTATCGCTTACTTGTAAGTTAAAAACCTAATTAATTAATTTGATGCATGTCTTAACCAATTTGATACATTAGTCTCATCATTCAAACTTAGATTGAGTCCATATTGTCAAATCTTCAGCCCATGTTTGGTTTGGAACCTGATCTGGATTTTGGCCCATCATTTATCACCACATCTGCTAAACCTGATCCGGGTTGGCCTAGAAACATGCTTCGTTTGCAATCTCAATCCTCCTCCTTTTTGGGATAATGGAACCTCATAATCCTGATCAAGCCAGTCCTGATAGAGGTGGGATTTCAATTCTCAGTCGGATTAGGGTAGCAAGTCCCGACTCCCCACTCCCTCGCCCCCTATCTTCTCCCCGACACTCTCCACCCTCGCCCCTCGACCCTCTCCTTCGACCCTCTCCCTCTACCTCTGTTGTTATTGTTGTCTTCTCCTCCAAAAATGTTGCCTCTGTGAATTAAAGTGAGGCATGGTTTCAATGTCAGCTACCTTGAGCAGTTCGCAGATGGAGTAAAGGCATCAGGAGTCAAAGGGGCGTAGGCAGAGGGAATCAATGCAGTCTTCTGCCACCTTCAGGCTATAAGGGTGGCCTATTCTTTGAATAGCAGGGTAAGCCATGTCTTGTCCCTTCGGGTTATCAACCATTGTCACCCTCCATTGACACCCATTCTCTTTTCTGAACAGCGTCCCATCCCATCTTGTCGACGAACAGTACAAACCCTAGCTAGGGCAATGACTGCCCATATGCCTACATATTGCTTCCATTGTTCATTGACCTGCTTCCCATCTAGCTCCACATATTTGACCAGGTGTTCTCTAAAGCTACTTTTGATCCTTTCTATTCTGAAATTTGTTCCATTGTGAATATGTGGGTGACATTGGTTCATGTTTTCTTCATTAATTTGTTATTTTGATCTGACAGTTATATTGATGCTTTAATTTTTTTCTCCTTTGTGGCTTGTGTTGCTTGATTCAGGGTCATTTTGATGCTATCTCTTCTCCCCAAATCTTCCTTCCAAATCTTCTCAGGTATTTCGTTATTTTGATCATCCAGTAAATGTTGTATGAGTAAATGTTGCAAACTTATTATTTAGAGAACATGTTGTATGAGTAACAATAGATTTGTTTTGTTATTGAGTTTGCACTTAATTGGATTTCAGTACCAAAGGCATGGTTGTATATGTGTGTTGACCCTAGCAGGGTCTGATGTCTAATTGCCATTGATTTGTTTTCCACGGATTTGTTGTCAATACACTGTCATGCTTTTTTGTATGCATTTAGATCTCTGTTTTCTGATTTGTCAACATTTTTGGGTAAGACTTGATTGTCAATACATCCAATGGAAATCTCAAAATTTTATTATACCTAGTCAAAACATACTAGTTCTACTCTTCTATCAAATGACAGAGTCTTCATTTTCCAAAAGGATTTCTTTAACTTTCCACATACTAGTGGAAAGCCCATGTACTATGAAATTACTCTTTATGTTGCCTAAGGTTTAAATTAAACTTAATTATCATTACACTATGGACTGTGAAAATAAAATAAATTTGAATAACACTCACATGTTGAAAAAGGTTTAATTTAAATGTGATTTGAATTACACACACCCCTTATTTGAAGCCTTCCAAAAGGTTTAATTTACACAACCCTTACTTAATTTGCAATTCTGATCACCCAATTACATTTTTCCAATCATCCTAGGCCTAAGATTTTTTGAAATAAAAATGGATGTCATATGTGATATATACCTGATTTGAACTTACTCTGCTCCTGTCAAATTTTTTATTGTCTCTGATTTCCATAATTTTTATATATCCTTGATTAATATGTGGTATAAATCCCAAAAAGTCATTGATTTGAGTTTAGTAATATTTTACATTCATACATTGTCATGCTTTATGATCTTAGGCCAAAGCTTGTTGTGAAATAAAATTGGATGTCATATGTGAAATAAAATTGGATGTCCAATTGCCCCAACTTAATTAGCCCTAACTCCAAGCCACATAATCTCTTAACCATAACTCAAAACCAAATTATTTTGTAACCCTTATTTTTTAGAAAAGTAATTATTCAATAATCCTAATTATATAGTAACCATGCATGTTAA
This sequence comes from Alisma plantago-aquatica, assembly GCA_963693085.1. Taxonomy (NCBI): domain Eukaryota; kingdom Viridiplantae; phylum Streptophyta; class Magnoliopsida; order Alismatales; family Alismataceae; genus Alisma; species Alisma plantago-aquatica. The sequence continues at coordinate 1,132,761,112 of OY856411.1, read as the reverse complement.
GCAATGTAATGGTTTATTTAGTAGCACTAATAAATAAATTTATTATCCCTAACTTAATTAAATACACACCTAATTATTTATTTATTATCCAAATCACCACAGTACCATAATGGTTTAGTACTAAATAAATTATTCATTAACCGTAATTACATAGTAACCCTAAATATATTTAGTTACCCTATTTGTAACCCTAATTAGTTAGTAAGTGTATTTATACACTTACCCTAATCAGTGGGTAGCTATAATATATTTTGTATCCCAAAATTATTTAGTAACCAATTTGTTTTTTAACCCTTATTATATACAAAATTCAAATTATTCAGTAACTACTAATTATATAGTAACCATGCCTGTTAACCAACCTAATTGTTTATTTATTAGGCCAAAGTTATTTAGTAACACAATTAATTTATTAGCCCTAACATAATCAGTCCAAACCTAATATATCTATTAACCAAATTATTCTTGTAATCATAATGGCTTAGTACCATTGTTCTGAAAAAGCAGTAATCGGTGTACGGGCGGAGAGGGTACCAAATAGAGTATATACGGTATGCGGGAGTATAAGCGGGAGATTATTCGGTTTTAATCAGTTTTGATCTTTTTAAATATTACTCATAAATATATGTAAATTATATATTGACCATATAATAATGACAATGATAAGTAATTAGAAACATTTATAAGTAATAGACTAATATTGAATTCATAAGTAGTTAGAAACATTGATGAAATTAGAGAAGAAAACATTAATAAGTAATTACAAACATTGATAAGCATAGGCTAATATCACATTAATAAGTAATTATAAACATTGATAAGTAATAGACTAATATTGCATTAATAAGTAATTAGAAACATTGATAAGTCATAGACTAATATTGCATTAATAAGTAATTAGAAACATTGATAAGTAATAGACTAATATTGCATTAATAAGTAACTTGAAACATTGATGAAATTAGAGAAGAAACATTGATAAGTAATTAGAAACAGTGATAAGTCATAGACTAATATTGCATTAAGAAGTAATTAGAAACATTGATGAAATTAGAGAAGAAAACATCAACGATAAGGATCAGTTCAATAAACATTAACTATAAACTTATTGAGAAAATATGAGGAGAAAACCAAATATGTAAAGTGGAAGAAGAGAATGTAATTGTAATGACCAATAGTAGTATTAGAAAAAATTAATGTAAAAAAAAAAAATATTCCTAGCATTTGATTTTGAAAATCGCCGATTAATCGGCCGATTATTCCCCGAACGGCTGATTAATCGGTCCTGGACCGATTATAGGACGACTATTCATATTCGGAGTGGTAGACCCCCAAAACCGATTATTCGGCTGATTAGGCCGATTTTCTGAACACTTCTTAGTACTAAATAAATTATTCACTAACCCTAATTACATAGTAACCCTAATTCTATTTAGTAACCATATTTGTAACCCTAATTATTTAGTAACCTTATTTATACAGTTACCCTAATTAGTTGGTACCAATAATTTATCTAGTATCCCAAAATTATTTAGTAACCCGAGTATTTTGTAAACCTTATTATATGAAAAATTAAATTATTTAGTAACCCTAATTATGTAGTAACCTTGCATGTTTATTAACCTAATTTTTTTGTATTAGCCCTAACTTATCTTCCCTAATCATTCATTAACTTTGTTTATTTACTAATACTAAGTACATCCAATTGTCCCATCTTGTTATGTAAGCCTAACTTATTTAGTGACTCTAATTTATTTATTAAATCTGTTTGTTTAGTGACAGTACTTATTTAGTAACCCTTCATATTTGATAGCCGTATTTATCTATTACTATGTGATGTCATTTATATTGTAATCCATTATCCCATCGATTAAAATTATTGTGTCTTTTAATTTGTATCAACAAACTAAAACCATATAAAAACCTAATTCAGAGTTTGGTATTCTAAGATGGTTTGGAAGAACATGTGTGTGATCAAATTCAGGTTTTTCTTTCCCATTTATTATCAATTCAATTGATTTATCTTGGTTTCTAGACTCTGGTTCTATCAGATTTTTTGATTGTCTCTTATTTTCATAATGTTGATAGATCCATATTGATAGATCCCTGATTAATATGTTGTATAAATCCCAAAAAGCCATTCATTTCAATTCAGTTGTTGATTTGAGGTGGAACTTCTATCTGACCTTTCACTTCCCCTTCATGGTTAGGTTTTGTGATTTAAAAAAAATCAATGTGTCTTGTTACCATGGTCATACATTATACTACTCTGTTTCTATTGTGTGTGTGATGATTGTGTTACAAAATATTAGGGAAACAGATTTGTGTCCTCCTTACTTTGGTCATTACAAAAATGTGCATGTACACAAGTAAAAATGTGCATGTCCTCCTCATAATTGAGACTTTGATGGATTTTTTAGAAATTACCTCGTTGGCTTGACTATCATCAACATTCATAAATCATTATAGATAGACATCTCTTCCAAAGATGTAATACAGTTTACTTTGGTACAAAGGGGAAAGAAGAATGTTAAACTATATCCTATATAAGTTCAATATAACCAAGAAACGCACATGAAAATGATTATGGCTATAGTTTATGATGTTTTGTGTTTCTAAACATGTACAAGGTATATGTTATATATTATTAAGATCTGAAAATGACTTTTGTATTTCTAAATCTGTACAAGGGATAGTATAATGTTTCTGAACCTGTATGTGAACGAGTTGTTTAGTTGTGGTTATGGTTCCATTCATCAAAATGGTGTTTGTTTTTGTGGTGATGTGATGTGGTATGTATGTGGATCAATCTGACATAACTTCCACATAAAATATATGATATTTGGGTATTTCTTATGATTTTCTATCTGTAATTATGTTATACAAATATATTATTCAGTCTGAATCTAACCCTTACACATTAGCTGAAACCTAGTCAACTTGAACTGGCTTTTACACACAAAATATATTCTAGTATACTATATACTTCAGTCTGAAATCCAACTTATGCACAGAAAATACTCATCAGTCTGACCACTTTATGTCAACAAACCAATATCTTGGCTCATTTGTCTACATTTGTATCATCTAACATAGTTGTTCATGGTTGTGACGGTTGACTGTTCACGTAGCTGTACACAACTTCCCCTATATTCAGCATACACGCCTACGTTTAACATGGTTGACTAGATTAACACATGTATAGAAGATGTGCTACTATGATGTGCACCTATATTTGCATTAACACCTAGGTTGAACAACTTTTCATGTAAACACCCTACTATCATGTTCTATTGCAGCACTTGTGATAGTATCTCTTCCGCATCCCCCAAGCTCCGTATTGTATGGTCGAGGGAGTCTAATGAGGCTTTAGTTGCAGCATTGAGGAGGCAGTATGATATAGATAGGAGTATATATGGGCATTTTACTGGGAAGGCTTGGAGGGAGACACTTTGTGATTGGCAAAATAGGATGGGGAGGACAAATTGTACATTGGCACAGGTGAAAACTCGGTGGAAGAACCTGAAAAAGGAATTTGCAAAGTTGAAGCTTGTGACCAACAAGAGTGGTGTTAGATGGGATAAGACCAGGAACAAGATGATAGTGCCAGACACCTAGGAATGGAAGGAGACACTTATGGTACGTAGAATAACATATCGATATAACATTCATTTTTTGTAATTAAATTTATTCTCCTAATTGAAACTATTTGACAATAGGGAAACAAGGAACTAGCAAGGTTGGTTAACCGACCCTTCTACCAGTACCATGACATCGAGTCAATGGAGGAAAGGAACATTGCTAGAGGCCACCACACAATGTCTTCAGTCGATAGACAACTATTTTTTGACATCTCCCCTGAGGATGATGTTGTTGTCGACTTGGATGTTTCTAATACTCCTGTCAATATTAGATAGCACTAGTGTTGCAGCAAATACAACCTATTTTGGCACTCAGAGTGAGGGAGACAACGTCGGAATGGATAACCAAGGCGTTGGTACAAGGACTCCTCCTAGCCATAGGCGCATGAAGCGAGCATCAATGACACCTGAGCAATGTACGCTAACCAGTGATGTGGTATTTGAATTCACAAAGGAGTATGCAAAGGTTCACGAGTTAGGCATCGGTGTAGCCACCTGAGCTATTGAAAAGGAAGAGTTTGCAATGATTTTATAGTATTTCCATGAAACTTTCCCAGATGCCCCTACCCATGTTCTTACTACTCTTGTTAAATCTATGAAGGAGTCAACCAATCGTAGTATCTACCTCATCCTCCGACATACCCCACAAAAAGTTATAATCTAGTTGCAAGACTTATTTGAAAGGTCATGCGCTACTAATGCAACGTCGCCACCATCCATGGCCCCCTCTTTTGGGTCATCTCTACAAGTATTTGCTTCACAATACTCTCCTTGGGATTTTAGCACATCAAGTATGCCATCCCTGCGTCATATTTCCAGTGATGATGTTGGCACAAGCGGGACTAGCAGAGTCCACGCACCACAGTTAGACTCAACACCATCAGTTAGTTGTTTCTTGTATTATTTGATAAGTTTGACAAGATTTCCTACATATGGTTATTGTTGTAAAATATAAATCTATAGTGAACATTTTAATTTTATATTCATAAGTAATTTGATATTCTTATTTAATTTGATATTCATATCTAATTTAGTTGCAATTTTTATGCACATCATTAGTTGTTATCTTATTCTTGTTATAGAAATCATATCTTAGTTTTTTCATCCTTATGATTGTAGGTAGCATTGCTGGTATTGACCACACACGTACACCAGACCTAGTAACAAAAATTCTAGATATCGTGTCTGGGCCAGCAAATTGTATTACTAAAGAAATAGTTGACTCAACAGCGACTGCCATCTTGGACAATCCCATGGATGATGACATAATACATCCATTACCTAGGTCAATTAGTATTACGAGCGGTCACCAAAAGGTTTTATAAATTGTACATGGACATGAATAGAGGGCATATGGCATGTACTGAATCCATCCACGTACAGTTTTAGCCCTCGTGGATAAGTTTGCGAGTCATGGCTTATTACATAGTAGTAGAGGTGTCTCATCCATCCCAGTTATATGCTACTTCCTTCAGATGGTTGGTCATGGCCATATCAATCGTGTTTTAGCTAAGGACTACATTCACTTTGGTGAGACCATAAGTTGAAAGTTCAACAAAGTATTGGATGTGGTGTCTGGCTTGTATCACGAATATATTGTGATGCAAACCACTACTACAACGTTGCACTGTTACATCTTGGAGAGTCCAAGGTTCTACCCTTACTTCAAGGTAATAGTTTTTCACGTAAAATGGTGATTCATGGTAACATTGAAATGTTAGTTGAACACTTAACTATCTTGTTTTAGGATGTCATTGGGACAATTAATGGGACACACATCCCAATTCTGGTTAGACGTGATAGGAAAAACTATTATCAAAATAGAAAAGGGTTTGTCTCACTGAATGTCATGGTTGTAGTAGACGTCTCAATGGAGTTTACGTATGTCCTGACATGATGGGAGGGTTCTACAGCTGACTAGGGGATCCTACAATCTGTATGGACCACATGTGGTTTCAAAGTACCCACCAGAAAGTATTACTTGGTTGATGCAGGATACGCCAACACCCACCAATTCCTAGCACCATATCGCAACATAGCTTACCATATAGTTGAGTATCAAGAAAACAGACACATGTACAACAACAAGAAGCAGATGTTCAGCCCCCAACATGTACAATTATGCAATATTGTTGAAATATCTTTTGGTGTGTTGAAGAGGAGGTTTGCTTACCTAAAAAAAAAGGCACGACATATCCTATGCATTAACAATGTCGTCTAATATTGGCATGTTGTATTCTATACAATTTCATACGACACCATAATGATGATGATGTTATGATGGATGAGTTTGTAGAAGATAGTTTGCCAACTGACCTCCCAGGAACTGGGGTCGACTTGATTTCCCTCCAACAAACAACTCAAGCTGATGCTCGGGCGGGTGACGTACTGTGTGAAAACATTTCTCATTTAATTTGGAAAATTTGATGACCTTCCTTTGTATTTATCATCATTTATGTAGTATTTTTAAACTCATTTACCACTTTACATGTGCTCTAATCCTCTTTGGGTTTATTTCGTATAATGTTTCTATGGATCCTAATTATAAATGTTACATTATGCTTCATTAGATTTTCTTAAAATGGAGAATGGAATGTCGTTGTGTCCATGTAGCCTCTAATGCACCGTACGAGTCTGCATGGATGACACATATGCGGAAAATGGACGGTTTGAAGACAACAATCCCCACAGGTCATATTTTACATGTGGTAGGGGTCTTGTTCCAAATAGATGTCATATGATGTTGTCTGCACTGCGAGTACAACCTACCATGGCCATCTTTACTACAATTAGGGATGCATTGGTAACACAACTTACTTATGCATGCAGCGAAAGCAAGCAGTGGTCTGAACAATGCGACTCTGTCTGTTCGATAAGGGCAGACACTAATAGGCTAGTAGCAGAAATTTCAACTCTAAGGAAGAGGCACCAATATCTTAGTGAACCTTAACCATTGACTAATAGTGACTCTTCAACATAGGAAGAGGGCTAAAATACATCATAGTTGTAATATAGTATGAGCTATCCAAATATACTTCACTTGTATGTTAGAACATTCACCTTATCCTATCAAAATACTCTTTAAATTAGATTTGAAATCTATGTTTTGAATTCCACATTTTGTTACTAATCAACAATCATGTTTTAGATGTCAATGGATCCATCTAAAGTTCTGAGGTATCTTTGTAGTCTAGTTGCAGCATTGCAATTAGACAACTCCAAAGATGTCTAGTTGCAGCATTGCAGATTAACACAGAGGATGCAGGGTTATATGACTTTGTCACTCAGAGTGAAAGGTTGAGCGAAATGTATTACATATGTCCTAGTCTTCAGGTGCGATAGTAAATCCATAAACAATCGGTTTCCCTTCCTAAGTAGATTGCACATTTGTTGTCATTAACTCAAACTTGGGAATACATTTTAGGAAAAAGACCGATGCAGATACTTCCATTGGGCAGTCGATCTCCCCCCAAAAAATGATTCTTTGAAGGTTGAGATTACGTTACTAACTGGCGGTGCAAGTCATTTTGGGGCCAGGCGATGTACATGAAGGAGTTTGTTGAAATCCATCACAACTCCAAAGATGTTTACACCTCCAAAAAATATGAGTATGAAGTTATACAAACATCTATTGAAAAGATGGAGGAAACTTGTACTCTTCTTCTGGACATTACTTCACCCCTGATGACGCCATAACCTTGAATGACACTATTAGATATAGATGGATGTTATTGACATTATAAACTTGTTTAATTTTATCGTAATGTTGTTTGAGTTACATTATAAGGTTGTTGATTTTTATCATAATGTTGATGAATATTTTATGTCTAGACCAAATAGCATTTTGTATGTTATTTAAATATGAAAAATCATCTTATATCCAAATAATTGTGATATACACCCTTACATCTGAAATATACTACATATATAATTTGTAATATGGTTGGGCAACCCACAAGCATGTTTGATTTATGGTGTCTGGAGCACGATCAGATCCTACTTGATGCCATGAGAAGTCAGTATGACATGGGGAGATGTGTCAATGGATTTTATACTCGAGGGGCTTAGATGGAGACATGGTGTGACATTCGAAACATAATAGGGATGCATTTCATATCTTTGGACCAGTTGAAAACCCTTTGGAAGAACCTGAAGAAAGACATTATCAGATAAAAAAATTTCTATTTGGCACATATATTGCCTCCTCGTCCCTTAGCACAATATGTGATCCCCATAGGAGTTTCAAAACACTTAAACAATGTTGAAAACAAAAACAATGGAGTTGCAGGAGTAGGTCGTGAGGGCAACAAATGAAGTTGCAAGAATGCATCTTTTTACTACTTTATGTCTGCTCTATTTTTACTTCCTATAGTCGTACCCCTAATCTTGCTTGTTGTTAAAGCTACATCATAAGCTTTCTACTTTATGTATGCTCTCTTTTTATAATAATGTTGGTTTTTCATGGCTTCACCAGATATATATGCACATTAAATCTTTATATTTGAATTATCATAGTATGCCTGCACCATTGTGAAATGAACCCTTACCATTGTAATATATTACATACAGAATTTTAAAGTATGGATGGGCAAGGCACGACGCCATATGTTATATGGTGTATAGATCACGATGTGGTCCTCAAAGGTTTGATGAGAAACCAATATGACCTGGGGAGATGTATGAATAGGGTATATACTGCACAGGCTTGGAGGGAGGCATGGCATGACTTTTGAAACATAAAGAGGTTACCTTACATATCTCTGAGTCATTAATGATGCAGAAAATAAGTGTAGTGAATGCATATTAGTGTTTTTTCTTAAACTTTTTTACTGAAGCTTTCATTTTGTAGTCTCCAAATTTAAATTTTCTGTGGGTGCTTGAATATTGTGTAATAGACAAAGTACTTAACGTCATTTGACCTTTTTATATTTCAAATTGTGATGGTACTTGTACGTAATTTATATTGTATTGTGTAACAGAATATTGTGTATTATGACAAATTTAAGTTTTCTGTCACCAATTATTTTGTTACTTACTGATGTATACAAAAATGCACAAATATACATACATACAACAAGACATATGCCATGCATTCACACAATAGTGGTTAAAGTAATATTTACTTTAAATATACATATAAAAGTAATAATATTCAACTCATATTCATAACAAAAAAACAATAAATAGAATCAATCTTGTATAAAATTATATATTTATTATAAATTTTAATCTTGTACTGCACAGTTAACATAGTTCTGTGGTCATTATTTTCAAAATTGTTCTGTAAGAATAGGACAGGATACCAAGATCCTTACTAGGTTTTCAAACAGAATCGGACTGGATCTTGACTGATAGCCAAACAGAATCAGACTGGATCTTGACTCAATCCTGACAAGCTGACCAGAATCAGACTGGGTTGCCAAACAGAATCAGACTGGATCCAGACTACCCCAATCCAGATATACTGACTAACCTCGACTAACCTAGTCCAGACTACAGAATCCCAGTCTCAAACCAAATAGGGGCTAAGGTTTCATTGGTTGGTGAATTCTCTCATTAAACCCTAGTATTGAGGTTATTTGGTTATTTCATCCTAATATGTATTAATTCGGGGGGAAGTACTAGATATTACCATAGCCAGTAAAGGGCTAGAACCAGGTAGTTCTAGGCTATGAACCCAGATTCGAGTATGTTACATATGAAGTCAAAACAACTAGTGAATTGTATGATATGATCATGAACAAGAATGATATAGGTGTTTAACATAAGAAGTTTAATCAAGATAAACAACTATAAATCTAGGAAATTTATATTAATGATGAACAAATAGATAAGAAACTATTGTGGTCTAGATTTAGAAGTTAGGATGAACAACTAACTCTATAATCCCTAGTTCTCCTTACCATTTCAAAAGCCTCCCAGTGTAGTAGAATCGTGTTTCTAGAAGAAGGATCTTCTAAAAAATTGTCATAAGAATGTAAACAAGATGAGGTAGTTCACTCCTTAGCTTCAAGAAAGTTATGAGGGGCATTGGTTGATTATGGATATGGGGGAATTTATGAGGTTCTAGTGTTAAAAATAAAGTTTTGCAAGTGATTTAGGGAATAAGAAATGAATTTGTGCCCTATGGGGGCCATGTTGAAGGCTAGTTTCCACATAGTACACCATTGAAGGAAGGTGACATTCTATCATGTGGAACTTGGCAGAATCTAGTGCTCCTATGGGGTGTTCTTGGGTAGGAAACATGATTTATCCTCATTCGATTCTTTGACTTTCTAAAAGATTCTGATTCCATCTTGAATAGGATTTCATATTTTATCATGAGATTTTTCATTGCCAAATAAATTTTCAATTAGAAAAAGAGTAAAAGTGGAGAGATAAAAACTTGAGGGATAAGTCTTCCTTTTTTCTTTATTTGTCAAAAATGGCATGTTTTGAATTTGAATATATTTTCCACTAGAATAATGGCATCGATTAAGAGAGATAAAATAAAGGTAATTGAATTTCCAATCGGGATAGGGATTGAATACTATATTCATATTAATTGGGGAATTAAAAGGCTTGTTAAAATCTCAATAAATGAAAATTGCACTTAAGTCTGAGAAGAAGAAAAAAATTCACAAATCATTGATAAGTGTAAAAAGGATAAAGGATATTGATTAAATAGGTAGAATAATATGGAATAAATAGGATTAATCTCATCATGAGATGGACGGAAGAAACGGTTTTTATTGTATGAACAAAAATTTGATGTCAACATTTAACAAAACCCATCATTATTTTGGTTTAGACTCACTTAAACATAGCACATTTGCGTCTTCTTGATATGATTTCATGAACCTTTCTTAGCAAATAGGTCTTATTTCAACAATCATCTTGATTCTAAAAGGAACTCATGAAATTGTATTTTGATCTTGGTTGGAAAAAATAGACCTATCACACTTGTTTCTGTGTATTTAGAAGTCCTATCTTTGAAGAAAGACTACTTGATACTTCAAATATGATGCCTCTTTCAAAATGATAGTCTATCTTATTATGTTTGTTGCCTCCTTGGCTCCTCATGGATGTGACATAAACACTTCATCGGGACACAGAATATAAATGCCATCTCTATATATGAAACTAAAATTCACTTGATCTAAAGATACCTCTCTAGCATAGGTGGAAAAAAATAGTAATTGGTTACAGTTACCTTCTATGGGCCTTAGTGGAGTTCTTCTTATTGGATGGTATAATAGTTATGTTATGAACATTAGCAACATTGAAATATATTCTATAACTATAAAACTCCAATATCTCATTGCTTCTTATGGTTTTTACCATCATATATGGTGAATTTACACATGCTAGAACTTTGTAAGTTTATGGAATGCAAAACATTTTTGTTCCCCATCGACAACTCTCTTTGCTTTCAGGGGTGATTTTAGTTACATCTAGTTTATATTGAAACGGTCGACCAATGGGAACAATCCACAAGGACACATACAATGCTCTTACAATTGACAAATTAATCACACATAATAATATCAACGTTAGTTCTTTGAAAATCCTTGTATATTCCTTTCTGCTAGAAGGATGATGATTTTTTCTTTGTTTCATCACTTTTCACTTCACGTGTCATTCTTCATCACTTTCCCTCTATAATTAACACCAAATATATTCCTTGGTGACCAAAACCCATCTACTTCAAATGTTTTAGGTGTAATCTTCCTCATTGCAAACCCATCATAGATAATTAATGTTTCAAGATACGCATACCTTGCCAACCAAGATTCACAAATACGTTCTTGCCTCCTTAAATAAGATCGCATGTGGTAATATTAACTATAAAATACAAGAGCTTTTGAACTAGTTGCTTGCTTTTGAAACACAAGTGAACCCAACCTTTTTAGCATTGAACTGACCAGAGAAATAATCAATAGTCTTCCTTAGTCTAAGAAAATTATGTGTAAACAAATATCAAAGAATAGATTTATCAAGGAAGGAGAGATAAATTTAAAAATATCCACATGATTTATAATGGACACAAAGGGGTCTTATCATAAAGTCTCTCTTGGTCAACAATATAGAGATTTGTAACTGAACACATGTCACTGATTATATAAAGATTAACACTTATTCATATTTAATTATAACTACACATACTCAAACCACTTACATATCCGTTGGGATTCCAATTTCCAAAATAAGATTTTTTACTATGAATTGTGCATCAAACATTTCACCCATGACGCAATCTAAAGTATTACTTGTAGTCTTCGTATAGATAAATCTTTGTTCTTTCATGAATTTGGACTCTCCTTGTTTCAAAAATGTTGGGACATCATAATAGTTGAGATTCATAGGATTTTTTAAACTTTTTCATAATTGTAACTACGTCCCTTCTATTTTAACTCTTATCCATCAAACACACATCATTCTTAAAGAGAAATAATACTAAAAATATTAACCACTTTAACATTTAGACCCATTAATTTTATTAATTTTTGTACAAAATTATTTCTCTAGCTTTAAGAGCCATATTTAAAGAAAAAGTACACTATCATTGACAAAGATGAAGTGACAAAGAAAAAGTACACTATCATTGACAAAGATAGTATTTAGTGCTAGTAGACATATCTAAGACACTAAAATTATTGAAAATGAAGTGATACACTCTTGCAAACCCTAAAAAACACATCTTATTATTCCCAACTTGGACTTTGAGAATGCCTATGACGGCATCATTTAGAAGTTAAGAAGAGTTTACTCACTTTTGCTTCATGATTCAATGTAGAGATCACATTATTTTGCTATTATATCTTGGAATGTGTCTCTCACGTCCAAACTTCCTTTGTCTACCTGGGATCCCATTGTGATGAGGTATGTTGATCATTGACTATGCAAAAAAACTACAATCTAAGTCTTGTTGGTCACATTATTATCATCAATGCTTCTCTTACTAGTCGTGTCCGTCTTACATTATTATTTTTCTCCCAAAGATAAATAACATAGTTGGGGGTTGATGTGACTTTGTAGAAAACTCAACCAGAATAGAAAGAGAAGTCACATTAACCATTCCTCTCTACCAAACCAGAATCTAAGTTGTCAGTGGCATCGGTAACATATGATTAACCTATCATTGTATTTTTGAAAAGTTCATGGCTTCCCTCTCGTCCAATGATCCACCACATGAATTTCTTTTTTCAAAAATAAATATTTGCATAACCAAATTCATGTGGTATAATGTTAACCATTCCAAACTATGATGTTTTTAGAAAAACTTATTGGACTCACACTATATCTTTGAATCTCCCATCATATCACCTCGGAGAACAAATATCGCATCGAGCTCTATCTTGACTATTTTGGTCCTCTTTAGGATGTTTTGAGTGATTGAAATAAGATTTAATATTTCAAGAAACCTCAATTGTTTCTGCACTAATGAGCCTATAAGCTTCTCATCTCTAGAAAAGGTATATTAAGCAATGATTATCTATAGGTCCACAAAAAATAGAACTTTGACACTTAGTATGTCTCTTTCTCAGTCGTGCACTTTGAGGTGACAATTTTAGAGTCTCTAGGGACTTAATAATCTTTAGCTACTATGTATAACCACCACTTTTGACACAAACAAAATTTGGAAAGTTAAATGTCCACCCAAAATTGACCTCCCTTTGTGGCTTCTAGAATAAAATAAACCTCTCATGGCGCAACATTGGAACAAAAGAGGACATTATGGACCCTTTATTTGTTCCATATGCCTTGCTTGATTTTCTAATATTGACCATGCTTTTTTCACTGCTCTCTGTCCACTCTTTAATGGGAGCACTTTAATCATAGTAACCCTATTTAGACAATCTCAAAGAACTTATTATTGGTTGTCTCTTCTATTCTTTGGAATGTATTGATACTAATGTTTTTTATTCTTGGAGTTTTGTATTAGCTAGTATTATATACAACATTTAATGTGAAATAGAAAAAAAATTATTCAATGCATCTTCTGATATCACAAATAATATCACTATCGACATTTGTAAATCACATACGCTTTGGTGCAATCCTTTGTATTTCATGCAGCCTCTGCTCTAAAGAGTAAAGGTCCACACAAAGACTTTTCCATAACAAAGGAGAAAGATGCGTCGAGGATTGTTGATGTTTTTATCTATTCTCGTCATTACTAATGATGACCCGTATGACGATGGGTCTTGAGCTCAGCTTGCTTTTCCGTCCTACCTTTTGTTGACAACAAAAGATGAAAGAAGTTTCACTATGTTTATATTTATATTGCTATTGAGGTAGGTTGTTTTAATGGGAGTGCACTCCCATAAACGTGAAGGAATCCCATCACATTACATGCAGTTATGAACATCTTTCATTCCCCTTCCAAATATAGGGTTGAGCATAGGACTGGGTTGTTGAATGCTTAATAAAAATCAGGTCAAATTTAAATTTTACTAGCAGGCGACAGGCCGCAGGCCTGTTCCCAACCTGACAAATTTCACACTTTATAGGTCAGAATCCATCCCATGGTATATCCTTGGATTGTAGGTCAGTTTCAGGTCTTGTGTTAATATTTTTATACAAAATAATGATAGTGAGATATCCATACTTTCAACTTTTGTCATCAAAATTAGTTTATGTTGAAGTATGTACATTACAAAATATACATACATATTGTATGTCTATGTTCAAACTTTATCATCTTTTATGAGCATTAGAAATTTTGGATGAGTAGTGGTGCAAACATATTGTTCAACTAAATTTAGAATGATCATTGGACATAACAGCAATTCAAGAGGGATATTTGTAATTGAAGTGTTGTCTTGCAAACATCATACTAAGGAGTTATGGACATCACTTCTTAGTAGTCAAGAGGCAATCTTATTCATCTCGCCCTCCTTGTGCGAGCATACTTGGGTCTAAATTACAATAACTAATAGAGATATTCAAATGAAACATGGTAGTACTGCTACCATTACATGCATCATCAGCTAAAGTACTACTAGCCTCGCTAGGGGGGGGGGGGGGGGGGGTTGACGTACATGTAATCGCTCTTGGTTTTCTTAATATGAAATTTTGCTATGGCGTCAGGCGCCTTATTACTCCCTCTAGGGCTGAACTACAATGTCCTGTCATTAATCACGGACCTTTGGATCCTCACTATCAATTGAGCATATTTAGGGTGGTTTAAATAGCTATTGTTAATCATATTCACCGCAACAAGGAAATCGGACTCGATATAAACCTTGTGATAGTCCATGCAATCTATAATGACCATGGCTAGGTGAATGCCCGCCAGCTCTTCCGTGGTCGGATCTTCCGTATGGAGTATATCTCTGATGGAAGCGAGCCACCGTCCATCGTTGTCTCTGGCAATCGCCAAGGTGGAGTCATACTCCTTTCCAGTGGCTGCAATTTGTATTGATTTTGATCATATTCTCATGTGGTTTAGTCCCTTGCTGGCTATCGAAGGTGGAGTCATACTCCTTTCCAGTGGCTGCAATTTGTATTGATTTTGATCATATTCTCATGTGGTTTAGTCCCATGGGCCTCCTCGCTGGCCCTCACGTCCTATGTATCCCATGCTTTAATATTAGTTGCTACCTCCTTTGAGATGTACAATATTTGGTGCTCAACTGCAGTGGTCAGATTCTCCAGGACATGCCTATTACTGCACCTCCAAATATGCCAGCAGCCCACCATAAGCTGGATGGTAATCGTATCCCCATGGGTATGAATATACTTCAACCAAGCATTGGTACTCATTGGCACAAAGAATCTCTGATGTTCAGCAGTCGGGATTAGTTTCTCTCAAATCTTAAGGTCGTGAGAACAGTCCTTAAGCGTGTGCAAGGTAGTCTCATCTGCTTGGTTGTCGTGGTTGCAGGTGTTGTCAGTGGACATATGCCTCGAGTATATCACATGGTTTGTGAGGATGGCCACATTAAGAATCAGACACTAGTTGCAACCTTTTTGTCCCAGATTACATTCCAACCTCCTTCAATAGCTAAGTCCTTTCCTATTCTAAGCAACTTATAGGTAGAATGGGTGGTGAAGTTCCCATCCATTTATAGATTCCACACACGAATTTCAGGCAGTGCATTGTCAATAGGGAGTTCGACCTTTAGGATATCATTGACGACACTACTCGGGAACCATTCTCCCAGGAAACATTTGTCCCAATCCCCATTGAGGTTGATGAGGCAGTTCACGGCCAAGTTACTCAGGGACTCTGGGATGGTTTTTATGGTGACCTCCTTCAACTTATATCCCCATTCCACCAACGTACCCCCCCCCCTTACATTTATGGAACCATAGCTTAGTGGGATCATTCGGGAATGGTTCATGGTGAATTGCTTTTCTGTAATGGCTACTCTCGCTAATTTGGATACTTGTAATTGTTTCTGCCTTGAAATTATGAAATTTTCTTGCTGAGTCCATGGCACCATGTTGTATCCCTAGTGCAGCTCAGATCCCAGGCATTCTTCAAAGCCAGCACCATGTTCCACTCCTGCATTGATTTCAGCCCCAAGCCTCCATTTTCTTTGTTGCATGTGATCTTGTTCCAAGCAACAAGGGATAAGGGATGGGCTTTGTGGTTCCCTCCCCAAATAAACCGCCTGATGGAACCGTCAATTTTGTCGCAATGAAAAGGGAAGGATGGATTTCTACATGACATAGGTGGGTATGGCATTCAATGTATCTTTGGTTAAGCAAATTCGTCCTTCCAAAGATCGGGTCCTTGCTGCCCACGAACTAACTCTCGAGTTCATCTTATGTAAGACATCCGAGCATGGATGTTATCCTAACATAAGATTTGTCAAGTAGTAAAATCATTTACCCATCATTGAAAAATAAAAAGTCTATGCTTGTGTGGTTGAGTGAAAAGGAAAATATAAGAAACTGAAAAGTATAGCGTCATGAATGTGGTATCAAATTAATGTATATTGCTAATGAAGATTCAAAATAACTTATGAGGAATGATACACATTGCATTGTTTCCTTTCAAAAATAAAAATCAATAATTGTACATACAATCAATTTTTTATTCTAAAAGATAGGTAAGGTAAATTGCAATGTTTTGTATAAGTTTTTCTAGCATAGTCTAAAAATAATAAAGTTGTATAACTATCATGATTGGCCAGAAAGGGGATAACAAATCAGCGAGTAAATAATTGGCATGAGCATAGTTTAAAATAAATTTAAAATAATTAATGGGTATGAAAGAAATTTATAAGTCCATCATCCATTGAATTGATACCTTGTCAATATGGTGGTCACTATTTACATATTGAAATTGTATTTTCTTTCACATCATACAACTCTAGTAAATAACTTACTATATTATATGTGATATATATGAAATATTATGTATATACTTTTTGTATACTATGTATATATAGGTTTAGTCTTCATGTTTGGATTTATCTAGACCATGATCTAACACACATTAAATTGTATGCCTAAGATTGAGGTCCTAACTCACTTGTAAAAAATTATGGCTCGGTTGTTGGTCGTATTCCATGGGTCTACTTGTGCGTCAAGTCGATTTGAAACCGACCCAATGCTTACTCCGACCCTTGACTAAGGCTATAAACCGCCAGTGTTGACATATTTAAACCTAATCTTTTATCTCGTCTAACTTTTTCAATCTTTTTGTAGCCAATTTATGGGTAACTATCAATATATTTATTATCATGTTATCAAGTATCCTAATATTAGGCATGTTACTCATATACAATTTAGATACATAGCTATCTTAGATTCTATAGATGGTTTGTGTCATGTTTTGTTTGAATGCAGTTATTTCAATTGATGCAACTGTAATGACTTGTGTTAGTATAACACCCTGATTTTCATATCATATGAGCGGAAGCTAATAACTTTTTTTTAACTTAGGAGTGTCAAAAACATGATATACATTACAATAATGATAGAAAAGAACCATTACAGACTATGTATGAAATAGATTCTCATAAGTTTTTAGGAAAGAAAATCATCATCATGTATAAAAGAAACTTAATACCATGATACTACTTTAAACAGATCTCAACTCAAATTTGGGACCGTGTAGATGGCGCCCCACCAAGCAAACCCCCCTAGAGTTTTCTCTGCATCATCTTGTCATGACTATCTCGCGAAGTTCTATAGCTACGGACATCTTGTCCCCTATACCATGCATAAAGGAAAATCTAGGTTAGAGTAAGTGGCATTGAATATCTAATAAGATAAATATGAATATACTATAATTGAAAGATGAACTAATATCTGAAAACTATAAACTTATAATGAATCAATGTGTATTTTATTTATATCTTTTATCTGTTTGTGGCCACCATTATATGATATGTATTCCTAAATTGGAATAACTACACCTCTAAGTTGGTACCAAGGTACCTTTGATTGGCACTACATGCCTCTGAATGACACTGAGGTATCTTTGAATTGGTGTGACTATGGTTGGAATTGGTACTGAATTACCTATAAATTAGATTAAACACTTTTCTGAATTGACAACGCATGCCTCTTAATCGTCCTGAGATTTACTGAATGAGGACTTATCATATAATGTCTTATGTGAAGGTTCTGACTTAAATATCCTAGATCTAAACTTACTAAATTATGAATTTGAACTTATCTTATACTAAAATAGAATATTGGTAACTGAACATGTATTTAATTATGAATAGATGTTCTTAAATTTTGAATTAAATATAAATCTGAATTCTAAATCTAAATCTGAATATGTATCTTAATTACTAAATAATTGAGATTATATGCGAGACTCTTATTCGTTTGTAGATCTAATTTATGACTACTCGTAATGAATAATCTAAATCTAAAATCTATATTCTTGTTGTCTGAATAAATGTTAATATAAAATTTTGAATTGATATAATGTCTTAATTAAATTCGGATAACTATTATATGGCATCTGAGTCTAAAGGTTTGAGAAAACAAACTGAATTGAGCATAGAAGTATTGAGTATCAAAAATCTATATAAATCTCAACTATTTGAAACCTAATAGTCTGACAACATAATTAAAACTAAAAGAAATCTTATTACTCAAAGTGTGACAGGATATGAAACACTGAAGTTTGGAAGTAACTTAATCTCTTAGTTACTTTGTAGAAAAAGTGTAGGTTGAAGCATAATAATATTAAAACTCAATGGGCATGGCTCGCTTATCTTGTTTAAGGAGATCCTTAATAGTTTGAATTTCTTGATTCGCATATATTTACCTAGACATCAACAACATTCTATAAGTCTATGTGTATGTTCCCTCTTTTTATTTATAGGTCTCAAATTATCATACTCTAACCTCCTAAACAAAAATAGTGTTCTTATTTTAAGTAAACTACGATTTAAAATCATGATAAAATCTTAGCATTGAACATACATAAAAACTCACATTATATACCTTCATATTCCAATGAGCCATAATATTCACATGTGTACTAATATGTGAACTATTTATTCGTGATCAAGAAAAACATTCAGATACAACTCAATGTATCTAGTTATTGTGATTTGGTTGAAATCAAAGATAAATGTCTCAAGAACTTTGTTTCATAGCAGTTAAGCATATATGCAAGGTAATATATCATCAATATTCATAAAACATATCATATAATATCTTGTTAGGTCTAAAAATTAAATATTAATTTACAAAGGCATGAAACCTCACTATAACTTTGAAAAAATAAGAATGATATAAATTAGGGCTTGAATAAAAATCTCAGGTTTAAACAATGTTTGAAATATCTAAAATATCCTTAATAGGGTTTACATTAAAATTCTTGGTAAGATTTATAAATCGTAACGATCAAAATTTCATATCATACTAAATACATCAAAATACACTTACTATAACATATTAATTATTTCCAAAAGTTGATTACTATTCTTAATGTACAAAATACTAAAATTGTATAACTCATGGTAAACAAAATATATAAATATGTAAACACCAAAATCATCAGTTGAAGTTATTTTTTGTTAAATCATAACATCAAAAACCTTTCTATTGATACCTTACACACCCAAATGGATAACAAAATCTCAAGTTACTGTTTTTCTAATAGTTACCTCTTTAACATCTTTGAAACCATCGAACATCAACCCAACGGTGCATAGAAGGTCATGTAGACGTGTGGGTGAAGGGCTGGGCTGCCCTCGGGGGATCCTTCTCTAGATGGATCCGCCTAACCGGCTCCCCTTTATCCTGTCTGGGGATTCTCTATTTTTGTAGATCGAAGACACCGCTTTGATGGGTAGTGTCATGCAGCCAAGAGCCTGGTTTCTATGCCATTTTCTCTTGTGGCGAAACCTCAGATAGTTTTGGATGGGCCTTTCCGGAAGGCGGCGCCACCTATGCCCAAGAAGGGGTCAGGATCAAAGATCCCAACCTGCAAACATCATAGTCGCCCCGACACCAGCTGCACCCCCTCTCCTCCTCATTGTTTTGCACCGCTTTGACGAGAAGGCTCTTGTAAGTTTGTGCAACCGGGGCAATTCTATTTGGCATGCCGAACTTGCCAACTCACCATAGTGGATGCCAACTACACTAATGTTTCCTCTCTCCATTGAACCAAGTGAGGGTTGAGAACACCATTGCTTAAACTCCCCACAACCAAGTGAAAGGTTGCCCTTCTATTGTCCATGTCACAGTGACAGTGTGACTCAACATCACCTGATGACTACTTCATGTTTACCTTGCCACCTCTGTACTAATTAAGCATTAGTCACTGCTCGTAGGGGTGAGCATTCGGTTAATTTGATCAGTTATGGTTAATTTGATTCGGTTAAATAGTTAATTTGTGGTTTAAGATTTTAACTGTTAACTTAATCAAATTAGTATCGGTTATTTCGGTTATGGTTAGTCCCTTAATGATTAATTTTGTCAGTTAATTTGGTTAACCAAATAACACTCTTGTAATAATATTGTATATAAGCCCAATAAATAAGGACGGCAATTATCAATTCTCGTACCAAGTCATTATCTTAATAAGTCATTATTTTAAAGGAATAATGACGACATTCGTCAATTGTCATAGAGGAATCCTAATAAATTGGGTTGGTGCTTACCTACCTCCTTAGCATATCATTATTTTGTCAATTATCTCATCAAGTAAATAGACACACAACACATGAGATGCTACAAGATATCGCTAGCCAGTTATCTTTATGTAGTTCGTGGTTATCTTTTAACCCATGCGATACCAGTAACATTAAAAAAATATCCAAGCTATGTTATAGCACTAACCATACACACATGGCTCCTCAACTCTTATTTCCATATTTTCATTTTTTTAACCCTTTGGCCGCGAGTATATTCCAACGTTCCTAACAACAATTAAAAGACATCATGAATCTTCTTATTATAACAAATTAATATGTTGATTGTTAATCCATTATTTGCACCATCACAAAAGTCATAAGAATCTTTAACTTGGTCTATGCATGTACATCCATTACGAAGGACTGTGATTAGTTTAGGGTGATGTTATCCGCTTGTCCTTTGATTTCCATACATACATAAAAGAATTTAAGTGGGCAAAACATTGGGATTTGGGCCACCAATCTTGATATCCATCTATATTATTGAATTCCTATCATATTTAGTTTCTTAATAGTGCTTTTAAATTTGGGGTGTGACAATTCTACGCACTTAAGAATGAATTTTGTCCTCGTAATTCAGTTAAATTATAGCAGGCTATCCACCTTAGGGTTTTACATATCTTACTAACTCTTGAAAATTGTCATAAAATCTTGTAGGCACACTTAAAGTATGACCTCAGGAATAACTAACTATAAAGGAAAACCTAAGTTAGAGTTAGTAGCATTGAATATTTAATAAGATAAATATGAATATATTATAACTGAATATGAACTAATATCTGAAAGATGTAAAATTATATTTAATTGATGTCTTTTATGTATGTCTTTTATCTGTTTGAGGCAACCATTATATGATAAGTCCTCCTCAATTGGCATAACTACGCCTCTGAGTTGGTATCAAGATACATCTAAATTGGCACTACATGCCTCCTAATGACACAGAAGTGATCTGAATTGGATGACTACGGTCAAAACAGGTATCGAAGTACCTCTGAATTGGAGTAAACACTCCTCTAAATTGGCAAAACATGCCTCTGAATCATCCTGTGACTAACTAAATGAGGACTTATCATATAATGTCGTATGTGAAGGTTCTGACTTAATTATCTTAGATCTAAACTTACTAAATTATGAATCCAAACTTATCTTATACTAAAATTGAATATTGATAATTGAACATGTATTGAATTCTGAATCTTTGTTCTTAAATTTTGAATTAAATATAAATTTTTCAACTGAAATTTGAATATGTATTTTAATTACTAAATAACTGAGATTGGATCTGAGACCCTTATTTGGTAAGTAGATCTAATTCATGACTACTCACAATGAGTAATCTAAATCTAAAATCTAAAATCTAGATTATTATTGTTCGAATAACTGTTAATCTAGAACTTTGGTTTAATAGAATGTCTTAATTAAATTTAATATCATATATATGGCATCTGAGTCTAAAGGTTTGAGAAAATAGATTGAATTGAGCATAGTGTTGGGATATTATCTCTTATCCTATTAGGATAATGAGAATTATCTTAACAATAGGAAAGTTCTAATTGGTGTAGACTTGGAGTCCTAATATTATTTCCTTATCCAATTCCCTTTCCTACTTAGTTGGAGTGGTATTCACATTATCCTATTCCAAATAGAATAGTTGTATCCTCTTGTCCTACTCCTATTCTGGGGTTGGTCTATCTTTGGGGCCTATAAATAGAGTAGTAGCCATGTGTTGTGAGTAGGTCAAAAAGAGGGAAGCCAAAAAGATAGCCAAAGGGAGAGAGAGCAAGAGTGGGATACGAGATTCTATTGTGGGCGTGGGATTGTGAGAGAGTGACAATCCTTGTAATCTTTCTGAAGGTGCTTAATAGAATTTTGCGGTCTTCTTCGCCAACATTGTTCTCTTGTGGTTATTTGCTTGGCAATTATTGGCTTCGTCGACTAGGGTCGTTCTTGTTCTTCTCGTGCATGCTCGGACTGTATCTCGTATAATCGGGTTTTCTTGGGCTTGAAGTTTCTGCGTGAATCCTTTCAAGTGGTATCAGAGCAAGGTTGTTGCGAGACGACCAGTGAGCAACGGTTGCACGTAAAGCATGACGACATCGACGAATATCATGGGGAGTCATCATATTGAGAAATTTGATGGCAAAAGTAATTTTAGTGTGTGGCAGAGCACGATGAAAGATGTCCTAGTACAACAAGGGCTAATCGAAGTGCTTGAAGGAGAGAAGCCGGAAAAGATGTCTGATGGAGACTGGAGGATGATGGAGCGCAAAGCGGTCAGTACAATTCGTCTAAGTCTTTCTGCAGAGGTAAAAAGTATTATGTGATCAATGAAGACTCACCAAAGAAATTATGGAAAGTCCTAGAAGAGTTGTACATGGTGAAGTCGCTGATGAACAGATGGGTGCTAAAAAGGCAATTGTACAAATTGCGCATGGAAGATGGCACACGGTTCGTTGACCATCTCAATGTCTTCAACAAGCTTGTCACACAACTGGTTAGCATGAGGAGACATTTAGTGAGAGCGACAAGGTAGTTCTCATAGCTTCATCTCTACCACAATCATGGGAGCAACTGGTGATGAATATTCTTGTTGGGAAAACTACACTCAATTTCAACGAGGCGGTTGCATATCTTTTGGAGGCAGAGTCTTTGAAGAAGCCCTCAGAGTCTTCCTCAGGTGGTTAAGCTTTGGCTGTTACAGATGAAACCAATAAAAGAAAGGGTCACAGAAAGAAGAATCGGAAAGGCAAGGGAAGACGCACATGCTATATATGTGACAAGGAGGGTCACATATTAAAAGATTGTCCAAAGTTGAAAGAATTGAAAAGTGGAGTTTGCTCATTGGCGGAAGAATATTTAGAGGCACTAGTTGTTACGGAATCAGGTACTCGTAATGGTTGGATATTTGATTCAGGATCTCGCTACATCATATGTCCGGAAGGAGATGTATTTGATGAAGGATCTCTGCATCGGGCACGTGGTACTATTCAACTGGCAGATGACAAACTCTACCAAATTGCCGGAATTGGAATAGTTACATTTAGGATGCATGATGGAGCACATCGCACATTGTCGGGGGTTCGATATGTCCCCGGTCTCAAGAGGAATCTAATATCTGAGAGGGCACTTGAATTCATCGGTTGTAAAATTTTAAAGCAAGGTGGAGTCGTGCAAGTCACATGCAAGGGGCAAGTGATCATGAAGGGTACCTGGTCGAGTGGAGCATATCGCTTGGTTGGAGATGTTCTAACCAAAGGAGGAGTAGTTGATGGGAGTTCTACACATACTGGAGGTGTGGATGAAGCATTGGCACGTGAGGAGAGCGTCATGAACTCAGAAAGTGCTACATGTTATCAACTCCCAGGGGCAGTCAGGTGCGAGGCTGTAAGATCGACTACAAAAACCAACAGGTGCAGAGGCGAAGCTGTCAACTGTTGGAAGAAGGAAGACGTGGCAAGACCGACCACGCAGTACCAGCGAGCAGGTGGAGCTCGGAAAAGGTACAAACTGATGGCATGGAGGGCCAAAGGTGTGAAGGATGTGGTTCCAACCGCAGGTGGAGGCAGTGCAGTCTATCAAACTGTACATATTGAGGAGCTCTCACATGATGGGTTCGGGCAGCCATGCTTGGACACGCATTCTGCATAGGCGTGCACGGTAGAGTGCTTCCAGTGACGGAACCAGCTTCCGGGGGAGGAAGCATAGAAGAAGAACGGGAGCAAAATTCTTGAAGGAGCAGACACACTTCAGTGGATAAGATCCAAGGCGGAGATTTTTGGGATATTGTCTCTTATCCTATTAGGATAATGAGAATTATCTTAACAATAGGAAAGTTCTAATTGGTGTAGACTTGGAGTCCTAATATTATTTCCTTATCCAATTTCCTTTCCTACATAGTTGGAGTGGTATTCACAATATCCTATTCCAAATAGAATAGTTGTATCCTCTTGTCCTACTCCTATTTTGGGGTTGGTCTATCTTTAGGGCCTATAAATAGAGTAGTAGCCATGTGTTGTGAGTAGGTCAAAAAGAGGGAAGCCAAAAAGATAGACAAAGGGAGAGAGAGCAAGAGTGGGATACGAGATTTTATTATGGGCGTGGGATTGTGAGAGAGCGACAATCCTTGTAATCTTTCTGAAGGTGCTTAATAGAATTTTGCGGTCTTCTTCGCCAACATTGTTCTCTTGTGGTTATTTGCTTGGCAATTATTGGCTTCGTCGACTGGGGTCGTTCTTGTTCTTCCCATGCATGCTCAGACTGTATCTCGTATAATCGGGTTTTCTTGGGCTTGAAGTTTCCGCGTGAATCCTTTCACAAAGAAGTACTAAGTATCTAAAAGTTATATAAATCTCGACTATTTGAAACCTAATAATCTGACATCATAACTAAAACTAAAAGAAATCTAATTACTCAAAGCATGACAAGATATGAAATACTAATTAAAGTCTGAAAATAACTTAATCTCTAAGTTACTTTGGAGGAAAGGTGTATACTAATGCATAATAATAATAAAACTCAATATACATGGTCCACTTACCTTGTTTAAGGAGATCCTTAACGTACTCTAGATTTTTTGGTTCGCATACATTTACCTGGATATTGACAATATTTTATAGTCTATGAGTATGTTTCCTCTTTCTATTTTTAGATCTCAAACTCGTCACTCTAACCTCCTAAACTAAAATAGTATACTTATTTTAAGTAAACTTTGATTTAAAATCATGATAAAATCTTAAGCATTGAACATACACAAAAACTTACATTATATAATCACTACATACTTTCATACTCCAATAAGCCATAATATTCACATAATGTACTAATATGTGAATTATTTATTTGTGATAAGAGAAGTGTTCAGATACAACTCTATGTATTTAATTATTGAGATTTGGCTGAAATCAAAAATAAATATCTCAAAACTTTGCTCCATAGCAATTAAGCATATAAGCAAGGTAATATTTCATCAATATCCATCAAACATATCATATATCTTGTTAAGTCTAAAAATCAAATACTAATTTATGAAGATATGAAACCGCATCATAACTTTAGAAATAATAAGAATGATGTACATTGGGGCTTGAATAAAAATATCATATCATATTAAGTTCAAACAATGGGTGGAATACCCAAAATACTCTTATTAGGGTTTACATCAAAAAATTTGGTAAGACTGACAAATTGTAACGATCAAAATGTCAAAGCATACTAAACACATCAAAATACACGTACTATAAAATATTCATCAATTACTAAAGTCATTTATTATTTTTAATGTATAAAATATTAAAATCGTATAACCCACGGTAAACAAAATATATGCATATGTGAACACCAAAATCGTCTATTGAAGTTATTTTTACTAAATAGTAACTTAAAAAATCTTTGTATTGATACCTTATATTAGGGTCGGCAAAACAAGACCCGACCCGACTTGAACCCAAAATTTTAAACAAGTTTAGGGTCTAAGGTTTTTCGACCCGATCCGAAATTGACTTGAACCCGAAATTTATTTAGGGTCGGGTCCGGATTTGGACTTTAGACCCGAATTGACCTGATTGACCCCAAAGTCGGAATTATATTTTCAAATAAAATTACAAATATTATACTTTAAGACACTCGATGGCCCATCAATTTACTAATCCATCAATCATGAAGTTTATTTTGGCAATTCTATATGGTTGTGTATTGATTTGTATGATTTATTATACTAATTATATTAGGAATTTTTATTTAAAAGTCTCGGACAAACTACAATAGGCTTTTATATGTGTTTCTCAATGTGATTGCAAGTTTATCACAATGAAATTTGTTAATTACAGCCGAGGGGGTTGTAGCTCGGTGGAGAAGGCCTGGGCTCCCCAGAGTAGGGACCCGGGTTCGAATCCCCGGTTGTGCAGCTTCAGTGATCCTTGGTCCCGTCACGCACCTCGGCCTCTGTGTGAGTTTATCTTGTTGACCCCGATGTGCGGATAGTTGGGGAAAGCCAGGGGTTTACATCGCCAGGGGAGTCACAATCGTGGCGCTTCCACGGGGGTGGTTCCCACGTCATCTAAAAAAATTTATTAATTACACTTGGGATTTATCAATGACTAGACAAATCATAGTATTTTTTTTTTAACTATTGTCTTGGTGTTGGATTTACGGGTCAGGCCCGATTGACCCAAAATTATTTGTGGGTCGGGTTAGGGTCATAGGTTTCGATCCGAAAATCTATCTTTTACAAGTTTAGGGTCTAGCTAAAAAATGTTGACTCGAAATAAAACTCGCTCAGTCCGAATCTGATTGCCACCCCTACCTTGTACGTCCAAAACGGAAAAAGAATCTCACATTAAAAAATTTCTAATAGTACCATTAAAATGCTTGAAGCCGTCCAAAATCAACCCAACGGCCCATAGAAGGCCACTTAGCCGCCTGGGTGAAGGGCTGGGCTGCCCTCATGGGATCCTTCTCTAGACGGATCTGCCTAACTCAGCTCCCCTTCATCCTGTCTGGCGGGTCCTCTGTTTTCGTAGAGCAATGAGACTGTTATCCAGGCAGTGTTCGGCGGCCAAGAGTCTGTCTTCTATGCCATTTTCACTTGTGGTGAAACATCCTATGGTTTTGGTTGGGCCTTTCCAGCAGGCGGCGCCACCTATGCCCAAGAAGGGGTCAGGGTTAAAGATTCCAATCTACAAACCCCATGGTCGCCACCAGCAGCACCCCCTCTCCTCCTCGTTGTTTTGCCTGTCACGAGAAGGCTCTTGTAAGCTTGTGCGGCCGGGGCAGTTCTCTTCAGCACGGCGAACTTGCCAACTACACTGATCGTTCCTCTCTTCATTGAACCAAGCGAGGGTTGAGAATATCATTGCTTGAGCTCCCCACAACCAAGTGAAGGTTGCCCTTCTATTGTCCAGGTCACAGTGTGGCCCAGCATCACCTAATGACTACTACATGTTTACCTTGCCACCGCCGTACCAACTAAACATTAGTCACTGCTGGCTTCTGTAAAAAATTTAAGAGTTGACGATGGGCTTCATACAAGATCCAAGGCTCAACACAATTACGGAGATGGTGAGCATGCCCATGCATCATCAACGATGTGCTTGGCCTGGCAGCGACCATGTTTCTATTCTGGAATTGAAAGACCGAGGAAAAAGGGTGCTCAAGAAAAGAAGACTCACCCAAGTCCATAAGTTGGAAGCATGTATTGGAGATGTTGTATCGATACACAGCTTTGGATGTAACAAAAACTTTTAAGGAAGCTTTAACGAGAAGTGTATAAACCCATAGAAGAAAATTTATATCTAACGTGGAAAATTCTCTTCAAGATGAGAATAGAAAAATTACTGAGCAATATTGGCCAAAAATTACTATGTAATTAAGATTACAGCTCAAACTGTTTGAATTTAATTACTCCTAGATCCGGGTACTCCCATGAAAACAAATACGAAGAAGAAGAGAATCACACTCAATGTGTACAAAACATATTTCTTAGCTTGATCTCCTCACAATGCCCTTGTTGTTGCAGGAGACCGCTTGATGTCGCTACGACCCGTTGACTGGGTCAGATCTTTACTGCTATGGCAATAATGTATCTGTAACTGTCAACCGCTACTTCAAAGGTAAAGTCGTTGATCATAAGATAGTTGTCTTATTTGTGCACTCAAAGTCAGTGGTTTGTGGTTGTTACCATATCTAAGAGGTCTCAAGTTTGAATCATTGTGTATGCATCACTCATTTTTTACTATCTTTGGCATAATAAAATACAAAACTTGACTTGGTGTAGTGATTTACATGGTTGTTGTTGTACTTAAGGTCATGAGTTTTAATCGTATATTGGGCATCTAAAATTTTTGACCCCCCAACCACCAACTCCTGGTTCCGTCACTACTTCAATGCAAAGTCCACTACTACAGAAATGGCTTATAAAGTCGGTTTTCAAGGTGTCGGTTGTATACAAAAACCGACACATAAACCCTACTATGTCGGTTTTTAACAGAAACCGACACCCAATATGTGAAGGTCGACCAGACACGGGTACCGCTTTCAATAATTGTCGGTTATTTAATAAACAACTGACACCTAAACTCAACCGCCAAACCCAAAATTCCAACGAAAAAATTGGCTCCAAAATTTTACATATGTTGTCGGTTCTTTAATAAATAACCGACGACTAAAGGGTATGCGCGAGACAGGAATAGTTGTCGGTTGTCTTTTATTTATGAACCGACGAATATTATGTAGTATAGTTGTCGGTTTTCTTCAAAGAGCCGACACTGTTAGTTTAGTTGTCGGTTTTTTTAGATAACCGACACATGTTGTCAACTTAATAGTTTACCAGCGACCGATTTTCCCCTTTCCCTAATTCATTCCCGATCGATTTCCCTAACCTCCGACGATTTTCTTGCTGCTTTCTGCTGCCGCTGCCGCCCCTCCCTGCCCGTCGTCGCCGCTCCCTGTCCGTCGCCCGTGTTCGCCCGTCGTCATCGTCCACCCGTCCGCCCGTCGTCACCGTGCGAGAAGCTGTCGCCAACCGCCCACCCGCCGGCCGCCCTCTCCTCCGTCACCGGTAGCATCTTGGACCGGCCGCTCCTCTCCTCGCCTTGCCGCCCTCTCCGACGCTCCTCTCCTCGCCGCCGACAGCTTCTAGGACCGGCCGTTGCTCCTCTTTCTTCAAGGTGCCCGCCCTTGCCTGCCTTCTTCTTCTTCCTCTGCTCCTCTTCTCTCAAGTTGCCTGCCCTGCTGCTGGGCATTTTTCTTCTAATTAGTATTTATACTGATTTGTATCTATTGATCTGTATTTATTATCTACTGGTTTTTATTCATTTATCTACTGATTAGTAATAATGTATTGATTAATAATAATGTACTGTTTTAACTTGTCTAATTCTCATGCTTGTCCTAATTCAATACATTTTTATGCATGTTGAAATAAGATTCAAACATGTCCATTCTATCATCCTAATTTGATTTGATTATGTGCTTCGAACCCTTGAAACATGTGTGTTAAAGATACATTGATGTTGAATGTCAAAATTAACTCACATGTGGGTTTTCTAAATGATTATGTGAACTCCTAAATCAGTAACATATATTATTCTTTGTGCACCCCAATACTTATGAATCATGTATATGCCATAAGGTGATTAAACGCCTAAATCTTTACTTGAAATATGACCTGGTATGTATGTTGATATATGAAGCTCTAGTTAAAACTTCAAGATTGACCCTGAATCAAATCTTTGATATATGGAATCAAGGTTTAATTATTTACTACTTAGTATTTACTAACAAGCATGATTAATGATGTTACACAAAACTTAGGATATGAATGATGAAACTTAGTATTTTCTCACTAGGATTCTTATAAAGTCCCATTTCGTTCTTCTATAATGTTTTTAAGTAAGATATTAAAGTAGAAAGATGTGGTGGTCAATTTTTAACAAGATATAACATAGTTGAGTCTAGATTTAACCTATACTCTCACTTTCCTTCTAGATAGGTAGGTGATGAATGAATATTCATTTGAGTTCAGTCGCCATGTTTGGCCCAATTTTGCTCCGATTATACACCTTTATTTCGTTCTTCGTTATATGTACTTACACTTTGTTAATACTAATATTGTGCAGTCTCTGTCTTCCCATATCAATGACTATGAATTGGGCCTCTATGTCAATGTTAACGTTCCCTATTGAAGAACAATTGGACATCATCCTAGATGATCGTTCCTTAAACCAATTGGTCATACCCAAACATTGGCGTTTTCTAAAAGGAAGACACTACATGCCTGGTAAAGTGACCCTAACTTTTGGAAATTATTCACATGTAATCGAGGTTGAGTATGATTTGGCAGGAAATCTTGTATCAAAATCCGGTTGGCGTGATTGGATTGGAGAGCTGTATCTGGTCCGTTGGAATAGGCTTTTTCTCCGTCCAGTTGGCGATAATTCCATCAAAGTTTGGATAACCGACAACAACTGCGAGACCCCCGATCATCTTCTGCGGTATGAGTGCACGGCGTCGCATATCAGCTCGTACAAATCTGAATCTGAGGCCCCTGTCAGTTCAGATTCGGCTAAATACAGCGAGGAGCTTCGTGACACAGCTTCATCATCAAAAAGATGTTACTGATGCATGCGGGACCATGTTGGTGTAGTATTTAGTTGTCTATCTATCTAGACTTGTCTGTATTAATAGTTTTTTTAATTATGCGCATGTTTAGGGGTACACCAACCCCTTTGTTATAACTAAAGTGTGTGTTCCCATGAATGGAACTGTAAGTTGCTACATGAATGCTTATAACTGAAGTGTGTTCCCATGAATGTTCCCATTTACTTGATTACACTACTATTTTCTCATATTGTCTTGCCTCAAAAAAAAATTGTTATATTGTTTAGTCTATTTTAATACGACATACTTGCTTATATCTTTCTTAATGATGAACTGTAATGCACACATGTGACATGCTTGGAATGTAAATGATGAACTTTTCCCTAAATTGCCAATCATGCTTTAAAAGACATCAATAATCATCCTAACTTGAAGAACTAGGATTTTAGGTATAAGAATGACAATACATTATTTGTTGGCCTAGAAACCCGTCCAAGATTTACTCATTAGGAGTAAATCTTGGATAGTCCCCAGTTTGGGACTGTTCTTGAACACATAATCTCGCTTAGGATGTAAGTGTATAATGTGTATTGGGTTTTCAAGAAAATTTTGGCAGCATTTCCCCGTTTGTTCTCTAAGTACATATGTACTTGGAGAACAGCGGGGAAATGCTGCCGAAATTTTCTTGAAAACCCAATACACATTATACAATTACTAGTGAGATTAGGTATTCAAGAATGGATAGATGGTACACATTTATTATATATAATAATGACATAGCATGTATTTGTTAACCCTAGACCCTAATCTTGTCCTAATATATACTTGTTTTCTCTTTGATCATAGAATGGATAGATCATGGATGTCCATTCGCAATCGCTGCAGCCCAGAGTTTATTTCTGGTCTTCACCAGTTCATTAAATTTGCCGAGGAACATAGGAAACAACCTGGAGATAGGTTCTATTGTCCATGTAGACATTGCGGTAACAACCTGAAAGTCAACACTGGTGACGAAATCATGACTCATGTCATGTGCAACGGGATTATACAAGGCTATACAGAATGGCACTGGCATGGAGAGATTTCAAACCCGAAACCAGTGGATGTCGATAGCAGTGCTTGTGTGGAAGAATAAATTGCCTACGATGACGTAGATGTGAATGAACCAGTTCCAGTAGACATCGTTGATGTGATGCTGGATAGTTGTGGGGTAGAGCACACCGATCCACCTCTCATTTTTAGAAACATTGTGCATGATGCTGAGATGTCGTTATACACAGGTTGTACTAAGTTTACCAAGCTTAACGTTGTGTTGAGATTGTATAAGTTGAAAGCTAACAATAGATGGAGCGACAAAAGCTTCACGTCATTGCTGTCTTTGTTGAAAGAAATACTTCCTGAAGGGAACGAGCTGCCAATTTCAACATACCAGGTAAAGAAATTGTTGTGCCCAATGGGAATGGATGCCAAGAAGATACACGCATGCCCTAATGATTGTGTATTATTTCAAAAGGACTATGCATATTTGAAAGATTGTCCAAAATGTGGTGCGTCACGGTATAAATTGACGACTTCGGGGGAGTCCAATACTGGTTCTCCTGCCAAGGTGAT
Organism: Alisma plantago-aquatica; assembly: GCA_963693085.1. Taxonomy (NCBI): domain Eukaryota; kingdom Viridiplantae; phylum Streptophyta; class Magnoliopsida; order Alismatales; family Alismataceae; genus Alisma; species Alisma plantago-aquatica. Next base: position 1,132,728,660 of record OY856411.1, on the reverse strand, counting down.
GTGGTATCTACCTATAATATCACGGTTTCAACGCTTGTTTGCCAATCCGATAGATGCGAAGAATTTGAGGTGGCATGCAGATGTTAAGAAAAATAATGATGGGATCCTACGACATGCGTCTGATTCCCCACAGTGGAAGAAGATTGATGTATTGTACCTTGAATTTGGTGAAGAAGACAGGAATCTAAGACTTGGGATTTGTACAGACGGGATGAATCCGTACGGGACATTGAGCAGTCAATATAGCACTTGGCCAGTCATGCTTGTTATATACAATCTTCCTCCCTGGCTGTGTATGAAAAATAAGTACGTAATGTTGTCATTGTTGATATCGGGTCCTAAACAACCTGGAAATGACATCGATGTTTATCTTGAACCTCTGATTGATGACTTAAAGAAACTCTGGGGTGAAGTTGTGATGACCTATGATGCTTCACGAAGAGAGACATTTCGTTTGCATGCTATGTTGTTTTGCACTATTAATGACTTTCCCGCATATGGGAATTTGTCTGGATATAGTGTCAAAGGAGCTAAAGTGTGTCCTATATGTGAAGAGAACACTGATTCAACAAGACTAAAACATGGCGGTAAGAATGTATATCTCGGTCATCGAAGGTTTCTTCCAAAATTCCATCTGTATCGTAGGAAGCGCAAAGCATACAATGGATTGAATGAGGAACGCAGTGCACCTAAACCTATACCAGGGGAGGTTGTTTATGACAGAATAAAAGACTTTGTCAATGAATTTGGTAAGAGATCACAATGTACTACACGGAGTGACAATTCTTCATTCAAGAAGAAGTCAATATTTTGGGATCTTCCTTATTGGAGTTCTTTGACAGTCAGACATTGTATCGATGTAATGCATGTTGAGAAAAATGTCTGTGATAGCATCATTGGTACTCTGTTAAATATACCAGGTAAGACTAAAGATGGGATAAAATCCAGACTGGACCTACGTGAAATGGGAATAAGGTCAGAATTAACAGAAATACATGAAATGGGTAGTAAAAGAACATACTTACCTCCCGCATGTTACACGTTGTCTAGAAAAGAGAAGAAAGCTTTTTGTGAATGCTTGATAAATGTTAAGGTGCCAAATGGTTACTCATCCAACATCCATAGATTGGTATCAATGAAAGATCTGAAGTTGATAGGACTTAAATCTCATGATTGTCACACTCTAATGCAACAAATATTGCCCGTGGCAATTCGATCTATATTGTCGAAGCATGTAAGGTTTGCAATCACCAGACTTTGTTTCTTTTTCAACAGTCTCTGCAGCAAAGTTATTGACCCTGAGACTCTCGATAATTTGCAAAGAGAAGTGGTTGTTACCCTATGTCAGCTTGAGATGTATTTCCCTCCTTCATTCTTTGATATCATGGTACATCTTGTTGTCCACTTGACTAGGGAAGTGAAAATTTTGGGCCCGATTTTCTTGCATTGGATGTATCCCTTTGAACGATACATGAGCATTTTTAAAGGTGATGTTCGAAACTGTTATCGGCCTGAAGGGAGTATTATTGAAGGTTATGTGGCGAGAGAGGTTATGGATTTCTGCAATGACTTTCTCAGTGGTAATGACACTCCTGATAATGACAAGAATATTGACGAGCTAATTGGCAAAGGAATTTTGGGATCACGTGTGAAAGTAATCAGCCGTGAGCAGTTGGAACAAGCTCACTTGTATATTTTACACAACATGGACGAAGTGAACGTTTATATCGAGGAACATACCAATGTCATCAAAAGACAATATCCTCGAGCCACTACAATGTGGCTTGCTAGAGAGCATAACAAGACTTTTATTAAGTGGTTTGAAGATAAAGTCTTACATCAACTATCTGAAACACCAGATGATATTACTGAAACTATCAAATGCCTCGCCTTTAAACCAAAGTTGACTGTTATATCTTATGAAGGGTATGACATTAATGGATTCACATATTACACAAAGCGCCAAGATGATAAGAGTGTCGTCCAAAACAGTGGGGTCACCCTTCAAGCATCGACTATGTTTTTTGCAAGTGCAAAGGATAAGAGTCCACGTGAAGCTAAAATGTCATATTACGGTGTCATTGAAGAGATATGGGAATTTGACTACATAGATTTCAGAATTCCACTCTTCAAATGTAATTGGGTTGATAACACCAAAGGAGTTATAGTGGATGAATTGGGTTTCACTTTGGTGAACTTTGAAAAGATTGGCGAGAAGGTTGAACCATTCATATTGGCATCACAGGCGAAACAAGTATTTTATATCGATGATCCTGCAAATGATAAATGGTCGGTTGTTCTTCATGATAAAAGACAGTTCATTGAAGATCCTATAGATGAAGAAGAGTACTATGATAAATATGATGACTCTAGTCCATTCTCAGTTGGGTTGCCCACTCCAGAAAATATTGAAGCTAATGATGACTTATATGTGCGCGGAGATCACAATGAAGGATTGTTAATTAAGAAAAGATCACAATTTTAGAGGTGTGCATGTTTATATTTTTTTATTGAAGCTAAATGTTTACTTTTTTAATATCAATATCATTTTCTGATTTGATGTTTCATTATCTTCTAGTTAATACAAATGCTAAACATTGTGGGAGGGTGCTAAAGAAATATAGGACCAATCTCACCCGAGATTACATACGCGATGTTGAGAGTAGGTTCTTGATCTATTCCAATTCTAGACATTGATCAGTATTTCACTAACTCTACACTAATAATTTTTGTTTGTATTCTCTTTAAAAAATAAATATAGGAAGAAGGCTATGCAGGACGGACATGACATAGCTATGCAGGATACAATACATAAAGTGCAGCACACACAAGTGGTTCAGATTCATATAACAACATGACAGACTAACACACATATATATAGTGCATAACAACAGCAGCTCCGAATTTACATACAACACTAACTTAGTACATATATAGTGGACTAAGGTGACGATACCACCTGCTAAAACAGGTTACCGACTACATGTTACGACTGGGAGGTCGTGATTCAGCAACCGTATGCATTAGCAGGAGTACAAACAGATCACCATATGAGGACAAACATATGGTGATCTGTTTGTCCTCCTGCTAATGCATATTGTTGCTGAATCATGACCTCCCAGTCGTAACATGTATGTAGTTGTCGGTAACCTGTTTTACCAGGTGAGATCGTCACCTTATAAGTCCCATTATATATGTACTAAGCTAGTTTTGTATGTAAATTCGACGATGCTGTTGTTATGTACTATATATGTGTTAGTCTGTCATGTTGTATAGACATCGATTGTATTGCTCAGGTATTATATAGTCTCATTAGATAATATGAAATATATCAATCTTATTTATAGCTCATTAATTATATATATACATCAATCTCTGTACAGGTGTTTAAAGCTCACCCCACTACAGGAATGGACTTACCTGATGTACATGCTCCCTATACGATGGGAGAATTAAATGAAGTAAGAGAAAAATGGGCAACACTCATACAAATAGTGGGGATTTTGTAAATGAATTTCTGAATTATAATATGTGTGAATGTTTCTACATGTCTAGATGTTTCTACATGTGTCTGAGTGAAAATGAATGAAAGTTAGGTTACTATATGAATGTTTCTACATGTGTGAATGTGAATGAATGGAACTACAGATTGCTAGCTACATGAATGTTTCTAAATGTGTGAAAATAAAATGGAACTGCAGGTTGTATTGCTAAATGCATGTGTGAATATTTTTATTGTTAAATTTGCAGGTTTGTGGCCTGTTGTTGGCTGATATCAATGGATATCGTAAAACCTGCAGTTCAGTTAACTGAACTGCAGGTTTCTCATCCTGCGACCAGCCACAGCAGGTCTGCAGGTCTGTAAAAAAAAAAAAAAAAGAATAGGCGTCGATTATTTGTAAAAAACCGACACACAATTATGTAATGTCGGTTTTTCAGATATAACCGGCGCCTATTTCCTGTGGCGCGAACATATATGGTGTCGAGTTCTTACTACAAACCGACACTAATAGTGCCCAAGCTGGCGCCAATAACAGGCGTCGGTATTTGTAAACAACCGACACATAACGTTACAGTGTCGGTTATTTATATGTCACCGACACATATTCTTTTGGCGCGAAGACATATTTCGTCAGTTTTGGGCTTATAACCGACACTGATAGCGCCCAAGATGGCGCCCTTTCTGTGGCGCGAAGGTTTTGGGTGTCGGTTTCTTAACTAATAACCGACACCTATAGTCCCCTGATGGCGCGTTTTCGGTCGCGCGCGAAGAGTTTGGGTGTCGGTTCTGGAACCGACGCGTAATGGGTGACCTTTTAGTGTCGCCCACATAGGCGTCGCTCAAAAACCGACACTAAAGGCCTTAAATAACCGACACTAAAGGTAGGTTCTGTAGTAGTGGTCGTTGACCCTTTTCTACAAAAAAGGCACCAATAAACAACTGGAGGGATCACACTGTAACATGCGTGATGATTTAATGGCCTCCTCAGAACCTCTATTTATAGGCTTCCATATCATGTGGTTGCAACTAGAAATCTTTGTCTCAATTCTAGTCCAAGTCCTAGTACATTTTCATGTTGCAAGTAGAAAATCATCTTCTTTCCCTTTTAGATTTGACTTCAAATAGGATTGGTAGCACAAGACAACTCCTACTTGAATTCAAATCCAAATAGAACATGGGTCAGAATTCATTTTTTTTCTTTCCAACAGCATGGTTTTAAAGTATTAAAGTAGTAGCTACAAATCAAAACAAGAGCTCAATAAATAAGAACGACAATTTTCAATTCCCGCACCAAGCCATTATCTTAATAAGTCATTATCCTAACGAAATTGTGACGGCATTTCACAGTTGCCCTAGCGGAATCCTAATAATTTGGGCTGGTGCTTATCTACCCCTTACCATGTCATTATTCTAAATTCTTTCATTATTTTGTCAATTATCTCATCAAGTAAATAAACACACAGCTGATGAGATGCTACAAGTTATCGCTAGCCAATTATCTTTGTGTAGTTCGTGGTTATCTTTTAATCCATGCGTACTAGTAACATTGAAAAAATATCCAAGCCATGTTATAGCATCAACCATACACACATGGCTCCCCAACTCTTATTTCCATATATTCATTTTTTTAACCCTTTGGCCACGAATATATTCCAACGTTCCTAACAACAATTAAAAGGCGCCATGAATCTTCTTGATACTACAAATTAATACGTTGATTGTTAATCCATTATTTGCACCATCACAAAAGTCATAAGAATTTGTAACTTGGCCTATGCATGTACAATCATTACGAAGGATTGTGATTATTTTAGTGTGATGTTATCCACTTGTCCTTTGGTTTTCATACATACTTAAAAGAATTTAAGTGGGCAAACATTGGAATTTGGGCCCACCAATCTTGATATCAATCTATATTGTTTAATTCCTAACATATTTAGTTTTTTTACAGTACTTTTCAATTTGGGGTGTGACAGTTAGCAGGTAATTCGATTGCAATTTCTAGTAACATGGTGGTAGTGGTTGGATAGGTTGTGTTAGAGGTGTGATTTTTCTTATCACTTCAATTTGTGATGCATCTACAGGAATCCCAAAGCCAAGTATGTATCTAGACAAATAAACAGTTGAGGATGAGGATTCAATGAATTTAGAAATATATACAATCAAACACATGCTCCCCTAGAGTGAGAATCAGGAGGAACTTACGGACGGCACAGATCCATATTTTCTCATAGGTCATTGTAAATAAAAAGGAACAACTAGACAATAGGTATTCTATTGTTTTCACATGAACATAAGAAGAAGTTGCATTTAGCTTGCATTGTAGGGGGATTCAATTACATGAAACCACCCAACGACCCGTCGATGATTCGAAACCAAACAAGACCAAACTTAAAATGTGAAATGGTTTAGTTTTGGTCCAACTGAGTCCTACCAATATGTTTAAACTAGTAAATACACATGCATAGCACGTGAAAAATGATAATGACGATTTTTAGTTGGTGATTTTTTAAAAGTAAAATATGTGCTTCTATTTTATACTATTTGTATAGACCAACACACTATCTTAAACGTATACAAAATATCTAAGATGTGTTCATAACTATGTAGAAGTAAATTTAATCTTTTTTCTTTCAAAATATACAGTATTAAACCCAATTTAATAAGATAAGGTGGACATTAAGTAGTAAGGTAGATTTCATGAATGAATAAATTGATAGAGAAGAGTTTGCCTTAAAATAATAGTATTTTAACAATATAATATAGGGTAGATACAATGAAATTTATTTGTAATGAAGGAGTTGACCATTAAGTGGTTGAGTCTATAAATAAATTTTACATCTTCATAGAAGCCATCAACTCAGTTTACATAAAATCAATTTTTGATTTTTAGATATAGGTTTCTCTGTGTTTTTATACGTTTCCTTGAGATAACCACAAAGTAGACAAAGGAAAACTCAAAATATAGGAATGGTTGTTTTCTATTAAAAAAAAACACATATGTAACATGACATAGTCAAATATAGGATATTAAATTTACATCAAAAATAACTTATAAAAAAATAAAATGATATGAAGCACCATCATATATCTCTACTTTATATAAATAATATAATGAATGTAATTGTGTTTTTTTAATGAGTGCTAATTTGAGGTGTATTATTCTAGCTTCAAGTATTATTTCTCAAGAAATACTTATTATCGGCCTAGAAAACTTTTGTTCAATATGTTTCCCCTTCTTAAAGTATAAGAAGAATTTAAGATTTACATACAGTAAATATCCATTTTCAGGATATCACGTGTTATTATTATTGACAATATATTTATTCAAAAATAAATTACATGATCTTAACATAGATATTAAATAGGAGTACACAATCACTTATGACATAGTTTGATGTGTGATCTTTATGTGTAATCGAACCTTCCTAATGTAAACACTACGGAAATAATTAAGGTGTTTCATTGGTTACCAAATGTAATACTCTTTAAGTTGTCGCGCAAGAAAGAATTTAAAAAAACATATTGCTAATTTGAAGTGTATTGTTTCTAGCATCAAGTAATATGTCTAGAAAAATATGTATTATCTTTTCCAGGTGAAGTTTGTTCAATATATATTTTTTTCAAGATTTACATATTATGAACATAGATTTATAGGAGAACTCGTGTGTTGTCATTGTTGGCAGTATAATTCTTCAAAAAAAAACGTCAACTGAGATATAAAATAATATTAAATAGTCAATTATGATACAATTTGATGTGTAATCTTTACTTGTAGTCGAACCCTTGCTAATGCAAATACTACAGAAAAATTAAAGTATTTAATTGCCATTGGATAGCCAAAAGTTATGTATAAATTTGTTGTGCAAGAAAGAACTAAAAAACATAAAGATATAAACTAAAGAAAACACGTTTCATTGAAATGGATTGTAAATATTTATTGATATATCATTATATACAATTACATTTTATTTCAATATTGATATATTTGGGTACAGCGTCTAGAAGACACATAAATTTTGAAAAAAGGTATGTGTACTTGAGTTTTATGGTACGAATTATACATAAAGAGAATAACGATATAACGCATCTAAAAGATAAGTCTTATAAAATAAAAATATGTTGATGTTTAAGGGATGGTGTGATCATTCTGCATCAAATGCATTCTATTCACATTTGACCATGGTGTATGTTTTATAGAAATTCTTTGAAAGGTGTGTCTAAACAATAGCATCACCGTCTTCTTACACAAAAAGCACATAGTCCCAGTCTCAGCAATCGTATTGGTATTGCTATTGGTATTGGTCACCAAGAAGTACATTGATGTCCACGTTTATTAGAGAGTGATGGTAAATGAGCACCATACAAACTATAGAACGTCCAACAGTCACACCCATTATATGATGATGGTATAAGAAGAGAAGACATTTAATGATAAGATACGTGTAAAAGCAAAATAACATAAATTAGTTTGGATCTGGATACCAGACTTTGTTGAATAGAGCAAATTGGCCAACTAACGTATATAACATCAAACTTTGACACAAGTATTATTTGTATCATATCAAACGAACTTCTTGGCTGATATACTTTAGTGCCGAAGTAGTTCATCTTAGTAATAAAGTAGCTTTTCGAACTAATATTTCATAGAAATGGGTCTTTCCCTGAATGTTGGTTTTGACATCTATTGATTAATCAGTTGTCGGACACGTACACTAATGAGAACAATTTCACGCAATTTATAAATATGCCGTTGCGGATTATGCATGCATATCCAATATCCCATGCATTAGTGTGGCACGGTCTGTGACAAAGTAGTTTTTGACTTAATTTCGAGGACGGGATTTCTTTTAAGGTGTGTAGGTTGTGATGAAGTCAACTTTTGAAACCTTTTGAATGATAAATGACATAAGTAAAATAATTTCTCGATCTATATTAAGAGTACCAAGTGGTATGACGAATGTTGAAATTACAATGTTGTTGATATCATGTCTGAGATCCCTATATTTAATATCTTTTCACTACAAAAAATTTGGCCTTTATTGAAGAACATTTGTGAGGACTCGAAAATCGTGAATAATGATGTCTATTTGTGAGGGATCATCCTTCAAACATGGGACCAAATCCCTCAACCGTGTTTTTTACATCCTTAGACCTTTTATGTGAACACTAATCCCTCACAAATACATTACTCACTAATCACCCCGTGAAAAATACCATGCCAAATATTTCCCTCCATCTCATAACCCTTCCCTCCATTCTAAAACACAACATTTGCAAATCAAAAATTAAAAAAAAAAAAAAAGATAAACCCTCCCCTCTCACGTCGTGCTCCCGTGCTCCCTCCCCTCTCACACCGTGCTCCCTCCCGCGCCGCTCCTCTGCCTAGACGATCGCGGGGTGCTTCCCTTCCTTCCTCGCCCTAGCCGCCGACGCCCCCAACACCTCTACGGTAGCCGCCGACAGGTGCCCTCGCCAACATCCTCTCACCCTTCCGACTATTCATATCCGTGGGTTGGCGGGCAGCCGTTCTCCTCATCAAAGGTCCGCCTGTTTTCTCCCAGTAAAGCCCCAAATCCCCTCGAAAAAAAAGTGTTTCAGTCAGTCCCCTTGTTGTACTCTCGGCGGGCAGACGACCAAACCCCCGAACCAAGAACCACAACCTCCACAATGGGCCAAGACCAAGAAGTCTCTGCAGTCCTCCGGCACCCTCTCCGCCGCCACGCTCACCGTCCTGCTGGCCTCCCTCCTTGTCGTCTCCGCCGTCGTGTTCTTCTCCGACCGTGCAGGCCACGCACCGCCGTTCTACAGCTGGCCCTCCTCTACCTCGTCCTCCCTCGCCTCTGTTGCACTTGGCGGGGCAGAATTTCCCTCCTCGGATCATGCGGTGTTGCGTCCGCCTGCTACTGTCGCGCGGGAAGGAAGCCGCGGCGGCGACGCCGCCAGCGCCAGCCCAGGCGATGCTCCTGCCGGTCATGATGGCTATCTGACTCTGCCGCATGTCACTGCACCGGCGGCTGCTCCTACCCCGGCACCTAATGCGTCGGTCCCGGTAAGAATCCTCACCGCATCTCTATACCTCAATAGTCTGTTTGTCAAACCCCTTGAATTTTCTTAAAATTGCCCATTATAACCATTGTCAATTCATTAAAGGGTCTAAAATCACGGTGCATGAGACCGACAAACAAGCGTGTTATCATCGCATATCTTGGTTTTCTTCAATCACCAGCTAATTAGTAATTACCCAACCGTTCAGTAGTCAAATTGCCTTCGGGGGTATAGACGGTCCACCTTTCTCAATTGATCTTATTAAACCAGATTGTGTTGTTCATTCGGTTGGGAATTTGATGTGAAATATACATGTGTACCTGTGGCATTTTCTGAAGTAAAAAAAAAAACAATACCTAGCCCTTACCCCAAAGGAACAATGATTTTCAATGCTACCGTTCGATTTTGCCGGGATTTGTTAGGGAAATTCTACTCGGCGAATAAATTATGTGCTTAATCAACCATGGCCTTCTCATGCTTATGTTTCTGTGCTTTCATCCTACTAGCATACACCGGCAACTTATCCCTCAACCAGCATTTCCCGTCTCTCGTTCCTGTGCCTATCCCCGCTCTCCTTCACTGCGAAAATCCCTGTTGTACTTAAGCCTTAAATATAATCGCCCGCCCCGATCTGTTCAAAACCCTCCACTACATCCCTCTCTCAAAGCGTTGAAGTTTCACTTCCTCACTTCCCTCAAACGCTAAGTATCGCACGCCTCTATCAAGCGATGAAAGACACGGACGACGATGAAGCTCCGTCGGACCAGGTAAAACTGGTTTCGTACGCCACAGACGATGGTAAATCTCAATGCCAGACTGGTAATACCTCCAATGAAGTAAGCTTCTCAGATTTGATTATTTGTTCATCATAATGGTAGTTTTATCTGGAATTTACCCTAAACCCTGACATTCACCCTCCCTTCGCTGGAAAACAGCACCAGATGGTGATCATAGACGGTAGATCTCCGACCCGCTATACAGCCAACGTTGATGGTATGGAAGCAACTTCAGAGTGCGTTACGGTTACTGAAGATCAGACTAATCACGGTGTTCCAAATACTGATGTAACCTCCTCTCACCCTATACACTCTTTAACTTAACAGTATTGCTACTTCTTTTCTCGAAACCCTAGTATTCACCTTCCTCAAAAGCAAAAATTGAGAAAAGATGACGTGGCACCATTGGAGCAGATGATTCTTTCTCAAGGCAAATTGGGCGGAAATGGTTTGGACTTCACTACTGATAGAATCTCGGCTTCTCAATGGAAGATCAACTTCCCTGAGTTGGATACTGATGTAAGTTTTTTCTGCCGTAGTTTAGTTGTCTAATATCTTAACCAATTCTTATGCCCCCTTCTAGCTGGGAACTCTCATGCATCTGTCAATGTAAAGTTTTTTTATCTTTTACATGTTTACCTATGAATTACATAGTAGCATGTTTGTTCATCACACAGATACCTGCTCCTCCGAGTTGACTATTCTTTAGCTTGCTACTTATTTTTTCACTTATGAAATGCTATGTATTGTTATGATAATGTGTATCTCTGATTAGATCACCTCACTTTTAAAAAAATGAATTATTAATTCATAACTTTCCTATCCTTCATTGTTTTTATTATAATGTTTGTGTTGTTTCTTGTAAGAGGTTGAGGAATCTTTAAGGAACTGTCTGTAGAAAGGGCTTTAAGATTTATACTGGCACATTATAATGTTGATGCCACTGTCAATGTATGTTTTTTTGCTCACTATTATTTTAGCTGTTGTTAACCTGATATGCAATTTTGGCTGATGTAAACTTTTGTATCGCAATTGCACAATAGTTGCTGATCTAAAACATTTTTTGATTAGGATTCTATGATGGCCTATCTACAGAAAGTATCAAAAGATACACCACTCCCACATGTTGAACAAGACCTCCAATCGACTAATGTATGTTTTTGTCCTGTTACCTCGCAACTTCATTATTTTCATATTTTAAATGTTGTTTTTGAGCTTGATACATATTGATTTTTAATTTTATCCCTTAACGATACAGTTGAAAGTAGTCAGAATATTTAAAATTATCTTTTTATTTTATTTTCCGTACTTCAGAATTCCTTAAGTGACGGGAATTTACCTCCTATTTTTGATATTGAACAAAATCAGGTAAGTCCCTTGCTATTTTTTATTTAAATTTCTAGTATTACACCTAATATTGTAATGCCTCTATATAAAACAAAACTAATATCTTTAGTTTTAGATAAAAAGGCAAACATTGTAATTTATCTATATAAATGAAGCTAGTATCTTAGTGTCTTATCAGTGATCCGATTAGGTATACATGTCTGTGAGTGGTGCGTGTCCGCTGGTTCTCCCCTCTCAGCGCTGGTCATTTTCTCTTCACTCTCGGCACCGGTCGTTTCCTCTCCGCCCTCCGTTGCTCCACGTGCAAGCGCTTGTCCAGCAATCTGACGCCCTCGCAAGCCCGACGCCCTCAGCCGACACTCTGACACAAGCCCTCGGCCGGAGACACTTTTAGTTTAGTGACTCCGTGCTGGCTCCGCGCGGCGTGACAGTTCGACGCGGGCAGAGATGGGCTTCACCAGAAGGTGTACCGTGGCTTCCACAGCTCCACCGTGGCAAGCTACTTCGGCACCTATACCTGATGCTCCAGGGCCTCTACTACTCCATGTGTCAGCTCTTGCAGGTCCACAATCAGGTAGTGGTAAACGGCTTTGCCCAGAACAACCCTCTCATGCACAAGTTGGTGTTTAGATGCGTCGACCTTGGGGATCTCTCCCACGCGCGCCTGGCCTTCGAAAATGCCAAAGAACCGAGTCTGGCCATCTGGAACCAGATGCTCAGGGGCATGTCGAAGAGTTCGCTCCCCTCGGAGGTTGTTCTTCTCTACATTCGACTCAGCAGGAGCGGTGGTATCGTGCGCCTTCATCACAGGTTACCCCCAATCAAAAAATATTTCCTTAGTAGTATACCAATCCATTGCTACCCAATTGTGTTGTATACTTGGAGCCACAACATCCCTGTAACATGTTACCGACCACCTCTACACACCTCCTACATCCACACCAACGGTGATAGCATTCAACTTGCAAAAACTACTGCATCATCTCTTCCTAAGCAAGGCCATTATCTCAATCCACGATCCATCATCACCTTCTGCCACTACTACATTTTTTTGTTATAACCATGTTCTTTGTCCTGTTCTTAGCAACTGGGAGAACAACAAACTCTAAGTCATTTCTTTCTGATCTAGTTTAGAGATGGCTACTCATTTTTGTTGAGGATGAACTTGATTTGGTTGTAGGGTTCTAAACTTCCCCATGGTGGGGAGAGTATTATGCAATTGGTTGAAGCACTCTTACATTGACAATTCTTAATCTAATGAGAAAGATATCCATGGTGAGGAGAGTATTATGCAATGCAGGTCATAGGAATATGGAGTCCCTTTCATGGCACAACATGTCTTTTTTATAAACATAAATACTATTGTGTTGTTGGTGATGGTGTGATGACACCGTATTTCTTGGAAAACTTTCTTGAGAAGACTTATTCCATTGTGCTATATTTTCTACCACTTGATACAACTGAGTTTTTGAACTCTAAATTTGGGTGTCAACCTTTTTCTTCTTCTTGACTAATTTTTCAAAATACTTGTCAATTTTATTTATGAACTTCCCAAACATATTTCTTAAGTCATCCTCTTGTTAAGGGCCCTATTTTTGGTGCACTTGATGTTGTTTCATATGACAAGGGTCTTGTTGAAAGTTATTTGTATTTCAAGAGAATTATACATTCTTCCTACATGATTATTTATAGGGTTGTTTTTTGTGCATACACTCCTCTTCCTCTCCATCATGTGAGAGGGTCCTTAGGCCTTTAGTTCCATCACCTCATGTGATTCTCTAACACACCTAGCTAAGGTGGATTACTTATACTCCTTTCCCAATGTTTATCTAGATAATTTGTTTTTTGATGATACAAGTTATATCTCATTTTGATACTAAACCGAAACTGAGCAGTAGAATATGAATACAATCTCCCCGAGACTATAGAAATTAAAGGAAGTGCTTATATGTACAACCTAGAAACATGGTACATTTTCTCATGCCAGATTTATGTGTTATCATGCAAATGATGCTAAGACATATGCTTCACAGGATAATGATGAATATCCTTTGATGCTCTTAGCTAATATGTGAACAAATATTGTTGAGCGCGTCGCCCCAGGTCGAACCCGGGGCAGGATCTTAGATGACATGTCTAGCCAACGCTTGGTTGAGGACAAAACTACTACTATGACCTCAGCTAATAATTAGTTATCCAAATTTATAATGTAACCAACATCTTTTTTTATTTTCATTTTTGCTGCAATGAGCTTATAAAACACATTTATAGTATGCCACTCTCTTGATAAGCATTAATAGATTGTCCAAGCTTATCCTTCTGATGCAAAGCTTGTGTATTATTGTGACGTATCAATTGTTTCTATCATCAATACCCCCAGTATGGATATTGCCATACTGGTCACTGGGCTTTATTACTTCATCATAAGAAACAATGCTTTCCATGCTTTATCTTGATTAATATTCTCTATATAATATCTTGTAGATTGTAATGGTGACTTGCGCTCTCCGAAGAGACCATGTAGCGAGATAAGGAACGTCCTGGTAGAACGCAATTGCTTTGATTCACCCAGCAAAGAGCAATTGATAAGTTTCAATAGTCCCAAGGCTAGATTGGCACATCTGCAACCAGCTTTTGCCACGTAACATAAATTCGTTTTCCCTGATTGTGTAGTATAACATAGTTTCACCTTAAATTTTAACTTATTTTCTCCGGCAGTCCTACTAGGATAAATCCCACCAAGGGAGGAGAAACATGTGCCGAGACAGGGATGAATATCTTCTTTGGCAAGGTAACCTATATTATTTCTAGTTTCATGTATTTTCTTTTATGATTTATGTTTTATGCGCTTTCTTTTTCTTTGGTCCTGAAGGGACAGATAATTGTCAGTCTCTGGCATCTATATGCTCCTTGCTTTGTTCATTTTTTCCCTACTGATATATGTTTCAGATTTTGAAGCTAGCTGCTATACGTATCAAAAGTTTGAGTGATAAGTTGCAGCTATCACAACAAATGTTGGAGCGTGTTTACTGTCTCTTTCAGCAGATACCAAACCAGCGGACCTCCTTATTCTTCAATCGACATATTGATCAGATTATATTATGCTATTTTTATGTCATTGCAAAGGTTTTTCATTGAAATTTAAAATCTCCTTTCTGTTTGTAGTTCCTTTTTGAATTTGTGTTTCTGTTAGCAGGTTTCTCAATTAAGCTTGACCTTCAAAGAGATCATCAGTAGGTACAGGAAACAACCACATTGTAAGACTCAAGTTTTCCGTAGCATATTTGTGGACTGGTCAGTGATAGGCCATTTTGGGGTATGAACCAGTTTGTGTTGTTTCTCTTCTTTACAACTTATGAAATACGTTATACTGACCACTGTGATACTGTCTATATTGATTTCCATGCTAAGTAGAAAAAATGCCAAGCCCATCTGGATATCATCACATTTTACAATGTTGTGTTTATCCCATCAGTGAAGCCTCTTTTGATGGAACTATCTATAGGATCGACTTCAAAAAATAACTGCAGTTCAGAAGATGGAAACAAAGTTGATGGTAAGTTGCTCTCTCACATAAGTTAATAACAATTATCCTACACGTGATCATCTCAACATGTCATGTTTTTGTGAAGCAGCTCAAATTTTGGGTTCACCACGGTCATCTCCATTTCTAAGACTCCCTGACATGTCTCCTAAGAAAGTGTCTGCTTCACACAATGTATATGTGTCTCCACTGCGGACTTCTAAGGTGAGGTCACATGCTTCCAGGCTTTATGCTTACCTATAGATTTTGCTGGCACCTCTTGTAGTTTTAACCTGGTGGTGTGTGGAGGCATAAAAAGCTATATATCTGGGCATGTAACAACACCCCCCATGTCCAGCTGCCCATCAAATCTCTCTAATAATGGTTTCAACTGTAACTCTTCATGTTAATTCATGCATTCTTTTCTCTAATCATGACTGATTTAATTGCAGACTGTGGCCATCTTGTTAATCTCTATGATTAATTTCACACCTGATGTATCACTTCTTTTAGTTGAAGATGGTATGCTAAATCAAACTCATTGTACTATTATATCATACTAAAACCTTTAGGGCATATTTATAACTAAGTGATGTTATGATTTGTGCCTAAGCTTCTTTTGTAATTAGAAATTTATTAGTACAATAAACTAGTCTTGGTTGCAACTTGCAACACAAAAGCTTGGATACAAATTATAGATGCTTAATTGGTAGTTGGCTGACAAAAATATCACTCAGATACAAAATTCATGGGTCCTTGATTACATGATTGAGAAATTAGAGCGTCCTTTGTGATGTAAACCGTTAGTGTAAGCCTTAAGTCTGACATAATCCAAAATGCAAAAATGAAAAACCAGGTAGTCGGTCCAGCAATTAAGAGAGCTTTGGTACAAAAAAACTTTTTCTGAATTCTGTGGATTTAGACAGTTTAACGAGCTAAAATAGATTTAGACAGTTTAACGAGCTAAAATAGAGTGAATGCAAAAATGATTAAATCTCCTAGAAACTATTTTTTTATTCTTCTAAAGTTCATGTATAACATCACTGTAATTTCCTTAATCGAAAGCGAATGAAAATCAGGTGTCTTGATCTCCTTTCTGGGTAATTTCTTCGATTTATTTGAGATCCTCGTTATAAGAATTTTTTATATATTTGTTGACGTTGCGTGCTGATCTTTGCATTGCAGAAAGTTTAATTGAGTTGTAGATATTAATGCTCATTCTTGTTTCTGGGTTGAGTTTTTTTATTAAGTTTTGGTTGGGACTGGAATGGTGGTCAAAAATGGGCCTGTAGAGAGGGGTTTGTGACAGGACTCACTCGTGACAGGACTCACGAAATGATGGATTTCGACGGACAATGCACCTTGGAGTAGACCAAAACCAAAATATAAGGGTAAGTTGTTTGTTGTACTATGATGTATGTATTACCTTTAAATTCTATTAATATAATGATTTGTCATTTTTAGGAGAAGAATATTCAAGTACCTAACCGTATGAGGCCTAGCATTGATGAAGAGCACCACACCATTTGAAGGAATATGGAGACATTATAGATCTTATGAGTTTCTAGCATGATATGTTGATTGTCATCAATCTCAAATTTTAGAACAATATGTACTCTTTATTTATATCAACGTTGAGCATGCAATATATGGATGATATTTTGCTTCAATAACAAAAATTGATTTGAGGAGATTTAACATTTTTGTGTTATTTTGGTGTTGAATCTTCTTATGATGTAATGTGAATTAGTATAAAAATATTGCTTGAGGTTATGTATACAAAGTTTTCATTTAAAATCTGATATTCACTATAGTAACAATTAATTAACATTTAATAAATCATTCAATAATCAATAACCAAATCATTTACAGTAGTCCCTCATTAATATATTGATGAAGGTCCAGATTGACCATCAAAATTGCATTGATGATGACCACATAGCCCCTCAAAAATAATATTAATGAACGCATTATCCCTTCAAAAATATATTCTCCAGGACCATCAAGTCCCTCAAAAATGTATTTATGAGAACTAAACATGCCCTCAAAAATGTATTTATGAAGGCTAAATAGTCCCTCAAAAATGTATTTATGAAGGCTAAATAGTCCCTCAATATAACATTCTTGAGGGTCAGTTGGTCCGTGACAATTGTATTCGTGAGGGCCACTGGTATTTTTCACGTGAGTTCTCTTCACGGACCATTTGTGAGGGCCAGACCCACAACCGTCCCTATTTGTGAGGGCCTATAGAGAGGGGTTTGTGACAGGACTCACTCGTGAATAATGGCCCAATTTTTTGTAGTGTTTAGGAATTTAATTGGATGGTTGAACAATGTCATCTTGGCAACAAAGTTCTACTAAATGTACATCATATGAAGTGTAACATGTGGTCCTTTCTGGTGAAGTTTAGATAAATCAATAGATTGTTGTTCAAGGATGAAGATTAAATAATTTTACCACTTTGGTATATATATTTGCAAGACTTGTATCAATGGTAATATCAAAGCCACATATAGACATTTTTAAGGCAGATCGTGGATCCTTAGATGTGGGATTATGGGTCTCAGTTTGCCTTTGACCTTGCAGTTTAAGGTAGTGGAACAAGTAGCCAACCCACACCCCCACGTCGTCAATCAAGGGGTGAATGGAGAGCAGGACCGAGCAGTTACTTCTGAGTAGCCATAGGCTTCTTGGTGACCCTTTTTAGTGGTCTTGGTGGAAGAAACGAGGAGAGTAGACATAGCCTCTGCCTGCCTATCCATCCTCACTTGCAGCAGTAGACGAAGGGAGGCACTGGGTTGGCGGTGCACAACAAGGATGCAAGCATTGAGGGCGACAGCCCTCACGCATGCTCGGAATAGAGAGGGCACATAGATAGGTTGAGGGTGAGAAAGGTGTCGAGATGGAGGAGAGATCGTCGGCCTATCGTGCACCGGCGACTGGAGCTATGCAGCTGAGCCCTGACCAGGCCATGGCGGTGGTGTGACCCAGAGGATGACGACCTTAGGCAGACCCAGAGAAGGAGGAGTCACAGAGAGGATCGGGCATTGGCCACCCTGGCACCCACACCGGAGGTGAGATGGAGGTTCCTTCATCAGGTGTCGATGAGTAGCAGAAGGCAAATAGATGGGGGACCGATTGCTCATCGTGAGGAGAAGAGGTCGATCAGTTCCTTGTTGTGCGACGGCGCACAGACCGGCACGAGAAGCCAAGCGGCACCGAGCTAGAGAAGCTAGGAGAGCCACAGAGGTGCTAGTTTGGGAGCAAGCAGATGACGGCGGTGTGCGCTACGGACAGGGGAGGCGGGCGCCGTGTTCGCGAGCGAACACGACCGTGGCAGCCTGCCCACGCCCGTGGCATGATGCGAGAGGAGAGGAAGAAGGGCGGACCGGGCTGGCGGGCCAACGGGTCCACGGATCCGCACGGGATCCGGATCGGAGTCAGTAGAGAAGCAACCCGCCCGGGACACGTGGCGCGTTCTGGTTGACCGAAGAGGTAAGTTTTTCCAATAATTTACAGATCTTAGAAAATGCATAATAAATAGCTCATTTATCTGAAAAATACAAACAAGGTACCAAAACGTTCAGAAAAATAAGTAGAACAACATGGCACCTTTATATCAGTCTTTTGATGCATTAATAATAGTGATATCATGTAAGATGTGTATAACTTGTTTAATAGATAATAAATATCAAACGATGTTCTAAAATTATGATAACATGTCAGTAAGTCTATAATCATGTTTATAGTACATATGATGTTAGATATGGTCATATTGATGCATGAAATCATATAATTTTATTAATATGGATAATTAGGGCTAATAATCCTAAGTTAAATGCAATAAATACGTACATGCTCAATAAATGATGAAATTTACAGAATAAGTTTATATCAATAACTGGAAGATAATCTATAAATCTGAGATCAGTTATATACACAAAATTCATGTTATATGAATAGCACCCTTAATACATGTGATGTAACCCTAATAAGGTTAATGAAAGTGACATAATGTTAATATGTTCAGATGATGAACTTTGATAATGAGACGTAATCTGGAAAATGACATCAGTGAGATAATCATAAGATAAGAATACAAGTAATGATACACAGATTCTAATGAACTAAGAGAAACTCTAATGAACACGAATAGGGTTAAGATGAGATGTAAGATGATGAGAACTTGATGATAATACATGGTCTTGTCTTAATCAGGTTTGACCAAGGATATAGCTGACATGAGGAATATGTGATTAGTATATCTATGATCAAGATACGCCATTACCTCTTACTTGGCTTATTATACAATATGCTTGCGTTATATGGTAGTACAAACTTGGCATATGATATTGATTGAAATGATTGTTCTTGTATGATATGTTGTATGATTTTTCCTACTTATTGCTATGAACACATGAAACATAAGATATCTAGTCCATTATATGATAGCACTAAATCTCTTTGGTAGAATAGTGCATTGATGAAAGTACTAATTCTCTTTGGCAGAATAGTACATGTGAGCACTAAATCTCTTTGGCAGAATAGAGCATTTATGAAGTACTAAATCTCTTTGGCAGAATAGTACATGTGAGCACTAAATCTCTTTGGAAGAATAGTGCATGTGGTTGATCAAGTTTACATATAATGGAAATGTGCCTAAAATATGTGTTCTCTTCTGGTAACAAATATCTTTGTGCAACTATATGCCTTTTATTATATTTTGTTTAATGTTGCCAAGTATTAGTTTTATCGTATTGCCAAGATATGATGAGAGGTATATAAAAGACACGTAGGCATACTCAGTACAATATTCTTGAATATTGTGTTGACGTGTACCGCATGTAATCTTTTGTTTAGGTTGTGGACATATGATCTTGAAAATCCAGGATAGTTGAGAGATGTGTGGCGAGATGATACATAGGTGGACCTATTGTCTTAAGATCTTGTAGTTTTGAGGTAGTACATGTATATGTTATAGTTTGTTGTTCAATATGTAATATCAAATGTTGTAACAATTCATGTTGTAATTATATGTTGAATGGTGAACATGTGGGTATGGTTTTATTATTGTTCATGTACATGTGCTACTGTGTTTCTTTTTGACTCCCTTGATTTTCTTCTTCTTAGCCTAGTGTGGGATGTTTAAATTAGGATTCTTGTTGAGGTGAGGGTTTCAATTTGGACGTTATACATCAGATTAAGTTTTAGAAAATCGAGGGACGTCACAGGTGGTATCAGAGCATGAACAATAGCAAAGCCTGACACTTGCTCATTATGCAACTCAAAACTGAAGAACTTTGAACTTAATAATCTTTAGGATTAGATTAGTCATCTTTTAGAGACTAGATTTGACCTAGCCTCTAGGTTAACACCTAGATGTTTGAGAACTAGGTCTAGACTAGTACTTTTTGAGTAGCAAGTCCTTAGATGTCGTCCTTTCCTTGTAGCGAGGCGGTATGGGACGTTGCACTATTTGGAAATGACGTGCATCAAGGAAAGAGAAACCTAGACATATTGTGCACGTTGTCTAGCATAACTACACTAGTCTACCCCTTGTTCTCACCCTTTTCGCTAGTTTTCATGACAATTTACTCTCTACTATGTGTGCGACACTCATTTTCTGGATTTGGTTTTTGATTCCAAATGGATCGAACCTCGATAGTTTTCTCTGATGCTTGTTTTATCAGAGAAAATCTATATAATATTTTATTATGTATGTGTATTACAAAAATGCGTCCCCACACATGTACAAGTAGGAGGTGGTCATGCAACCTAAGTGAAAGTGAATGACATCGGTCTAGAAGAGAGTGTAGTTCTAGATTAGATGTCTAGAGCCTTGTTTGATATATTATGATAGATGGAATAGATGATATAAATTTTGATGATATGATGTAAGTCTTGTATAAATGACATTAGATGGTTTATGATGATATATGTTTGTTCTTGAGGACTTATGTTCAGTTTTGAGGATTTGAGATATGTTTTGATGATCCAAGAAACTAGGCTTTTATGAGATGAGATATGTTAAGTCAAGACTAAGTTGTGAGTCAGAATGAACCTCAGTCTCTTTTACGAAGGAGGACCTCTAGTGTTAGGACCAGTTTTGGGATTAGCTCAAGAGAGAGCGAGACCCACAGGAAGAAGGTCAGAGAACCTAGACTCCACGATATGAGAAATATGAGATATGTGATATGATATGTCCTAAACTAGACTACTCCTGAGTGATTGAGTTGAGTTGTTTTATGTATGGTTTATATAGTTTTGTTGAACCTCAGAAGTCCTTGGGAGGACCAAACCCTAAAGATAGAGAGAGAGGCTCGATATATGTGTGCAAGTGGAAATGAATATGAGAACCTACCATCTGGGTGAGGGAGGGAGAGCCCAAGACCCTGGAGGAGGTAGCTATGTTAGTTTCTATGAAGCCGCATGCTCGGGTTGGTGGTTTCCCACATAGGAATCTAGTGGTGTATATAAGATGGTTTTGGGTAAGCATATCTCTTGGGTAAAGACCTATGAAGAGTATGTCATAGCATGTTTTGGTTTGTGCTTATGTGGCTAGAGCTAGTAAAGAAATCGACTAGTACCAATGAGGTAATCCGAGAACCCTAGACTAAGAGAGGAAAGATAAAGTATATGCGTATGAGATACTCATAGAGTTGAGTGAGATCAGAGAGACTGAGCATGTTACTACCCTCGTGATAAGGGTTAGAACCTCAATTGGGATAGATAAAGTTTTGATCTATGATTTACGTACAAGCCACTCACATAAGTTTGTTAGCACAACCAAAATATAATATATGTAAGATTGTGATCTAATCCTGAGATGCTTATATAGACATGTTATGATGAAAACCTAGAGATGGTCTGATAGATCTCTATGTATAAATGGTTAACCATATACATAAATAATGATGATGATGTGATATGGCTAGATAATCTTGTGATGAAATCAATAGTAAATATTACAATTTACTATCAGCAATGAAATAAGATCATATGAATGAATCAAGTTAAATGAGGTGTTAATCTTAGTGCTTAATAAAGATGAAAAATATAGTTTGACAGTGGATACAACATAATGTTTATGACACCTTGATGTGTGAGTTAATGTGGCTAACTCCTTTAAAAAATGTTAATATGATGTGAGAACCCTAATGCATGGCTAAATATAAGGAGGAAAATCTAACATATGAGATATGTAGTGACATAACTAGAGTTTCTAAACCCTACTTTGAGCCTTCTATGAAGTTATGTTTTACCCTAGATCCTTTAAAACACCCTAGTAGTGCTTTGGATACATGGTTTAGGTAACCTTTGTGGGTATGTTACACATAGGACAGTGCCTACATGTGGATGACGATAAGATAAAGTTTCCCCTGGAAGTACGAGTATGTCTTACTTTCGAGGACGAAAGTTCTTTTAAGATGTATATGATGTGACAAAGTGGTTTCTTGCTTAATTCCGAGGATGGAATTTCTTTTAATGTGTGTAGGTTGTGATGAAGTCAACTTTTGAAACCTTTTGAATGATAAATGACATAAGTAAAATAATTTCTCGATCTATATTAAGAGTACCAAGTGGTATGACGAAAGTTGAAATTACAATGATGTTGATATCATGACTGAGATACCTATATTTAATATCTTTTAGGAATTTAATTGGATGGTTGAACAATGTCATCTTGGCAACAAAGTTCTACTAAATGTACATCATATGAAGTGTAACATGTGGTCCTTTCTAGTGAAGTTTAGATAAATCAATAGATTGTTGTTCAAGGATGAAGATTAAGTAATTTTACCACTTTGGTATATATATTTGCAAGACATGTATCAATGGTAATATCGTGCATATGTCATGGCTTTTGGGATGTCACATGGCTTCTCCCATGCTAACTGAGATATGTGGTTATGTGGCATTCACATCAAAACGGGGAAGCCACATATAGACATTTTTAAGGCAGATCGTGGATCCCTAGATGTGGGATTATGGGTCTCGGTTTGCCTTCGACCTTGCAGTTTAAGGTAGTGGAACAAGTAGCCAACCCACACCCCCACGTCGTCAATCAAGCGATGAATGGAGAGCAGGATCGAGCAGTTAATTCTGAGTAGCCATAGGCTTCCTGGTGACCCTTTTTAGTGGTCTTGGTGGAAGAAACGAGGAGAGTAGACATAGCCTCTGCCTGCCTTTCCACCCTCACTTACAGCAGTAGACGAAGGGAGGCACTGGGCTGGTGGTGCACAACAAGGATGCAAGCATCGAGAGCGACAGCCCTCACGCACGCTCAGAACAGAGAGGGCACAGAGACATGTTGAGGGTGAGAAAGGTGTCAAGATGGAGGAGAGACCGCCGGCCTATCGTGCACCAGTGACTAGAGCTATGCAGTCGAGCCCTGAGCAGGCCATGGCGGCGGCGTGACCCAGAGGATGACGACCTCAGGCAGACCCAGAGAAGGAGGAGTCACAGAGAGGATTGGGCACTGGCCACCCTGGCACCCACACCGGAGGCGAGATGGAGGTTCCTTCATCAGGTGTCGATGAGTATCAGAAGGCAAATAGATGGGGGACCGATTGCTCATCGTGAGGAGAAGAGGTCGATCGGTTCCTTACTGTGCGGCGGTGCACAGACCGGCACGAGAAGCCAAGTGGCGCCGAGCTAGAGAAGCTAGGAGAGCCTCGGAGGTGCTAGTTCGGGAGCAAGCAGATGACGGCGGTGTGCGATGCGGATAGAGGAGGCGGGCGTCGTGTTCACGAGCGAACATGATCGTGGCGGCCTGCCCACGCCCGTGGCATGATGCGAGAGGAGAGGAAGAAGGGCAGACCGGGCCGGCGGGTCAACGGGTCCGCGGATCCGCACGGGATCTGGATGGGAGGCCCAGTCAGTAGAGAAGCAACCCGCCTGGGACACGTGGCGTGTTCTGGTTGACCGAAGAGGTAAGTTTTTCCAATAATTTACAGATCTTAGAAAATGCATAATAAATAGCTTGTTTATCTGAAAAATAAAAAAAAAGTACCAAAACGTTCAGAAAAATGAGTAGAACAACATGGCACCTTTATATCAGTCTTTTGATGCATTAATAACAGTGATATCATGTAAGATGTGTAATACTTGTTTAATGGATAATTAATATCAAACAATGTTCTAAAATTATGATAACATGTCAGTAAGTCTATAATCATGTTTATAGTGTGTATGATGTCAGATATGGTCATATTGATGCATGAAATCATATAATTTGATTAATATGGCTAATTAGGGCTAATAACCCTATGTTAAATGCAATAAATACGTACATGCTCAATATATGATGAAATTTATAGAATAAGTTCATATCAATAACTGGAAGATAATATATAAATCTGAGATCAGTTATATACACAAAATTCATGTTATATGAAGAGCACCCTTAATACATGTGATGTAACCCTAATATGGTTAATGAAAGTGACATAATGTTAATATGTTCAGATGATGTACTTTGATAATCAGATGTAATCTGGAAAATGACATCAGTGAGATAATCATAAGATAAGAATACAAGTAATGATACACATATTCTAATGAACTAAGAGAAACTCTAATGAACACGATTAGGGTTAAGATGAGATGTAAGATGATGAGAACATGATGATAATACATGGTCTTGTCTTAATCAGGTTTGACCAAGGACATAGATGACATGAGGAATATGTGATTAGTATATCTGTGATCAAGGTACGCCATTACCTCTTACTTGGTTTATTATACAATATGCTTGTGTTATATGGTAGTACAAACTTGGCATATGATATTGATTGAAATAATTGTTCTTGTATGATATGTTACATTACCCTACTTATTTCTATAAACACATGAAACATAAGATATCTAGTCCATTATATGATAGCACTAAATCTCTTTGGTAGAATAGTGCATTGATGAAAGTACTAAATCTCTTTGGCAGAATAGTACATGTGAGCACTAAATCTCTTTGACAGAATAGTGCATTTATGAAGTACTAAATCTCTTTGGCAGAATAGTACATGTGAGCACTAAATCTCTTTGGCAGAATAGTGCATGTGGTTGATCAAGTTTACATATAATGGAAATGTGCCTAAAATATGTGTTCTCTTCTAGTAACAAATATCTTTGTGCAACTATACGTCTTTTCTTATATTTTGTTTAATGTTGCCAAGTATTAGTTTTATTTTATTGCCAAGATATGATGAGAGGTATATAAAAGACACGTAGGCGTACTCAGTACAATATTTTTGAATATTGTGCTGACGTGTGCCGCATGTAATCTTTTGTTTAGGTTGTGGACATATGATCTTGAAAATTCAGGATAGTTGAGAGATGTCTGGCGAGCTGATGTACAGGTGGACCTGTTGTCTTAAGATCTTGTAGTTTTGAGGTAGTACATGTATATGTTATAGTTTGTTGTTCAATATGTAATATCAAATGTTGTAACAATTCATGTTGTAATTATATGTTGATGGTGAACATGTGGGTATGATTTTATTCTTGTTCATGTACATGTGCTACTGTGTTTCTTTTTGACTTTATTGATTTTCTTCTTCTTAGCCTAGTGTGGGATGTTTAAATCGGGATTCTTGCTGAGGTGAGGGTTTCAATTTGGATGTTACACATCAAATTAAGTTTTAGAAAATCCGGGGACGTCACACTGTCCCTTTAGGGGCAAGCATTATAGTCCATAAGCATCCATGATCCAACTGTAGACAACATTTGCAGCAGCATACCTGAAGGGTTGTACATACAGCAGGCAGAAAACAGTAAAGGCATCTGATTTTGTGGAGTCGGACAACTTATTGATTGATAGCATACTGCTAAGGTGCTATTATGAGCGACTTCATCGTTCGGCAGTTGATTTTCAGTGAAACTACAGGTCGATCAAGATGAAATAATTAGAAGCTTTGAAGAAAACAAACAATTAAACTATTAATTTATAGGGAGGATATTAAGATGGGTAGTGATTGTCAGAACATAGCAAAATAATAAATGAATTGTGGAAGTTGTACGTTCATCAACTATGCAGAAGCCATTGCTTTCACACTCTGCAGGCATCAGGATGACTAATTGTGAGTCGTTCGGCTGGCTACATAGGGAACCTACAGTTAAGAAATCTCTCTTACACTGACGAAGGTATTTTTTGTGAGCGGTGTCGACATAAAGGAGGGGCACGCAGTAGTTTGAATTTGCTATGACATCTATGCGGCACATAGGCAAAGAAATCGCATTAACAAAAAAATGGAATGAGAAAGGGAAAGGGAAACAAAGGTAGAAGAAGAATAAATCATGTGAGATTAACAGTGACATACCATATCAAAACAAAGGTATCGGTAGTTACACAAGTCCATCATCCAGTGCTAGACATGCAAGTGGATGCAAGTGCAGAGGATGACTATTAGAAATCAAAACTTACCAAAAATCTGGGGAACAAACTAGAAAACAGTTTAGTTAGCGAAACGTGTCTTTCCGAGAGTTGTACGAACTGGAGGACTCCCTTATTGACGATAAGTTTTTTTATTTCCGGGACATGTCAAATGGTTGATAGATGCAACATGAAATAGTGCAAAGGAGAAGGAAGAGACAGTCAAGCAACAGCTATAAATAGAAGTATAATGAAGAAACACTAACCGAAATATAATTGGTTCTGAAAGTAGATCTGCAGTGTGCTGAATCAAAACCGACGACGGATGGAGCCTACTTTCAGTTCCCGATTGGTATGGAAAAGACTGGTGTCTGACGATGGTTGGTTGTGCGGAAGAATGGATTAAAGCAGAAAGACTTGTTGCTCCATGGACTGAGGCAGATTTAGTGACAGAGTGGCTGAAGTAACATGGATATTATGTTGATCAGTTAAATGAACCGGGCAAGTATGACTACTTGTTTGGTAACTGACAAACTGATGGTGGATTAGACTACGTGTGGTATGCGTCAAGGTGTGGGAGAGGTGGGAAAGCGGTATAAAAAAATAATTAAGCACACATTTCTACCCTGAAGAGAGGAGCATTGCACGTTGTACAGTAGTCGGCAACAACTTTTACGAATAAAACATATACCTTTTAATACCCAAAAAAAAACGAGCAGAGAGAGAATCAATGAGAGGCTGGGATTTTGAAATGGCGTAATCTGATAGCTTAGATATTTTTAGAAGAAAAAACAATGATATTGGTGTAATTCGTTGGACAAACTCACTCCTTTTATAATAAGTACACATACTAACCAGTTAAGTATTCCAAACCAGATTGTGTTCACAAACACAAAAAATACCTATGAAACCGTACAAATAAATAAAAATACAAGCACATTTACTAGTATTCGCGTATTTGTCACTAACAAACTTAAAATTTC
The DNA here is from genome assembly GCA_963693085.1 of Alisma plantago-aquatica. Taxonomy (NCBI): domain Eukaryota; kingdom Viridiplantae; phylum Streptophyta; class Magnoliopsida; order Alismatales; family Alismataceae; genus Alisma; species Alisma plantago-aquatica. The sequence continues at coordinate 1,132,701,110 of OY856411.1, read as the reverse complement.
TTCGTTGAATCAGTGTAGCAGAACCAACTATAGGACGGCTACAAACTCGGGGAGGATGCAGCGTTGGTTTATAAACAGCCATAGAAAATGCAACCAAAACAACAGCTCATCATCCACAGAATATCAGGAGTAAAAAGGAGTATAAATTCACTTCAAAATGTGTACTAGCATAAGCCACACAAACAAACTAAAAGGACGACGGTACATGAACATCAGAATGTAAAACAGCTAATAAACAATATTACTTGGAAGGATGTAATAGAAGGCAGAAAAATATAATGAGCTTTCAAATGGTACATCCAAAAGGATAGAATTTTCCTAATGTAACAGATCAATGCAAGATAAGTTAAGGATCGTCAGAAGTCATCGTCATCTTCTTCAGCAATATGCTTTGCAAGCTCCTGCTCCTGTTGCTGCCTCTCCCTCCGCTTCTCTGCACTCTCCTTTTCCTTCTGAGAGTTCGGAGGGAACCTCAACGCTCTGACAGCCTCGTTGTGCATGTTCAGGCAGAAGGCAATCCTAGAGTTGAAAGCAAGCTGGGGTTCATTGGTGGAGTAGATGTCCCCGGTCTCTTTGGATACCATCCAACCATTGGCATGATCAAGAGTAGCATCAATGGCCCCATCACGGATAGCTTTGGATACAATGCTTTCAGCATCTGCTACTGGGTTGTCGGAGTCCAGTCTCAGTTTCTTGGCCACATCAGTCAGAGAAATGCGCGAGTATGATATGCTGATGTTCCGAAGGCCAGTCCTGATAACATTATGGCGTAGCCTCACAATCAGGTTACGAGTCCCGTCTGCACTAAAAACACTAGCAAATTTCTCTGCAACTGTCCGAAACAGTTCCAGGTCTCCTATCCTGACAGCCTGGAATGTCACGAAATAAATATCAATGCAAAAAAAGTTTGAGGTTATTGACGTTCTGTTTCAAGTACTTACATTGGTAAGTTCAAAATATGGAACCAAAGCCTTCTTCATGCCTTTTTGCATGAACACAGTTCTCTCTGGGATCTCTCCAAGAAGCAAACGGACTATAATAGCCCATTTGTTACAAATGATTTTGAACCCCCGTGCAGTGGCTGGAGCCTTGCGTGATGCTTGCAGAAGACTTTCTTTGGCATCTGTATACTCCAACTGAATTGTGCGGATTTTCCCTAAGTAGAATAAATACCTACAAAACTGTGAAAAACATAATGCGGGATAACAGTCAGTCCAGGCATGGATAAAACTCTGTATCCATAAAAAAAAGTGAGCAAGAGAATATGCTTAGACTCCAGGTAACTCATAAGCACGAAAAAGTTAAAATACCCCAACCCCCCCCCCCAAGTGCCCAGAACGGAGGCAAGAACCTGTCTATCAAAGTCTTAAATGAAACGATCTCTTTGATGTTTGCTACTGCCCATCGCAGTTGTAATAAAATAAATGGCAACTAAAACGAACACGCAAACTGAACCATAACAACATGAAATCAGTTAGCATATGCACCTGTTGGTTTGAATGGGCCTCAAACTGAGGTGCCTTAGATCTCAGTTTCTCAGCTTGGTCATACAAGTTGTAGTGTAGATAATTGCGAAGCAGAAGATTGAGTAGTGTCTCCTGATTGAGGTTTTAAAGTGAATCCAGTTACTATGGATAAGTGGAAAAGTCATAATGCAAAGACTTCGGCACAAACCTGACCCAGCTCATCCCGGCGCAGTGTAGCCATTCTATGCAGTGAAAGCAGGTTCCTGACGGTAAAATTCCATGAATGTTATTAAGATGGAGCATTAGGAGCAAGCTCAAAATCCAAATAGAATTTTGTACGAAGAGTATTTTTTGAAGTGAAAGTACAACTCACCCTCGGATTTCGTCTAACTTGCCAGTTAGTTCATAGCTCAATGAGTAGTAGAAGTAGAACCTAGATGCTAACACGTCAACTGTTCTTCGGTTGATATTCTTCAAACGGGTTATACCAGCTGTCGAGCAAGCTTTTGCCTGCAAAAAAAAAACAATTCAGAACCTCGGTTGACATGTTTAGTCTATTGCTAAATGTGAGCAATGAAGATTTACCTCGTCATATTTCTTTTGGTCTATCAGGAAAATCAAAGCAAGCAAGTAACAGTAGATTTCTACTTCTGGGATGGGATTCTTTGAAGACCCAGGAACTGCTGAGCTGGCCGTATCAACATCCATTTCTTGGTCAACATCCTATATCAATATTTGAAAGATCAAAGGAAATTGTTATCACAATTCTAGATCATTATCATTAATTGCAAAGGAAAAAGTGCAGGTCTTTTATTAACGTGTTGGTATAGCATGCAATGACCCCATATGATTTGGTTCAGTAAATTACTAAAATACACTTTGTTGGGCACTTCATAGGTGATGAAACACACTTTGTTACGCAGATTCATAAGTGATGAAAACAGGATATTGAATGCCAAGACCCAGATGAGAACGTAAGTTGCAAGGTTAACAACCAAACTTAGGTGAAACTACATCCTTTAATTAATCTGCAAAAACGACAGTTTACATTATCTAATAAGATTATTTAGTGGAGGGAAGTCTCTGCTTTGATTATTATAGTAAAGTTATTTTAAATAGCTTACTTGTCTATAGAATAGTTCAAATTGGAAATTTCAAATAGAAGTACAGAACTTTAATTAGTAAAGTTATTACTAGTAAGTTGTCTTGGGGCTTTTTCTTCCAGGCTATTGGTATGGCAGCTATCTCTTCCTCTTCACAGCTATCTCTTCCTCTTCTCGACTTAATACCAACCTCAAAGTCATGATCTTCTCCCAGCAATCTCTTTATGGGATCATCAATTTACTACCAACGCTTACACCATCATGCTTACCCTATATAGACATTCTTGCTAAGAGAAACCGTTGGCGTTTTTGTCTGTGTAGAAGATGAAACAGTGAAATCACTCAGATCTACCTGCACTAATCCTTGCCAAATTGTCAAGGGACCACTGAGCCTCCTGCTCCCCACCGCCTCCAAGCAGCTTATGCCTGAATCCCAGCCCACCACATTTCTAGCTACTCATGGTCCAATGTCTCAGCCCGCCCACGGTAGGCTGCTGACTGTCGTTGCCAATAGGAAGCCCCACTGGTACCATCAGCTTCATCTGCATTAAGACAACTGCATACCATGATATTCTCACAATTCAACACAACTCCCCGTCATCTTTCGCAACTTAGGGCTCGTTTGGTCAGAAGAAAACAAACTGAAGACTTTGTTTTCCACTGTGTTTTACAATTCCTCACGTTTGGTTGGATGTAGATCAAAAACATAGGCTGAAAACAAACTACAGATGGAATTCGATCAGTAGTAAAATAAGGAAATGGAACTAGACCTAAAAAGGGCGCAATTTCATTTCATAGATGCACCAATTTTGGGAGGAGTGCAAGAGGGAGATCTGTATCTACTACGGCAGGCCTGTCCTCTCCGCAACCAACATGGAAAGGGAGCTGTCAACTTCAGAAGAAGATATTCCCAAGTTCCTGGAGCACGTTTTCACCGGTGTCGTCTGCGATTGCATGGGGACTACATGTTCACCGAGTTGGATCAAAGGGAGCAGTGCTATGACATCCATGCTGAATGCACATTGTTCTAAAATGTGGCAGCACTGTCTCATGAGCTACAAACTAACCGATCTCGGCGTGTCTACTAGAGTAATTCTACCTTTCCCATCAATGAGATCCGGAACTATGGCACACCGCTAGCATGCGCTACTTTTGGTGGTGGTGACTTTGATGGGTTCATTCCTGATCGGAGTGAGCAACCGGGGGCGAAGATGCAGATGATGGAATGGGCAACACATGGCGGAGGTGCAAAGGGAGGAGTGAGCAACCGCAATGCATGTGTAGAAGACGGAGTAGGCAATCACGGCGGAGGTGCAAAGGATGGAGTGGGCCACCAATAGCGGAGGTGCAGACTACGAAGTGAGCAACAACAAAGGAGGTGCAAATGGCGGAGGAGTAACTGGCGGCAAAGGTGCAATAGGACATCACAGGCGGCATGGTCGGTGGCAGTTCGTGTACTGTTGGAAGTCAGTCTGAAGAGTCAGCATATGCATGGGGCACCGGCCATATCCAGGCCACATGTAAATGCATGAAATGCAATTGTTCTCGCATTCACAACCGCACGGAACCAAATGGAGACAAATTATACAGAAGAGTTGGATTTGTCAAACCACTTCCTCTTGCGATCAGACAAGTCAAAAGGTGGATTGAAGGCATGTACTTCGCCACTTCCTCTCGTGATCAGACAAACCATCAACAGCCGCACCACAGTGAAGCAAAAGCAAAGCCACTATGGATCATGTAAGATCCTTAGGCCCTGTTTGGTTTGCAGGATTTTACATAGGATAAGATTATAATCCTATTTGTAACTGCAATCCCATGTTTGTTTCGGTAAAAGTCATTCAAGGATTGCACTTGGAAGGCAGTAGAGTTCCAACCAATGGGATTTTGATGTTCTGTGGTGCCCCTAGGTATTTACGTGGGACTAAAAGCCCTGTAGAGACAGATGCAGCGCTCGGCCCCGACTCCTTAACCGGAGACTCACGAGTCACGATTGCTCCCCTCTTTGGCTTGTGCGATCAGACAAGTCAAAAGGTGGATTGAAGGCATGTACTTCGCCACTTCCTCTCGTGATCAGACAAACCATCAACAGCCGCACCACAGTGAAGCAAAAGCAAAGCCACTATGGATCATGTAAGATCCTTAGGCCCTGTTTGGTTTGCAGGATTTTACATAGGATAAGATTATAATCCTATTTGTAACTGCAATCCCATGTTTGTTTCGGTAAAAGTCATTCAAGGATTGCACTTGGAAGGCAGTAGAGTTCCAACCAATGGGATTTTGATGTTCTGTGGTGCCCCTAGGTATTTGCGTGGGACTAAAAGCCCTGTAGAGACAGATGCAGCGCTCGGCCCCGACTCCTTAACCGGAGACTCACGAGTCACGATTGCTCCCCTCTTTGGCTTGCGTGAGCCGGAGACTCCAATTCATCAGGTAGATTTTTGTCTCTCTCAACTCATCTCTCCTCCATTGGCCATACTGACAAGCATTCTCATCAGAAAGTTCTTCCTGATTATCCTCCCCTCCACCAATCTATATACACAACTCCTTAAACGGTCTATGTCTACATTCTCATACACTGTTTTCTGTCATTGTTTGACTACCCTCCATTGATTCCTCGCTCCCCTCGATTGATTCGGCAATAGATCCGTCTTTGCTAAGCTTTGTATCTCTTCTGTTTTAGTTACGCACATGATTGTTAGTAAGATTTTTTGTCTAACTTGATTATGCAGATAAGAAATGAACAGCCTGCGCAATTTTATCGTTTATGTTCTTGACCAAACTTTTCCGGAAGCTTGTGTTGTTCTTGCTTTTGCTTCCGTGCCGGTCAGAACAAGAACTGTTCGTCTCCTCTTCAAATTGGGCAGTGAAGGAGCAATTGTTTTTATTTCCCAAGATATTTGTTGACCTTTGGTTTTTAGCCAAACATAGGATAGGGAAACAAACACCCGTCCAATACATGTACCTTCCTATCTTTGTGCTTCACGTATCTTATGTTAGTCCTTTCCAGCAAACCAAACGGGGCCTTAAGGCTGACTCCCAACTTATATGTGTTGCTTTCCCACTAAAAATGAGTCACGCAATCACATGCCAAAGTGCAATCTTGATATGGATGCCCATGAAGGTCAAGCTGCAGAGAAATAGATTCATACGTCCCTAGCAAGTTCAAATGTCAATCGATATCATCATGAGAATACTACATCAGCAATTTTTTGAATTGATCCATAAGGATGTCTTAAAACTAAGGAATCCTAAAAATAAACCTAGATAATTTAAAAAAACATAGCTGCTTGTTACCTTAAATTCTAGGCAAACGATACATAGAGAACTGGCACATAGGTTGCACGTAGTCATCCAATCACCACCACTGCTTACACCTCTTGCTAAATTCATGCAAAAAAAACTGCAAGTGTTCAATATCTCTGTGTAGAAGAGGAAACTTTGAAATCACTCAGATCTACCCAAACAACTTACCGAAGTGTCAAAAAACCATCAAACCTCCCCCGCACCACCATCACGACTAAGAGCATCTTTAAGACCGAGCTCAACACATGTCCTTGTTGCTCTCAGACCTGCATCCAGACTGCCTATGGCTCAGTGCTAACCTTCCGTGCAGGCAGCATTTTATTAGCTTTATTTGCAGCATGACAACTCTGTGACATAGTATCATCCCAATTCAACCCACTCAATCATGGAACAGCTCGCCACTCAATACTTTAAGGTCTATTCTTGGCCACTTCCTCTCATGATCAAACAGGCCGATGTAACAGCCACCTTATTGTGAAGCGAAAGCGAAGCCAGTGGGAAGATGCTTAAGGCTGACTACCCGCCTGCATTCCCCTCTCTCTCACATGAAATAGGCAAGGACTCATGCAATGACATACCACTACCATCGTACCACTTTGATTTGGGTCACACCTATAGAGGTAACTGCAGAGAAATAGATCTACAAATCCCTAATCTGTCCAAATATCAATTGGATTTGGCATCATGATGATAACACTATATCAACAATATTGTGAGTCATCAAGTAATTCTGAAAACCGTAAATCGCAAAAATAATCTAGAAAATCCCAACAAGGATTGTTTCCAAACTTCCAAGACAACATAGCACCTTAAAATTTCTAAGCCAATTTCGTGTGGGTACATAGAGAATAGGCAAATAGGCCATGCACGGCCAAGATGTTCATTATTGAGTGAATCAGCTTGAGAGTCATGTGTAGAATACTTATCATAATGACAAATTTGGCTTTGGAAATCACTTGCAGAGCTCAAGAGCTTTAACATGGTGCAATCACACCCAAGGTTTCATCAGGTAGATGGGATACACCAAACTTTGATGTTCAAGTATTTTGCCATATGATATGGTTGGTCATGACTTTAAATAAGCTCCAAAGCTCATTGCCAACTTGGGTTCAACCATAGTCGCCTCGGTGACTAGGCGGCGGTATTCACGGTATAGGCTCCTAGATAGTCGCCTAGGTGATTAGGCGGTGGTATTTATGATTTGGGCTCCTAGCCATCTAAGATCTAGCACAGGCCAGGCATTTTGTTTTTGATATACACTTTCCAATGTGTGAACTTTATTTTCCATTATAGAAAAAGAGAACCAACAAGGGTACAATTCTAGGAAGCTTGAAAAGCGGCATGGTAACTTCAGAAAATATGGAACACAGACACGGCAACAAAAGTATGCATATATGTCTATACACACACATATACATATTTATGTGTGTGTGTGTATATATATATATATATGTGTGTGTGTGTGTGTACAGACATGGAAACTTCAGGAAATATGGGACACATACGTGGTAAAAAAAATGCGTACACACACATACAATGGACGATGAGCGATAGCGCGATTAGCGAATTTAGGTGTTCCCCAATGAAGGGACACAAGTTGGAACCACCAGACAAGCTTTTCCCAATTTAATGCCCACAAGCGCCTAGCCTTTGCTACATGTCTTTGGAGATGGGGGAAGAAATTTGTCTCTCTTAATTCCATAATGAGAGTGTACATATATATAACTAATATAGAATTACAAAAATATCGAAAAGAATTTCAAGAAAGTCAATCACAGTTCCTAACTCAAAAACATAACATGTATGTGTTTGTGTAGAGTCATCTTTCACTTCAAAATCCTACGACACCTAACTCATTTCCCAACTCAAGCAACAAACACATAAAGAATACAATCAATACCACAATATATTTGCACTTAAATCAATCCCAAAGTGCAAATCACTATAAAATCAAAACCATATATTTCTAATATCAAAATATGAACGGAATCCACAATTTCTAACCGACAAAAGAGATGCAATAATAATTTAAGAACCCTAGAATCGAGTTACTACATATATTTGAGAAAAATAATTTACGTATCATTAGCGAAAAGATGGGAAAGAGGATGTAAATTAAATAGTAAAGTGAAGAGCAGAGGAGACAAAATGACATAGAAGAAGATGATTTGTGTTGGATTATAGTTTCATTATGCCCGTGGTGGTGTAGGAGGATGTGTGTTGCAGTAAATGGAAGAGGAGAAGAGGACGTGTGTTGGATCGTAGTTTCATTATGCTCGTGGTGATGTAGGAGGATGTGTATTGAAGTAGTTTATAAAAGAGTGGAAGATAACAGTGGACATGGCAGAGGGTGTGTGTTACTACTGGACGACATATTTTTGTGGAGGTCATGAAGGGAAAGAGACCATTCATGGGGCATGAGGAAGTAAAGGGGAAGACACGTAAGGAGAAGGAAGAAACGAATGGGTTGATTGGGAGGAGGAATAACACGTATAACAAGGACACTTCTAGGAGGTTTCGTGGCAGTCCTAGACATGTGCCACGACATGGACAAGTTTTCCACATGTTTATCACATGTCCAAGTGTTATTACAGTGTGTCCAAGTCAATACGTGCCTTGGACACAGTCACGGCAGCCTCCCTAGAAGTGTTTGTGCTTCCTAGATGCAAATGGACTAACATGTTCGTCGCATGTCCAGGTGTTATTACAGTGTGTCCAAGTCGGCACATGTCCAAGACGGCCTCCTAGAAGTGTTTGTGCTTCCTAAGTGCAAATGGACTAACATGGCTAGATTACTAAACATCCCATCAGCAGCTCTGGAGATTAGTTTGTTTTGTAGAAACTGCTTTCACATTAGATGAGAATTGATGATGCCCTGGTACACTGACACTATTGAGAATTGATACACAATCCTTAAAATCACACGTGTGCACACGCATACATATAGATTCATAGTGAACAATACAACTGAAAGATGGCCATGACAACACAGATGGTAATATCGGATTGATGAAAACATCAGACCCACAACCACAAGGGGATAAATCAAAGAAATTTTGCAATTGAGAAGGTATCAATTGCACAGACGTTGTATCTTAAATATAGTTTAAAAATAGAACAAGGTCATAATAAATTTGTAATTGTATTCCTCGACATCAATGTGTATAGATGCATGAGGTTTGGTATGGAGACTAATCTCAATTCCATCAAAATTTAAGGTAACAAAGGACTAAAGCATCAAAAAAGACAAACAAACAACACCAACAACCTAGTGTTCGTTCTCCCTATACTACCTCAACCAAGCAAAATATATCATAGGTGAGTCTCCTGATAATGGATGATGTATCACAATTTCTTTCCTTCCAAATTTGCATGTGTAACGGACCTAAACACATCTAAGTCGTGAACTCTTTGACCTCATCCATCTCTGATAAGCCTCTTGTAGCATCTTGTTTTGCATGTCGAGACCTCCATGATACTGGACAAGGGTACATCGAGCTAGATATTTTTTAGCTTTAGAAGAGACCTCTCTAGACCTTTTTCACAAGTTCGTGGTTAGCACGTTGCACATTCGGCTTTCCAAAGTAAGATAGTGATATTAGTTCCTTTTCTAGTAGGGAAGTAGGCATCTATATGTGCATTGCTAAGTAGGGGAGGCAATAGTAACATAAAAAATCTATAGCAAGAATCACTAATAATTTCATTGCATGAGTCCATCTAAAAAACAAATGAGTCTTTATGAAATGTAAGTCCACAAATATGCTTCATATAATAATGTCAATCAGTTTATTTTTGCCAGACTTATCTGAAATTACATGGTCCAGGCAGTTGTCGCACTGCAATCTGAAATAGTACTAAATTTTATGCTATTTCTTGGTGTGCCATCATCTTATAGATGTAGTTAGTTGTTTGTACTTTGTAATGATTAGAGTTTATCGATGACAGAGTATTTCATGTGTACTTTTATACTAATTTGCTTACTACTAAGGCAGCCGACCCATTTAGGAACACGAAAGTAACTCCACCGCATTCTATGTCTCTGACTCTTTGTTTGGCATTTTATTCGATCAGCAAGTTTGTTATTGTTAAACTAACATGAAGGTACTTGTGAATAGCTTAGCAAGTGTCAATTGTATAAATCATCAACCTACTGGGAAATAAATTCTAGAAGGCCTCATTAGAGAGTCACTAGGAAGCCCAAGGAGACCTATGAGATCATCCCAGTAGCAGGGTTGGTTCGAGTGCAGTACGAGTTCGTCTCACTGCTCACGATTGTAGCTCATTGCTCATCACCCGTACGATCACCTATGTGAGTCACAATGCTCTAATGTTGTATAATTATGATTCAAATCCTCTCGAGTATTGACAAATTGCAGTGAATTCGCTTAATCTTGCCTGGATGCTCTTTGATCTTACTTTAGCAGGTTGTGCTCGATTGGTGGGGGTTTGTTCTGAAACAACATGCAGCAGGAGAATTGATGTTTTAAACTATTTTTCTTAAGCTTAAGATTTATCGCTATACTATATTTGGATGTTATCCTTTTGTTCTTTAAGCACGGTCTTGCATTCTGTTGTTACTTATATACAGTACTAGTTGATCTAGTTATTGTTATGCACTACATGGTACATAGATGCAGTTTCTAATCATCTGAATCTGTAAGGTTTCACCTTTCTCTAACCAATCTCTAAGTACTGATGATATCAACACACAGTTGGATGAGAGTTGAAACAAAGTAGTAGATTGGTAGGTGGCAATGCAAACTAAAGGTGTCTAAACTTAAACCAGCATTTTCCATTTAAGAGCATAATTTACAAGCATTCCCTCCTATTTTAGAGATTCGTAATATACAAATTTATGTGTGACAAAACCCAAAACAGAATTAACTCTATTCAGCAAAATTGAAGTGCATTACATCGTAATATTATGTGTTGCCGATTACAAGTGAAAAAAATGAAAAAATCATTACCAAAAAAATCCAATTTTATTATGAAAAAACCACCCAAAGACAATGTCCCACACAAATGCTAAAGTTGATGTTTTATTACATTTCCAAGTGTTGCCCATTAGATGTGCTGAAAAACTTTCACAATAATAAAAGGTAAAAGTTAATTTAAACTGTGAGAAACTACACAAGGATACCAATCGCGCACATAATCACCCAATTTGATGTTTTTCTACATTCTCAACAATGTATTTGCCTGGCTTTTGGAGCCTGGAAGTGTCGTAAAACTTGAGCACCAGTTAGGCACCGGCATCAGAGATATATATTTGTCATAACTAGTGCTCACAAGCTTGAAGAGCTATCAAATTTCAATGTCAAGCGCAAGCCAAGATTTTGACGGGGAAATGATAAATATAATCCACTATATATAACAAGCAAGGGGAGCCTATCCAGTTCCTATGAAAAAAAATTGTTGCATTGGTTGCATATGATATTAGTTCAAGAGCCGCATATATTGTCATGCAAGATTACCTATCTCGTTTGTACTTCCAATGCATAGAATACTTAACTTAAAGGAATAAAAACGTAAATTGTCAAATACGTTTGTGGTTGGCTACTGTATTAGATTAAAACATGTATGGCCCTATCTTGCTAAACCATTTATAGGCTCAGAAAGGGGAAGACAAACTTCCGATTTTGTGCGAGTCATCAAAAAGGAGGATCTATGTACTTATTAAACCTGGTACATCATTCCTCAAAAATAAAAGGATGTTTCACTCAACATACAATTTACAGATAATTAACAATGTTACGAGAACTTATTATAAAGAAATAGAACCAACAAGCACATTCTAAGACTAGATGTGAAGCTTTAAGTTACTCTTCAAAAAATAGCTCACAATGACGAGATGACAAAGTTTTAAGAAATTGCAATGTCAAGAACAGAGAGGCCATACTTAAGTGCATCAGAAAGCAACCTTACCTAATAAAAGATTTCAGCATCAATTGTAATGTAAAATAAATAAAATAAAGTAGATATTATTTCATAGCTGACTAAACCAATATGTTGCTTTGACAAGTTCCCAGAACAGGCGGGATGGCAATTGCAAAATTCGAGTATCTTATTCTGTGAAAGCAAAGAAAGATAGCATTTTAACCATATGATTTTCAATTACTCTTTCAAAAAGTGTATATCTCGTAGGGCCAAGGTTGTAAAGTGTGTGAGGCGTAACGAGGCATTTTTGTCTCAGTGAGGCGAGGTGTAAGCCTAACAATACGTATGAGGTGGTCATTAACAAATAAAACAATACATGTATTTACATATATATATTTATAAATGTTATGTAAATGCATGTGTACAACATAAATAGGTATATACAAGTACAACCAAATCAACTAGAAATTAATTATGAAACTTAGTAATGATAAATAGAGACCAAATATCGACCACAATACTAAAGCAAATATGTAGAGAAATAATGATATAATAATTCTTTAACTATTAGAATAAAAGATGTCATCGACAAAAAAAACTAAAGGAGATAGAATTTCGAATTAGTAGAAACAAGGAACCAAAATTAGTTAACAATAAGATGGAATTCACCGTGAGTGAGAAGGTAGCAAACAAAGATAAATTTAACAATGAAGATTGAAAGATGTCACTCAAGGAATTATGATTAAACGTTTATTAATAAACAATGATAATGAACTACAAGAACTCTAATCTTTTAGACGAAAGTGTTTTTAATAATCTTAAAAGTAGACACTTTAGTAGTTAACTTCATACGTTATCATTCAAAATCGAGTTGTGCACCTCAGCTAAGCCTAAGTTCTCTGAGGTGGGCCTCACACATCATGAGGCGTAAGTAGCCTCAATCAAGGACACGGAGGCATGAGCCTTGAGGTGCATTTGGGATAGCCTCACCTCGCCTCGAGGTGTAAGCCTCGAGAGCCTCAAGGCGGGTTTTTTATTACCATGTGCAGGGCAAAATAACATGATGAATCCATTTGCTTTTTCAAGAACACAAATGCAAAATCTAATGCTTGAGAAAAGAATTTACTCATGGGAAGGGACTTATGCAAGTATTAGTTATGTAGGAGACCCAAGCATGAATGTTCATCCAGAGACTCAGCTTACACACAGCAATATGCTTAACAAGAGTAACATACTGAATTTTTATTACCATGTGCAGGGCAAAATAACATGATGAATCCATTTGCTTTTTCAAGAACACAAATGCAAAATCTAATGCTTGAGAAAAGAATTTACTCACGGGAAGGGACTTATGCAAGTATTAGTTATGTAGGAGACCCAAGCATGAATGTTCATCCAGAGACAGCTTCACACAGCAATATGCTTAACAAGAGTAACATACTGAAAACTCATGGAATTTCTAGAAGAACCTAAAGGAGAGGTATCTCTAGCCGAAGTGATATAATGCTATGAGCCCCTAGGGCTTCCCCGCACGCGCCGGGGCGGCGGCGGCGTGTGGAGCGCTTCCACGAAGGCCCCTCCGTCGGTGCGAGGAGTTTCTAGGTGGGCGAGTGTGGTCGATCTTTCTTCTACGCTGAATGGGCTTCCGTCGCATCGATTAGGAAGCAGTAGCTCATGATACGAGGGGCAAAAGGATTCGGCTGCGGACCAGACTAAGGTGGCCATAGGCGTCGTCCAGCCTTCCCTTCTCCCATTGCAGAATTCAAAGCCCGATTGAAGGCGGCACAAGCGTTGTGGGGACAAAAGGGAGCCCTGACGGCATCTTGCGGACCAGAGGGAGCGAGCGAAGGATATGCTTATCCAGGCGATGTCTGGGGGCTATGACGACGGCCCTGGTTTCTCTCCTCTCTCTTAGTCGTGGTGGTAACCTGGGATCTGGGAGGAAGGGGGTGCGCTTGGTTCGGGCGATGGTTGTTGTGGGCAGTTGGGCTCTACTATTGGGAGTGGAGGGGCGACAGGATTCGTGGCCCCGTGTGTCTCTGATCAGGTGGTGTTGGTTTCAGACAGGCAGTGGGAATCGCTTTTCGGGGTGGATTCGCTTTTAGGGGGGATGTTGTTGGTGGGGTGTTTGAGATTATGCCTCAAATACCTGATCATGCTAATACATCCTCTTTTCAGGGCAGATGTGAGGGTTCTGATGATGTCCCCCGGGGGGGACTGACTGCCATGAGGGCTTCTTCATGGTCGGGTCTCTTTGTGTCCCCCGGAAGATGGCGACCTCGGGGGCTGCCCAAAGTTCTCTATGCATGGATGAGGGAGGTGTGGCTGGGTTCCAGGTTGTCTCCGGGTCAGCTACCATGCATGTGGATGAGATACAAGTTCTCCGCTAGAGCCACCGCCGAGTCCCTGGAGGTGCATGCTTCAGATGCCTGAGGTGAGGTCATTGGCAGTACCAGTGCTTGGCCGAACCAATTTGCTTCCAGTGTCATGCTCCATGTCACCTGGTGCGCGATTGTGAGGTCAGGCGGCAGGCCAGGAGACGTTCCCCTGCTGCTAAAGATGGGTGGACACTGGAGACCATGGTGATCGGCCCCGATAACGTGCTTTCGCTGTAAGAGTCCTGGTCACATGGCGAGGGCATGCCGGGTGCACAACTCAACTGGTCCGGCTCTACCATCCAAGGCGGGGGTCCTATCAACAACCAAGTATGATGTCTCTAGCGGGATGCCAAGGGGTGCTAAGGCAGACTTCGTCGCAAGATGGGTACATGATTCTGTCAGTGCATGTAGATGTTTGAGGCGTCATTGCCTCGGTGATTTCCTGCCACCCCGGTGGGGTGATGCTTACACAGGATCGCAGACTCAGAGTTCTGATGGTTGTTGCAGCTCATCGATAGAGGTGGTGGTAAACAGTCCAGATAGCAATGGTCATGCTAGCGAGATTGATGCGGATGATGATGACTTGGTGGGCTCTTTAGCTGGCTTTGGGGGAAGGAAGGGGAGAGGTTGGTACTGATGTTTCTTTTTGGCGAAGTTTGGTATGATGATGAGTTGTGTTGGTCGGGTGGGGTGTTGCACCTGGAGGGGATCTTTTGATGTAGCCACTTGTGTTGCAACATGAGTGTTGGTTGAGGATGGGCTTATGTAATCTGGATGACATCACTTTGCTTGCTGGAGGGGCAAGATGAACAAGATTGACCTCAATTTAATATATTTTTTTAAAAAGATGATGGAACTGTTGAATTCAGTCCACCAAATAATGTTGATCCCAAAGCCCTATTTTCTAAGTTTCTGAATATCAGTGACGGAGCTTCAAGTAATGCTGCTTTTGATCATCTAGAAATTCAGAATTTTCCTCCCTTACAGATTGTAGTGCTTGTAGTTGGAACAAGTGGAGATGTTCAACGGTTTGTGGCATTTGGTAAACGTCTAAAAGATTATGGAAAAAAATACTGAAAAGTCATGCATAAGTATTAGTTTTGGGATTTTAGTAAAATAGTGCATGCCGTTTTTTTTTACTCTTACCATCAAATTTTAATAAAAAAGAAGAAAATTTCTGACCTATTAGCTTTTTAATATTCCTATTAAATAGTTGGAGTCAGGATGTCCAAGCCCTGATCTTGAACAAAATTCTGTAAGTGTACTGGCAATAAACTTAAATCGATAAAAATGCTCTGAGCAGCCTAGAAAATACAAAAGTGGATTGTTCGCTTTAAGGTCAACTATACATGATGAGGTGAACAAAAACCCATCATTCCATTGCATGTTCTTAGCTACAGTAACATCGCAGGAACTACACAAATGTACAAGAGCTGCCTTTTATTTCAGAATTTAGTTCTATTTGTCACTCAAGAGTTGCAAGCTGTTTTGGAGTTTTTTCATGTAACTCTTTCCTATGGATATGAATTTGGAGATTTCCTCCATTACAAAAATGAAAAGAAACACTGTGAATCTGATATGAAGAAAAGAAAATAGGTAGCGCCACCATCACTGGATGTTACTAATCAGCCTTCTTCGCCATAAGTTAATAGTTCTCCACAACCCAGTCGGCAACTCATGATTGTTATCTTCAATAACTTCAAAAGTGTCAATTCCTTAAACTTCATTACAGTATTCCATTTTCCTATTGGCTTAAGCATCCTTATATTCCCTGCACTCCCATTATCCACTCACAACCTGGCTCATATCAACTGCTGCTCTATTGTCACTGAGATGCAGAAGGCTACAAAGATAGTAATGCAAAGCTTGTATCTGACAATGAGATGAGGGTAAGTAGTATGCAGCACCCAAGTCACTACGCCGCCCTATCAACCCCTTCTACGATACTTGATTCCAACCTAGTGCAAACAGTGCATACATATACTCTATTATATGCTTGCAACGGCTTCCCGTCAGATACGGAATAATAGATAATCTTTGATGCTGCATGTATTATCAAAGGGTTCGAAGACAACACGGTAAGGTTTAGAAAATTATGATAACATGTAATTTTTTACTCATTGCAAGTGGTGGCGCACCTAAGCATAGTTTTGAATCAGTGTGTGTGTGTGTTCATTAGATTTCGTTTACCGAAATTCATAAGCTGGCAAGCTTTGGTATGTCATTCCATTTGCATGTGCAAACAGCTATTCACAGATAATGAATCTGAAATTATTTGTACTCGAGCCTGAAAACGATTTCCCCTATTAAAAGTCATTGTATTAGCATGCCGAGAGTGCTATGACATGTAAATATATCACTCTTAACGGGTAGACAGCCACATGGTTTTGACCTTGTTGAACTATACTAAATTCTGCAGGGCTTCTACCCAAACGTTTCTATTTCAAGAACCTTTAAAGTATTGCATTATGGCCCCAAATGTTTTTATTCGAAGAGATTCTAAATATACTAAAAGCACTGATATGTTCAGTAAATTTAGTTACAAATATATGTATTAGTTTGCATGATTTAGGTGATGTACAGTCATAATTAAATTGTAAGAGTTAAAATTTCCACAAACAGCACGCGTATCTGATGGTTAGATATTTAAACAACATCTAAGATTTTTTAGTGTTGCATATATCCTCTTACAAGTAAAAGTAAGAGCATATGATTTAGATAGTTTGGTTTACAATTAAAACTTGTAATTTTCTATCAACAAGAGTATGAATTCTTTTCGTTTCTATTTATAAGGGTAAACACAAAAAGTTTAAATAATTAACAGTTCTACTATTCTACGTGATAAAATTGTGATAGAAATTGGATAAGTGGATACACCGTAGTTTTTTTTAGATCAGGTCATCTAACATATACTAACATGAGATTGCAAGCCACCAATTACCTTCCATGACCATGACCACATGTAAGGTAAAGTTCTTAAATTTTGTAGTGGAAAGATGCTCATATCAATTGTGGCCTGACTCATGACTGGCATGCAAAAAGTATTTTAAACATAGCGTCTCAAAAAATGGCATGATTCCTTGTCATTTGACACTGACCTTCATGCTATGTGACAAAAAAATGGATACCAATAACATGAGCTCGACTCATTGTTTGCAGACTAAAAAATATAAATGTCAACCGTATACGCTACACAAGACGCACGGCAAAAGTGTTAGCAAAAGTCAAATGTCAAGGTGTGACAAACATAGATTCATGCTGCGCTTTAGGAATTTCATACATGGGAAAAGGATTCACAAAATTTGCAGACAATCTTAGGTTCATTTTTCAGGTTTCTTTACTATATATCAAGTTCCTTACAAATTCGATGCCGATGCATCACTTAAGGGTAAATGTTCTTTCTGATCTTTTTAACTCAGTGTAGAGTTTACTTGCATTGTAAATTAGCATTCAAACAATAGATGGATGTAAATACTCTCAGATGCCCTTATTCCCCTTGATACGAGAAAAAAAAATTATAGAAAGAAAACTACAAACGGATTATTATTTATTTTTTCAAATCAAATGGACGGTGCATTGAATATGAAAACTACAAGATTACAAAGAAATAGAAGGGAGGCGGGCAACAAGCTGCGCCGCCACCCCTTTTTGAATGGCAAATCCAATCCTCCGAAACACCACATCTATAGATCTGGGAGTCATTACATTACGAGAAAGGTATTGTTCATTTCATGCAATCAATTTGAGAGGGTATAAAACTTGCATTATGAAACAATCATCATTTATCTTACATGGAAAACACATGCGAGCAATTTAGCATATAAACAGAGAATAGGGGATAAAAGTGCCTGTAAACCTCAGTTCTGTCGGCACTAGACATAGCAGTGACGACAGACTATCTGAATAAAGTTCACTTGTGCATGAAATTCCTTGAAATTAGTGTGTACCATATAACAACAGTAATAAATCGCATTGTACCTTCGGGAGATAGGACAACAAACGAGAATGCGGGTCGGATCCCGGAGGCAGAACTGAGGAAAGGAAAGCGGAGACAGCCGGAGTCGTGAGCTTGGGCCGGATCGCCAAAGTGAGGCGTACGGCTCTCACGATGGGGCGCACCTCTTTGGAGTACGCCCCAGTTTCAATCAGGGAAGCGATCTTTTTCAAATCTGAGTTCAAAAAAATGTCTCAAAACGCTAAAGAGTCTAAATTTTGGTGTGAGGAGTAGATTAGACAGCTAAACGGCGCTTACGCTGGGCAGTGGACTGTGCACTCGAAGCAGTTGAAGGGGCAACCGCGGAAGGGGCGGAGTTGGAGGGCTCTTGAACTTCCTTCATCTCCACGTCCTGATCTTGCGCCATGGCGCCGGGGAATGGGAAAAGCAGCAAAGATGCGAAGAGTTGAGATGAACCCTAGCGCAAGCAAGATGGGGGAGTTCAAGCCTTTGTTGAGCTTTATGACGCGCAGGGCCTGGAGTTCTTCGGAAACTAAACTTCAGTCCCTTCCTTCGAAGACGGCGGAGGAGGGTAAAAAAAAGGTGGATTATTATATTAGAGTCGAGGCTCCCCAAGAAAAATAAAGGAGTCAAGGCAAAGGATACATATTAGTTATTAAATACCCATATGTAACATAAGATTTTAATGTCAATATTTAGATTTCACAAAGTAGATCAATGTATCATATAGCTAAAAGATAAGGTGATGCCAACTAAAGTTATTTCTCTCTTATAGAAATGCATGATTTTTCATATGACCGCTATTTTTGTCATCAATGCCATGGAAAGGATTTAAAATCTAGAAAACTAGAATTTTTAGAATTACACGACTACGGAATCATCACAAATATATAGCTAAGTGTCTGCATGTTAATTGATATATGACTATGGAAATCTTATTCTATTAAAACTATTAAAATTATGGGGTATATTATTTTATTAGAGCACCAATAATGGGATATGTATCAAATGAGTGACTATTTACATACCTACCACCGGTGATACTGTGTATCAGGAGTTTGTAATAAGGGTATCCCTCCCATTTTGTTGTTGGTGCTATACCACAAACTCCTACTATACCTACCACCGGTGATGTTGTGTATCAGGAGTTTGTAATAAGGGTATCCCTCCCATTTTGTTGTTGGTGCTATACCACAAACTCCTACTATGTTAGGGCTCTTTCGTTCATGGGTCTAGGATGATGGATTGAACACCTCGGGTGTCTCCACCTTTCTCCTTCTATTAACCTTGCACCATCATATGACTTAGACGTACTCGGTTTTCAAGCTTATTGAATCAAATGTGGTTGTCTCTTCTTTTTTAATCTGCTCATTCTCTTCGTGAATAGGTTATGTATCACTTCATATATAAGAATATCTTTATAGAATATGCTAACTATTTTCACTTAAATCCTTTATGTCACACGGTATTCAACAATAGTCATTTCCCCGTTGTTATTCTACGTTCTTTTTCATTGTTGCTTTTATGATACGTGATTGCCTACCATAACATTGTGAAATTACAAATTCCATGAGAAGATTAACTATCCACAAACAATTTAAACATGAGATTGTTGGATAACTTTTCAAAAATACTTTATCAGGAACACAAATATGTGTTTTAGGCTCTGAGATTAGAAGATAATGTGAAACTACATGAATATTTGTACACCATTGTATTTTTTTATTTGAGACTTGTGAGACATTATTACACTAATTGTAATGTCAACTTAAAGGGCACTAATAACACAGACATAGAATATAGACTATATTATCTATATAAAACAATGTTTCTTGCCTGGTGTAGCTTCTAATATGTACATTGACAAATCATTAGGCGGCATGCTCTATGAACTTACTCTAGTAAGTGTGGAAGGGTTTAAATACAAACTGACAAAACAAAAATAATAGTAATCCCAAGAAAGATGTGTTTGAGTTGAATAATGACGCTACTGGAGATGCATAATATGTATGAGAAAATTTTAGAAGTTACTCGCACTCTCATTATATCATAATTATATTAATATTGTCTTCTTCTTCTCTTAAGGCACGTAACGTTTTTGGCCAAGAGCAACCACAAAGGCATAAAAACACATCTAGTTGATTTGTGATGTTGCGGACAAACTGAGATTGGCATAGCATGAGCAAAATAAAGTTAGAATTATGAATATTTTTTAGGTAGAAAAATCAAATCACCAGCTGAAGAAAGTTGCAGAAAATAAGGCAACCACTCATTCTTTGAATCATATAAATAATAAAGTAACGAGAGCTCTTTTATGAAACAAAACTGGCAAATTAGATAGTTGCCTAGTTGGTTAGTTACACTTCATTTTCTATCATACTAATTTATTGTATCTATTTAATTTTTTTGATATTGTAGTAGCAAATTGGTCTTAGTGTTAGTTATGGGATTGAGAAAGAAAAATCTCTCCCCTTTACATTTCCCACATACGTATTATCATGCCATAATGTACTCCTATATCACTCATGGGGGCCAAACTGACTGCATCGGGTTGTAACAAATAAAAAAAAAATATATATGTGGTTCTAACTTAGGTCTCTTCATTGAAGACTATCATAAATTGTCGATTGTGCCATCCTTTGTAGGTGTGTCAAAGTTATCATTTCATTTACATATATGTCTTTTGTATGTTTATATAAAAATATTATAGTTGATTTGTTTCTTGGAAGATATGGGTTTTGATATTCTTAATCCTAGTCACATATGAGCTTGCAATTATACCATCATTTATTTGATGATAGATTATAGTTAGCCATCTCAAGCAATCCATTTTTGGCATCAACATATATCTATCCATGTTTCTAAATTTGTTTAAATGATAAAGTCAGTTTTGTGTAACATTTGATGATAAGATACTAGTGGTGATGCATGGTGAAGATGTTTATCTTTAATTATTTAGAAAGGTGGGAAAAATTAGTACACATGATGATACCGTGGAACCAAGTTTGTTGAGCACTTGTCTGTAGTATAGGTACATATATATACCTCCCCAAAACATAGTTTAGTATATTTATGTGTGAAATAAGGGATAAAACAAATAGTTAACACAATCCCTTCTTGGAAACTTTATGAACATAAAAAATTCATAGTTGTGTTCCATTTTTCTATGTTTGCTAGGGAAATAATAAAAGGGACGACTTTATAGATATAATATAAATTCACATATATCATGGATCCTTCATTATATATTGATGATGTACCATTAGGATATATAGCACACTTATAACATTAAATATGAAGTGTTTCAATACAAAGCAACTTGACATAGTAACCGTCGTTGGTGGAAGGAAATGGTACTTCTAAAGGAAAATTTGGCATGAATAGTGTAAGGTGTGCTTAAAAATATCTCCAACATACATATCAATTAAGTCATCTTATTTTATAGTATCAATGTTATCTCCCTTCCTCATGAAGGGCATGACTAGCTACAAAGATATATATGTAGGTTTACTTATATAATGGATTTGTTGGCTTTTTGGATATGTCATATTTTGTTTAATATTTGTATCACTCATATGTGAATTAAGTTTTCTAGAAGATCGAGGAACATAATCAAGATAAAAAAGCTTGTACAAAATATTAATGGGTTTGGATTCCATAAATCAAGTGTACCTAGATTTATAACTTCTACATGTGCACTTGTCCAACTTTATAATGATGAATGGCCAATAAATGTCCTACATTTTACACTTATATACACCCACTAATGTAACATGATCCAACAGACAAAAATGTTTAGGACATTATTCAAAATTTAGGACTTTTGGTCAATTTATTTTTTGGTCAACTAGTAAATCATTCGTACAGATGTTATTCAAACTACAATTTGACTGCATTGATTCTAGGTACAATTGTAATTTGACCAAGTGTACTTTTTGTATATTTTTAGCTATTGCAAAGTTGGTTGTTTTAACCCCACTAGATATTATTTAATAACGGGTCCAAATCTTAGCTCGTCCTTAACACACCCAACACTCATCTAGACCATTAATAAGTGTTTCATGTATGTACAGTAATGTACTAGGACAACCTAAAGAAAAATCTAAGAAAATCCAATCTACTTGAAATTGACCTTAGAACATTTTTTATCTATCTTCAACAACTTTCTAAGTAAGTTCAAGCCTAGTGTGCCTTATGTGTCCCAATATAGCACGCCAGGCCTTGCCTAAAATCATATGTAGTTTCTCATCACTTGTTCATTACAAACTTCAGTTGCAATCATTGTGAGATTGGTTAACCTTTTTGTTCATCGTTGTTGTTCCTTGTTTGGTTTATAATTTGGGGCTACTTTTACTGAGAAAGTTGCGCCCAGGTCTAATATGAAGATATTGTGATCTTTTTCAAGGGTTCACTTTTACATACGCATAGAAGAGGTGGTGATAGTTATTGTTGAACTAAATAGTAAGTTGATCTTGATTCACAAAAGACATTGTTGGTTGTAATTTGCATCGATATGAAAAAGGTAGTAAATTATAGGTTGAGAAATATGGTAGGCAGCTTTAGATAGAGGATATGTGATATTTCAATATGGATCCACTATAACCACTTATGTCTTTTTTGTTGCCTTTTCGAATTTCTTGGATTACTTATTTATGAGGCAATACTTCTTTAAGAAGGTTATGGATAACCTCCTTTTGATTCAAATTACATAAGTTGGTTTAAGCTATATCCTCCACCTCTAGAGGTTTAAGTTGATATATGTCTTCAAGGAACTCTGATGAATACATATAAATCTTAGTTTCGTCACATGTTTTAGAGTAATTATGTATCACATTCATGCATTTTATCACGTGTTCTAGCTTTAACTATGTTTTGTTTTTTTATTTAGGTTTTATTGTGTTTTAATGAGTAATTGTTCACTTTATTATAGAAATTACAAAATATTTAGGAAAGAGCTTCAAAGTCCATCCCTAAGTAAGATAAAGTAGAGAGGTATCATCACTTTCCCATATCCAAGTATTGGAGTGGTGTTCCCTACATTCATGTGATTGAAGACAAGTATGAGGCATCCTCATGGTCGACTGGATCATCCTGTGGGTCAGTTTGGATTGTGCCTCAAAGAGAAGCACAAACAACCAGTGAGTCAATCAACTCGCTAGCATAAAAAAAGTCTCAGTAAAGTCATAGTTTAGTAATATGATTGATTGACTCTCCGAGTCGATTAGTGTGCTCTCAGTCAAAGAAACCACAGAGAGTCTGACATTTTCCCATTCAACTAACTCACCAAGTGAGATAATCGAATGGGACCTTGTTTAAGAAATCATCTACATGTTAATCAACGACTCATTTTGTGAGTCAATCAGCTAACATTGTCTTCACAGAATAGGTTCATAAGTGAGCCAATCAGCTCATCGTCAAACTCGATCAACTTGCCAAATGCCAGGCACAAGGCATAAAGTTTATCGACCAATTCACTCATCAAGCCCATGAGGTGGACCACATATATAAATAAAATTGATCCAAGCAGATGGGTTTTCTGTTGCTTCTAAATTCAAACTAACCAGGCTCTTAAATGAAGATTTCGTGGGCCTGGACATGTAAGTACTTAAGATTTTTCACCCTAATTAGGGTAAATCACATTTTCATATTAAAGAACCTCATTTAACGACTATATAGGAGTTATGAAAGGAGAAGAATGCAACACTCACCTATGTGGTTGTGTTGTGCACTATGTTTGTCATTCAAATGGAGACTAATCATTAGATACCACAAACTTCATCACCTCATCACCATAATGATGACTCTTCCCTCTTTCTTTTGTTCTTGTGCCATTTCTCTATTGTGAACAAGTAATCCTCTCATTGGGGTGTGGGAATTAGCCCCATTAATTTTACTTTGCATCTTGTTTTATTTATTACTATATGTATGAATTGGTATGATCAAATAGTTCTATGCATATTTATTGTCTTAGTCACCAATTTTCCATTTGTTACAATATTTGTCATAAGAACTTTAGAACCTATAATTGATTTTAAATTGTTCTAGTTTACCCCCGAATGAAAACTTCAAAAGGGTGATCTTTGGGGCAATGGATTCATCATATATTTATAACATGATAGGTAACCTATGATGATATCCATCCATGTCATTTCCTCTAGGTGAGAGGACTGGAAATTACAAGGCCCTAATCTATCATTCATACCAATACCAGTGCAAGGTGAGTTTGTGAATGTGGGTAGTGACGGTGAAGCCTAATCCACTCCAGTGCTTCCCATTATTAATTACATATCAATATAATTCAAATTGATTACATGATGCACTTCATTTAATCAACTAATCAAACCTTGAGTTTAACAGTAGTCTTAGGCTAAATTGGAATTAATTTGAAACATACTTAAAAGGCTTGTCTTTTGGGATTTGATCCTAAAAAATATGACGATACAATTCATTTTCTTGTGAGTGAGATTGTCGTATGTTTGAGTTAGGTAAATATAGGGATTTCATCCACAATAGTTCTCACCTTAAGCTCTTATAAGTCTTGAAGAATGGAGAAGAATCATCTCAGTCAACTCAATGTTGAAGGAGTGAATATCTATCCAACCAACTCTTTTTGGTGTCTCCAACTATACGTGTCAGAAGTGGTGTATGTAGTTCTTCTTCCAAGATATTAACTTTGAACTTTGGAATATGATCATCCATCCGTATGTGCTTCCAACATGTGAGCTTGAGAATTGGGATATCAATATGGTTAGATGTGTTTATCTAAATGCAAAGGCTATAAGCATTCTTGATAATTTCTTTCTCTTATTGAATTTGATAAAATTTCATCTAGTGAATCTACTATGATATTCTAAGAAAGCTTACCGTTACTCAAGAAGTAACTAATCAAGTCAAAGTTATTTAATTAACATGCTTTCTTATAAATTAGAGTAAGTTCATATGAAAAACATGAGACTATTTCTTAGATGTACTCTAGATCTACTTTGATTGTTAATGGATTACAAAAATATCTTATAAAAATAGAATAAGGAAAAATAGCATGTTACTAATATTCTACATCCTCTAACCCCTACATATGAATAGGAAGTTACTACTAATAAAAAATAATCAAATCTTTCTATTTTGCATCTTGAAGAACTTCCAAAGAATTAAAGACTTTGAGATAAAGCTCCAAGATTATGAGATCCAAGAAGAGGAAGAGAACTATGCTAATAGGAATGCTTATCCAAAATCAAGGGCTTAAAAGTATTCATCCTCTTCTTCTAATGAAGAATCTATTAGTCATGAAGAGGGGTACTCTAAAGGTAAGAAATGTACAAATGTTTGGTCTAAAAGATTCTAGTTACTCGTCTAGTAGATTCTATGCTTGTGTTGGAAAAAGGATACTGGAAATATGATTGTATTACACTCAAAAGGGAGAAAAATAAGAATAATATATTTAATACAAAAGTAAGGCATGTCCTTCAAATTGGGTGTCTTTTCCAGATTTGAGTTCAATTGAAGACGATGAAGCTTGCCATCATTTTTTGGAATGCATCCTTGTACAATATGATGACAATGAAAAACTAGAGGAATAAGAAACATAAACTCAAAGTGATGATGATGATACACTATCTCTTTCAACTTATTTCAAAGGCAGTCTTTGAACTTATTGAACACACATAAAAAATATGAAAAATATATAAAAAAAGTAACGAAATAGGATTT
This sequence comes from Alisma plantago-aquatica, assembly GCA_963693085.1. Taxonomy (NCBI): domain Eukaryota; kingdom Viridiplantae; phylum Streptophyta; class Magnoliopsida; order Alismatales; family Alismataceae; genus Alisma; species Alisma plantago-aquatica. Next base: position 1,132,675,318 of record OY856411.1, on the reverse strand, counting down.
AGTTGTCAATTCCTTAAACAATGATCTTGGTGAGATGAACTTGCCATCCTGATAGATAAAATTAAAACAATACATGATCTTGATCTCATGATGCTTCCTACAAACACAAGTTTCTTATCTTATATAGAAAAAAGGGTATGGTCAAATGGCCTACTTTATTCTCTTATGATGATTATGGTGTTGTTGCTCAAGGGAATGAAGATTTTCTCAATAAGAGGTCTACATGTGATGGTAACCTTCCTTGTGTTATAAATTAATTAATTGATATTACTTTAGAACCATTGCTTCTTGTTAAGTAAAATGAAAAACATAAGAGTTCTTTATCTTGTTAAACAATATCTTCCCTTTACAACATATACATGTTGGTAATGGTTGTCTTGAATATTTTCCTATACATGAGAACCACCACGTGAAGAACGATGGACCTACTTTTGTGAAATCAAATGCAAATAACTCTTTCTCCATTGTATATGATACATGTTTCACATGTGGTATATTTGGTCATTATTCATTCTCCTGCAATCTTAAAAGAAATTCTGACATGCCTTGGGTTCTTAAAACCTCTTGCTAATTGTGATGGTGTATGATTGTGAGTTCACTACTACAGAAACAACATTCAATGTCGCTTTTCTGGGCGTTGGTTATTTAACAAAACCGACGCCTATAATATCCAACGTCGGTTATTTAGGAACCCCGACATCTATATTCGAATACCAGCCAGACACGGGTACCATTTTGTATTCAGTGTCGACTGGGTAAAACAAATCGACGCCTAAAATCGCCCGCGAAATCCAATTTTCGAGCGAATTTTTTTTTTGCCCCAAAGTATCACATACAGCGTCAGTTTTTTAACTACTAACTGACACCGATATAAGATGAAAATTTGCGCAAAAAGTTCCAATTTAGGCGTCGGTTATCTTTTGATAACCGACGCTGATAATGATTCCTGCCAAATAATTTAGGGCAAAGATTGTCTAATTGGACGTTAGTTTTTTACTATAAACTGACGCTTAAAGGTAAAAGGCGTCGGTTTTCCAGATAATCGACGTTGTTGACAAACTTAATAGACCCGTATCACCCGACTCTTTCCCTTTCTTCCTGTTTCATCGCGATAGTTTTCTACTGTGATCGCCGCTCGCCTAAAATCGCCTGACGACCCCCGCTGTTGCTCACCGCCGCTGTTGCTGGTGTGGCTCTGCTCGCCGCCGCCACCGCGTCCTCTTTCTCCTGCTGCCACCGCTGCTTGCCACCACTGCTGCTCGTCGGTCTGCTTTGCTCTTCTCCTGGTGCCACTACTGCTCGCCGCTCTGCTTTGGTCTTCACCTGCTCGCCGCTCTGCTTTGGTCTTCACCTGCTCGCCGCCACTGCTGCCGCCGGTCGCCACCGCTCTTCTCCACGCTACCACGCTAGCTCCAGGTAGCCCTAGCCTCTTTGCTTCCTTCTCCCTAGCTCCTTACCAACAACAAGCATGATCGTGGCTGTGTTGGCCTACCACAGTCGTGCTGTCCAACACGACCGTGGTAGGCCAACACAGCTACAAATGTGCTTACTGTTGGTAAGGGCAAGCACGACCATGGCTGTGTTGGCCTACCACGGTCGTGTTGTCCAGCACAGCCAACACAGCCACAGTCGTGCTTGCTGTTGGTAAGGATATGAACAAATATTTATGTAATGCTTTATGTAAATCTTAGGATACGAACAAATCTTTTTCTTGCATATATTTGTGCTTCTAATCCTAATGTTTGACCTAATTCAGTAAATTTTGATGCATGTTGATATAAGATTTAAACTTGTCCATTCTAGCATCCTAATTTGATTTGATTAAACTCTAACATTGATGAAACCCTAACATCAATTCTGATGAAACCCAAACATTAATTGTGATGAAACCCTAACATGTACATATCTATTATTGTGTTTGTTGGCCTAGAAACCCGTCCAAGATTTACTCATTAGGAGTAAATATTGGATAGTCCCTGGTTTGGGATTGTTCTTGAATACCTAATCTCACTTAGGATGTAAGTATATAATGTGTATTGGGTTTTCGAGGAAATTTCGATAGCATTTTCCCGTTTGTTCTCTAAGTACATATGTACTTAGAGAACAATGGTAAAATGCTGCCAAAATTTTCTTGAAAACCCAATACACATTATACACTTACTAGTGAGATTAGGTGTTCAAGGATGGGATAGGTGGTATACATTTATTATATATCAGAATGACATCACATGTGTTTGTTGGCCTAGAAACCCTGAACTTCACTACTACAGAACATGTCTTTGGCGTCAATTGTTTATGCCCTTTTAGAGACGGTTCTCAAGCGACACCTATGTGGGCGCCGCTAATGGTCGAACTTGACGCCAAAAGGCTTCGTGCCATCAAAAATGTGCCAGAAGGGCACCGATAGGCGGTACACATTTATTATATATCAGAATGACATCACATGTGTTTGTTGGCCTAGAAACCCATCCAAGATTTACTCATTAGGAGTAAATCTTGGATAGTCCCCAACAGGGCACCGATAGGTGGTACACATTTATTATATATCAGAATGACATCACATGTATTTGTTAACCGTAGACCCTAATCTTGTCCTAACATATACTTGTTTTCTCTTTGATCATAGAATGGATAGATCATGGATGTCCATTCGCAATCGCTGCACCCTAGAGTTTATATCTGGTCTTGATCATTTTATTAGATTTTCCGAGGAACATAGGAAAGAACCTAAAGATAGGTTCTACTGTCCATGTAGGCATTGCGGTAACAATTTGAAAGTCAGCACTGGTGACGAAATCAAAAGTCATGTCATGTGCAACGGGATTGTACAAGGCTATACAGAATGGCACTGGCATGGAGAGATTTCAAACTCAAAACCAGTAGATGTCAATAGCAGTGCTTGGGTGGAAGAAGAAATTTCCTCCGATGACATAGATGTGAACGAACCAGTTCCAGTAGACATTGTTGATGTGATGCTGGATAGTTGTAGGGTAGATCACACTGATCCACCTCCTATCTTTAATAACGTTGTGCATGATGCTGAGATACCATTATACACAGGTTGTGCTAAGTTTACAAAGCTTAGCGCTGTGTTCAGATTGTATAAGTTGAAAGCTAACAATAGATGGAGCGAAAAAAGCTTCACTTCATTGTTGACTTTGTTGAAAGAAATGCTTCCTAAAGGAAACAAGCTACCAATCTCAACATACCGGGTAAAGAAATTGTTGTGCCCAATGGGAATGGAGGCCAAGAAGATACACGCATGCCCGAATGATTGTGTATTATTTCAAAAGGACTATGTGGATTTGAAAGATTGTCCAAAATGTGGTGTGTCATGGTATAAATTGATGACTTCGAGGGAGTCCAAAACTGGTTCTCCTGCTAAGATGATGTGGTATCTACCTATAATATCATAGTTTCAACGCTTGTTTGCAAATCCGAAAGATGCGAAGAATTTGAAGTGGCATGCATTTAAGAAAAATAATGATGGGATCCTACGACATGCGTATGATTCACCACAGTGGAAGAAGATTGATCTATCATACCCCAAATTTGGTGAAGAAGATAGGAATCTAAGACTTGGGCTTTGTACAGATGGGATGAATCTGTACGAGACATTGAGCAGCCAACATAGCACTTGGCCAGTCATGCTTATTATATACAATCTTCCTCCCTGGCTGTGTATGAAAAATAAGTACGTTATGCTGTCGTTGTTGATATCGAGCCCTAAACAACCCGGAAATGATATCGATGTTTATCTTGAACCTCTAATTGATGACTTAAAGAAACTTTGGGTTGAAGGTATGATGACCTATGATGCTTCAGGAAGAGAGACATTTCATTTGCACACTATGTTGTTTTGCACTATTAATGACTTTCCAGCATACGGGAATTTGTCTGGATATAGTGTCAAAGGAGCTAAAGTGTGTCATATATGTGAAGAAAACACTGATTCAATAAGACTAAAACATGGCGGCAAGACTGTATATCTTGGTCATCAAAGGTTTCTTTCAAAATTCCATCCGTATCGTAGGAAGCGCAAAGCATTCAATGGATGGAATGATGAACGGAGTGCACCTAAACCTATACTAGGGGATATTATTTATGAAAGAGTAAAAGACAGTGTCAATGAATTTGGTAAGAAATCACAATGTAGTATGGCCACACGGAGTGACAATTCTTCATTCAAGAAGAAGTCAATATTTTGGGATCTTCCTTATTGGATTTCTTTGACAGTCAGGCATTGTATCGATATAATGCACGTTGAGAAAAATGTGTGTGATAGCGTCATTGGTACTCCGTTAAATATACCAGGTAAGACTAAAGATGGGATAAAATCCAGACTGGACCTACGTCAAATGGGAATAAGGTCAGAATTAACAGAATTACATGAAATGGGTAATAAAAGAACATACTTACCTCCCGCTTGTTACACATTGTCTAGAAACGAGAAGAAAGCTTTTTGTAAATGCTTGATAAATGTTAAGGTGCCACAAGGTTACTCATCCAACATCTGTAGATTGGTATCAATGAAAGATCTGAAGTTGATAGGTCTTAAATCTCATGATTGTCACACTCTAATGCAACAAATATTGCACGTGGCAATTCGATCTATATTGTCGAAGCATGTAAGGTTTGCAATCACCAGACTTTATTTCTTTTTCAACAGTCTATGCAGTAAAGTTATTGACCCTGATACTCTCAATAATTTACAAAGAGAAGTGGTTGTTACCCTATGTCATCTTGAGATGTATTTCCCTCCTTCGTTCTTTGATATCATGGTACATCTTGTTGTCCACTTGACTAGGGAAGTGAAAATGTTGGGACCAGTTTTCTTGCATTGGATGTATCCCTTTGAATGATACATGGGCGTTTTTAAAGGTGATGTTTGAAACCGTTATTGGCCTGAAGGGAGTATTATTGAATGTTATGTGGCGAGAGAGGTTATGGATTTTTGCAATGACTTATATGTGCGCGGAGATCACAATGAAGGATTGTTAATTGATAAAAGATCGCAATTTTAGAGGTATGCATGTTTATATTTTTTATTGAAGCTAAATATTTGCTTTTTTAATATCAATATCATTTTCAGATTTGATGTTTCATTATCTTCTAGTTAATACAAATGCTAAATGTTTGCCTTTTTAATGACATTTTCAGATGGCTGACCATGATGAGCATGATGTCCATGATGAGCATGAAATCCATGATGAGCATGTTGTCCATGATGAGCATGGCGAGGATACCAATGTAAGTTCTAAAAACATATCCTGTATTTCTATAAAATTCAGTATCTTCTAGTTATGTCATATATCCCATATTTCTATATTGGGCTAATTCAGTGTGTTTATTTTTGTTAAATTTTAGGTTGATGATGCACATGTACCCACTGAAGCACTGGAGGAACTTGATGCGCATCACCAAACACTTAACAAGAAAAGGGGCATCACTCTGTTGAAGAAGTTAATAGCGCTAAGTGGCAGTGGATCCATATTGGTTATGGAGTTCGATAATGGAGGAAATGCAATTGGAGTGAACTGCAATAATTTTGTAAACTATCTTGGGGTTGTCACTCGAAGCCATTGTGGTGTTAAGTATGATAATTGGCATAAAGTTCCTCATGCGAAGAAAGACATGATATGGAAGGATTTATGCGTGAGTTATTATTATTTACAATTCTATTTTGTAGATTACAAATTCTATTATTTGCAATTCTATTTTTGGATACTAGTTAATAGTAATTCTATTTTACAGAATCTGTTTGCATTGGATGAGAAGCTGCATTGTAAAAGCGTGATGCAACATGATGGAAAGATGCTAAGGAACTATAGGACAAATCTCAACAGAGAATACATAAAAGATGGTGATAAGAAGAAGAAGTCAGCCCTTGAACAGTGGAACTTCTTGGACAAAGAAGATTGGGACACATTTGTTGCTTCAAGAAAATATGAAGAATTCAAGGTATTAGGCATCACTCCCAATTTAATTAATATACGTTGTATTCACCTATTCAAGATTAACATTTAGTGCTACTAACCAAATCATTAATGTGCATACTAACTAGGCCCTCAGTGAGGCGCAAAAAGTAAGGCGTGCACTGAATGTGCATGACCACACTATGGGTCCAAAGGGCTGTGCAAGAGTTCGCCAAAGACTATAGGCGAAGTCAGCTGCTACTCAGGAGTCCTCTATTACATGTGCCACACCCATGCCTCGCCATGATGTCTGGATAGCTGGGAGGCAAAACAAGAAGGGTGAAATAAAGAAGCCCATAACTGCTGAGGCGGCTGCGAAAATGGTAAAATACAACTCTTAGTGCAATCGTTTGAATATTGATTATTTGTGGTGTTAACTTACCAATTCCTGTTGATGGTGATTAGCGAGAGTTGTACGAGCAGAGGAAACAAGGCACATTCATCCCTCAGGGCACAAGGGATGAATTGACAGTTGCTCTGGGTTGCACGTGGTGGTGTGGGCATCAAAGTATTCTTTGGGTCATCCCAAAGCAAACCCAGAGCGGGACTTTCACAAGAAGTGATAACCTATTCTTTTTTTTAGAATGTTACTGTAAAAGGGAATTCAATAATAAGAAGCTAATGTTTCTTTTATCTATGTATAGGAGAATAAGAGAGTTGAGGATATAGTTGCTAAGAAGGTCAATGATATAGTTGTTGAGAAGGTCAAGGAAGAAATGGTGCGGTGGCAGGCATCTCAGGCTTCCAATCAGCCTATGGCGACCCACTCTTCTCCTGATGCACAGACTGAGAGAAATCCTGTAGACCCACTGCCTAACACGTCTGCTGTAAGTATTGTTTATGACATTATAGCTAGTCTTTCAAGATGATATGTATATATGTATAATATTTTTTACGTAAATTTGTAGGTGTTGAAGCCATGCCGCTTAAGAATGTAAGACTATGTTGTTGCAGAAGCGCATGCTTATTCGTCCCTTCCTGGGGCAACATTTCACAGGACTCCAATGCCACAGGGCTACGTTCGTGTGAGCCCGATAAGTGTATTACCTGATTGGAGGGAAGCTACATTGCCATATGCCCACCCGAATATTGATACACTTGCTGAGGCATAAGGTGGGGTGATATTGTGGCCCCAAGCAGATGTCGTCTACACTACTGAAATTGTAAAATAAATTTACATTACTTTAGATTGTTAATGTGTATATATGAGGTCAATTGATCTAAAATTATATATACAGGTTAAAAAGAAGACACCCGGAGCACCAAGGCCTCCACCTCCACTTCCTGCATTACCAAGTTGGGTTCCAACTGACCTAAAATACCCGTTAGGTCCTGCTTGTAGGGGAATGACATGTTGGCTATGGGCACATAATATACATTGCCCTATAATTGTTTCTTTAGATGCGAATTATGCAGGTCAATCATACGAAAGCTCTTTATTTATACAAGATATTATTGAGTTGTTTATATATGATTGGCTGAATACATCAGTGATAGAGACATGGATAAGGTGAGATCTTGTTTATAAATCCATATACCTTGTGTACGATTCGGTGATCTGGTTTCTTATATATTAATGCATACGTAATACATGTTTTGCAGCTACTTAGTCAAAAATCAATGTAATCAATTTGCATTTGACCATGTGGGATTTTTGATTCCATCATTGATTAGTATGGTAGCTAAAGACCCTGATAGTGTTCAACAATATTGTATAGATGCTTTTACAATTTTCAGTCAGTAAAAGAAGATGATAATAATAGCTCCATTCAATGTCAAGTAAGTTTACTTTACTTATAATTTGGACTTAAGAAAATGACATTTTTATTGTGGATTTTGAGGTATTAATTTTTTATTTTTTTACCTCTAGTGGTAGGCATTCGGAGTTACTAGTTATTCTCCCCAAGACGTGTACTGTTTATTATCTAGATCCTGCGGGGAGTACATTGAATACTAAAATTGGACACGTAATGAGATTACCATTATTCTGGTGAGAAATATTTCATTTTTATATCTGTTAACATCTGTTATTATATTACTATTTAATTATGCAATTTACTGTGTTACATTAACATGTATAGGTTTAGATGCATTCAAAAAGGCCGGAGGAAAGGTCCCAAGGAAAAAGAACCAGCCAATAATTTGGGAGAACATAAAAGTAAGTTTCTGATTCCAATGTATATATTATTTATGTGAATTGTGCTTAGTTGTATTTTTTAATATTTTGTATGTTTCAATTTATAGTGCGCTACACAAGACAACGGCTGGGCATGCACATACTATGTGATGCGATTTATGCAGATGATTATCCAATATGCCGCACTAGACATCGATACCATACATGAGGTATTATATATAGTCTCATTAGTTAGTATGAAATATATCAATCTTATTTTTATATTATTACTTATATATATACATCATTCTCTTTGCAGGTGTTTAAAACTGACCACACTATAGGTAAACGCTTAAAAGATGTACATGCTCCATATACGATGGAAGTATTAAATGAAGTAAGAGAAGAATGGGTAAGAGCTATACAAGCAATGGCGATTGTAAGATATAATTGGGATGCAGATAGTGATGTTGAATGATATTTTATAAATGAATATTTATGAATGTTTATACATGTTTGAATGTTTCTACATGTATTTGAATGTTTCTACATGTGTGAATGTGAGAATTGAATTGATGTCTGAATGTATCTACTTGTGTGAAAAGTATATTTGTTGATTTTGCAGGTTTATGGCCTATTTGTTGGCTGATATCAATGGATGTGTAAACCTGCAGTTCAGAAAACTGAACTACAGGTTATCATCCTGCTAACCAGCCACATCAGGCCTGCAAACTGATAAGAAAAAAACATAGGCATCAGTTATTTATAGAATACCGTCACCAAAGGCTTACATTGTCAGTTATTGGATAAAAACCGCCGCCTAATATGACAAACAATCCGACCGTGTAGGAAAGCACGGTCGTGGTGGAAATGGCGTCGGTTATTCGTATAACACCGATGCCTATAGTACTAAACAAGACCGTGTAGAAAAGCACAGTCGTGGCATATGGGAATATGGCGTCGGTTTTTTAGTTGCAAACCGACGCATATAGTGTCCTAGATGGTGCCCTTTTTATGGCGCGAAGCCTTTTGGCGTTGGCTTACTAGTTATTCTCCGACGCCTATCGGTGCCCTGCTGGCGCGTTTTCGGTGGCGCAAAGCTTTTGGCGTCGGTTATAAAACCGACGCCGAAGAGTTCGACCTTTAGCGGCGCCCACATAGGCGTCACTTGAGAACCGTCACTAAAAAGGCCATAAACAACCGACGCCAAAGGCATGTTTTGTAGTAGTGGTTCTATTGCATATCCTTTTGATCTTGTATTATTTTTCTTTCAATTAGTATGTTTTCTTCCATATAGTAGTTTTGAATTGGTTGTCTCTAATCATGTTGGTTTGAAGTTCAAATTTCTATTGGATCACATATTTCTAACAAACTACCTCTCAATCAAAATATAATTTGACTGAGGAGTAGTTTAGTCGAATTCAAACTCGAGTGAAATTCTACCTCATGCTTTTCTTTTTAACATTTTTCCTTTTGGTCAACAGAGTTGTGTTGCTTCATGTTCGTATGTTCTTTGCATATGAAATGGTTAATTTATCATGTTGCTAGTATGTTTTTCGTTCTTCATTGGATATCTTTATGTTATTTATATTTCTTTCTTTGAGGTCATTATTGTTGATTATGATATTAATAGGGAGATGATTTTGTCTTATATTGTGAAATATCTACACTCTATTTTTCCGCATGGATCCTCAATGTCAATGGTGGAATGGACATTCCTCATTATTGGTTTAGAGACTTATTCTTGACGACATCTCTCTATCATGGTGGATTATTCTATTTCATTAGTGTTGGATTGTTTTGCATTTTTGTTCCTTGATCAATTGTGGATTTTTTGGAGAACACCATGTTATTTTAATTGGTATATTCTGACATATTGAATTGACTTCTTAACTACAAAAACTCTACTTCTATGAATTAGATGCCAATATGCTAAGTTCACTTGGAAAACCCAAACAAGGTGTAAGTTATAGCATGGCGACTCTAGAAGGAGCATGCAATGGATATATGGATGCAAGCTCTGATCATAGCAGCCGATGGCCTAACATATGCATATATGTGACAAAACCTAATACCATTATGAATACAAGTTATGGGATTCATAAATATCTACCTCGATGACCTTCTATCTCATGTGACATGATGGATACAAGATTTGTAAGGGAGGTCAGGTAATACGCTTCATTAATGTACATCCTTGACTTTTATAGGATGATATAAAAGTCAACTTAGATGGATCCTAGATGGCTAATATAAGTGGACTAGATCCAAAATATTTGAATAATATTAATGTAAATGTTTATGCATGATTAACCATAACTCTTGTTATGTCAAAAATTTAATACATTTATATTGTTAAATGAAACAATAACATGTAATATATAAGTTGGAAACTCATATAATAGTATATGACATGTAAACCATAAGTTCAATATGATTGCCAATTCATGTGTACACATTTGTGAATCAATATTTGGAAACTCCACTAAGACACGCACACCATATATATATATATATATATATATATATATATATATATATATATATATATAGAGAGAGAGAGAGAGAGAGAGAGAGTCAGGCTAAAATACATTCGAGTGTATACGGAACAGAATACACTCAAGTAGTCTTTCATGATGCAATATTTTTTTTCAAAAATCTAATCCATTGATCTTCTTAAACATGTTGTGAATAGCTCATACGCAAAACTTGAGCACATTTGGACATTTATAGGTCATGTTATAAATACTGCAAAAATTATGCATTTCAAATTAGTTTCACACGAATTTTGTTGCCCTTGGATGAGTGACTTACACTCACCCAAATGGGCTCAAAATTTGTATGTAGTCTAGTTATAGTATGACGGTGAAGATCAATGTTTTACATTTGGTAAAATTTATTCTCGATATGCAAACACACTTGAGTGTATTCGTGTGATCTGTACACTCCAGTGTATTCTAGCCTGACTATATATATATATATATATATATATATATATATATATATATATATATATATATATATATATATATATATATATATATCTGTGTGTGTGTGTTGGGAATACCCAAATAGACCTAAATGGGATAATATGTATTAGTTGAGAATAAGTTTCTATATTATTAAGGAAATTATAACATTATTAATGACTCTAACAAGAAACTTGAGTAATACAATGTACATAGCTAGAAACAAATGTAGAGAAAAGTACCTCTTGGTAAGTAATCCTAAAACAAATCAAAATTCAAATATTAGAGAGAGATAATATTCATGATAATAGTTATGGTGATAATGTCGTTAAACCATAACATAATAAATGACCTAATAAGTAATACTTGAGGTGGAAATTAATGAAATATACATATTCTACATACCACATTCATCAAAGAGACCAAGTTTTACGTTATTTATATGTTGTTTAATAGTCAAACTAAATTATCTATGATAACAACTATGTAGGGATAATAGTGGAGATAACAAAATTTAACATGGATTATTTTACTCAGTTTTCTCTTGTTTCTCATGCTTGCTATATTCACTTTGTTTTGATTTGATGGGTATTTTACCTTGGCCCGCTAGATCTACATCCAAGGTTTGTTGTGTCGTCTCCTTTGTAAGACCCCTAATCTTGAGTAAGGCTCAAACATACTTCCCTAACTAAATTGGGTGCTTAATACCTTAATTAAACCCTAAGATATGTTGTGATATCATGTGACTGAGCTATGTTTCAAGCTTGGTCCAGTTTGGACATTGTTTGATTGAGTTTTGCAATTTATGTGCTAATATGGCTTATATGCAATTTTTCCATATCTATGGTTTTATCTATCTTTTTCACATGTATGATGTGCCTCATAAGTCATCTCAATATAGTTTCACCTTTGAAACACCTAGATGCACCATCGGATGTGTGATGCCTTTTAACTTCGGGTTGAGGTCCTAGGGTTTTCCTCACCTAAGTACCACGATCGATGGTTTTATTTATAAGTTTGGGATGTGATGGTTTTATTGTGAGAGTGAAGGATCTAATGATTTCCCTGGTATCTTGGGATTTGATGGTCTTCTCTAGAGGATCAAGAAATGATGGTTTTCCATGAGGGGGTACATCAACCGATAATGGGGCAAGGATTGCATAAGCGGCTATGTATGAGCAATATCTGATGGCTCATATGATGCTAGAACTCGATGGTTCTCCTGGGTTGGGACAAACGATGGTCCTCCTATGATCACAAAGTGATGTATATGGGAGGTTTCAACCTTTTAACACATGGCAAGCATGCCTTTAACCCTCAAATCACCTTCCTCTCTCATCCTAGCCTTAAATACTCCTATCCTCTCTCCTAAATGGGCTCTTTACACCCCTTCATCTCCTTCTTGTTTCTTGAGATGTTTGACCCTCTTGCTTGATGGAAGAATAAGATATCTTGAGGATGAATCTTGGTCAAGCTTGGTTGCATGTTACTCTAGGGTTTGGATATATCTTCTCTAATATTGTTTGGAGCTTCCTAACCTAACTTCTTGCCCTAAACAAGTAAGATCATCCTCCTTATTGTGACTTTCCTTGCTGCCCTCTTTCTTATATCTTCTTAACTGGACAAAACCTTGGCGTTCTTGGTAGAGTTTGAGCATAAGGTTTAATAACATGTTCTTTCCTCTCTTTTACCCCAATTCCACCTTGATCTTGAAGAAAAGAACCATCTTGGAACGTTTGAGTGTTGAAGCTAGGGTTTCTCTGCTCTCTTTCAAGATACCTTGTGGTTTGGACATTCATCATCCTCCTTGAGGCGAGTTATATAACTTTCATCCTATTTTTTGCTTACTCTTAACTTGATATATGCAGATTTTGCCCTAAAAACGTAGTCACAAGTAGAAAGATGATCTTTTGGATAAAGTTTGAGCACATGTAGTAGCTTTTGTGTGGATAAACTATCTCTAGATCTTGTACACGATCTTCTTGGGAAGTGAGATACCTAAATCTTGCAAGTTCAAGAATTGATGACTTCCTTGTGTGTAGAAGCAATAGCTTCTCCTTAAGCATTTTGAAGTAATTTCTCTCTTGAAATCAGGAACCGATGGTTTTATCCCTCATGAGAAACTATGGCTATGTTTAGTTGATGATTTGATGGTTTTGTGCATTTCAAATAATGGATTCACTAGTAAGAGAAACAAGGGTTTTGTCTAGCTTGAGAATCGATGGTTATCCTCCATTCAAGAATCAATGGTCATGCTTGATACCTAAGATTGATGCTTTCATCAATTAGATGAAACAATGGGTTGTTCTTTAGTATAGAAGATCTTATTTCACCTAGTCTTTGATTCAGCCCTATTTTAGGGCTTCATCTTGTGTCATATTGCTCTTCAATCACATCTATACATGTTAGATTACATGTTATTTCTCCCAATATGCTTATTTGTGTAAAATACACTCATGGACATTATTTGCATGTTTTTCAGGCATTCGGACCAAACTTGATGTAAGAGAGAGAGAAGGAGTGATCCTAGGGTTTCTCTACCCTTAGAGAGACCCAAAGTGAAGTCTGATGCTCCCTCAACCTACCCCTAGTGGCCAAAGATCCATTGTGGCAAAGTGTGCAAGAAAATCCAAAGAACAAAGTCCAAGTGCTGATCCAGGACCCAACACGGTCGTGGTACCATAGAACGGTCGTGCTAGGTCACTTGCAAATCAACAAAGTTGCCCCCAAGTCAAGCTGAAGTCACCACGGCCGTGCAGCCAAGAATGGCCGTGCAAGGGACAACCACCATGGTCGTGCCACCTAGCACGACCATGCTACACAACTAAAGAACGGGTGTGGCACAGCACTACGACCATTATCACCTTGCTCACCACAATCGTGCTATCCACCACGACTGTGCCACCCTTACCCCACCACGGTCGTGCCAGTTTCAACCCAAAACTGACCAAAACCTTATGATCTTGCCATTTTCATTCCCACAACCATTGTATCCTACCACGACCGTGCTCACCCCTACCCACCACGACTGTGGTGACCCACTACAGCCGTGCTACTCACAAAACCTACCTATTTTTGTACTGCTTTACCCATTTTGCCCCTACTTAATCTAGTACTTCCCCCCACACCTATATATAACTAGGTGGTGGCTGGGGCATGAGGTTAGCTACCCTACAACCACACCAGCCTCCCCATTTCGTCCTCCATCCATTCCCACCTCATTCCACCTTCATTTCACCAGTTCCACCATCAAAACCCTACTTTCCTTCCATTTCCACCCTTTTCCACCATACATACATGCCATTCACCTACCTTGGAGGAGGGAGATTGAGCTACAAATACTAGGAGGTGGAGAGGGAGGAGTCTTCACCGAGCTCATCATGGATTTTCACTCCTCTACTCATTCTTTATCCTTTCTTTTTGTATTTTCCATTTCCATGAGTAGCTAGGCCCTCCTTGGGTGGGCTGTTTGGGGGAAATTATGTTACTTTGATACCATGTTGGGTGAAAATGACATGTAAATTTTGTAATTCCATTTTCTAATGATTATGTTCTATTTCTATCTCATTCTCAATGAATTGCTTGTTGGTTTGTGTGTGAAATTACCTAGGAATTTAGGCAAATTGCTTATATGTGTGAATTTTGGGATTTGCTCCTAGATCCAATTCTTAGACCCCTAGGTTGCCTCCCATCTTCCTACATCTTAATCAATCTCCTTAAACCTAAGTGAGAGATCTAAGTAGCTAGATTAGATAATTCTAGTGCAATTAGCATGGAGCCTTCTCAAGGCTAGAATGTGGGGGAATTGGGGTCCAAAGCCCTAATTTCACCTCCCCATTACTACCCTCGGCCCCTAATTGCCCAAGGAATGCCTAATCTAAAAACCTAGACTTTATTAGACTCTAATTGAATTGAACCTAATCCCTAACCCAATTGAGCCTCGTAAGGGTAGTAGGGGGTGTTAGGGACTAGTTCCCCTATACACAACCTAGTATATCCATGGCCAGTTAGTAGCTTAGGTTAACTCATTAGACTCTAACTTGTTGTTTGGTTTGGATAATCTAAATGGAATCATAATGTTCATATGTCACCCACCAACTTAAGTGATAAGTTCATACCCCTAAACAGCCCATACCTCTCTTTATTGCTTAAAACCCTAGTTTTGTGCTTGCTTAGCTTAGTTAGTTATTTCCTTGCTTAGTTGGCTTCTTGCTTTGCTCTTGCCTTGTTCATGTTAGTTTAGCTCTTTAATAGGTCTTTTGATTCTCTCTTGCTTACCTTAGTGTAATTTGCCTTTTCATACCTAGCTTAATCCTTTCTTGCCTGTTTGGCCTTACTCTAGCCTAGGGTTAACTTAGATTTCATTTTTGCCTTTAATTGCTTATATGTCCATAATAATTCATAACAATCAAAACAACCTTAAAACCCTTAACCCTAGTTCCCACAGTAGGAACCTAGCAAAACTAAACCTAGCTCTAGTGCCCCCTATTTTCCCTATGGATCAACCCTATACTTGCCACCATCCTATACTATGACACGACCCCGTGTGCTTGCGGGTGTAGTTGTTTTAGTGAGAGTAGGTGTTTAGTTACGTTTTATAAATATCGAAAGTGAATCCACCATGTGTTCCGATCTCGTGGGGCGCATCTAGTCGAGTCAAATCGGCTAGTGTGTAGCACCTCTGGCAGACGTACCAAGCTTTTTGGCACCACTGCCAGGGACAAAAAGTGCCATATCTACCTAGTATTTGTGGTGTTGACTCTCCCCTTTGGCACCGTCTTTTGCCAATTTACATGTTGTGTTTGATAGGAATCACACCAGTCTTCACAACTGATGGTTTACCTAATTCTTAACAAATGACGATTACCCTAGTCTTAAAAAATGATGGTTCTTCTAGTCCTGACAACCGATGGCTTCACTAGCTTGGCAAATGATGATTTCTTTATGTTTGACAAATGATGTTTCACTAGCTTCACAAGCAATGGTCTTCTCATTGTTCACAACCAATGGTCTACATGTTGTTCACAACCGATGGTTTACTCAATGCTCACACAACTGATGGCTTTACTACTCTATGAGATGATTTTCCATCTGAGCTCAAGAAACGTTAGATTCACTAGGCACATGATCTGATGATTTTGTTTAGCACATTAACAAAAGGTGTTTGCTTTGTTCTTGAATCAATCAATGGTTTCCCAAGTGTACTAAAAGATTCGATGGTTATACTTGTATGGAAACCGATGGCTTTGTTTGAGTTCATTATTTGATGCTTTTTCTTGACATGGAAACTGATGGCTTTGTTAGAACCCATGAATTGATGGTCTTGCCTTGTCTAAGTTATGAACCTATATTATGCTAAGTTTGTGAACTGATGGTCTTATTAGTAACCTGATTCGATGGTTTTTCTTTTGTGCTAAGTATGTGAAATAATGGTCTTGCTAGAGACCATGATTCAATGGTTTTGTTTTGATTGAATGGTCATTCTTTTGGTTAAACGCTTCAATCTCATCCGATGGTTTTGATTTGTCTCTTACATAAATCGCCTTATGGACATTCTATGTATAATAATCTATGTCCCTGATTAAGCATAAGATTGAGCTAACTCTTAGAGAAAATGAAATGATGGTCGCCCTAGCTCTTATATAAGTGTACCAATGATATGATGGTTTATCCATGTGTTGCCTAATGTGATAAAGAACCAATGGTTTAATTATGAGTGTTAATATGGGATACATATCCAATCTTCATTGTTGAATCATTCTTATATTGATTAAATGGTAATAGTTTAATACCTTTATCTTCCTCTAATATTGAAATGTTGAATGAACACAACTCACACTACTAAAGGTAACTCGGTTATGTTACTCTTAGAAATGTTATAACTATTCCCTAAAATTGATGATCCCAATGTTGGATCTGAAGGTAATAAGTGTGTTGATGAGAGGTTGAGCCTTCTACAGGGTATGGAAGGATAGTGATGTGCATGATGGAGTAATGTTGTTTTGGCGTAAATGGCTTTTGGGCATGATTTGAGCCCTGATGGAAATATAATCTCTTTATGGATGTCAATGAGCTAGTAACCTATGATGATTCACTACAAGAAACTCTGTCAATACTGACGCTCTATTCCGGCATCATGTATTGTAAGCCGGTATATATAATATTTGTCGACACATATAATTGATGCTGGTATATAATATATAATCTGTCATTTTTTAACTACTGATGTATAATGATTTTTATATATAACAACATGACTGAAATGGAAATTAAGAAACCTTGAAGAGTTATTGACTCATATCGGCGTCATCCATACATATTTATGTTTTATGTTTTATTTTTGTTTTTTCTAGGAGACAAAACTACTATGGTCTGCTAATAACTAATACCCTAATAGATGATGTGCAACCGTGCCAAAAGGCAACCGTCGCACAGTGCTTCCGAAAAACAACACCTTGCAGCATGACATGTACGTACACGACATTTTCTTCTCATAGTGGGCATACAATGATTAATAGATTTACTCTTTTGTTGATTTGTTGATTTGTTCACTACAGATGCTTGAGCGAGGGTTAGCAAAATCCTACCATGATCACTTCTCACATGTGTCAAGGATGCAAGAAACAAATGAGCATCTTGTTCATTCAGCATATATATAGATCTTAAATCTTTTCTCCCAATAGCTTTACAGATTCTTTGTTTTGCTCATTATTGCCGATAGATCTTGAGAAAGGTATCAATATATTATCCTTGGTCACTATACACAAGCATTACAAGTAAAAGAGCAATAAACTAATTTTTTTGAGACATATTTATTCTGTATCTAGTATTAATATGAAACTTTGTTTGAAGCACTATCTTTTAGATGCACTCCTAGTTATTTTGGTTTGTTACCAGTTTGGATTCAGTGCATTAGATCTTGTACCTCTGGTGTAGTCATGGCTATTGTTCTACATCAAGCTTCAATTTCGAACATGTATCTAATGTGGGGTCCTATGTTGACTATTCTCACAGCCGTACAAGGGTGTTACGCAGATTTGGCTTTTCGACATCACATTGTCGTCTTCTTCTCATAGGTATGTTTTTATTACATTGACTACTTTTAAAGATCGTTGACTACTCAATAATTGTTGAGTGCTTTTGATGATTGTTTTTCATTAAGGGGAAATAGTTAAAAGTCCTTTGCATCAAACATAAGCAACCATCCCCTTTCGCATCTCAACCTTTTTTAGTCTTTAATTACACAATGACGATAACTACACACTGAATGATATGGAATATAACATGCAGTCAAATCTCATGTTTTTATCTTTTACTATATATAGAATGCAACTTTTACTAGGAGACTGGGAAGATACAATCCAATGAAAACATATTAAATTTCAAATGCAGTTTAAACTAGGAGTCCGAAGCAAAGCCTAAAGGTGAGGCATTCTTCCTAGATAGAAAAGTTTTATTCACGTATAAACTACTATATTTTTCTATCAAGGATGGTAGTTGATGATCTGATTTTGTAGAAGCATTTTTAAATATTTTAGTTTGGCACAATCTTAATTTTGCGGACTATATGTTTTGTAGCCTGATTAGTAACAATTATCATTCTGCATCGAGCTTCAATCTCATACACATGTATTTGAGATCTATACTTTTCTTCTTTAATATGGTGGTCAAATTTGGGGACTATAATTGTCCATTCATTAGTTCTATTTTAGATTTTTAATAACCCACATCAACAATAAAAAACATTAATCATGGAATTCTTGCGTAATACTATAAGAAAGGATATATGACATTTCAAATTATTTAAGTTTTGATCACACACTACCTTTCATCCTTGGTTGATATGTTACTTAATAATATAGAAAAAACCCTACGTAGTCTAGGTTTATGGACCCATTCGATCAAGTTATACTCATTCATGAACTTGTCTTATTCTAAGTCATTAATTTTAGATGCTTTTACAAAATTATTAACTTATCTTAGTCTAGTTCATTACTGTAATACACTTTAAATGATGACTGCAATGAAGACAATATGGAGCTAGTGAGGAATGGCATACCCCCTGAAGTTACACCCTCTGTTGTCTATAGGAAGAGATAGAGAAAACTTTATGATTTATAGGGATATGAGTGGACTACATATGCTAATGAAAGTGATAATGAATATAATACATTATCATGAAAATAAACCAATGTGTTTGAAGTTTAGTATTTCATTGTGTGTTTCATATATATATATATATATATATATATATATATATATATATATATATATATATATATGTTGCATTCATTTGCTTTCATATACATTTCCAAGATCAATTGCGCACATGAGGACATTCTAAATGAATATACATTGGGGTAGGGCTAGATCCTGCTCATATAGATTTAATGTAGAAGAAAATACTAGTGAGCCCTCCATAAATGTCAAAAACTACCAAACTTGTTTTGTCAATAGTGGCAGATCCACATTCTTTCTCTTTATTTGTGCGATTGGAGGATGCATAATCCGCCAAACATAATAATTTTACATTCATATTTATATTCTATTATTCATAAAGTGAGGTTGAATGCTTTTCAAATATGTCATAATTAGCACTGTTTTATAGTATGTGCATATTTTCTCACTTACATCCAATTTCATAGGTTGTGTAATTAATTAAAAGTAAACCTTTACAATTCATGGTTTTAATTATATAGGAAAAAAGCTGCCAGTGGTGGATAAAGTTGAAGCAAGAATGCCCTACTAAATATTGAAAGGAACAAGTTCTATTTTTAGTCAAGTTGAAAATTTTGCAAAAGTGCATGATTTTGTATCATTAAACTTGTTTTTATGTGACAAAAAACATTTAATGGATGTTCATGTTGAACTATTTTTTACTTATTAAATATATAGTCTTTTTGTTCATCTCAGGTATAATTTTTTTGGCTTTATTATTATAATATCTTATAAATGATATAAGGATATAGCTGCAACATAGATGCTCAACTTTTGATACAACTTGGATGTGATATGTATGTTCTCAAGTGATTTATGTGTATGATTGCCAACCAATTGAAAAATACATCAATAGTTGTTAGCCAAGATATACTAGTTCAATATAAAAACATTGTGATATAGTTTAATACATTGTGTTGAACCTCTCTATATTATAAAACTGAATTTAATAAAATATGTTTCATATCATGTCTTCAAAGAACTGTTTTTCAATTATTGTAGTATTTATACCAACATCTTTTTGGTGCTAGCATAGAGGTTACACGTCATTATTTTGGCACCAATAGTGCATATACCAGAGTTCTTAAATTTTTTGCCAGCATTCCAAAATTGACGACATGGAAGACATAATGATATGTATGAGCTACTTTGACACACTTATACCAACAAGTACAAATTCTAGTATAGACTCAAAAAATGTCTGTAAAGGACTATGTCGACATCAATATAGCCAACATTTTTTTCCCGCTGGTATAGCCTATACCAACACTTTTGGACCAATACTAGCATTTATAGGTTGTTGGTTATGACCATACTGTTGTAGTGATTGTGAAAAGGAACATGTTTTATACTTTTAATATATTTAGGATTTGTTACATACCAATGTTTTGTAGAAATGAATTAGGGTGGCAGACAACTAGTTTGATGTATCCTGAATTCACCCAATTGGCAATAACAAATCAAGTGAAACCCTAACCATGTAGTGTCATGTGTCGTAGAACTATTCTAGTGTCAGAATTTGCTGGATCGGGAAATGAGTGATCTAGAAGGAAAACTCAAAGTGATGTAAGGTTGAGTATAATGAGTGCATGGAGTGTATATCTTTGTCATCCTGATCCCAAAGTTATGGAGAAGGTCGAGGTTGTATCTCAGATAAATACGAATATGTATATGTGATGTGATTGAGGACAACTGTGGTTGTTCCTCGATGATAGGGTTGTATTCCCTAATTTCTAGTGTCGTAGCCTGTGTACCAAGGGCGGACTAGGCCGATTGTAGCTTGATGGATATGTCATTGTGGCAGACTCGTACTGAATGAGGGGAAGAGATCTTATGATTCTGACTCTCCTAGATCTTGGATGGAACTGATTGTGACTTCATAGTGGTCAGTTGGAAGTTTGAGTGGTATGCCTCAAACTCCCCATGGCTTAATAAAAGATGTAATCTAACATTGTAGCATAACTATCAACGTTATTCAGTGATTGACATTGGATGTTAACCCTTTCTTTGCTTCTTTTAATATAAAAAATGATGCATAATGCGGTAAGAGAAATCAACAATGCATATGATGTTAGCCATGCTTCTGATGTTAGCCATGCTTATGATGTTAGCCATACTTATGATGTTAGCTAAACCTGATCTATTACTAATAATGCAAACCTTTCAATTTTGCAATTAAGATTCTGATTATGATGGTTCTTAATGAATCTTGTATATCTGGTATTTCAATCTATTACATTATATGTTATACTTGTTTAATTCTATAATCTACTGTAAGCAATAAACGTTGTTGAGAGTTATATCTCTCGCTGGGACATGGGTCTCACCTTGTGGGTCACCACATCTTTTTAGGTGGTTGTCGCTAGTGCCACCAGACCATGGCAACGAGGAAAAGCTATTTTGGAAGAACCCTCGAATAAAATTGTTTAGATGTCTAGTGTGTCCTAGAGTCGTCCTTGTATTCTCATGTCTGGGCAGGAAAGTTTTGTATACGATATTTCACTGACTGGAGTTTTGATAGCATTATGATGTATATTGGAAAATATATTTTGTACACACACATATATACTATGGATGAGGCTACAGAGCAATTGTAAAGATACATGGTATGGTATATTAACTTATTCAAGATGTTGGATATTTATGTAAATGTTCCTAGACATGTTTGTGAAGAGTAGACCAGTTTTAATTATGCCCCTTTTTAGTGGTTATTATATAATGATCAATCATGTTTTGGTTTTGAGTAATCTCATTTAGTGTGGCTGGTTTCCACATCCTACCTTTGAGAGGAGACCACATGAAAGATGCATAGTTGATAGGTTCCCAAACCTTCTATCTTCATCCCCCTTCATGATTTCATGAGATAACTTCTCTAATGGATTCCCATTTTATTTCACATATATTCATCCATTACTTAATCCCAACAACAAAGTAATTAGGACTCCTCAAAACCCCTCCTTCATCTCAACCTCTAGTTATAGAACCCATCAACATAGAACCTATATAAAAAAGCTACAATGATAAGCATCCTTGGACCTTAGGTTTCTCTTTCTTTCCTCTCATTTCACTCCAATATCTTTTGTTCACTACAACCAACCATGTTCCTTCATAGACCATTAGGGTGAGTGCAATACATGGACCATCTCAACTAAATTATTATGGCATTCCTCAGCAAGTCGGTTATCTATCCATCCACTGGAACCATCCCTACCAGAGCTCATTGGATCAACATCTATGGGATTCTTGGGTCCCTCTTAGAGCATGTTAACACTTCAATAAAGTTTGCTAGAGTTCCTTAAGGCTTTATCATGCTTGAATTTCTCATATGGTATGTGATTCTAATACCCCTCACATCTTTGGCTTGTCTTTGTGTTTATATGCATGGATTTTTATGGTTTCTTCATGTTTTTACCATTTTCACCATGGATGACTCTAAGAAGTTGTGTTTGAGTCAGTCTCATTGATTGGGATTTCTGACACGACCCAAAACCATTAACCATGGTTTAAGTATGCCAAGGGTGATATTTTACTAACCATTCTCTTTAGGAACTACAAAAATCACTCTTCATTTTTTCCTTCAATTTGTAAAACTACTAAGACCATCATACCATCTTACTAGACAACATCTATTAATTTTTAAAGGTAAATAGCTCACATATGAGCTCAACTATCTTAATAACAAGATCTAGATCTTGACATTTTGTTCACAACATTTACAAGTTAAACAAAAATTCTCTCATTATGTAAAGAGTGGGATACCAGAGGGGATCCACTCCCTACTAAAAATCCGAAGAATAACACCTCCAGTCCCAACACAGCCAAATGGTATGTTGGATTGGATTTAAAATTTTCAAATTTTAATTAATGATAATCAAAACAACCAAAGTGTAGAAATGGAATAAAAATATTGACTATTATCAATTTTATAAAGGTACATCATCATCTCCCATAAAGGGTTTACACAGATATTACAACATAAGGATCTTATAGAGGGAAATCTAGACCATAACAAGTTGTCTCCAAGCTTTAAATTCTTAAGCTAAGTCCAAGTCTTCATTCCATATCATCCAAGTCCTTCACCTAGGGTTGGAAGCATACCCTGGCAAGAAGAGAAAAATAGATTACATCAACAAAGGCTGGTATGTGCATACTAAAAAGGAAATTGAGCAATATACGGAATAAATGACGTCAAAATACAAGGCTTCACATAGAAAATAATAGGACTACCCAATTGGGCATAAAAGGAATGATTTACAATAATAAAAGAGATACTTGCCATAAACAATAATAAATATGGTGCTACAAAAGCACACATAATCTTTGGGCACAAAACCCATAACGACTTGCATGCAT
The DNA here is from genome assembly GCA_963693085.1 of Alisma plantago-aquatica. NCBI lineage: Eukaryota > Viridiplantae > Streptophyta > Magnoliopsida > Alismatales > Alismataceae > Alisma > Alisma plantago-aquatica. The sequence continues at coordinate 1,132,651,688 of OY856411.1, read as the reverse complement.
GTGACATAAACATAGCGCTAGAACAATATAAATAACAATGGCGGCCAAGCCTCATAAACTTAAAACCTGATAGAGATTGGCACATAACCAAACTCCCAATAAATAAAATGTGGGCCAAACCTCATAAATTTGAAACCCGAGTATGGGGCACACAACCTCCACCCCCAAAATAAATAAGAGCACATAAGCCCAAAACAATTCAATTACACTATCCTAGGGCTATTGAGTCACATAACATGCTTAATAGAGAGGTTAGTAAAAAGTATAGTTCGTTTATACAAAATTGGTCAACATATATGTAAGAACCTGTTACACTAGATGAGATTACTCAAAACATAAAGCACAATTGACCACTAATTAATCACATACCCAAAAATATGGGAAAATTAAAACTGATTTCAATATCAACACCTGCTCAAAAACATTTGCATAAGAGCCCAACATCTTTCTTGTATTCAAACTATGCCAAGAATTTTATAAAAATTGTTCTATTGCCTTGGCCGCAACATATATACACAGGAGAACAATATTCATATATGCCACACAAATAAATATTAACATGCCAACAAAATTCGGATTCATTAGAAACACCATATACAAACTTTACTTGCCCAAACCTGAGAGTATAGGGATGACTCTAGGACACACTAGCCATCTAATCAACTTTCTCAGAGATTCATTACTATAGCTCCTCTTTACTTCCACGATTCTATTGTCATCATTGCTGAGTACCTAAAAAGATGTGGCAAACCACAAGGATGGGACCCATGTCCCAGCAAGAGATATAACCTCCAACAATGCTTATTGATTACAACATTTTAAATAGTAGATAACTAAGCAGTTGGAGTATTTAATAATCAATTGAATAGATTGAACAGTTCAAGTATACTAAACAGATTATGCAAATCATCTTAGCAATAAGTATGATCATCAATGCATATATAAATAACAAATAAATCCATTTCTCTAGATAGATATCTACTCCAATATCATAAAATTGCATCTAATAACAATCATTATGATTAATCTAACTATCATCATATTCCTTGCTAACTGTACAAGCAATCTAGTAGCATAAGCATCCCTGACATCATGAATATGTCTAGTAACATAACATGGCTATCAATATTGGCATCTCAAATAAAGTGAATAGATCTATATCATAAGTATAACTAACATCATAGCATAATTAACTGCATAGGCATGATTAGCAGTTTAAGCATTTATAATTACATTGGCATGGTTAACAATATTAAACATAACTAGAAGCATCATCTTAACCATCAGTGTTAGTATATTTGACAACATAAGCATGTTTACAACATGAGAATAACTATAACATACACATATCTATTGTCTCTTATTGTACTATACATGATCTCAGTGAAAAGAAAGCAAACAAGGGTTATCATCCAATATGAAGCGTTGTGTATAACCCTAAACTGATATGCTACAAAAATGTCTTACATCTTTTATTATGCCCTGAGAAATTTGAACGTACCATCCAAAGTCCAACCAACCCCTACGAAGGGCTATTCCGTACAAGATCTAGGAAGGCTGATATCCTAAGATATCTTCCCCTCAGTCAGTACGAGTAAAGAAGCAGTAACATATCAGTCAAAGATGCCACTACATCGACATATAGTCAAGCTGCTAACCACTAGTACGCCCTTGGTATAGGTCACGACACTAGAAACTAGGGTATAGAAAACCCTCTAATATGAGGTACAACCGCAGTTGTCCTCAAATCACATCAGATGTATGAGGCATGACCATAGCCATTCTCCAAAACCTTCATTGTGGATAATAAGGATATATCCTCAACTTGCTACCCCCACATACTCAACAATATGTGCTTCGAGTTTCCCTTAGGAATACTCATTTCACCATCCAACAAGTTCTGACACTGAAGATGGCACTACGACATAGGGCACTACATGATTAGAGTTGTACTTGATTAGTTATGCCAATTGGTGAATTAAGGCCACATCAAACAAGTGAACATACAAACCCTAATTCACTTCTAGCAAGCATATAAATATCATAACTTTTAAAAGATATAAAATGTGTAGAACATAATTTCTCATCTCATCATCTCATGATGCTATTCGCTTGCCATTCATGAGACCACACTAGTCATCATACTATCACAAGATATAAATCCTTTTCACAATATCACATGGTATCTACCTTTATCAACACAAGAGGATTACACCTCATTCATGGCTCAACCATGCCCAAAGGTCATTAAGACCATCATACTATCACATGACATAAATCCTTTACACAATATCACAAGGTATCAACCCTTATCAACACAAGAGGATTACACCTCATTCAGTACTCAACCATGCCCAAAGGTCATTAAGACCATCATTCTATTCCCTACAAGATCATCATTATCTTTGAATGCCTTATAACAAGGCTCAACAACATCACTTAGATATAATGATCCAGATCAACACAATATTGCATTAATGAGCTAGGAGATATTCATAAACAATCATAGTAGGGTTATATTAACATCAAGAACATTCCTTTATTACATCAACATGCAAGGAATTTAGATATGATTAACCCTCATCATATTCATAATGCACATGTTTAGCATAAGAAAGTATCAACTATGTGGCTATGATAACCGTCAATTAACATATTAAGGTTATGATCATATTAAGGAGGTTATTCCACCATCATTCCATCATATAAGAATGTTAAACATGAATACTCATCTTTATCTATTTACATTAGATTTAGGTTCAACAAGATAAATTATATTAATGTTACTAATAAACACTTATACCCAAACCCTAACTCATGGCATCCCCATTGGATTATGGATGCATAAGGTGAAGCATCACCATCACATTCCATACTATTCTCAAGTATGAACCCACACATAAATCAAGGCGTAACCATCGGGTTATATTATACTAGGGTTTCAACAACAGTAACAGAGTACTCCATGATTGTATTAGTCATTCAAGGACTATTCATTCCCAATTACCATCATTTAGTTATATTAAAGCTAGGTATAACAAGCTATACCTCATTATGGTTACCCTTTAATTCATTATGGTGATTATAAAACATAATCATATGAGGGAAAGGGTAAGACTACAATTTTAAAGCATTGAACCATCAAATTCTCATCATTTGAGTCATAACATTACACTACACTCTTAACCAAAATAATGGAAATATTGAGGCATCGATTTCTAACCATGAAATGTTGAAAAGGTAAAGCCATTGGTCATTTACATAGGTAAACACCTTGATGAATCGTCTATGATGTTATTGAGTTGTGATCTATAAAAGTCACCATTTAACCCTAGGCATTCTTTGATTAACAACAATAAGGGTTCTGTTGAGAGTAGGGTAAAACCCACAATGGACTGTTCATTTAAAACAAGCTATCCATTGTCAACTAGTAAGCTCCTTAAGTTGATCATATAAAGGAAACCATCTAAATCACATTATTAGGACCAACATATTACATTAGCCATCATTCCAATTTATTGGAGGAATGAACATTAGATCTTGACCATTGGGTCAAGTTCATATGTTAAAACCATCAATTACAGTATAGGTCCGACCATTACATCAAGTGACCCAAGAAACCATTGGTCTAAAGCTTAATTGATACTACAACTATATGATTAACTCACCATAGATTTTGGAGACATGATACTCCATTAGCAGTGACCATTAAGTCACCATAGGTTGTTAGATCAACACTATATTCATTAATCAACATCAAATATTAAGCTAATGTCATCATTGATCGATAACATCAGTAGGGTACTTAATGGTTGATCATTAAACTTCTAATTGATCCAAAACCTGACCTAAGGAGTGACCATAGGTTGTCACCATCATCTGACACATTTGATCCCGACTATCAGTTTTCATGAAGACAACACCATAGGGTTGTTGCAAAGGTACCATCATCGGGTCATGCATTTATAGAAGAAATCAGCTTAAAACACTAAAATTGAGCATTGGTTGATAGGTGCTTAACACCATAGGTTGTCAAATTAACCTAATCCAAGTCATATTATACCTTAGGAATAATGTACACATGATCACAGTTTCATATATAACTGAAATCAGAATAGGGAATATTATAAAAATTGAAATCCAAGTCAAGCATGGCTTTTTAGTGCATGGATCATCATTTAATAGGAAGAACATGAGCTAGCAAGCTTATTGTAAGAAATAAACGTGGAGAAAGTTATAAAACTTGCCTCTAATTAGAAGATAAACTCCCAAACAAAAGAAAACACGAGCATGTAGGGTAGGAAATCCAAGCATAAGCTGTGAACTCATCCATCTAGCACCTTTCTTCATCAAATGAGCAAACCCTAAGCATAAGGAGCAAGAAAGGTAGGGTTTTAGAGCTTTAGAGCAATTTATACCATGGAACAGAAAGGTTCTGACCTAGAGAAAGGTAGGAGGAAGTATAACAAAGAAATCAACGGAGGAAAGAAGGGGATTCTTACTCTTTTAGGTCAAGATCACTAGAAGGAAGCTTTTTAAACCCTAAAACGAAGTCAATTGCAACCCTAGATTCTTTTTCCAAGAGGACCCCTATTTCTTTTTCCTTGGATAGGAAATTTAAAAAAGCAAAGAGGGAGAACAAGGTTTGTAGAATGAGGGAATTGGTGGAGAGAAAATGGTTCGTTTGGGTGCTTAGGGATAAGTGTATGAAACTTTAAGATAAAGAAAAAGAAAATGTTGAAGTTCTAGTATCTTTCCAAGTGCCCATGTCCTTAAACTATTAAGAATATACAAGAACACACACAAGAAGCTCCCCCACCCTCCATATAGACCTGCTTAGATTTCCTTTGTCGAATTTCCAAGCCAATCAAATAATTTATTAGTTGATAGCTACTAAAGGTAGCTCATCCATGAAGGAGTAAACCTTAAAATACCCTGAGGAAAACACCTTCAAACCAAGGTTTAAATAGGCACCCCATGGTTCAAAAAGCTCAAGAATGATGAGAGAATATCCATGGATCATAATTCAAGTGATCAATTGCAAAGAAAACCTCTCAATTGGGTAAATTATAGAAAAGTCCAAAATGTGCATAAAATTGCATAACTTACTTAAACGGTGTCCAAATTGGACCAAATTTAAAACTTCAGATTGTATTATGATTTCAAAGCATATAAAAAGGTTATATTAGGGTTATAAGAATTCAATTATGATAATTAAGCTTGTTCATCACTTTAAGCAAGGTTAGGGGTCTCATAATATACATCCGCATCACAAGTGGCAAAAGATATCACATATCACCAAATAGTGTTCCAACATGAACAAAGCATAGCAAAGACCAAGAGAATGTACAAACATGATTATATGATCACAAGATCAATAACAAATAAAAGGTACTTCACATGAAGCATAGTTTCCAAAAGAACAAGATATTGTGTAGGCTAATGTCCATAGGACCAAGAGAATGACAAAGATAGATTATTGCTCCAAAAGAGTAACATGAGATGCAAACATACATTATTTAAGAATCTAAACAGTCCAAAGTCAGTCCTAGATCCAATCCTAGGTCTCTAAAGCACATGTGATGCATATATGTAGAATTAGGGTTAGGTTTACATTAAATATTCAAAATCCTAAAAATCACCTTTTTCCTTACATGTGACTAGGTTATCAAAACCACGACATGTTTTAGATTATTTTTTTTGAGTTCAAAATATATTTTATTATATTTTTTCTAACTTATAGATGATTAGTTATGAATTTTGCAGATTATAACTAATTAGGAAAATCCATTAAAATTCATATATTAATTTGTTTGGAATTAGGATATAAAATAGAGAATATTTTTCTAAATCCACTAACTATATACTTGTAATTTTTGGATAAATAGAGAATTAGTTATGGATTTTACAAAACTAACCATTCAGTAAATACCAAAAATCCATGTGTCTCAATTCATGTGGTCAAAGGACTGATCCTATTTGGCCCTATCATGGTTTGCCAACTAGGCCGAACCCACTACCAACAGAGTGAAATTCTTGAACGTGGAAGAGGTGATAACAAGATATGAAATTAACATTTTGCCCCTGGTGAAAAAAACAAAGCAAATATGATAGCGAGGGGAAAACCAGAGATGTCACTACTTGTCATCTTCCCCCTTTCGATCTATTCTTCATGTGATGGGATACAAGAGCAACCGAACTCTAGAAGTTCCAATACCTAATTAACCCAGACCAAGGGTGGGTATTAGTGTGCCAACACCGTCCTTCACTTCCTCGAGACTTTCCAGTCTTTGAGATTGCCTTGCACGATTTCGGAGACAGCTGGAGGAGTATCCAGTGTTTCCACGATGATAGCCTCAAGGTGGCATAATGAAATTGACTAAAACCTCACACACACAATGTAAAACTTGAAGATCAAGATTCTGTAGTTCAAGGTGGTATCTGAAATCAAAATCCTGATATGAATCATCAATAGTAATCGAAAAAAGCAAGTTCACCAATTGATTGGGGGAACCGTAGGTTACTTAGTGAAAAAAGGGGGAAACTCTATAATTTACCTTGGAGAAGAGGAGAAGGATGCAGAAATCTCCCGAGGGTCAATTGGAATGGACCTGAGTGATTTTCCATTGCCAGGAAACTGTGAAATCACCTCCAGAGTTGGGGAATTGCTCTGATCCAGAATGAGTTGGGGAGGATGCCAACTAGAAACATGGCTGGGACAGCACTAATGAAAAATTGTAAATCCATTTGGCAAAATTTGGGATGGTTTTATAGCAGTTTTGAGGTCTAGGGTAGCCAAGTAGGTAGAAGCATAGAGAAGCAACAAAGGGTAAAAATTTAGGGTATGACTAGGGGGCACAATCCACAATACCCAGGGAAAGTTAGGGTTGGGACAAACGAAATTGCCAGACAAAGCTAAAGGAAACCAAATCTGAGAGAAAGAAACACAGAGGGAAGAAATTATGGGAGAGGGAGAGGAGAAAAACTATGTGATGAAAAAGGAAATCGAAACGGGTGAAGAAGAAAGAGGACAGTCGTCAGATCTATGCAGGTTGAGTGAGAGAAACATGGAGAGAAGGAGAGTCATTGGATTCAACGTGTTCACATGGAAAGGAGAGGAAAACCCTACACGACAAAAAAATCCAGTGAACTTTATTCAAATTAACCGCATCAGACAATACTTAGTATTTTTAGGAAAATTTCATTAATATGTCTTTCCTATTTAGTTTGAGGTATCAAACAATGTGCAAATACTACCAAATTTTGCACATAGACTAATTTTGACATGTAGAATCCGAATTTGAGATTTGTTTTCACCTTTTCACTCACTAAATGTTTTATTTGATATTTTTGGAGAAAACTCATATTTTCTTGTCTAAAAGGAATTATGATAATTGTTAGTGTGTAAATAGGGTGAAAGTTGACTCTTAAGTTAATTGGGACCGAAGGAACACGATTTCTATATTTGGTTTAACTTTTGAGATTTCCCCTCATGACTTATATATAATTAACATTTGTGGCCCATTATTATTTTAGTTAACATATTATTTCAACATTACTATTATCGTTCTTCCAATTGTGTCCCATACCTTCACATTACAACAAAAAAGATTATATATTATTATTGTGCATAAATTTCTTTATGTTTATTTAACTCATTAAATTTATCAATTACTTATTTATTTGAGTTATGTATCAATATTCTCAATTATTGACACTTAGCTCTCCTATGCATATTATTTTTCTTAACATCATACCTTAAACAACATTATCTCATGTGACATATTTTATTGGTCTATTGATTATTATGAGATTATTAGGTCATAATTATTTTCATGCATATATGTTAGGGTAATTTGTTCATGCATTAACATATTAGGGTTACAATTAACTACTATTATGTATATCTTTATCCCTATTTGGTCAGATCTAAGGAAGCAAACTTTCTATCCTCCAAAGCATATGATTAGGGTCAAGATGCTAGGTTTTGGTTTGTTACAAAACTCCACCCCTTAAAAGGATTTCGACCTCAAAATCTAATCATTCATACATCATCAAACAACTACACTCTTAAAATGTTTAACCTAACAAGTCAAACTAAACAACAACATGCAATATGGTTACTTATGCATGGTTCAGTTGTGAATATTTTAGGGGGTTATGTTGTTCATGTATCCAACCAAAAAGTCATAACCAACTAGGTTGATCTTTAGGTCCTTATGTCTCTAACCTAACAACCCTATGATTTTCTTCAACAACCAAAGGTCATAAGGATAGGTCAACTATTCCTTTACAGACAATGCCATATATTCCTAGTCGCCAGTTCATGGCTAAACTAGGATTTTGGATAACTATTCCAACAAATTCTACGGTTTCTACACTAAAAATTCACACGTCTCTTCAATGTGACTTAATTTAAGAAAACTTAGATAAAATCCACAGAATTTTTTTGTACATATAGTAGTATAACAAAAGTAAATTTTCACGATGAAATCTATTCGATATAAAACAAAAGATGGATCCAAAATCAATCGCAAAAACCAAGTCATATTTTTTTCAACATAGTTTCTCCTTAATAACTACTTTCCTCGTCCTCATGCCAAAACCTCATAACATCCAAAGATACTTGTCACCATTATCCTATATGCTAGAGTAATATCACCTAAAACCTTATCACATTAGGGTTTTCTAAACATCGTTCTAATGTATTCCTCATATTCACCTCCCATCTTCTCATAAATATCTTAGGAAAATTCTAAACTGAACATCTCACCCAAGGGGTAACAATCTAAGGCAAGGGTTCTAATTAGGGATACAAAAATGAAATAGTCAGATTTTGACTACCATGAGCTCTGATACCAAGCTTTAAGGAGTGGGATCCAAGAGGGGATTTGTTGGATCAAGGGATCTAGAGGGGTTGGGGGTGAATAGAGCTTCACAAATCTCACAAAACGAATTAGGACAACCAAATTATAGTAAGTGCAAAAACTTAAACAGACAACCAATTTGAAGTCCTAACTAACATGCATAGCAAGGGTGAGAGACAAGGAAGAAGATACACTTGGACAAAGTGGTTTAGAGTGGTTCCACACTTCAAACTAGAAGTGAGACAGTCCACTACCTAGAGGTGGTTAGGCTCTAGGACTTTGCAATCTTGATGCTCTTATATTCAATCATAAGATTACAAGACAACAACCACATTCATCCAAGGACTTAATACCTCAAGAAAGGATCTTCAACCTACTGAAGGAACTTACCCACTTGAACCATGGAGTCTTCAGCCTTCAACAAGGACATACCCACTCCTTATTCAAGTCTTTGGCCTTCAAGGAACTACCTATCCTTCTTGAACATCCTCCTTGCCTATCTCCTTCACTTGGAGATCTGGAACACCATGCTTTCTTCAACCTTGAAGAACAACAATTCCTCCTTCACTCAGAGAAGATCTTCAACCTTTTCTTCAATAGGAAAGGGGGTAGGAAGAAGGAGGTGGAGAGCTTTACATGGATACGAGGGGTAGCTCTCTTACAACAGAACCTATCTCATTCATACTCACATATTTGACTTGAAGGTAGAGAGAGAAAGGGGCTCAAAGGTGTGTAACACTCTCAACTAAGCAAGAACCAAGCATATATGGAATGAGCAAACTTGGAATAAACTCCAAGTGGTAATATTTATAGCGGAGGGTTCCCCTTTGAGTTGGGGTACACTTAGGGTTGAAAAATAGCCATTTTTGCCCAAATAAGTCACCAACGGTCATAATCACTTTTTCTACAATTTCCGTGCAATGCGTTCGGTCGAGTTTCAATAAAGGTAACTCAGCCAATAAGGTAAAAGACAAATCCAAATTTCAAACCATCAGTCTTTGTCCCGAGGAAACTCGACTAACAAATGAAAGTTGTGTTTGGTTAGTAACCCCATCGGTCGAGTTCTATGAATGCACAACTCGACCGATGCACTCTTTAGAGAATTGATCCAGAGGATCGGTCGAGATTGTAACTCGACCGATTGACTGCCTGTGATCAATTTTCTAAAGTGCATCTAAAGTGATTCAAACTTGGTGCAAAGTGTCCCAAACAATTTTCTCATCTTAGTTACAATCCATACCATCAATACAAATGATTACAAAAATCTTCTAAGGTCATTTACATGGATTTCCTAAATTACACACTTGTATAGATTTTGACTTGAATTGTAGAAAATTAGGGCTTGAGTGATTTGATCCTTTTCATGTACCTAACACATGAAATCAATCTTGAATACACATATTAGATACATATGAATGGAATGGTTAAGTCATTATCAAAATATGGACAATGTATAACCGCTAGGTCAACATTCTCCCCCTTTTTGACAATGACAAACCATTCCTCAAACATATTGAAAAGGATATAGAGATTATACCTTTGCCTTGTGAATTAGGGGATTCAAGATGTGAACAATGTGAATTGCTCCCCCTCAATCTATGCTTACTTTAGCCTACATAGTTAGTCTATCTACACAAAGCAATTATAGCATACATGTACTATATGGTCCTTTGCAAGTCACATGATAAAACATTAAATGAACAACAAAAGGATCTCATAAGCAATAAACAACAGTAAGACAAAGAATAGCAATATAATTGAGTTTCAAGACATTGAAGTTCTCTCCCCCTTTTGACATTTTCAAAAAGTAGGGTGGGTAGAAGAGCAAACAATAAGGTCTTCTCCAAACACAATCAAACAGATAATCATACATGCAATCTCATATCATATATCAACCAGAGATGAAAGAAACAAACAATCTCAATCATAATCAAAATATGGGGAAACATGTACCAACTCATAATATATAACATGATCAAAGAGCAAGAGTGCACATCATATAGATTACAACTCAAAATCATGTTCCCATAAAAGCAACTACAAGCTAGAAATGATGAAAAACTGAAGATAAAAATATTACATCTCAGATAATGTGCCCAGATGTTTCTAATACAAAATAACCTAGAAAGATGTATATGATCAACAAACTAGACTAAAAACTAAGAAACAATCTAGATATCTAGACTATCTATGTCCACAACATCATCATCATCAACTCCAGACTCATAGTCCTAGTCTCCATCTGAAGGTGCAACAACAGTAGTGGCTTCATCACCTAAATCACCACCAGAGCCATCACCATCATCAGAAGTATCCTCACCATTGCCATCAGCAGCAACCTCAACATGATCAGCCTGGTCAGGCATCTCCTCATCTACAGGAGGACCAAAACCACGACCGGGCCAACGAGCATTTTTCTCATCCCAAGTCATACCAAGAGCATAGAGGTCATTGGCCTGGGGGAAGGATGGAGCATAATCACCAAGACTGGCAAGCAGGGTGACCAGGGGGACAACATACAATGACATGTAGGAAGGAGCAGGACCACCGGCAGCAAGGGGTGGAGGAGCAACATCAACGGAAGGCTTGGGGGTAGGGTAGTAATGATGATATGCATAAGAAGCATACTCACTACCGGGGAAAGGCTGGTAGGTGGGATAGGGGTGTGCACAGAATATGTTCATGGTAGACATGATTGAACATATATCCTGATGCAGGTGCTCCTGAACCTGTTTGTTATATGCTTGTTGGTGCATCATGTAGCCCATAAGGGTTTCATTGGATACACGAAACAAAGCACGAGTAGGTCAAGGTGGCTGAGGAGGAGGAGATCGGACAGAGGAGGTAGGGTTTGTAGAGGCAAGGGATGAGGGTGAAGCACCAGGTGTGGTGGAGGAAAAATAGGCACATACTTCTGAATCGTAGTTTCACTGATACATACACCCTTCCTGGCTAGCTTGTAATGAAAGTCAGAAAAGAGTGATTTCTCAATAGAAAACTGAAACAAACCACAAATTAGGGCTAGATACGGTGGATGGGTGCCTCAAGTTCTCTTACTAGAATCAAAACAGGTCATATGGTGTAGAATGTATCTTGACCATTTAACTCCGATATTCTGAACGAGGAAATACATTATAATCGCAATGTTCTCTTCAATATCCGTTTGATTTTTGTTTGGATGGATGTTGCAGTTTACCACTAAGGCTAATATATGCTTCCTGAGATCGAGGGAGGAGGAGGGTAGGGTGCTCTTCTTCTTATAAGGAATGTCAAGTTTCTTCAAGTTGCGATGAATGTCAGGAAGAGTGAGTTCATTCTGCTTGTAGAAACCTTCAGGATCCAAAAGATCAAAATACTCATTGTAATACTTGCACCAAGAGTCATTCTCATTATCTCCGGAAAAGAAGACATTTAAAATATCCTCAGAGATTTGAAAACGCTTCCCAATGATCATGGAAGTCAGGATCACTTGAGTATTCAGCGGGGGTACAAGGGTGTCATAATTCCAACGTAGGTTAGCGTAGAATTTGTGAACTACTTTTGTGCTTGTCATCGAGTTATAAAAGCAGTCACACTCGACAGCCAGGGCAGAGAGGTGATGGATGGCTAACAACTTAGCTACTTGGTCTATAACCGCTTGACACCTAGGGATAGGCTCAAACAAAGCTCTAAAAGGGAAAGAACTCCTAATAAGAAGGTCCTTATACATATTTACAACTTATATTGAGACAAACGAGGTGTCATAAAAGGGAATCAAGTAGGAAGACGAAGAAGACGATGGAGCATTGTTAGGGATGGGTCTCGTTCTCCTATGGGAAGCCATGAAGGAGAAAAGAAGGAGAGAAAGAGATCAAACGCACAAAGCAAGCCGTCAAAAACGTCCAAACACCAGCAAAGAACAAAAGGGAAGGTCTAGGGCCGCCTATCTAGGTCGCGAAAGGGATAGGATAGGGAAAGAAAGGGTTTGGGTAGAGAGCTTAGGGCTAGAAGAAGGGGAATAGGTCGGCTATTCTCTAGTTGAGAGGGAGAATAGTCGGCCGAACCCAACTTAAGTTGGCTTCAACCCGCTGATCGATCGAGTTCTGAGAGTGGGAAACTTGACCGATTGGTCCATTTTAGATTAGCTCTCGGCCATGGATCAGTTGAGTTTGTCCAGGGGAAACTCGACCGATGGTCAACCTGACCTAAAACCATCAAGCTTAATTTCTAGCCATATGAATGCTAAATAAATTCATTTTTTGAGTCTATTATGTATATTGAACATACTTAGGCACACATCACTCATCATTGGGTACTATTTAGTGATAAAAACCCAAAATTCAAGAAATGTTGAAAAACAAGTGAAACTAAGCACGTCAATAAGCAACTTTTAGCAATTTTAGGCAAGCAAGGTGAGTAAAGCATGAGCAAGACATATAGGATAACAACAACTAGTTGGATAACATGTCAATATCATCTGAAGGAATTATGAGCAGTTTAGATCTAATAAAATTAAATTGCTCTCTAGCTAGAGGTTTAGTGAAGATGTCTGCCAACTGATTTTTTGTGTCCACATGCGTGATATAAATATCCTTCTTGGCAATGTGATCAGGAAGAAAATGATGGTGAGCCTCTATATGTTTAGCTCTACTATTCAATATAGACTTATAAGAAAGATTGATTGCACTAGTATTAACACAATAGATAGGAGAAGCATCAAAAAGTATGTTAAAGTCTTGGAGCATTTGCTTCATCCATAGGACCTGGGCAAAACAACTCTCGACTGTAATGTATTCAGCCTCAGTAGTTGATAATGCCACGATGCTCTATTTCTTGGAAAACCAAGACACCAAGCACAGTCCTAGAAGGAAGCAAGTGCCAGTTGTGCACTTTCTATCAACCAAACAACCTACACAATCAACATCACTATATGCGATAAGAGTAAAGTCCCTTGACTTAGGGTACCATAGACCAAAGTTTTGAGTTTTGGCTAAGTACCTCAAAATCCTCTTGACAACAATAAGATGCAATTTCCTAGGACTTGATTGAAAGCGAACACACAAGCCAACACTAAACATGATGTCAGGTCTAGAGGAAGTTAAATAAAGTAAACTTCCAATCATACCTCTATAGAGCTTCTCATCTACCTTCTCACCTTCTTCATCTCTATCAAGTTTGGCGGTGTTGGACATGGGTGTGTCCATCAGCTTCATGTTCTCCATTCCAAAGCATTTGAGTAGTTCACTGGTGTACTTGCCTTGGTTGATGAAGTTTCCACCTTTAGTTTGATTGATTTGGAAGCTGAGGAATAAAGTAAGCTCACCCATCATGCTCATCTCGAACTCACTCTGCATAAGAGAACTAAACTCCTTGCAAAGATCAAGATCAATTCTGCCAAAAATGATATCATCAACGTATATTTGAATGATAAGAAAATTGCTAGAAGTGTGTTTTAGAAATAGAGTAGAATCGACTTTGCCCATAACATAGTCATTTTCTAACAAAAAGTTCTTTAATTTCTCATACCAAGCTCGAGGTGCTTGTTTGAGTCCATAGAGATCTTTTTGTAACAAATAAACATGATTAGATAGCTTTTCATTTTCAAAGCCCGGAGGTTGAACAACAAATACTTCCTCCTCGATTGTACCATTCAAAAATACACTTTTAACATCCATTTTATATAGCAAGAAATTTTTATAACTAGCAAAGGCAAGTAGCATTCTAATAGATTCAAGTCTAGCAATAGGAGCATAAGTTTCATCAAAATCAATACCTTCCTGCTGATTGTAGCCTTGTGCCACTAACCTTGCTTTGTTCCTTACCACCTTGCCTTTTTCATCAAGCTTGTTGCGGTAGACCCACTTGGTGCCAATGATTTTTCTATCACTTGATCTTGGCACTAGGGTCAACACTCAGTTCTTCTCAAATTGCTCTAGCTCCTCCTACATGGCTAGGATCCACTCGTCATCTCCAAGAGCTTCCTTGATGTTCTTTGGCTCTAGTTGTGAGATGAAGACACTGTTTGCTTGTTCTTTGTTGTCGGCAGATCGTGTCTTTACTCTCTCAAATGGGTTGCCAATGATTAGCTCTTTGGGATGATTCTTTGCGAAACATGGAGTGGGATCATTCTTCTCTTCATCTTCTGCTTCAACCACCTGCTTACCTTTGTTGTCGATGTTGAAGTATTTTAAGATAGGAATTAAGTCATCTACAACATTATTATCAACAACATTTTTGCCAACAACAGGGTTAGTTTCAATAAACTTAACATAATAGATTCTTCAATGTTAGACAGTTCAACATTGAAAACTCTATAAGCCCTGCTTGTAGTGCTATAGCCTAGGAAGAAAGCCTTGTACGGTTTTGGATCCAACTTGTCGAGAGAATCCTTCATGTTTCTTAAAAAAAAGGACATATGAAAATGTAAAAGAAGTTGATTGATGGCTTTCTACCACGTCATAACTCATAGGGGGTTTTCTTTAAAGAACGATTCGTAAAAACTCAGTTCTGCACGAAGCAAGAGGTGCTAACAGCTTCAGCCCAAAACTTCTTAGGAATGTCATATTCTAGAAGCATGGTCCTAGCCATCTCCTATAGTGACCTATTCTTTCTCTTACTACCCCATTTGTTCAGGTGTACGAGGAGAAGAGAAATTGGACGAGTAACCAGATTTTTCACAAAAACGCTCAAAAAGATCATTTTCAAACTCTCCCCCATGGTCATTATAGATAGAAATAATTCGGAAAGAAGCTTTGTTTTCAACTCGTCTAAAAAAGCTCAAGAAAACATCAAGAGTATCACTTTTAGAGACGAGAAAGAATGTCCAAGTATAGCGAGAGAAATCATCAACAATCACAAGACAATACTTGGAACCACAAAGTGTTTGAGTTCTCATAGGTCCGAATAGATCAATATGAAGAAGTTCAAGAGCTCTTTTGGTACTAAGGACTCCTTTGGATTTGAAGGAGGACTTGGTTTGCTTGTCTTGTGTACAAGGTTGGCATTCCTCATCCTTTTCAAAATCCTATTTGGGAAGCCCCCGAACCAATTCCTTTTTGCCCAATTTCTTCATTTGATGCATATTCAAATGACCCAACCGATGATGCCAAAGAGAAATATCATTTTTATCCACAACCAAGCATCTATCAAGTACGAGCTTTAGAGCATCAAGCACAATAACATATAGATTACCATTTCTAGTTCCCTTATATATGACATTATAAGTGAGGGAATCTAGAAGCAAACATTCAAAGGAAGTGAATAGAACAAGCTATCCATTATCACAAAGTTGGCTTACACTTATCAAATTGTGATGTAGGCCATCAACAAGCAAAACATTTTTAATACTTAGATCATTTCCTACATCACCCTCACCTATTACCTTACCCTTTTTGTTGTCCCCAAAGGTCACCAATCCTTCTTTCTTTTTCATGAATTTGTTGAAATGGCTGATTTCACCTATCATATGCTTTGAGTAGACACTATCAACAATCCACCTTCTTTTGGCCTGCATGAAAGAAGGATGTCAGTACCCAACTCAAACTTTGGGATCCCGGGTTAGCTTGGGGACCCATTTCATCTTTGGGTTGGTCCCCTTTGGCTTGTAAGGACAATAAGTAGAGTAATGATGATCACATTTACAATGAATACATATCATTGGGTTCTTAGAGCCGGAAGTCTCTCCATGAAAGAAAGGAGGTTCCACACTCTTCTTCTTACCCTTACTCTTGTTCTTGTACTTACCCTTAGGAGTAGTCCCACCATATCCTAAACCACAAGTACCAATTTGTTTGGTAGAGTGTTCTAGGACAGCATTAAGGGATTTCTTTTTCGTAAGAAACTTTTGCAAAGAAGCTCATAACTTAGCATTATCATCACTACGGTTAATGACAGTAGAAGATAAACTAGAAAGATCATCTCTAGCATACAATAGATCGGCCTCTAAACAAAGGGCTTTAGTATGAAAAGAATCACATTCTAGAGCAGTGCTATCTACCTCATTACTTTGCAAAATAGGTCTAGATGATAGATCATTAACTTGAGCAATCAACTTAGCATTTTCAGATTTAAGCAAAAGAATTTATTTTTTGATAAGCATGAGTTTCTTGCTTCCTGGCTTCATCAATGAAAGTAAGTTCTACATTTTTAGTTTTAAGAACATCTATCTCATCTTGACATTTTTGGTTTTCTTCCTTAAGATTAGCAATGGTCTTAAGATAGACACCATTCTCAACTTCAACTCCATTGTATTGGAGCTCAAGATCAAGAAATTGCCCTTGCAAGGTATAAATACTATCAAGGTGCAACTTTTCATTTTGATCAAAAATCTCAATATTAGCATAAAGGTCATATATTATCTTTCCTAACCTTTTCTTTTTTATTTGCATTTAGTAAAAGATGACTGAAAAACATTAAGCATATCAATAAGAGTTTCTTTAGACAACTCATGCAAATTGACTTCACTTACCTCACTTACCTCACCTACATCATCACTTGTATAGGCAATGAGAGCAAGGTGACATTCTCCATATTCGGAGCTAGAAGAACTTGAGGAAGACTCATCCCAAGCTGCATCTTTGCTTCTTATTTCTTTCTTCTCCTTTCTCTTGTATTTTCCTTCTCTCTTATACTCCTTTTCTTTCTTGTGTCTGCTCTTGTGATGGCTCTTCTTGGCCTGGGGCAATCACTCTTGTAATGGCCCTTTTGGCCACATTCATAACATCTAGGAGTTGATGAAGAAGTCTTCCCCTTGGAAGTGTTTTCCCTTGGAGTAGTTAGTTTCATACTCATTTGGGCCTTCATCTTCACTTGAGGAAGGAGTAGGGGACTTGAGTGCAAGTTGTTTCTGCCGAACCATTTCTTCAATTTGAGCTTTGAAGGCTGTGTCCTTGATCTTCTTGGACTCCTCCTCTTCTCTCTTTTCTTCTTCTTCTTTCTTATCAAGCCTTGGCTCATGAGCTTGAAGGTTTCCAACCAACTCCTCAATTGACAATTCACTAAGCTTGTGCATTTCTGCAATGGACGTCACCTTGGGCTCCCATCTCTTTGGAAGAGATCTCAAGATCTTGGAGTTGATTGTGCCTTTTCCATCACACTACCAAGGGCTGCCAATCCATTGATGATCACATTAAGCCTTGTGTACATGTCCACCACTCTTTCATTCTTTCCCATCTTGAAGTTCTAAAGTAGACCACCAAGCATGTAGATCTTGGCTTCCTTCACTTGCTCTGCTCCTTCATAGGTGACACATAACTTGTTCCAAATTTCATGTGCGGTGTCCCAAGAGGAGATCTGATTGAACCTGGATGGAGTGAGGGTTGTATAGATGATGCTCACGGCTTTGACATTGAGCTGATCTGGCTTAATTTGGGCTTCCGTCCATATAGAGATTTCCCCCTTTGGATCTTCATACTTTAGATGCACCACCTTCCGCATCTCATAGCTTACTCTTTGGAGATAGAACTACATTATTCTATTCCAAAAGAGGAAGTTTGTGCCCTCAAAGACCAAAGGTCACATGGAGAAGCTTCCCTCCAAGTTGAGAGATCCAAGTGCTAAATCACCCATCTTCTCCTACTTGTAGAAGTAGCTTGGAGAAGACCTGCTCTGATACCACTTGTTGGATCAAGGGCTCTAGAGGGGGTTGGGGGTGAATAGAGCTTCACAAATCTCACAAAACGAATTAGGAAAACCAAATTATATTAAGTGCACAAACTTAAACAGACAACCAATTTGAAGTCCTAACTAACATGCATAGCAAGGGTGAGAGACAAGGAAGAAGATACACTTGGACAAAGTGGTTTAGAGTGGTTCCACACTTCAAACTAGAAGTGAGGCAGTCCACTACCTAGAGGTGGTTAGGCTCTAGGACTTTGCAATCTTGATGCTCTTATATTCAATCATAAGATTACAAGACAACAACCACATTCATCCAAGGACTTAATACCTCAAGCAAGGATCTTCAACCTACTGAAGGAACTTACCCACTTGAACCATGGAGTCTTCAGCCTTCAACAAGGACATACCCACTCCTTATTCAAGTCTTTGGCCTTCAAGGAACTACCTATCCTTCTTGAACATCCTCCTTGCCTATCTCCTTCACTTGGAGATCTGGAACACCATGCTTTCTTCAACCTTGAAGAACAACAACTCCTTCTCCTTCACTCGTAGAAGATCTTCAACCTTTTCTTCAATAGGAAAGGGAGTAGGAAGAAAGAGGTGGACAGCTTTACATGGATATCTCTCTTACAACAGAACCTATCGCATTCATACTCACAGATTTGATTTGAAGGTAGAGAGAGAAAGGGGCTCAAAGGTGTGCAACACTCTCAACTAAGCAAGAACCAAACATATATGGAATGAGCAAACTTGGAATGAACTCCAAGTGGTCCTATTAATAGCTGAGGGTGCCCCTTTGCAAAATAGCCATTTTTTCCCAAGGCAACGAATCTATTTTCACCCAAATAAGTCACTAACGGTCACAATCACTTTTTCTGCAATTTCCGTACAGTGCATTCGGCCGAGTTTCAATAAAGGTAACTCGACCGATAGGGTAAAAGACAAACCCAAATTTCAAACCATCGGTCGAGTTTGTCCTGAGGAAACTTGACCGACCAATAAAAGTTTGTTTGGTCAGTAACCCCATCGATCGAGTTCTATGAATGCACAACTCGACCGATGCACTCTTTAGAGAATTGATCCAGTGGATCGGTCGAGATTGTAACTCGACCGATTGACTGCCTGTGATCAATTTTCTAAAGTGCATCTAAAGTGATTAAAACTAGGTGCAAAGTGTCCTAAATAATTTTCTCATCTTAGTTACAAGCCATACCATCAATACAAGCGATTATAAAATCTTCTTAGGTCATTTACATGGATTTCCTAAATTACACACTTGTATAGCTTTTGACTTGAACTGTAGCAAATTAGGCTTGAGTGATTTGATCCTTTTCATGTACCTAACACCTAAAATCAATCTTGAATACACATATTAGACACATATGAATGGAATGGTTAAGTCATTATCAAAATATGGACAATGTATAACCTCTAGGTCAACAGGATCCACTCCCTACTAAAAACCAGAAGAATAAAACCTCTAGTCCAGACACACCCAAATGGTATGTTGGAGTGGGTGTAAAATTTTCAAATTTTCATTAATGGTAATCAAAACAACCAAAGTGTTGCAGTGGAATAATTTTTCTTACTATTATCAATTTTATAAAGGTAATCATCATCTCCCATAAAGGGTTTACACATATATTACAACATAAGGATCTAGTAGAGGGAAATCTAGCCCCAACAAGAAGAGAAAAATAGATGACATCAACAAAGGCTGGCATGTACATACTTAAAAGGAAATTGAGCAATATAAAGAATAAAGGATGTCAAATAAAAGGCTTCCCATAGAAAAGAATAGGACTACCTAGTCGGGTTTAAAATGAATGATTTATAATAAAAAAGAGATACTTGCCATAGACAATAATAGAAGTGGTGCCACAAAAGCACACATAATCTTTGGGTAAAAAACACATAACAACATGCATGCATGTGAGATAAACGTAGCACTAGAACAATATAAATAATAATGGCAGCCAAGCCTCATAAACTTGAAATCTAATAGAGATTGGCACATAACCAAACTCCCAATAAATAAAAATGTGGGCCAAACCGCATAAATTTGAAACCTGAGTTTGGGGAACATGACCTCCATCCCAAAAATAAATAAGTACACATAACCCAAAACTAATGAAATTACACTATCCTAGGGCTACTGAGTCACATAATGCGCTTAATAGAGAGACAAGTAAAAAGTTTAGTCAGATTATACAAAGTAGTCACAACAAAAGTGACCAACATTTACATCCGCCTCACAAGTGGCAAAAGATATCACATATCACCAAATAGTGTTCCAACATGAACAAAACATAGCAAAGACCAAGAGAATGTCCAACCATGATAATATGATTACAAGATCAGTAACAAACATAAGGTACTTATTATGAAGCATATTTCTCAAAAGAACAAGATATTGTGTAGGCTAATGTCCATAGGACCAAGAGAATGATAAAGATAGATTATTGCTAAAAAATAATAACAAGATATGCAAACATACCTTATTTAAGAATCTAAACAGTCCAAAGTTGGTCCTAGATCCAGCCTAGGTCTCCAAAGTACATATGATGAATACATACATAATTAGGATTAAGTTTACATTAATTATTCAAAACCCTAAAAATCATCTTTTTCCTTACATGTGATTTAGATTATCAAAACCATGCCATGTTTTATATTATATTTTCTGAGTTCAAAACATATTTGATTTTTTTTTTTTGAATTATAGATTATTAGTTATGAATTTTGTAAATTATAACCAATTAGGAAAATCCAATGAAATTCATATATTATTTAGTTTGGAATTAGGATATAAAACTATTACCAACCTATAAAGAATATTTTTCTGAATCCATCAACTATTTACTTGTAATTTTGGATAAGTACAGAATTAGTTATGGATTTTACAAAAACTGACCAATATGAAAATATCAAAAATCTTCGTGTTTGAGTTCATGTGGTCAAAGGACTAATCCTTGTTGGCCCTATCATGATTCACCATCTAGCATGGACCCACTACCAATAGAGCCAAATTCTTGAGTGTGGAATAGGTGATAACAAGATACGAAATGAACGTTTTGCCCCTAGTGAGAAAAACGAAGCAAACAGGAAAGCGAGGGGCAGACTAGACATGTCACTACTTGTCATATTCCCCCTTTTGGTCTGTTCTTCATGCAATAAGATAGTGAGAGAAACTTAACTCCAGAAGTTCTAATACCTAATCAAACCTAGACTAAGAGTGAGTATTAGCATGCCAACACTATCCTTCACCTTCCTTGAGACTTTCCATTCTTAGAGATTACCTTACATGATTTCTGGGACAGTTGGAGAAGTCTCCAGTGCTTTCGCCATGACATCCCCAATGTAGCCTAATGAAATTGACTAAAACCACACACACACACAGTGTAAAACTTGAAGACCCAGATTCCTTAGTTCAAGGTGGTATCTTAAATCAAACACATGATATGAAACATCAGTAGTAACTCAAAAAAGCAAGTTCACCGATTGATTGGGGGAACCGTAGGTTACCCAGTGAAAAAAGGGGGAAACTCCATAATTTACCTTGGAGAAGAGGAGAAGGATGTAGAAATCTCTGGAGGGTTAGTTATAATGGACATGGGTGATTTTCCATTACCAGATGACTATGATCTCGCCACCAGAGCCGGGGAATTTTTCTGATCTAGAATGAGTTGGGGAGGATGCCAACTAGAAACAGAGTTGCGAGGGTACTGCTAAAAAATAGTAAAACCATATGGCAAAGGTTTTGGGATGGTTTTATAGCAGTTTTGGGGCGTAGGGTAACCAAGTAGGTAGAAGCATCAAGAAGCAGGGGAGGGTAAAAAGTTAGGGTTCAACTGGGGAGCACAATCCACAACACCCAGGGAAAATTAGGGCTGGGACAAATGAAATTGCTAGACAAATCTAAAGGAAACCAAATATGAGAGAAAGAAATAGAGAGGAAAGAAATCAGGGGCAAGGGAGAGGAGAAATATTTTGTGATGAAAAAGGAAAGGGAAATGAGCGAGGGAGGAAGAGAACAACTGTCAGACCTATCCAGGTTGAGTGAGAAAAACATGGATAGAAGGAGAGTCGTTGGATTTAGCGTGCTCACATGGAAATGAGAGGAAAACCATGTGTGATAGAAAATTTCAGGGAACTTTATTCAAATTAACTGCATCAGACAATACTTAGTATTTTTAGGAAAATTTCATTAATACGTCTTTCCTATTTAGTTTGAGGTATCAAACAATGTGCAAATAATACCAAAATTTACATATAGACTAATTTTGACATAGAATTTGAATCTGAGATTTGTATTCATTTTTTGAGTCACTAAATGTTTTATTTGATATTTTTGGACAAAACTCATATTTTCTTGTCTAAAAGGAATTAGAATAGTTATTAGTGTGCAAATAGGGTGAAACTTGACTCCCAAGTTAATTGGGACCCAAGGAACACGATTTTCACATTAGATTTCACTTTTGAGATTTCCTCTTATTAGTTATACATAATTAATATTTGTGGCCCATTATTATTTTAGTTAGCATATTATTTCAACATTACTATTATCATTCTTCCAATTGTGTCCCATACCTTCACATTACAACCAAAAGGTTTATATATTATTATTGTGCATAAATTTCTTTATGTTTATCATTTAACTCATTAAATTTATCAATTCCTTATTTATTTGAGTTATGTATCAATATTCTCAATTATGGACACCTAGCTCTCCTATGCATATTATTTTTCTTAACATCATACCTTAAACAACATTATCTCATGTGACATATTTTATTGGTCTATAGATTATTATTAGAGCTAATCATAATTGTTTTCATGCATATATGTTAGGGTGATTTATTCATACATTAACATATTAAGGTTACAATTAACTACTATTAGGTATATCTTTATCCTTACTTGGTCAAATCTAAAGAATCAAACTTTCTATCCTCCAAAGCATATGATTAGGGTCAAAATTCTAGGTTTTGGTTCATTACACATTCTCACTCTCACGCCCCATTTACTAGAGGAAGATCAAAGAGACCAACTATTGTATAGATTCTCCTTTCTAGACACCTATATACATATAATCTTGTTGTTTGCTTAATTAGGTCTTCTTTTTGTTGAGTACATGTACTTGGAAAATGTTTTAGTGGATTGTGGACATAATATCAATGTGTGGAAACTCACAAGTTAGAAATGAGAATCCATATTTTATTATTTAACTAAACTAAAGGTAGAGACAAACATGGTAGTTAAAATTAAATCAGACAATGTGGTAGGTAATATGATAATAACTTCAAGTAGTGAAAAATGAATAAGGTCAATGAGTCTCTCATTACTTGTTTCATACTCCAGACTCACATGAATTGTACCATAATATCTAAAAGTATCACATCAAGCTATAATCTTACTGTGCAAGTCTTGTAGTAGACTCAGGACTGAGTATATAAACTAGACCACCTACCTCCAATGGGGCTTGCCACATTTAGCCTTGACAGCTATATCAGTTGGCTAGATAAACTACACTCCTCCTCTAAACCTAGTAAGTTAGGAAGAGTTCTAAAACACTTGGTTTAACTACCTACTTTAGTGGTTCTACAAGGGTTGAGACGTTGAGTAGTAACTGAACTATCCACAAAACCGAGCACCACTAAAATCTTCTGCTAATGTTGGGTACCAAATCAAAATAAGGAGATCATTCTTTCCAATCTTAGTCCCTCGTACCCCACTTGTACACCTCATCTACCTCATTCTAAACTATGCCAGTAAATATACAAGTTTACTCTTTCACATACATACCCATGTGATGGTTTCTACGGTGTTTAGGGAATGTGGAGTCTAGTTTATTTCCTAGTTTTCTTGATCAATATTCTATTATGGATTTCTTATCTTAACACCATTTTGAAAAAGAATCAATCTCTTTTGCACTTTTTACAATAACTAAGCTATTTATTCTTCATACCACATATTTTTGAACTACATAAACTGAGAATACACGAATATAACAAAGAGATTTATGAATTTAGTGTAACATAACGAAATACATGTTACTAAGCTAACCTTCCCTCTTTCTTGTTCATTTTTATTTATGATTAATATTAAAGCACTATATCTTAAATTGGGATAGTTTAAGACCTAAAATCATAATAAGATGATAAATATCCATTCATGTGAGATGAATCAAGTAATTCACTATTTAATTGGGGTTAATTATATAAATCCATCGATTAATAGAATTTTAACCTTAATTTGACACTCTTTAAATCTTAATAGGATTTGAGTATTAAGAAAAATCAGAAAAAATATAATATCATATCGTCAAGAAAGGTATTAAATACATTTATTAAGTACTTAACCTACAAAAAAAATACAAAATATTTTCAAAATGAGAAGCTAATGTCAAAATTAGATTCACATTATCTAATTAGCTTATGTTTCTAAATTCATATTAAGTAAACTATATTTACCCATTAAATTGATCAATTGGATTCCTAGTTTTAATACACTTCATTGCTTCCTATATTGACATTACAATGCCATTATTGGCTTCTCATTCCCTCCACCTAACGTCTTCTTCTATACTTATGTGGAATCCCTACCTCCAATATTCTATCATGTTCACGCATTCCACAACCCTAAAACTGGTGTTGGGTCGTTTCTTATCCTCTTCCCATCCATCTTTCTCCTCACCTCTTCATCTTCACTTTCCTCTTCTATATATTCTCATCCACCCTTCCCTTCATCTACAAATCGTCCCCAAACCCTAGCCATCTAATATCTCCCATGCGCTTGCCCTAATGGCTGTAACAGGCTACATCAACACCTCTCCCAACCCCTTGCTAGCCTACACAACAAACCATCGCCCAAATTACCTCTCCACCACCAACGTCGTCCCTCCTCCACATCGTGCCCACCAAAGCCTACCCGTCCCCATCAATGTCTCTTATATAACAGTCACCGAATGTGTCTCTTCTTACAATATGTCGTCAACCTGCAACCACCTACAACCACAACCATTTAGAAGTTCTTCAACTGTTGCGAACACCTAAACCGTCTTCCTCTTCCATTGTCCCACAATAACATGTCATGCTGTAGCCATCACTGAGACCCCAAGTGT
This sequence comes from Alisma plantago-aquatica, assembly GCA_963693085.1. Taxonomy (NCBI): domain Eukaryota; kingdom Viridiplantae; phylum Streptophyta; class Magnoliopsida; order Alismatales; family Alismataceae; genus Alisma; species Alisma plantago-aquatica. The sequence continues at coordinate 1,132,626,101 of OY856411.1, read as the reverse complement.
GATGTTGGCCTTCTCCAAAGCCTAGGTTCTTGACTTCTTACTGCTTTCTTCACACCATGACTGGAAACACCTCTAATATAGGATAGATCCACCAACTCCTCTTGTAGATGTTATCCTAGCATTGATAATGACTTGCTACCTTCACAAGCCACCACCATCGGAGGTCCAACTACAGTCATTTTTTATGCTCATCCATGAGCATGTCCACCCTACAAACTAATTCCAAATATAGATATCACCTCAAGCCCCTTCATATCATGGTTAGGCTTGCGGTAGATACTGCACACATGTGCTTACTTCTTCTCTACTCTCGATACATGAAAGAGTGGGGCCATTGGGGTATTTTTTGAAAAGTCGTCAAGGTGGATCAATCTTGTACTTGCCTCTGCAAAACTAGGAACCTAGTCACTGAATAGTATATTGATCAATCACATGTAGGTTGGTACTCCTTGACTGTGCTATCTCTTTTCTCATATTTTAATTTAAGAATACAATAATTAAGAATAGTAATATGTATCAATCCAGTTGAAGATGGTAACCAACATAGGTAGTGATCATCATAACCATAGTAAGAGAACATGATCATTTCACTACAACTTAACAATAGGTACACACATTAATACATGCAAATAAGTCATGTATTAACATGTATAAATAGTGGATATATAATTTTCTATAGAATGCCATTAATATAGTGAAAATCCTAGATGGTATCTAGAGTGTCACACTTAGTCACCACAATAATAGAAATAACTTCAATGATTTATCTACTAATCATCATATTGATTTATGCAACATAGTACTAGTTCAGTAAATTATATTTCTATAATGCACATTTAAGGGAGTTTATAATCACATGTATAACAGAATATCAAGACATAATTCATTATGTAATGATGATTTATCATAGTCAGTACACCACTCTAAATGGTTGACATATATGATTTAAAACCTAGGATATACTTATATATGCATGCAAATATTTGTGATGGTATATATAAATAAACATGAACAAAAAATTCAATCTATTTTACATTGATCAGTGTCGAATCTGGACCTACCTTAGATTGGATGCATATTATACATAATTACTAATGTCTGGACATCTATAGATATGTACTATATCACGTGTTCACTTAATACATTAAGATCCGGAATATACCTTTAGATGACCAAAATCAGGATAAGAACTATATGTATAGCTATACTAGGAATGTATACATAGGTTCACTTTGGTCTGATCAACATACTAATGCGTCCTCAGGGTGAAGTCTTGACTTCATGGACCAAGTATATTCATTGAGTTGACATTTAGCTACAAAGATCAAGTATGCATAATCTCTATTATCATTTAGGCATTTATTTGACTTGGATATGCATTTCCCATAATGAGACACCTCTCAAAAATAACGTCACTCCTTTATTGAAATTCCATGCCCTTCTAGTGGCAATTGTTCTTAACTATATGATACTCTATTTATTAACATCATTTTGCATTTGTAACCCTCCTGCCATGTGATATAATCTTATTGATGTAACTGATGGACATAAGTCTTGCCTTTAATTGTTGCAAGTGGTTTTAGACAAACATAACTAGTCTAGATGCTTATGCATAACCATCCATTCTATAAAAGTATGTGTTTTTTCTTCCTGGTGTGCTATTCCACCCTTAATAGATACATGAGCATGGTATGCCGCTGAGGCATGCTTTTCTTTCATCCCTTTTTTAAAGCCAATGATCCTTGGTGTCTTGGCCCTACTTTAGTTAATTTTAGTCTTACATAATCTACATGCATTCATTTATTTTGTGGCCTGATCAATAGCAAGACAATTTATGATGTAATGTTATTCTTTATATGCCTCTTTCTCTTGTTTATATTTTCTTGAACTCACCTATTTATTATATCACACTCTTGAATTGGAACCCCCTCGTTGTAATCCTTTTGTACTAAAATGCCTAAATGTTATTTATTGTGTACATACTTAGAAGTGTTGTGACACATACCTTTTTATTTCCTTTTACTAGGCGTCGATCCTAAAACCCCCCAGGTGTAGGAGTAGTAGATGACCATGACTCAAGAAGATACCCTTCAGGGTGTCAATATGAGGATAGCTTGGGATGGATGGGTTGCCCTCTACAACTTGAATACTGTACTAGTAGTTTTACCCAATTTGCTTATAGCATTACTTCTTATGGTGATGAAGAACTGCACATTAAAAATATGTAACTTTATAATAGTTTTGTTTCTTCTACTTATACACTTTTATGCTCTGTAACATATACATATATATATATATAATATGTGTGTGTATACATATATATATACACACACACACACGCACACACCCATTTTAGAAATAATGAAATTCCTCCTTTCCACCATCTTTGGAATAGGATATTTTTATCTCTGAATTTAGTTAAGAGTGGATTCTGTTTTGGGCCCCACTCTTCACATTTAGCACCTTATATTCATTCATAACTAGAAGAAACCAAGAAAAATTATAATATTTTATGTCATTTATTCTACTACAATGCAATTAGGTAAAACTTTGGTATACATGTGCCCCTAGATTTCATTATCTCATAATTATACTAATTTTGCATGCAAGCATCGTCAAGCTAAACACAAGTATAATCCATTACAAATTAACAACTTCATTCAATCACACTATTAGTAATCAATATTGTTAAACATGGAAAATGGAGCATATGTTGTTTTTCATGTTTTTGCTTAAATTTTAGAAAATAATGGTTAATTGATGCTTTTCCAGTGACCTTTAGTTTGATTCTCAATGTTATGCTCAAATTCAATATTGCTTAGCATTAAATAGGGGTGAAAGATGTTGGTTATATAAGCCCAGAGAGTTAATCGTGTGATGATTGTAATGGCATATCATGTAAAATGATTTGATTATTAATAAAATGCAAGCTTCCAATTTATTCTGTTTAATTCAGTTATGAGATAATGATGTAACATTATAAATGTCTAGAGAATTATATTACTGAATGACGTATGTTTTCAAGTTACTACCCTTGTGGATGAGATCATATGGATCTTAAGAGTACATATACATATTCTCGTTATGTCCCTGATTGGTTGTTATTGTGGAAGGTTGATAGGCAACAATGACACATAAGATATGATTTGTGATCTGGTTAATGACTAAATCTCATTAGTCATGATATGGCATATCAAACCAAGCACGTAGATACATGTTAGAGAATAGTGTATCAGACAGACCCACCGTGAGACTAACACATGAAAGCCATCTTCATGGAAGTCATAGTCAAGTCGTACAATGATGGTGATGGTTGTGGTTCTTAGACCTATATCATTGCACTCATCACATGTTGTTGGATATGCTTTGACATCATCAAAGGTAGTCCTAAAATATGGGTTGTTATAAAGGTGATGATTGGGTGGCTTTTACACATGGGGATAGACTGTGAATGATAGATATGGGATTTGTCCCTCCTATTGGAGTTTGATGTCTTAGGCCTCTTGATTAGCATGACTGAGAAAAGTATGGCTATGCACATGTGAGTCAGTATGTGATATTGAGCTTACATATATCTCAGACAGTTTGCTCTTGGTTCAAGAAACAAGATTGAATAATAATGAGGGAGACTTATCCATGTCTCTAGTTCAATCTGGACATCAGTGACAAGGAACTATAAAAACACTACAACACCATGCACATATTATAGGTTGAAGTTGTTCTCCAACTTTCCATTTAATTGGGTAGTATTAATGTGCGACCAGGCATTGCTCATTGATTGTGATGACATAAGTGTTATGGATAGTCACTGCCAACGTAATATGGGACCTATAGGGTCACACACATAGGTCTAAACCTAGAAGAGAAATTCAAATCTCAAATGACATTTGAATTAAGTATTAAAGTGTTTAAGTATTTGATTCACACAAAAAATAGACTGATAACATTGTCAAATGCCCATCTCAAGTGTTGAGATGATCATCTGGAAGTGCCAAATGACAATCTCAAGTGTTGAAATGGGCATCTAGGGAGTCAAACCTATTATGAGTTTGAATTGGATGAGGAAGTGAACTGACCAAACAGACCAGCTTGACTCAGGTCACCAGACGACCGTCTCACATGGGTGAGATGGTCCAGTTTGTTTGAGGGAAGGTTATAGATATTTCCTAATTTGTTTGAGTTGCACATTACTTGTTGTGTAAGGAAACTAATACAGGATATTAATTGAAAATGAATTGTCAAATTTGTATACAAGTGGGAAACAACCAAATTGCCATCTAGGCTGTACCAAATGGCTGTCTAGGCTATTTACAGGTTGCGAGATTTTTAGAACTATTGTGAAAATTTGAGATCATCTGGCCCCTTTCACTCCCCATTAATTGGGAACATGAACCCAAACCTCACCTATAAATAGAGTGGCACTAGGGACTTCCCAGAACACAACACAAACAATTGAGAAATAGTTTCTCTGACAAACATTGTCCTCTCTGGTTGTGGTAACCACAAGAGCCCAAGAAAGTCCAACCGACTAGGGAGGGATAGCCAAGGGAGGGAACAACAAAGATCATTTTCGTGGAAGAGCAAGTTGGTGACTAGTACACCAACGGGAGGGACAACTCCTTCCTGATCATTCTAGAAGGATGATAAGAGTTCTAAGCGGTCTATGTGGACTACCATAGAGGTAGGAGGTCATTATCTATCGCTAGGAGGACACATCAACCAGTAGTCCGGGATAAGAGGAGCTACTAAAGAAGACAAGGTTTGTGGCTGCAGTCTGTGGTGCAGACCAGGAGGCGTAGGAGTCTGACGAGTCCCAATACAACTAGGAATCAAAGCCGCACATCTATGACAATGACGATTGTCACTGGACTTGACCCACGACCATGTATATCCTTTAAGTCGTCCTTCCTGCATTATAGTAATTGACACAATCTAGTGATTATGGGAAATATGGTACATAATTTTTTTTGTTTCTACTGCTTGCTCTGTAGCCATATTTCCCTATAGTGGTATCAGAGCCAACATCAATTTTCTATATTGTGGGATCATCGATATGATCGGATTTTGGTTTTGTCATTCTCATGCGCATGCAATGTGAATAATATCTTGTAAAATCCAAATACCGCAATAATCCCAAACTAACACACACACACATATATATACATACATATATATATATATATATATATATATATATATATATATATATATATATATATTTGCAATATACATGTGTCACCCTAAAAGTGGTTTTGATGGTGGATGTGTAGCATGGTTATGGCTAATAACCCTTGTATTCTGTGCATGTTTATACAGTTGGATTATCCTCTTATCTCAGTCTGCATACCGAGCCTCTATCTTTTATTCCTTATATAAAGTTAATTCTTTCCTACCCTTGCTCCCCTCTAATGTAACTTGAGGTTTCCAAATCATCATGTAAAAGTAGGATAGTTTTTTTCCTGTTATGATGAGAAGAAGACGTCCCAAAGATGAGAAGACCGACTGAAGGACCGTGGATGACCAGGAGGACGAGCCAAATTGATCGCTTGGTGGACCCGACCGATCAATTGGAGGAGCCAGTAGATGGTGGACTGATGGAGCCAAACGATTGGTGAGATGACCTAGAAACTAGCCAAGAGGCCAGCCGACCAGTTCAAAGGTTGAACTAGTCAATATGGATTAGGAAGCACATACCTTCATCAACAACAAGTTTTTGCATGTAATGTAGATCTAGATGACCATAATTCCTTGTGGCTCCAAGGGATTACATTAGATTGGCCATAATCATTGCTTTCGTTTATTGCATGTTTTCATTGTGGGATATAACATGTATATGATACATACTATGTATGCGGTGAGTGATAAAGTATATGTATATACTTACAAATACAAACTCACTCAATTGAAATATAAAGTCTTAGATGTTGGTATGTATGCCCTGAGAGCCAATCATGGGATGATTGGTGGGATACATTAAGATTGATTTGATAAACATGAAAGGCAAGCTTCCAATTCTTTCTGGTTCAGTCATATGAGATAGTGATAGAACAGATTGAATGTCTAGAGAATGACAATACTCAATGACGTATGCTTTCAGTTTAAGGACCTGAACGATGAGATCATACGAATGCTAAGAGTTTGTACATTCTTGTTATGTCCCTAGCCAGATGTCATTATGGAAGGTAGATAGACAACAATGACACACAAGACTAGATTGTGGTGTTGGTTGATGACAGAATCTCATTAGTCATGATATAGAGATATCAAACCAAACACATAGGTACTTGTTAGAGAACAAGTGTACCGAACAGACCCACCGTGAGTTTGACACATGGAACCATGAGATGGTAGTCACATTCAGTACTCACAGTGATGGTGGTGAGTGTGATTCTTTGACCTGAAATCACTACACTCAACACATGTCATTGGGCACACTTTGACATCATCAAATGTAGTCCTGAAACATGGGTTGTTATAAAGGTGATGATTGGGTGGCTTTGACACATGGGGCTTTTGAGGAGTGAGTGATAGATATGGGATTTGTCCCTCCTGAGGGAGTTTGATATCCAAGGCCACTTGATGAGTAGGATTGAGATAGGTGTGCGCATGCATGTGTGAATCAGTATGTGATATTGATGTCATACATATCTCCTTCAATCTACTTTGAGATCAAGAAAGTGAATGAACGTTGACAGAATGACTGTTCCATGCCTTGAGTTCATTCGGGATATCAATAACAAAGGAATTATACATTCACTGTAACACCATTCACGGATTCTAGGATGAAAGTTGTTCTCCAACTTTCTACTTTCACTTGGGTAGCAATGATGTGTGACTAGGCACCACTCTTTGCTTGTGAAGTCATAAATGTTATGGACTTTCACTGCCAATGTGAAATGGGCCTGCAGGGTCACACACATAGGATTTAACCTGGAAGAGGAGTTTTGTCTACAAAGCAATGTTTAGATTGATTACTAAAGGAGTTTAGTAGTTCAATTAAACACCCAATCAGTTGACATCTCAATATCATAATGTTCAAGGTGTTGGACGCATTGATTTGAGTATCAGATTGATTGAAATCGCATTTGACTGATTCTGCACAACCTACACTCCCAACCGATCAGTTCATGTGATGAACCGGTCGGCTAAGGTTGCTGAACCGGTCATCTCACTTGTTGAACCGATTGGCTCATGCACAGAGTAAAATGACCGGTTCAAGTGTTGAAATGATCGGTTCAACTGGTGCAATCGAGCAACTTGGGAAAGTAAGATTGGTGAGAATTTTCCTTTCGTTTCAATTGCCCAATTTGATTGGAAATAGGATTGGTATTTGATACCAATTGGAAACAAAAGAAGGAAAGTCAATCGAGAACCAACTAGGAACCCCAACCGACCGGTTCACTTGTGAACCGATCGGTTCAGGTTGTGAGTTGGTTGCTTTTGTGGAAAAAATCTCGAACCCTTCTACTCCTGCTTTTAGTCCCGCATTGCCCGGGATGGAGAACCCTGTCCCATGACCCTCCTATATATATAGGGGTATTGGGGGCTTCTCAATGAACAACTCAGTGCAACCAGTTGCTCTGCAAGTTGTCGTTCTCTCTGGTTTTGGTAACAGAGAGAGAGCCCGAGAAAGTGCTTCCCGTAAAGGGAGGTGCAGCAAGGGAAGGACAACTGTAGTTACAACTGGAGGTAGGAGAGTGTGTTGGCGACTAGTACGTCAACAGGAGGGTGTGACTCCTTCCACTTCCTTGTGGGACAAGGAGTGTGGAGTTCCAGGTGGTCCGTGTGGACTACTATAGAGGCGGGAGGACACTGTCGCTCAGGAGGACAACTGTCATCCGACAGCCCGGTAGGAGGAGGAGTCGTCAATCCTGGTGCGACCAGGAGCTGCACAGACGCCGTCCAAGACCGGAGTTGAAGGCTGCATATTGCGCGAGGTATTGTCGCCGAGCAAGCCTCGGGACAAGGTATGATTCCACAAACCATCCTTTCCTATTATATAGACGTTGACGCGTTTCCTCGGTATGGGTTGGGGAGAAATTTTTTTGTTTCCGCTGCCTTCTCTGTCTCCCCTAAAACCCAACAGTGGTATCAGAGCCATGTCAACCGCTCTATATTTTAGGAATATCGATATGATCGATTTTGGTTTGTCGCCTTTATTTATTTCATGCGATGCGAATAATATTGGCTTTATGCATGTCCAATCCTAAATCCACAAATCCCAATTACATATATGATATGTATTATTAATGCACTTGATACGCGTCACCCTTAAACGAGTTTTGTGGTGGATGTGTAGCATGATAATGGCCTATAAACCCCTATCTGTGTGTGGCTGTTTGTGGTTGCTTGCATCTCGGTCTGCGCACCGATCTTCCCTCTCTTATTCCTGATGTAACTCGAAATAATTCGAGATTCTTTCCTACCTTTGCTCCCCCCGAATGTAACTTAGGGTTTCCCTTTTAAAAGCAATGTAATAATTAGGATAGATTTTATTTCCTGTTATATCAAAGACCGGCGGACATCAAGACGACAGCCTAGACGATCAGTTCAAGGAGTGAACCGATCGGTTGATGACCGGCTCGAAGAGCGAGACGAGCGGGTGGCAGCCAAGAAGAGATGCACGATGACCAAGACAACCGATCGGTTGGAGGAGCCAACCGATCGACTAGTGGCACCCAAACGACTGGGCCAGACGAGCAGTCAATCATATGATGAGTTGATGTACTCCAAAGGCAAAGCACAGACTTCATCTTGTACAGGTTGCATGTGATTTCTCTTGGCTCGAGGAATCACATTAGGATGGCCATAATCATCGCTTTTATCGTTTTGTGCATGTTTTCTGTGGGATATAGCATGTATATGATACATACTACGTATTGTGGTGATTGGATATGTATATGTATATAAAACCAAATCCCTCATTAAAATATTAAGTTTTAGATGCCTTCCAAATGCAACACACGTGAAAATCTTGATCGACCAAGTGTGGGCATGCCCTAGCGTGGTGCACCGTCTATCTCGTGGAATCGTGAAGGATGAATGTGTGGGTTTGCCCTAGCAGGGTGCATGTTCATCGTGTTTGCTTTGGGTCGGACTTAACAAGGTGACCTAGATAGGATCTAGCGCCTTGAGGCATGGAGATGATCATTGCAAGGAGTTGTATATGACATCTTATCAAGAGTTGCATATGATGCAATTGGCAAGAGTTGCCTACCTGAGAGATCTATGTTGTGGGTGACAGCCCTAGCTGGTCCATGGCTTAGAGGATTTCAGGATCTTTCCCACTAGAAGGTTGTACGTTGCAATCTTCCGAATTGATGGTGAGGGCTATCAATTTTAATTAAAATAGTGGGAGCGATAATTAATTAATTAAAGGCCTAATTATATCGTCAAACTTTCAATCAATCAAATAAGTCAAAAATGAGTTTTGGACTAAAATTGCATATTTTCCTTTTTGTAATACAAATGGAAAGAAACAACAACAACAACTTTTCTTTGCGATCGGTCCTTGACAAGGACAAGCTAAATGGGACAAACTTCCACGACTGGTATCAGACATTGAGAATTGTTCTCACTCAAGAGCGTAAGCTCTATGTCCTGGATACTCCAATTCCAGAGGAACCCACTCCTAATGCACCAAAGGCAGAAAGGGATGCTTACAAGAAGCATTCTGATGATGCCATTGATGCAAAGTGCTTGATGCTATGTTCAATGAACCATGAGTTGCAGAGACAGCATGAGAACATGGGTGTCATTGAGATGATTCAGCATCTCATGAACATGTATGAAGATCAGGCACGGCAAGAGAGATACAATGTTTCTAGGGCGTTGTTCAAGTGCGTCATGACAGAAGGAGATCCAGTTGGTCCTCACACACTCAAGATGATTGGGTATGTGGAGAACCTGTAGAGACTGGGATTTCCACTGAGCCAAGAGTTGGCTACTGACGTGATACTGCAATCGTTGCCAGAATCTTACAGTCAGTTTGTGATGAACTACAACATGAACAACTTTTATAGGCCACTGTCAGAGTTGTTGGGCATGTTGAGGACAACCGAGTTACAGATGAAGAAGGACAAGCCTAAGTCTGTGATGGTGATCACGGGCAAGAAAGGCAAGTCCAAGCGCAAGGGCAAGGGCAAAGCTAAGAAAGGTTCTGATGCTAGCCAGGAGCCCAAGACGTCTTCAACTCCCAAGGCCAAGGGAGGCGTGGCCAAGAAAGGAAATTTCCACCATTGTCAAAAGCCAGGACATTGGAAAAGGAATTGTCCTCTCTACCTGGAAGAACAAAAGAAGAAGGAGGCGACTGAAGCCTCTACTTGAAGGTGTCATGTAAATAAACTTGTAACACTTTTTGAGGTATATGATACCAAGACGTAAAGTGTAAAGCACTCATAATTGGGGCAAGTGTTGCCGCCATAGATAGGAGTACTTAGTTTATTTTCAGCCTACAAGGCATGTAATACAGTTATGAACTGCTATTTCATATTTTCCAATAGATAGAAACACTTTATTTTTGCATATTGTATGACAATGATAGCAATTAATAAAGAGATGTTTCAATTTATAAAGATATGATATTTGTGGCAATGCCTTGTTTATCTTGTGGTATTTGATATGCATAAGATAAAATGATACCTAAAATTTATAGATAACTCAAACAATGAAATTAGCATCAATCATGAGAAATTCATTTCTAGTTTCCATGTGATGGATAAATATAGACTCTTTTGGTAAGAGAACCAGTAAGAGATATGAATATCTTGGATTTGATTAATCAATCTTCACTAATGGTAGTGAGAGAGTGATTATTCTATTAGGTATAATACATGTGATGTATTTACATACCTATTGGAACAAATGCTAATACTTCAAATGGTGTTTAGAGAAATACCAATATGAATATCTTGAAGGTTCAAGATTATCATAGATGAAGTACAAATTTGGTAAAATATTAATTCTTGATGAGATCGATGAATGAAATACTTGGACCAAATGTTTGAGATCCTTATGAGTGATTATGATAATGTATCATAGTGAACTCATGATTAAGGCATGGTGATGTCTAAGTCAAGAAGGAATCATACTCTAAGGAGTTAGAGAATGGTTATCAAAATAACTGAATTCTTCTTAATAAAGGAATACCCCACACTAATAAAGGACATTAAGAATCACAATGAGTTGTGAGTTTGTATATCCTTGACAGATACACCTCAATTATCTATGTGATGAGTTGTTCATATGATGAGTCAACTATCTAGATGAATATGAGGAATCAGATTTTGAGTTATGGTATAAAACCATTACATCCTAAATGACTTCCATGTGAGCCGTAAGGTATGACCTTGATGGTAGCACTCATTGGATCATATCCATAAGTGCAAATAAGTCTTAAGTGTTAAGACACATGGATAACATTTTGAGAAGGATGATGCTTGTTAATTTGAACTTAATGACTAAGACATTTGGCATATGGATACTAAAACCACATTCCTATGAGGAATAAAACCATGATGTGTACGTGACACAACCTATAAGGTTTATGAATCCACTAATGCAAATGAAGTCTATAAGTTACAATGGACTAATCAATGTGATTGATTGAGTACAAGCAACTCAAAATTGGATCTTTACTTTGATGATATGGTCAAAGGGTTTGACTGATATGTCAAAGATAAGGAAGGGATCTGTGATTTAGTGGGAGCGTATTCACATTCCACATGTTGATGTGAAATGGAAATGTTCTAAATTGGAAATTTGAAAAGTGGAAATTATCTTTGAGGAAGATAGAGATGTTTCCTATATGATAGGAGTAGAGATCTATAGAGATAGTTCTCAAAACCTCTTGACCTTAAAAGAGAAAGCATACATTGGAAATCTGTACTGAAAGGGTTCAGTATGCACAGATTCAGTGGGAGAAAACTTGTTCATGTTACATGGAGTCAGTATCCCAAGGCCAAGTGTCCAATTCATATGAAGAATGGGAACACTAAGAATAGATGTGAATCTATCATGTATGTAATCATCCCATTATCTTGCATGTATTGACATGGCAAGAATAAAATGCATTGATCATGTTGTATGTATGACATGACAATACGATGTGCTCATCCTGATAACTCGTATGTGGGACATGACGAGTGGATGTCTGTCTACTTCCAGTAAGGGTTACTGGAATACAATGAGAACTTGATAAGTACTTGTGAAGTACTAGTTCTATGGATATAAGGAAGAGTTCGATGTAAAGAGTTACATTGATGCGAACTTCCAAATGGATAGAAAATTAATCGCAATATATATATATATATATATATATATATATATATATATATATATATATATATAGGATATATAAAAGTGAAAGTTTGTTGATAATTGGAAGTGTTCCAATAAAACCATTTAAAAGGGAAATTCCGAGTATCTGTTAGTGAACAACAATGGATACTATATGGATCTGAAAGTTCATGAGATGAACTTATATTCCACTCATTGATGACAAGTCTGGAATCCTTGATCATGCAATGTGGCTAAAGGTTAGCAATGGAATATTAGATCGCATATTACGACAACTCCATCTCATACGTGCGACGTACATCGAAGAGATGAGAGACATGCAATTTATACGGACTTTGGCAAGGTGTTGCCATTACTCACTATGTTGGCACTAGAGCACAATAACATGTGTGACATGTTTGAATATCACTATGAATACGATTCAAGAGTGATTGGTTCGCAGTGCAAGTGGGAGTCTGTTGGTATGTATGCCCTGAGAGCCAATCATGGGATGATAGGTGGGATACATTAAGATTGATTTGATAAACATCAAAGGCAAGCTTCCAATTCTTTCTGGTTCAGTCATATGAGATAGTGATAGAACAGATTGAATGTCTAGAGAATGACAGTACTCAATGACGTATGCTTTCAGGTTAAGGACCTGAACGATGAGATCATACAGATGCTAAGAGTTTGTACATTCTTGTTATGTCCCTAGTCAGATGTCATTGTGGAAGGTAGATAGACAACAATGACACACAAGACTAGATTGTGGTGTTGGTTGATGACAAAATCTCATTATTCATGATATAGAGATATCAAACCAAACACATAGGTACTTGTTAGAGAACAACTATACCGGACAGACCCACCATGAGTTTGACACATGGAACCATGAGATGGTAGTCACAGTCAGTACTCACAGTGATGGTGGTGAGTGTGATTCTTTGACCTGAAATCACTACACTCAACACAAGTCGTTGGGCACACTTTGACATCATCAAACGTAGTCCTGAAACATGGGTTGTTATAAAGGTGATGATTGGGTGGCTTTGACACATGGGGCTTTTGAGGGGTGAGTGATAGATATGGGATTTGTTCCTCCTGAGGGAGTTTGATATCCAAGGCCACTTGATGAGTAGGATTGAGATAGGCGTGCGCACACATGTGTGAATCAGTATGTGATATTGATGTCATACATATCTCCTTCAATCTTCTCTGAGATCAAGAAAGTGAATGAACGTTGACAGGATGACTGTTCCATGCCTTGAGTTCATTCGGGATATCAGTGACAAAGGAATTATACATTTACTGTAACACCATTCACGAATTATAGGATGAAATTTGTTCTCCAACTTTCTACTTTCACTTGGGTAGCAATGATGTGTGACTAGGCACCGCTCTTTGCTTGTGAAGTCATAAATGTTATGGACTTTCACTGCCAACGTGAAATGGACCTGCAGGGTCACACACATAGGATTTAACTTGGAAGAGGAGTTTTGTCTACAAAGCAATGTTTAGATTGATTACTAAAGGAGTTTAGTAGTTCAATTAAACACTCAATCAGTTGATAGCTCAATATCATAATGTTCAAGGTGTTGGACGCATTGATTTGAGTATCGAATTGATTGAAATCGCATTTGACTGATTCTGCACAACCTACACTCCCAACCGATCAGTTCATGTGATGAACCAGTCGGATGAGGTTGCTGAACCGGTCGGCTCACTTGTTGAACCGATCGGCTCATGCACAGAGTGAAACGACCGGTTTAAGTGTTGAACTGATCGGTTCAACTGGTGCAATCGAGCAACTTGGGAAAGTAAGATTGGTGAGAATTTTCCTTTCATTTCAATTGCCCAATTTGATTGGAAATAGGATTGGTATTCGATACCAATTGGAAACAAAAGAAGGAAAGTCAATCGGGAACCAACTAGGAACCCCAACCGACCGGTTCACTTGTGAACTAAACGGTTGAGGTGTCCCAACCGACCAGTTCAAGGTCCCAACCGACCGGTTCACTTTTGAACCAATCGGTTCAGGTTGCGAGTTGGTTGCTTTTGTGGAAAAAATCTCGAACCCTTCTACTCCTGCTTTTAGTCCCACATTGCCCGGGATGGAGAACCCTGTCCCATGACCCTCCTATATATATAGGGGTATTGGGGGCTTCTCAATGAATAGCTCAGTGCAACTAGTTGCTCTGTAAGTTGTCGTTCTGTCTGGTTTTGGTAACCGAGAGAGAGCCCGAGCAAGTGCTTCCCGCAAAAGGAGGTGCAGCAAGGAAAGGACAACTGCAGTTGCAACTGGAGGTAGGAGAGTGTGTTGGCGACTAGTACGTCAACAGGAGGGTGCGACTCCTTCCACTTCCTTGTGGGACAAGGAGTGTGGAGTTCGAGGTGGTCCGTGTGGACTACTACAGAGGCGGGAGGACATTGCCGCTCAGGAGGACAACTGTCATCCGACAGCTCGGTAGGAGGAGTCGTCAATCCTGGTGCGACCAGGAGCTGCACAGACTCCGTCCAAGACCGGAGTTGAAGGCCGCACATTGCGCGAGGTATTGTCGCCGAGCAAGCCTCGGGACAAGGTATGATTCCACAAACCATCCTTTCCTATTATATAGACATTGACGCGTTTCCTCGGTATGGGTTGGGGAGAAATTTTTTTTTTCCGCTGCCTTCTCTGTCTCCCCTAAAACCCAACATTAGATGCTTTACAAAAGTAGCACACATGAAAAGCTTGATCGACTAAGCGTAGCTTCCGTCTCTGTGGGGTGCGTCGTCTATGTCGTGGAAGTGTGATGGTAATAATGTAGGTTCTACCTTCGCGGGATGCATTATTATCGTGTGTGTCGGCTTTTGGGTTAGGCTTGACTGGTGATTCTCAGAGTGTCTGGGCTCAGAGGCATGCATGTGATTATGGCAAGGGGTGGTACATATCATCTATATAGAATTGCATATGATGTAATTGGTAAAAGTTTCCTTACCTTGATCGTTGACTGTGTTTACGGTGTTGATCGGGCCACAATTCAATTATCTTGGATTTTACCCACTAGAATATTGTACACTACAATATTCCATATTTGTTACTGAGGGATATCAATTAGAATAAAATAGTGTGAGTGATAATAATTAAAGACCTAATTAATATCATCAAATTTTGAAATCAAATCAAATCAAAAATGGTTTTTGACAAATGCAAAATTTCTCTTATAGAATCAAATGATGAACAACTCTGATTTGTGATTGGTCCTGAAGAAGGAAATACTTGACGGGAGAAATTTTCATGACTGGTTTTGAACTTTGAGAAGAGTTCTCAATGAAGAGTGCAAGATCTATGCCCTTGACAAACCAGTGCCTCATAAACCTCCACATGATGCACTTAGGGAACATGTGGATGCTTACTGGAAGCATGCCAATGTTGCCTTGGAGATAAAGTACCTTATGTGAAGCTACATGAACTATGAGTTGCATGAGCAATGTGAGGAAAGGAGTGTTCTTGATATGGTAACACATCTTAAGAAGGTAACACTTGGTCTTGACAAGAAAGAAAGGGATGCTATCTTAAAGGTGCTACTTGACTTAAAATGGATAGAGGGAACTTCAGTAGAAGAACATATGCTCAATATGATTGGACATGTGTATCATCTTAAAGAACTGAGATTCACCTTGAGCCAAGAGTTGTCCACTGATATGATTCTAAGGACTATGTCTGGATCATATAGCCACTTTATTGCATGTTATCTTGTGAGTAATTGTAAGGAGGCAGGATCACCCCCTTACTAAAGAAAATTAAAAAAAAAGTGAAGAATTAACATCCATTCCAAACACACTCTAAGGTATGTTGGAATATGTATAAACTTTCCAAATTTATTATAATGGTATGCAAAATACCAAAGTATAGCAGTGGGATAAAAATAATGACTTCAATTTTCACAAAAAATTACAAAAGTACATCATAATATCCCATAAGAATTTACATGTATGATAAAACATAAGGATCTAAGTAGAGGGAAATCTAAACCATGACAACTTTGAATCCAAGCTTTAACTCCTTAAGCTAGTCCAAAACGTTATGCCTTATCATCCAAGTCTTTCACCTAGGGTTGTAAGCATACCCCAACAAGAAGAGAAAATAGATGACATCAGTAAAGGTTGGTATGTGCATACTAAATAAGAAATTGAGCAATATATGGAATAAAGGACATAAAATATAAAAGGCTTCCCATAGAAAGGATAAGGACCACCAAAATGGGTATCAAGAGAAAAGGAATGGAAATCATATGATAAAAAAATAATACTTGTCATTAATAAAACATAAAGATTGTGCCACACAAGAACATGTAAATAATTAGGGCACACACCCCATATCATCAACCTGCATGCATGTGAGATAAACATAGACCTAGAACAATATAAACAAAAAGGCGTCCAAGTCTCATAAACTTGAAACCTGATAGATAAATGCATACTTCCAATATCCCAAATATTTAAAACATGGGCCAAGAATCACATATCTTGCCCTGGGTATGAGGTTCCTTTCCATCCGAAAAGAATAGGAAATATCACATATGCTAGATAGGAAATAACACATCTGCCATAAAAACCAATGCAATTACACTACTCTAGTGCTATTGAATCACAAAACATGTTAAATTTAGAGGCAAGTAGAAAGTATAGTCAAAATATATAAACTAGTCACCGCATTAGTGACCAACATATACATCACCTCATAAGTGGGCAAAAGACATCACATGTCATCTTTTAGAGTTCCATCATGAACAAAAGATAAGATAAGAGTTTAAAAGAATATCCATGATCATTTGATCAATATAAAATAAGGTAGCTCACATGAACCATGATTTTTAAAAGAAAAGACATTGTGTATAGGCTAATGTCCATAGGACAAAGAGAATGAATAAGCATAGGTGAATTGCTCAACATAAAAGAATAGGGGATACATCATACCTCAACTTCATAGTCTAAACAGTCGAAGTCAAGACTAGGACTCCAAAGAACCTCTAGGGAAGGTGGACAGGTCCAATAAGTAAGTTTCCCAAGCTTAGAGAGGTTGATTTCTCCAACAAAGCTCCTATCTCGAGCAAGAAGCACCTTCTCCACTTTAGAGGTGAAAAAACCTAACAAAAGAACATGGAGATGAGGTGTTTATGGGTTCTAGGTGGGGTTTCACCATGGAAGACTAGGGTTCCGACCTAAAGGAAGGTGGAAGGAAGACTAAAAACATGAAAATAGGAAAGAAAGGAGAAAATTTACTAGTTTTGGTCGAAATAACCAAGGAGGAGCTTTAGAAACCCTAAATAGAGCAAATTTGGAACCCTAAGAGCCATCTTCACCAAAGTAGGCACCTCCTTTTACCTTAGGACAACACCTTCATGGAAAAACAGAGTAGGAATGATGCTCTAAGCTATAGGAAATAAAGGAGATCAAGAGTTTTTGAATTGGGAGTTGGGAAGGGGTAGATATGGCTATATAAAGAAAGAGGTCAAGTATGAGGTGTCTATGAGACTTTCCATGTGTCATGTATAAGGGTGTCCATGGACATGCAAGCCTTTATGGATAAGGAAGAAGTCAAGCACGAGGTGTAACGTTACTTTCCATGTGTCCAATGCTAAGGGTGCCTATGGACATTCAAACCTTTATGGATAAGGAAGAAGTCAAGCATGAGGTGTCCATGGAACTTTCCAAGTGTCCTTAGCCTAGGGATTTCATGGTCGTGCAAGAGGACAGCTCATAGAGGCTTCTTGAATATAAAATGTCAATTTATGGACACTTATAGGCCATCCCAACCGACCTCCAATCAAATAGATTACCCCATTGGTTGATAGCTTCTAAAGATAAGCTCATTTGTAAAGAGAGTAATCCCTAAAATGCCCTTGAAAAGAAACACCTTCAAACCAAGGTGCAACTAGGTGCCCTATGGTTCAAAAACCCGAGAATGGTAAGGGAATATATAAGGATTATAATGCATGTCACAATTTGCAAAGAAATCCTCCCATTTGGGTAAGTTGCAGAAAAGTCCAGAATGTACCTAAAATTGCACAACTTGCACAAACAACATTCAAATTGGACCAAACTTCATCCACAAGTTATTTTTGATGTGTTGAATATGAATTTGGAATTATTTCCATATTTTGAATTTATATAATCACATTATTCATCACTTATGCCTTTTACTCATTTTCTCTCTCCTAAACTTATCCTTATATTTCAAGGTTGTCCAAATTAGATGAAATTTGACATGTAGCCTAATTTTGATATGTAGATTTCGAATTTGAAGTTTGTTTCCATGTTTGAGACTTCTTTTTATGAGATATGTTCTATGTCCCATTGAGGACCCATTATCTAAATTATTCATCCAATTAAGTTCCTTATCTTCATTTTACCACCCGAATGAGTTATGTGGCATATTTTACGTATCAATTTTAAACCTAAGATTAATGTTAGAACATTAGGTTACATTAAGGTGATCTATACATGCATTATCTCATTGGGGTTATACTAAACATCTATTTAGGTCTAACTTTCAACCTTGTTTGGCTAAGTCCAAAATGTCAACTTCCAGGGTAGGGTCTGAGATCTAGTATGTTACAACACAACACCTCTTAAAGGGATTTTGTCCCCGAAATAAAAACATCAACATATAAGAAAACAACTTATTCACCACCCCTTAAAGGATTCATCTTATTAAGTCAAAACTATTCTTTAGGTACAAAAGGTTCAACTACACTTCCTTACATCTTATTAAGTCAAAACTATTCTTTAGGTACAAAAGGATCAACTACACTTCCTTAAAGACTAACTATGAACTATGGGTAAACTTTCTCGTGTTCATCCTCAAACAAGTCTTTACACCTGGGAGACTGGTTCAACATATTAGGGTCCCTAAAGATAAATCATATAGATGTCTCAGGCTACTATTACCTAAAAGCATGCTATTTTGAACAATTCATATAAGCTCAGGCCAGCCCGGTATCATATGGATCCGGGAGTCCTCATAAACCAAGCTAGTGGTGTGGATGAAAATCTTGCCATCCCCCAAACCCTGATCCTTTCTATACACCTTTTCTTTCAACTTCATGTCTTGGTAGTTGCCTAAAGGCCAAGCTAAACAACCTCAAGTTACTATGGTTACTTATGCATTTTTTAGTTGTAAGCATTTTAGGGATCTATTCATCATTATTCTAATGTCAAACTATAGGATCCTAAATCAACCCTTCATCATCTATTGATCATCTCTAGGGCAAACATGTCACTTAAACGTAAGGCAAGTATTCTAACTAGGGAGACAAAATTGAAATAGTTAGATTCTGACTACCATGGGCTTTGATACCAGGCTATAAGGAGGCGGGATCACCCCCTTACTAAAGAAAATTTGAAAAAAATTGAAGAATTAACATCCATTCCAAACACACTCAAAGGTATGTTGGAATAGGTATAAAATTTCCAAATTTATTATAATGGTATGCAAAAGACCAAAGTATACAAAAGGAATAAAAATAATGACTATATTCAATTTTCACAAAAGATTACAAAAGTACATCATAATATCCCATGAGGGTTTACATGTATGATACAACATAAGGATCTAAGTAGAGGGTAATCTAAACCATCATAACTTTGTCTCCAAGCTTTAACTCCTTAAGCTAGTCCAAAACTTCATGCCTTATCATCCAAGTCCTTCACCTAGGGCTGGAGCATACACCAGCAAGAAGAGAAAACAGATGACATCAACAAAGGCTGGTATGTGCATACTAAATAGGATATTGAGCAATATATGGAATAAAGGACATCAAATATAAAAGGCTTCCCATAGAAAGTATAAGGACCACCCAAATGGGTATCAAGAGAAAAGGAATTGAAATCATTTTATAACAAAAGAATACTTGCCCTTAATAAAACATAAAGATTGTGCCACACAAGCACATGTAAAGAATTAGGGCACACACCCCATATCATCAACCTGCATGCATGTGAGATAAACATATCCCTAGAACAATATAAACACAAAGGTGGCCAAGTCTCATAAACTTGAAACCTGATAGAGAAAGGAATACTTTCAATATCCCAAATATATAAAACATGGGCCAAGAATCACACATCTTGCCCTGGGTATGAGGTTCCTTTCCATCCCAAAAGAGCAGGAAATATCACATCTGCTCAGCAGGAAATTACACATTTGCCATAAAAACCAATGCAATTACACTACTCTAGTGCTACTGAATCACATAGCATGTTAAATGTAGAGGCAAGTAGAAAGTATAGTTAGAATATATAAACTAGTCACCACATAGGTGACCAACATATACATCCACCTCATAAGTGGGCAAAAGACATCACATGTCATCTTTTAGAGTTCCATCATGAACAAAGGATAAGATAAGAGTTCAAAAGAATATCCATGATCACATGATCGATATAAAATAAGGTAGCTCACATGAACCATCATTTTCAAAAGAAAAGACAATGTGTAAATGTTCATAGGATAAAGAGAATGAATAAGAATAGGGGAATTTCTCAACATAGAAGAATAGGGGATACATCATACCTCAACTTCAGAGTCTAAATAGTCCAAGTCAAGACTAGGCCATCAAAGAACCTCTAGGGAAGGTGGACAAGTCCAATAAGTTAGGTTCCCAAGCTTAGAGAGGTTGGTTTCTCCAACAAAGCTCCTATCTCGAGCAAGAAGCGCCTTATCCACTATAGAGGTGAAAAACCCTAACAAAAGAACATGGAGGTGAGGTGTTTATGGGTTCTAAGTGGGGTTTCACCATGGAATACCAGGTTTAGGACCTGGATAAAGGTGGAAGGAAGACTAACAACATGAAAATAGGGAAGGAAAGGAGAAAACTTACTAGTTTTGGTCAAAATAACCAAGGAGGAGCTTTAGAAACCCTAAATAGAGAAAATTTGGAACCCTAAGAGCCTTCACCAAGGTAGGCACCTCCTTTTACCTTGGTACAGAACCTAGAGTAGGAATGATGCTCTAAGCTAGAGAAAATAAAGGAGAACAAGAGTTTTCAAATTGGGAGTTGGGAAGGGGTAGATATGGCTATATAAAGAAAGAGGTCAAGTATGAGGTGTCTATGAGACTTTCCATGTGTCATGTATAAGGGTGTCCATGTAAATGCAAGAATTTATGGATAAGGAAGAAATCAAGCACGAGGTGTCAAGTTACTTTCAATGTGTCCAATGCTAAGGGTGCCTATGGACATGCAAACCTTTATGGATAAGGAAGAAGTCAAGAGCTTTCCATGTGTCCTTAGCCTAGGGATTTCATGGCCGTGCAACAGGACAGCTCATAGATGCTTCTTGAATATCAAATTTTGATTTATGAAATCTTATAGGCCATCCCAACCGACCTCCATTCAATAAATAACCCCACTAGTTGATAGCTTTAAAGATAAGCTCATTTATAAAGAGAGTTATCCCTAAAATGCCCTTGGAAAGAAACACCTTCAAACCAAGGTGCAACTAGGTGACCTATGGTTTAAAAAATAAATAATATTAAGGGAATATATAAGTATTATAATGCATGTGAAAATTTGCAAAGAAAACCTCCCAATTGGGTAAATTGCAGAAAAGTCTAGAATGTACCTAAAATTGCACAACTTGCACAAACAACATCCAAATTGGACCAAACTTCATCCACAAGTTATATTTGATGTGTTGAATATGAATTTGACATTATTTAAATATTTTTAAGTTATATAATCATATTATTCATTACTTATACCTTTTACTCATTTTCTCTCTCCTAAACTTCTCCTAATATTTCAAGGTTGTCCAAATTAGATGAAATTTGACGTGTAAGCTAATTTTGATACGTAGATTTCAAATTTGAAGTTTGTTTATACTTTTGAGACTTATTTTTATGAGATATGTCATATGGTCCATTAACGACCCATTATCTAAATTATTCATCCAATTAAATTCCTTATCGACATATTACCACCAAAATGAGTTATATGGAATATTTTATGTATCCATTATAAACCAAAGATTAATGTTAGAACATTAGGTTACATTAAGGTGATCTATACATGCATTAGCTCATTGGGGTTATACTAAACATCTATTTAGGTCTAATCTTCAACCTTGTTTGGCTAAGTCTAAAATGTCAACTTCCAGGGTAGGGTCTGAGATCTAGTATGTTACAATAATACGATTGGACATATGTCAGATTTGCTTGCCAAGTTGTTTTATGCTGAAGCAAAATTAAATAAGGACAAGCTTGTGATGGTGATCAGTGGGGTTGAGTACAAGGATCAAAGCAAGACCGATAAGAGTTTTGTGGTCAAGCATTGGTCCAATTCTTCAACACTCAAGATAAGGAGAAAGAAAAGTACAAGAGGAACTTATTCTTTGTACATGAAGGCTTTTAGGAAGAAGAAGATGGGGATGGTGATCTCCACTTCAGGCATATACATTATTGAGATAAATCTATCTACTTCATCATCATGGGTACTTGATACCGGATGTGAATCTCACATATGTTCTCATATGCATGATCTGAAAGGAAGTAGGCCTTTGGAAAAAGGCAAGGTGGAAATGTGAGTTGCTAATGGTGCAAGAGTTACGGTCATCTCAATTGGAACCTATAGTATATCTCTGCCCACATGGCTTGTAATAGAGTTAAAGAACTACTATTATGTACCTTCTATAAATAGAAACATCATTTATATATCTTGTATGGACAAAGATGCATTTGAATTCCATATTAAAAATGGTCTATGTTCTATTTCAAAAGATGGTATCTTTTATGGTAGTTCCCCTATATCTTATGGTCTTTACTTGTTAGATCTAAATATAGATGTATATAATGTTAGTACCAAAAGACTAAAACTCAACAACTCAAACAAAACATACCTTTGACATTGTCGTCTAGGGCACATAAATAAGAATCATGTATAGATTCCATTAAGATGGTTATCTGGACTCTTTTAATTTTGAATCAATAGAGACATGTGAATATTGTTTGATGGGAAATATGGCTAAGACCCCTCTCGTTGGTAACAATGAGTGGGCTAGTGATCTATTATGACTTATACATATTGATGTGTGTGGACCTTTCAGAACAACCATTGGAGGTGGATATTAGTACTTCATCATCTTTACTGATGACTTCAATAGGTATGTATATGTTTACTTGATGAAACATAAGTCAAAAAGTCTTAAAAAGTTCAAGGATTTTATGAATGAATTACAAAACCAACTTGGTAAAATTATTAAGGCACTTCATTCTGATCGAGGTGGAGAATACTTAAACCAAGACTTTGAGGACCTTCTTAGAGCCCATGGGATTGTATCTCAGTGGACTCCGCCTGGAACACCTCAGCATGGAACACCTCAGCACAATGGTTTAATAGAAAGAAGGAATCACACATTATTGGATATGGTGCAATCGATGATGAGTTTAGCCGAGCTTCTGACTACCTTATGGGCATATGCTCTACAAACCACCGTGTTTACACTAAATTGAGTACCATCTAAATCGGTTCAAAATATACCATATGAGATATGGAATGGGAAACGTTCCAATATGTCTTTTATGAGGATTTAGGGATGTGAAGTTTATGTCAAGAAAATATTTCCTGGTAAGCTTCTCACCAAATATGATAAATGTTATTTTGTTGGATATCCTAAAGAAACGAGAGGATATCACTTTTATTCCCAAACTGACAACAAATTATTTGTTGCCAGGGATGCCACATTGATGAGTGCATACTCATCATGAAATTCAACTATCTTTTCGGAACAATTTCACCCCTTTTTCCACGGCTTTTACCCTAATATGAATCATAATGCACAATACTTCTTAATCAGGATTTTAACTAAATAACTTTCATTTAATGCAGGAAAATCAAGAAAATCGATGCAAACGGTCTCAAGACCGTTTGGATCCATGCGGTCCCAAGACCGTTTGGTCCCATGCGGTCCCAAGACCGTTTGGTCCCATGCGGTCCCAAGACCGTTTGGTCCCATGCGGTCCCAAGACCGTTTGGTCCCATGCGGTCCCAAGACTGTTTGGTCCCATGCGGTCTCAAGACCGTTCGATGCAAGCGCAAGGATCGATTGAAGAACTAAAGCTGCGCGATCACGCCAAAGCCAGACCGATCAAAGCAAGACCGTTTGGCGCTCAAACGACCTCCAAACCGTTTGATGCTCAAACGGTCTCAAGACCGTTTGGTGTCCAAGCGGTCTCAAGACCGTTTGGCGTCAGATCTAAAACTATAAATAGACCCCCAGGGTCCTCATTTGAAGCATCGGTTCCGGACGCCGAAAGGCTGCCAGAGCACCATCCCGATCAAGTTCCACTCCACCTACAGCTGGTGTTGCGTCCAAGGAGGCCAAGAAGAAGAAGAAGACGGAGCAAGGAGCGCATCTTCCTCATCGGGCTGCGTCCACCCTCTGCACCGAGCTCATGGCGGATCTATCTTCTTCTTCTATCTTTCTTGTATCTCGCATCATGAGCGAGTAGTCCTCTTTCGCTGGGGTGCGGGGACTAGCCCCGCTGCCCATGCAAACCATGTTCTCTTGTTAAACTTTCCATGGCAATGTATATAACTCTTCATTTTGTCGTTTATCGTTAAGCTTGTGGGTTGGTTATGTGCGTGTTCTCATCTTGGTGCTCCCTTTGTTGCGATAACTTCAATGCACGGGTTCCTATGTGGCGATAACTTCAAGACATGGGTTAGAATGTCGTTTAGCATGTTTGACCCTTGACGATAACTTCCGATGGGTTCCTTGAGGTCGTAAGTGTATGATCCGCGAGGGGACGGTCCGCCTAACCTTCGGTGACACTTCTGTGCGCCTAACGCCTGTATAGGGGGTTCACAACCTTAGTTGGATTTTGTATCATCTTGCTAAATGTCGATGTTTGCTCGCATGTCGCCTTCCCGCTTGTTTATCGGTTAACGCAGCTGACTCCCAAACTAGAAATAGGATGGGATTTCATCGAGGTAGTAGGTGTATGATCCGCGAGGGGACGGTCCGCCTAACCTTCGGTGACATCTCTGTGCGCCTGACGCCCGTATGGGGGGTTCACAGCCTCCGTGGATTTCTGTATCTTCAGAGCCGTAAGACGTATGATCCGGATGGCGATGAGAAATCGGCTGCCTATGGTGACGCTTACGCAGGCCTAACGCCCGTATGGGGGGTTCTGCAGCATCTCTACTTGGAGTGTTATTTCGTGCCTGGATTGTCCGCAAGAGAGTATGTTTGTGTGCGTAGCGGTGGTCAAACCCGGTACCATCCCAGCGACTTCATATCATTGATCTAAACCCATCTTTTATTCCGCATTTACTTTCTTGCATTTAGTTTAATCAAACCAAAATCAACCAATTGTTCTAAATATTAGTTTTACTTGGGCTAGATCTAACTGACAAAGATTCTTAAAAACGTTGTCCTTTGGGTTCGATCCTCAACTATACTGCGATAAGACCCGTCCGCTTGCGGGTAGTATTGTTGCACTTGGTTTTGGTAAAAGCTCGGGGATATAAACCCCGAGTGAATTTGTTAGTGCATTCAAAAAGCCACATCAAATTCTGGCGCCGTTGCCGGGGACAACGGAATCAGTCAGTCAAATCTAGTTCTTTTAAGACTAATCTAGGATTTTGTTTTTCTTTTGAAACTATCGCTCATCTACTTGATCTTTATTCTACTTCAAGGATCTCACTTTCAAACCTTTCCAAGTTTCAGGTGCTCTCGACGATTAGTGTATGCACCGTTCGGATAGTCTCGGACTGACTGCGAGCTTTGATCCAGAAATCGATAGAACCTTCCATCGTCAGATCCGAGAAAATCAAGCCAGAATGTCGCAAGAAGAAGAGGTAGCCCGTAGGGTGGCTCAAGCCATCAATGCGCAGAGAGAAAGGTTCATGCAAGAAGCTAGAGTTGCGGTTCAACAGGAGATCTTAGCAGCACAGGCAGCAGCGCAAGCAGCGGAACTTCAGAAGGATCTTAGAGAGTTCTCTATCCCAAAGGCCGCAAATGTCTATCATCCGGTGCAGCCTCCTCCCATCGAAGCTGCTAACTTTGAGATTAGAGCACATTGGATAACCTTGCTTCAGAACAACCCTTTCTACGGTAAACAAGCTGAAGACAGCCAAGGTCATCTTCTCAGATTCATTGACCTGTGTGCTATGACGAAGCAAAACGGAGTCTCTGATGATGCTATTCGACTCCGACTCTTCAAGTACTCTTTGGCTGATAGAGCCATTAGTTGGTACAACTCACTACAGAGTGATGTACCCATCACCACCTGGGAACAACTTCAAAACGCCTTTCTGGAAAAGTTCTACCCCCCATCACTTACGTATGAAATCAGGGGACGAATCACAAATTTCACTCAAGTCCCAGGAGAAACTCTTTCTGAAGCCTGGGATAGGTACAAGGAGCTCCTACGCAAATGCCCACACCATGGAATTCCTAAGAATCAGCTGATAGAAATATTCTACAGGGGTGTAGAGGATGATGTTAAGATGTTCCTTGACTCCTCATCTGGAGGGAACTTCATGCGACAAAGTTATGACAGCGCATGGAGAGTAGTCACCCTGGGAGCAGAAAATCAAGCCAACTGGGGCCGATCTGTTGGTAAAGGAGTTTTAAAGGTAGATATGGCCGACGCTATCCCAGAATACAAATCTATAGCTGAAACTTTGAAAGTCTTGGTTGCAAAGCAAGATCACATAGAATCATCCCTTGCTGCGATTGGACGAGGACATTCTCCAACTAGGCAACCAGAACAAGTCAAGTCCACTTCTTTGTTTTGTGAAGCATGCAAAGGCACTGACCATTCCACACTATCATGCAATGTTCTCTATGATGTTGTTTTAAGCAATGCCTGTGGACAAGGAGATAATTGCCAGATGGAAAATCTTAACGCTATTAACACCAACCCTGGGCAGAACTTTTACAATCCGAATCAAAATAGGAATCACCCAGGCTTCCAGTACGGAAATCCTTCAGGAGCTATGAACTCACATCAATTTGTTCCAAATAATCAACCAAGAGGCCCATCTGGGTATCAGTTTAACCAGCAACAGAACTTTGGGAATCAAGGAAACTTCAAGGGAAACTTTCAGAATAGAAACTATAACAATTATCAGAACAACTCTCAGTATCAAAGCTTGAACCAACAACAGGGTCAACCGGGATCCATCCCTTCTGATGACAAGCTATCTACCATTGAAAAGTTATTGCAAACACAACAAACGATGATAGCCAATCAACAAGCCCAGCAGAAGGCTATTGAAACTCAACTAGCTCAACTTGCCGCTAGTATTAAGCCACAAGCTGGGATCTTCGCTGGACAACCTGAGAACAATCCAAAACATCCGGAGCAGCTGAAGGTTATCGCCACAAGATCAGGGAATAGTTATTCGGATCCTCCAGCGAAAACAACTATGGATATCCCTGAGGAGAACGAACCCTTGACTGACCAAAACTCAACAACATCAGAATCACAACCGAAGGAAAGAAATAATGGTAAGGGGAATTTTGAGAAATCTACCAGTGAAGAAGTAGAGACCCCTGAACCAGAAATTCCTGTATATAAGCCTCGTATTCCTTTCCCATCCCGTCTAAGGGAAACCAAGCTGGATACTAGATTCATCAAATTCAAAGAAGCTATGAAGAAGCTCCATGTTGATATACCATTCTTAGATGCTCTTAATGAGATACCAGCCTAGACCAAATATCTAAAGTCGCTTCTCACCAAGAAGTACATCACTGAAGAATGTGAAACTGTGAAATTGGCTACAACTACATCAGATATCATACTAAGCAAGATGCCAAAGAAACAAAAAGATCCAGGATCTTTCGGAATCTCGTGTCACATTGGCGATTCATCGTGTAAAAAAGGATTGGCGGATCTTGGCGCAAGTATTTCTATTATGCCGCTGAGTCTATGCAAGAGATTAGGGTTCGAAGAATTTCTTCCAACTGCTATGACAATTCAACTTGCGGACAATTCAGTAAAAAGACCGTTAGGAATTCTCGAAGACATCCCGGTCAAGGTAGGCAAAGACGCATATGTCCCATGTGATTTTGTCATCATAGACATAAAAGAAGACACCAAATATCCTATTATCTTCGGTCGTCCATTTCTCGCTACTGCTAGAGCTCTTATCGACGTTGAAGCCGGAACCTTACTGCTCAGGTTAGGAAAAGAAACTCTGGAGTTCAAAGTCTTTGAAAGCATGAGAAGACCGAGTATACAGGAGGAAGTCTATCTGATAGATTGTGTTGAGCATATGTCACAACTCACTCAAGAATATCACGAGTCATGCGATCCTTTGGAAACTTCTCTATATGACCTTTTTAATGATGAACCTACTAACCAACAAGATAAGGATTGCACCGAACCTCCCGATTCTGCTAAGGGAAATCCTGAAGCTACCTATGAAGAATTAAAGGTTACCGAAACCTCGGAAGAAATCAGTGAAAAACCAGAACCTCCTGAAATGAAGCCCCTACCTGAAGGGCTGAAGTATATGTTTTTAGACGATCTCAAGGTTTGTCCAATTATCATGAACTCTGATCTAACAACCAATCAAGAAGAGAAACTTCTGGAGGTATTAAGAGAGAACAAGAAAGCCATAGGCTATAAAATGAGTGACCTCACGGGGGTCAGTCAAGCCCTGTGCATGCATAGAATCCCCATGATGGAAAATCATAAGCCGACCATCGAGCATCAACGAAAGTTAAACCCGAATATGAAGGAAGTGGTCCGTCGTGAGATCATCAAACTCCTTACAGCTGGAATAATATACCCGATATCGGACTCACCATGGGTGAGCCCAGTTCATGTGGTACCCAAGAAAGGAGGCACTACCGTTTTAAGAAATGAAAACAATGAACTCATCCCCACTCGAACAGTCACTGGGTGGCGGATGTGTATTGATTATAGAAAATTAAACAAGGCTACTCGAAAGGATCATTTTCCTATGCCCTTCCTCGATCAAGTCTTAGAAAGATTGGCCCATCAAGAATATTTCTGTTACTTGGATGGATACTCTGGATTTTATCAGATTCCCATACACCCAGAAGATCAAGAAAAAACAACTTTCACATGTCCCTTCGGGACATATGCTTTTAAAAGAATGCCATTTGGCTTGTGTAATGCCCCCGCGACTTTCCAACGCTGCATGACTGCCATATTTGCAGGGCTCACTGAAATTGTCATGGAAGTTTTTATGGACGACTTTTCTGTATATGGGGACTCCTTTGATTCCTGTCTTAAGCATCTCTCCATGGTCCTTAAACGCTGTGAAGAAGCACATCTGGTGCTAAATTGGGAGAAATGCCACTTTATGGTAAAGGAAGGCATTGTCTTGGGCCACAAAGTTAGCAACAAAGGAATCGAAGTTGATAAAGCCAAGATAGAAGTCATATCTAAATTGGCAATTCCCACAAATGTGAAAGAAGTTCGCGCATTCCTTGGTCACGCTGGATTCTATAGAAGGTTTATACGAGATTTTTCCAAAATAACGAAGCCAATGACTAACCTTCTTTTAAAAGATGCTGATTTCAATTTCAGCGAAGAATGCATCAAAAGTTTTGATACGCTGAAGAAAGCCCTTACAACCACCCCCATTATTAGAGCTCCCGATTGGGACCACCCTTTTGAAATCATGTGTGATGCCAGCGATTACGCAGTGGGTGCGGTCTTAGGACAATGCATTGAGAAGAAACATTATGTTATCTATTATGCATCAAAAACCCTCGACGAAGCTCAAAGGAACTACGCAACTACTGAAAAGGAACTTTTGGCAGTCATCTACGCCTTTGATAAATTTAGATCCTACCTTACTGGTTCGAAGGTAATCGTTTACACTGACCATGCTGCTATCCGTTATCTTATGACAAAGAAGGATGCTAAGCCAAGGCTGATCAGATGGATACTCCTCCTACAAGAATTTGACCTTGAAATAAGAGATAAGAAAGGGACAGAAAATGTCGTGGCAGATCACCTGAGTCGCATCCACACTCTGGATGCTGAAGGAATTCCGATAAACGACTCTCTACCGGATGATCAGCTTATGAGAGTCTCAGAATTTGAACCATGGTATTCTGACCTAGTAAACTACCTTGCCGCCGGAGTCATCCATCCTCAATACACCGGGAACGCTCTGAAGAAATTTATGCATGATGTTAAGCATTACTATTGGGATGAACCATATCTTTTCAAACTCTGTGCAGATGGATTGTATAGACGTTGTGTCGCCAAAGAAGAAACTCATTCTATTTTGGAACAATGCCACTCAGGACCCGTAGGTGGGCATATGAGCTCTAAAAAGACTGCCTTAAAAGTTTTGCAATGTGGATTTTTCTGGCCAACTTTATCCAAGGACTGTTATGATTTTGTCATATCATGTGATAAGTGTCAAAGAGCTGGTAATATAACCAAGAGAGACGAAATGCCACTGAATCTATGGCAAGAAGTCGAGATATTTGACGTCTGGGGAGTGGACTATATGGGGCCATTCCCATCTTCTAATGGATTCTCTTACATCCTTGTGGCGGTGGATTACGTCTCCAAATGGGTTGAAGCTATACCAACCGTCACTTGTGACTCAAAACCAGTCATCAAACTTTTCAAAGATATTATCTTCCCACGGTTCGGAGTACCAAGAACCGTGATATCTGACGGAGGATCCCACTTCATTGAAAGAAGCTTTGAAGCTCTTCTACGAAAATATGGCGTCTCACACAAGATAGCTTCGCCTTATCATCCACAAACCAGTGGACAAGTAGAGGTCTCCAACCGACAACTTAAGGCTATCCTTGAGAAAACCGTTGGACGTCATCGAAAAGATTGGGCGACAAAAATCAACGACGCTTTATGGGCTTATCGCACTGCTTATAAAACTCCCCTTGGGACTACCCCGTTTCGATTGATATATGGAAAGAGTTGCCACCTGCCAGTCGAACTTGAACATAAGGCATGGTGGGCAATTAAACAAATAAATTTCGATATGAAACAAGCGGGTCAAGCCAGAATTCTGCAACTCTATGAGCTGGATGAACTCAGAATGACAGCCTATGAGAATGCACGAATTTACAAAGAACGTACAAAACTCTGGCACGATGGACATCTGAAACAAAAAGACATACGAGTGGGAGACCAAGTTCTAGTTTTCAACTCCAGATTAAAATTGTTCCCAGGAAAACTCCGCTCACGTTGGTGCGGACCTTACATCGTCAAAAGCATCTCTCCCCATGGTGTTTTCTCCTTATGGAGTGACGGATCTGGCGAATTTATAGCAAATGGTCACCGCTTGAAAAGATACCTCACACCAGCTGACAAAGGCACTGAAATAATGTTGGACTTCAGTAATCCAAAAGACCCACCATGAAGCCAAAGGACTCTGTCGAGCCATCGACATAAAACAAAGGCGCTTGTCGGGAGGCAACCCGACCAATAAATCTGTTTTACTTTTCCTTTCCCAATTTTGTTTTATAGTTAACTTTCTTAAAATAAAATTTGCCTTATGGATAGTTTTCTTTTCAGGACA
Source organism: Alisma plantago-aquatica (assembly GCA_963693085.1). Taxonomy (NCBI): domain Eukaryota; kingdom Viridiplantae; phylum Streptophyta; class Magnoliopsida; order Alismatales; family Alismataceae; genus Alisma; species Alisma plantago-aquatica. The sequence goes on along the minus strand of OY856411.1, from coordinate 1,132,594,293 downwards.
CGAGATCGGATTGGTGCTGATCAGAATGAATTCATTCTCGGCAGTCATACATGGTGTTTCCTTTCCCCTCCATCTTGAATTTAGGGTTTGCTCGAGGACGAGCAAATCTCTAAGTTCGGGATGGAGGGTGGGTGGTACGTTTTCCACTTTCACATACACACCCTCTTTTATAGTCAATATGTCTCTATCATAAAATTTTTCAAAATTGTGAACAGATACTTGATGAAATTTTGTCTTTTATTGATAAAAATGTAACTAACTTTTTGCTATGCATCCTCTATCATAACATCCCCCTTATTCAAAGCAAATCCTCAAGAGGACTGACTTTTGAAACTTGCCTGAAATCATCCTGTGAAACTTATGATTCCTAACATCATAATTCCTTTTACATAATGATAAGTATCTGTCAAACTGATAGGGATCAAACACGTCGTGCTTCCTAACTGACTAGTGGAACAATGGCTCAGAAACCCCACCAGATCCGCATCAAGTCATTATTTGAGCAGAGTATGACAAAAAGAATAACCCGGTTTTGAATTGTAAATCAAGTTGCATCCTGATCTGAACTCTCTTCTACACTTCTTCTATCATCTTCATATCCCTCCATCCATAAATACCACCAAAATAGCCAAACTTGTGCCAAACCCTAAGTTCGGGGTGGCACACCACCTTCCCCATATCCGCTTCTTCCATACCCCTTCCAATAAATAGGGGCGTACCACCAAAAATGCAATCTCGAGTCGAATAGAGGAGAGATCTGCAATAAAGAAGATGCCAAAGTGCACACAAAATAAATGCAATCTCGAGTCGAATAGAGGAGAGATCTGCAACAAAAGATGCCATAGCGCACACACAAAAAAATATGCAATAAATGAAATTGCAAAACAAATAAAATCTCGAGTCGAATAGAGGAGAGATTTTCTTCTTCCTTTCATACCACCTTTCACTCCTTTTTCTACCTAAGGGCACAATACATGCCCTACCATCCTGAACAACACCAGTGTCGAATCAGATGCATACTTGTTGATTCTGCGGGTATCTCAGAACTCCTACGACACTCTTTGACATGCTTGGTGTTGGAAAAGGCGGGGAGGAAGCGTTGTTGGGAAACGAACTCAGGAATGAAGCTATGGAAAGACATGTTTAGTGGTCCCAAGAAGTTATGGTACTCATTCATACTGAGCAGAAAGAAAACGTTTATGATGTAAAGATGAAGAAATCACATGGATCGAAAAAAATTCATTAGGCAACAGTTTCAAATTTTATGTTACTCGAGGACGAGCAACGATTTAAGTTCGGGGTGTTTTGATGAGTGCATACTCATCATGAAATTCAACTATCTTTTCGGAACAATTTCACCCCTTTTTCCACGGCTTTTACCCTAATATGAATCATAATGCACAATACTTCTTAATCAGGATTTTAACTAAATAACTTTCATTTAATGCAGGAAAATCAAGAAAACCGATGCAAACGGTCTCAAGACCGTTTGGATCCATGCGGTCTCAAGACCGTTTGGTCCCATGCGGTCCCAAGACCGTTTGGTCCCATGCGGTCCCAAGACCGTTTGGTCCCATGCGGTCCCAAGACCGTTTGGTCCCATGCGGTCCCAAGACCGTTTGGTCCCATGCGGTCCCAAGACCGTTTGGTCCCATGCGGTCCCAAGACCGTTTGGTCCCATGCGGTCTCAAGACCGTTCGATGCAAGCGCAAGGATCGATTGAAGAACTAAAGCTGCGCGATCACGCCAAAGCCAGACCGATCAAAGCAAGACCGTTTGGCGCTCAAACGACCTCCAAACCGTTTGATGCTCAAACGGTCTCAAGACCGTTTGGTGTCCAAGCGGTCTCAAGACCGTTTGGCGCCCAAACGGTCTCAAGACCGTTTGGCGCCCAAACGGTCTCCAGACCGTTTGGCGTCAGATCTAAAACTATAAATAGACCCCCAGGGTCCTCATTTGAAGCATCGGTTCCGGACGCCGAAAGGCTGCCAGAGCACCATCCCGATCAAGTTCCACTCCACCTACAGCTGGTGTTGCGTCCAAGGAGGCCAAGAAGAAGAAGAAGACGGAGCAAGGAGCGCATCTTCCTCACCGGGATGCGTCCACCCTCTGCACCGAGCTCATGGCGGATCTATCTTCTTCTTCTATCTTTCTTGTATCTCGCATCATGAGCGAGTAGTCCTCTTTCGCTGGGGTGCGGGGACTAGCCCCGCTGCCCATGCAAACCATGTTCTCTTGTTAAACTTTCCATGGCAATGTATATAACTCTTCATTTTGTCGTTTATCGTTAAGCTTGTGGGTTGGTTATGTGCGTGTTCTCATCTTGGTGCTCCCTTTGTTGCGATAACTTCAATGCACGGGTTCCTATGTGGCGATAACTTCAAGACATGGGTTAGAATGTCGTTTAGCATGTTTGACCCTTGACGATAACTTCCGATGGGTTCCTTGAGGTCGTAAGTGTATGATCCGCGAGGGGACGGTCCGCCTAACCTTCGGTGACACTTCTGTGCGCCTAACGCCTGTATAGGGGGTTCACAACCTTAGTTGGATTTTGTATCATCTTGCTAAATGTCGATGTTTGCTCGCATGTCGCCTTCCCGCTTGTTTATCGGTTAACGCAGCTGACTCCCAAACTAGAAATAGGATGGGATTTCATCGAGGTAGTAGGTGTATGATCCGCGAGGGGACGGTCCGCCTAACCTTCGGTGACATCTCTGTGCGCCTGACGCCCGTATGGGGGGTTCACAGCCTCCGTGGATTTTTGTATCTTCAGAGCCGTAAGACGTATGATCCGGATGGCGATGAGAAATCGGCTGCCTATGGTGACGCTTACGCAGGCCTAACGCCCGTATGGGGGGTTCTGCAGCAGCTCTACTTGGAGTGTTATTTCGTGCCTGGATTGTCCGCAAGAGAGTATGTTTGTGTGTGTAGCGGTGGTCAAACCCGGTACCATCCCAGCGACTTCATATCATTGATCTAAACCCATCTTTTATTCCGCATTTACTTTCTTGCATTTAGTTTAATCAAACCAAAATCAACCAACTGTTCTAAATATTAGTTTTACTTGGGCTAGATCTAACTGACAAAGATTCTTAAAAACGTTGTCCTTTGGGTTCGATCCTCAACTATACTGCGATAAGACCCGTCCGCTTGCGGGTGGTATTGTTGCACTTGGTTTTGGTAAAAGCTCGGGGATATAAACCCCGAGTGAATTTGTTAGTGCATTCAAAAAGCCACATCACACATTCCTTGAGATGGATTTCATTTCTAAAGGAATCAATGGGAGAAAAGTGGAACTCAAAGAGGTTTGAGACCAACAAGAAAACATTGAACCATTTGAAGTACAAGAGGAATCTAGAGATTCACAAAGTGTTGTGGAATCTCAAATTCTTCAAGTAACACAAGAACCTCGTAGATCTAATCAGACCATGCCATGCGCATGTGAGTCAATATGTGATATTGAGCTTACATATATCTCAGATAGTTTGCTCTTGGTTCAAGAAACATAATTGAATAATAATGAGGGATATTGCTCCATGCCTCTAGTTGAATCTGGACATCAATGACAAAGGAACTATACAAACACTACAACACCATACACAGATTGTAGGTTGGAGTGGTTCTCCAACTTTTAATGTAATTGGATAGCATTGATGTGTGACTAGGAACCACTCATTGCTTGTGATTACATAAGTGTTACATAAGATCACTGCCAACATAATATGGGACCTATAGGGTCACACACATATGTCTTGGCCTAGAAGAGGAGTTTAGATCTCAAATGAGAATTGAATTAAGTACTAAAGTGTTTAGATATTTGACTCAAGCAACAAATAGGCTGACAATACTGCTAAAAGTTCATATCAAGTGTTGAAACAGCCGTCTAGAAGTGCCAAATGACTGTCTCAAGTGTTGAGACAAGCGTCTGGGGAGTTAGGCCTATTATGAGTTCGAATTGGCTAAGGAAGTGAACCGACCAAACAGGTTGGCTCGACTTGAGTTAGGAGACGACCGTCCGAGTGGACTGAGACAACCATCTCGCATGGGAGATATGGTCCAGTTCAGCCAAGGGAAGGTTCTAGATATTTCCTAATTCATTTGAGTTGCACATTACTTGGCGTGTAAGGAAATTAATATGGGATATTAATTGGAAACAAATTGCTAAATTCATGTACAACTAGGAAGCAACCAAAAGGCTATTTGGGATGTGCCAAATGATTGTTTGGCATGCCAGACGACCGTCTGGGCTATCACATGTTGCAAGATTTCTAGAATTTTGTGAAAATTTGAGATCTTCCAGTCCCTACTCCCGCATCGATTGGGAACCTGGATCCAAACCCCATCTATAAATAGAGGGCTATTTGGGGCTTCTCATAACACAACACAGACAATTGAGAATTAGTTACTATGAAAAACATTGTCCTCTCTGGTTGTGATAACCACGCGAGCCCAGGAAAGTCCTACCCTACTAGGGAGGGATAGCCAAGGAAGAGAGCAACTAAGATCATTGTCATGGGAGAGAAAATTGGTGACTAGTACACCAATGGGAGGGATGACTCCTTCCTAACCATTCTAGTAGGATGACATGAGTTCTAGGCAGTATGTGTGGAATACAATAGAGGTGGGATGTTGTTGTCTACTGCTAGGAGGACAACATCAACCAGCAGTCCTTGATAAGAGGAGCTACTGAAGAAGATGAGGTTTGTGGCTGCAGTCCATGATGCAGACCAGGAGACACAACAGTCTGACGAGTCCCAATACAACCAGGAATCAGAAGTTGTGCATCTATGATGAAGACGATTATTGTTGGACTTAATCTAGAACCATGTATATCCTCAAAGCCATCCTTCATGTATTATAGTAATTGACATGATCTACTGATTATGGGGAATATGGTACATAAATATATTTTTCTGTTGCCTGCTCTGTAACCATGTTTCCCTACAAAAATGTCCTAATCTCTATCTTACAAACCTCATGTGTGTTTTTTAAATGTGTAGGTAATACCTACTGGAGAAAGGGAGACAAGGGAACAGAAGATAGGAAGCCTAAAATCTACTGCAATACTAATTTTTCTCATGGAAGAGCTAAAGTCAGGAACAACAAGTCATTAAAAATGAGTTACCTTAAAGGATATATCTAGGGTTTTACCACTCTTAATTTACTCTTTATTTTCTTATTTCCCCCAAAAATTTCCTCCTTAATCATCATTGTTTGATTTAGGGCTTCTAGTAGCCACTTACTGACAATAAAAAGCTAATTTTCAAATCTCATCAATTTATACTAAGTAGAGCTTGATATCTCATTATTTTGGTGTTTCGTTGTAAAACAGGCACCAACCAAAACTGTGTCATCATGAGTGGAAGTGGCGCTCTAAGTGCCTAAAACACTTGGTTTTGGCCCATTTCAATCATTGTAACTTGTCCATGCATGCTGGCGGGGTTGAAGTTGTAGGATGATGTGCATTAGCAATGCTCAATGTGACCTTACCTTGATCAATGTGCCCAAAAGAAGTGCCCTGACTTTGATTAAAGTCATCTGGTTGATGCAGGCTAGCTTTGGTCAAAGCATTTAGTTAATGCAACCTACTTCCAATGAATAATCTTTCCATCAACCCTTATGGTCTATTCAATGCACTCATCAATTTATACAACCCTGGAATCTATCGATCTATGTATTTTTTTTAGGTCCATAAAACTTTTCTTACATGCATGTGAAAACTTTTCAATGAAAATTCACCTATTTTTATCTTAATATCAATATATACTAAAAATATTTTTTTAATTATCCAAAATAAAATTCAAGAATTTCCGAAATACATATTGTGAAAAGAAATTAGCAAGGATATTCAATGAGATTATGTTTCCATTACCCTAGGATTACAAGGAGAAGCAAAAATAAGGTGGTGACAATTGGATTCTCCCTCTCTAACCATGATTTCCACTTTGTAGGGATGAGCAACATCCTTTTTGTTCATATCAGAGAAGCATGCACCACACCACTAAAGGGGGTGAACTATTAATGTCATAAGGAGCCTTTGATCTATGAGTTTTTACCCAACTCGATAACTACATGTTGTGGTTGAAGCCCACACACCATAAGGGCTGAGTTATGTGCCTTTTGACAAATTTTTCTTCAAGATAATGACATGGCGTGGTTGTGTGCTACACGGTGTAATGAGGAAGTTATGTGAAATCTAAATATTTGGTCAATAAATCATACACACTATAATGCGAGAGGCATACCCCATGTGAAATGAGTTGTTGTAGCTTAGAATTTATTGGATTTGAGGTCACACCGTGTAATGTTTGTCACGGCATAAGAGAAAAAGTCTTTTGAATTTGAAGAAATATAGAAGTAGTTGAACACGCCGTGTTGGGAGGCTAACACACTATGTTTCAACATGATACTTGTGTTTGCTTTATTTCTTCATACCTTCTTGATTTTATCAATGAGTACCTGAAAAAATACAATTGAGCACTAAGGTTCCCATACGAAAAATGATTGTCCAATGCCATGAAGTCTTATCTTGAAGAAAATGACTTGAAATCAAATGACAATAAGGGAAATGAAACAGAACTATCGAAATTGTGGTACAACTCCCAAAAAGGTTCTCCATTAAAAGTCTAGAGCAGACTTGGTCTTTCTTTAGCAAATGTCTGAGTGGGAGCATGAGACACCCTTATCTATGTTCTCTTCTTTGGTGTAGAGTTTGCAATGTTGACCATTGACTTTGAATATCTAATGCTTCCTTTAGAGCTCCATGGTCCCATATAGATAGATCTTCAACACTAAGAATGGTCCAGACCATTAGAATGTAGATTTCTCGAGAAGATCTTCAACCTAGAGTTGAAAAGGAGCACTTGATCTCCCTCAACGAAGTCATTTCTTATAATATTTTTATTATGCCATGATTTTTTTTCTTTATTTGTAAATTTTTGCATTTCCATATGCATGTAGACAGAGTTCTTCAAGCTCTTAGATTTGTAACAATCTCCTTGCTCCTACCTTTTTCAAGTCAAAATTTAGAACTTAAATTTTTCATAGAGCCTTGTGCTCTAACTCCAGAGGAAGGTGGCTTTATTTTCCATAGATCAACTTGAATAGTGTTATGTCAATATATGTTTTAAAGATGTTAGGAACACCCATAGAGAATCATCTAACCTTAGTGCCTAGTCCTTTCTAGAACTAGAAACAATTTTCTCCAGAATACTCTTTAGCTGCCTATTTGATACTTTAACATGTCCCACCGTTTGAGGGTGATATGGAGTATATATCTTATGCTTGAACAGACTACTGAATTTATTTTCATTGAAGTGTGTTCCTCCATCATATGCCATAGTTCTTAGTACTCCAAAATGAGTGAAGATTATCTTTTGAAATATCTTTATTACATATTTTGCATCTGCGACTTGAATAGGAATAGCTTCAACCCAGTTAGATACATAATAATAGGTAACTAAGATATATTTGTAGCCACATGAGGAAGGAACATGGCCCATGTAGTCCATGCCCCACACAAATAATGTAATGCCCAGGCCCACTGCCCAATGCTCTAGTAGAGTTTTTAAAATGACTACTGGCCCGACAGACCACTACTAGCCTTAACTACATGCTTTGTCCTCACTCATGTGCAAGCCAAGATAAACTTCTCAACTGATCATTCATCCTAGTACTACTTTGGGTTGAGCACACTTAACTACAAAGTTCTTTAGTGATGGGTCCCTAAAAATGAGGTGCATCTTGCTGATATGGGTAGTCTAATCATTCCTTTCAAGATCATTATATCGGAGGCTTTAAATCTTGAGATGTTACAATCTCCCCGACTTAGACTCTTGATGTCTTCATCAAGGCTAAACTATATGGCCTCATAGTAATGTCCCATTTCAGTGCAGACCCAGAATGACCCATGGACACCCAACTTCCAATAATGGAATACCATTGCAAGGGTGGGTACATCACCATATATAGCTCTTTCCAACTTGCCTGGACCGCACGACCCAAGATTGGCATGCCTTATGTCCATGTGAGCCCCACATACTAGAGGGGTTATGGCCTTGATACCATTTGTAATGCTTGGGCCCACTGCCTAAGGCTCTAGTAGAGTTTTTGGAATGACGACTGACTTCACAAACCACCACTAGCCTTAACTGTATGCTTTGTCCTCACTCACATGCAAGATAAGATGAATTTCCCAACTGGTCACCCATCCTAGTACTACTCTGGGCTGAGCACACTTAACCATAGAGTTCTTTAGTAACAGGCTCCTTGAAAAGGAGGTGCACGTTGGTGATATGCGTAGTACAATCATTCTTTTAAGATCATTATATAATCATGGGACGTTACATCAAATACCTCTATGTCAAGAATGGATTTGAGAGGCGTGTATTTCTCCTTGACATACCTCATGTCCTTTGCCGCTTGTCACAAGATTTGACATAAGCATGAACATCTTGGAACATTGTTAGCCAATAAAAACCTACTTGCAATATCTTTGCAGTTGTCTTCTCTCCTCCAAAGTGTCCTCCATAGGAAGAAGAATGGGCAATATGAAATGATAGATGGAATCTTTTCATCTGCCACACATATCTAGATTAGCCCACATGTTCCTTGCTTGAATAACAAAGGATCATCCCAATGGTAGAATTTGTCATCGTGAAGGAACTTATTCTTTTGTTGATAAGTGAGATTAGCGGGAAGATGTATGGTAGTGAGTAAATTGGAAGTATTAGCAAACCAAGGGATAAAAAAAAGAATCAATAGCATATAATGTTTCAACATGTAGGTAATCATCAATCGGGGGAGAGGGTTTGATGCATATGTGTTCAACCATGACAGGTGATCAACAACATTGTTCTATATACCTTTCTTGTCTCTTATCTTGAGGTCAAACTCCTAAATTAATAGTTACCAACGAATTTAGATGTGACTTGGCATCTTTCTTGTTCAACAAATACTTTTTTGCCAAATGGTTGGTGTAGACCACAACCTTGGAACCTACAAGATATTTCCTAAATTTGTCAAAGGCATATACTATTTCTAGTATCTCCTTTTCTGTGGTGGCATTTGTGCTTCATCAAGAGTTTGGCTGGCATAATGTATAGCATGGAGTTTGTTGTCTTTCCTCTATCCTAGGACTGCACCAAAGGCATAGTCACTTGTATCACACATAATTTCTAAAGGTGCATTTCAATCTAGGGTTGAATGATGGGGCAGAAATAAGAGAATCCTTCAACTTTCTAAAAGCAGCTTGACAGTCATCATTGAAAATAAAATCAATATCTTTAGCAAGAAGTGAACATAACAATTTGGCTATCTTGGAGAAGTCTTTAATAAAACATTTGCAAATTTTTACATGGCCAAGAAAGATGTGAACATCTATCCTAGATGTTGGAATGGACATCTTTTCAATTGTTTCCATCATAGCCTTGTCTACTTCAATGCCCTTGTTAGATTCCACATGGCCTAGTACAACTTAGGATTGTACCATAAAATGACACTTCTTCTAATTGAGTACCACGTAAACCTTTTTGCTACACTGAAGAATTTAGATAAATTCAATAAACAATCATCAAATGAATTGCCATACATTCTAACATCACCCACAAAGATCTCCCTTATTCGCTCGATAAAATCACAAAAATGGACATCATACAACGTCAAAAAGTTGTTGGAGTGTTGCAAAAACCGAATGGTATGCATCTAATATAAGCATAAGTCTGATAAGTGTAGGTTAGTGTGATATTTTCTTGGTCCATCGAATATATTGACATTTTGAAAAATCCAGAACATCCATCAAGATAAAAAAAATAAGAATGATTGGCTAATCTTTCAAGCATCAAATCAATGAAAGGCAAAGTAAAATGATCTTTACGAGTTGGCTTGTTTAGTCTCCTATAATCTATACACATGTGCTATCATGTGACTACACATGTTTGGATCAACTCATCATTATCCACTTTTATGATAGTTTCACCCCCTTTCTTGGGTATCACATGAATAGCACTCACCCAAGGGATGTCACTAATAGGGTATATAATTTCTACATCTCTCAACTTGAAAATTTCTTTTTTACAACCTCAAGAATATTTTCATTTAAAGTCCTAGGAGGCTCAATGCATGGTTTACCATGATATTCTAAATTAATTTATTGCATGCAAATGGAAGGATTGATGCCCTTCAAATCATCAATCGAATAACCAATAACTTCTTTGTAGATATGAAGTTTGTTAAGAAATTTGATGTGTTGATCATCGATCAAATAAACATTTATAATCACTAGAGAAGTAGAATCAGGGTCAAGACAACCATACCTTAGCCCCAATGGAAGGGGCTTCAGTTCTATCCTTTGTAGAATTGCTAGAATTAGCCTCTTGAGATTAGATATCTTCATTAGATGGATGAGAATAAAAAATAGGAGTAGCATCTGAAACTTCAGTTGTCATGGAAGCGTCTAGCTTATTCTCTTTACAACAATAAACAATGAAATGTGAAAAGTCTTCATTTTCTTCTAGAAGCTTATTAACACAATCAACTAGGCACGTTACTTCTATTTTGTTTGGGGCTTTCATGGCATGAAAGACAACAAATTCCATAGTCTCCTCTCCTACCCTAAGAGTGAGTTTGTGTTCTCACACATAAACTATACAATCAGCCGTTCAGAGAAAGGGTCTTTCAAAAAGTATAGGGTTGGAAGGAACTTCATTCATGTCCAGCACAACAATATCACAAGGGATGTATAATTTTCCAACTTGCAGATGTAACTCTTCTACAATACCATTGGGATACTTGAGGAATGGTCTATCAATTAAATGGCCATCTTAGTCAGCTTCAAATATCTAAGATCAAGTTGTTTCCATAATGAAAAGGGAATAAGACTAATAGTAACTCCAAGGTCAGCTAGACCTTTCTCAAATTAGTGTCACTTATCTTGCGTGGAAGGGTGAAGGATCCAAGGTAATCAAGTTTTTTTGATAGCCTATTTTGGATGATAGAAATCATCCTCTTCGATAGCATAATAGTCTCAACTTGATCTAGCCTCCTCTTCTTAGTCAAAAAGTCCTTGAGAAACTTTGCATAAGATGACATCTCAGCAATAACTTCAACTAAAGGAAGGTTGTCATAAAGCTTGTTGAGAATGTACATGAATCTCTTGTATTTGAAATCATCCTTCTTGTGTGCAAACTTGTGAGGAAATGAACATGGGTTTGTAAGAAGGTCATGCTTCAGATGTAATGTTCTTTCTTTGCTTCTCATCAGTATTATATTCTTTACTAGCATCATCATTCAAGTATCTCCTCATTTGGCGATGAGGGCCTTTTAGTTACAACTTGAATCCTTAGAGTAATGGATTTGCAGTCCCTTGGGTTCATCTTCAGTTGACTTGGTAGTGATCCAAAAGAATCCCTTTGGTTGGCTAGAGCTTGTTGTGCAATTTGATTCTCTAACATCTTTGTGTGGGTAATAATGTTGTCTACTTTGGAAGAGAGTTGAGAAATTGCATCTTTGAGAAATTGCCCATGATTGCAAAATTCATCATTATGTGGAATTTGAGTTAATACAAAGGTCTCCTGCATGCTCTCTAAACTTGACTTCTATTGGGATTACTGTTGATGATTGTAGCTCTGGTGTTTGTTGTTGAATCCCAATGGGTTGTTGTTCATGGGACAATTTCCCATTTGTTGTTTTTGGTTTTAAAAGCGGCTTGACAGTCATCATTGAAAATAAAATCAATATCTTTAGCAAGAAGTGAACATAACAATTTGGCTATCTTGGAGAAGTCTTTAATAAAACATTTGCAAAATTTTACATGGCCAAGAAAGATGTGAACATCTATCCTAGATGTTGGAATGGACATCTTTTCAATTGTTTCCATCATAGCCTTGTCTACCTCAATGCCCTTGTTAGATTCCACATGGCCTAGTACAACTTAGGATTGTACCATAAAATGACACTTCTTCTAATTGAGTACCACATAAACCTTTTTGCTACGCTGAAGAATTTAGATAAATTCAATAAATAATCATCAAATGAATTGCCATACATTCTAACATCACCCACAAAGATCTCCCTTATTCGCTCGATAAAATCACAAAAATGGACATCATACAACGTCAAAAGGTTGTTGGAGTGTTGCAAAAACCGAATGGTATGCATCTAATATAAGCATAAGTCTGATAGGTAGGTTAGTGTGATATTTTCTTGGTCCATCGAATATATTGACATTTTGAAAAATCCAGAACATCCATCAAGATAAAAAAAATAAGAATGATTGGCTAATCTTTCAAGCATCAAATCAATGGAAGGCAAAGTAAAATGATCTTTACGAGTTGGCTTATTTAGTCTCCTATAATCTATACACATGTGCTATCATGTGACTACACATGTTTGGATCAACTCATCATTATCCCCTTTTATGATAGTTTCACCCCCTTTCTTGGGTATCACATGAATAGCACTCACCCAAGGGATGTCACTAATAGGGTATATAATTTCTACATCTCTCAACTTGAAAATTTCTTTTTTACAACCTCAAGAATATTTTCATTTAAAGTCCTAGGAGGCTCAATGCATGGTTTACCATGATATTCTAAATTAATTTATTGCATGCAAATGGAAGGATTGATGCCCTTCAAATCACCAATCGAATAACCAATAACTTCTTTGTAGATATGAAGTTTGTTAAGAAATTTGATGTGTTGATCATCGATCAAATAAACATTTATAATCACTAGAGAAGTAGAATCAGGGTCAAGACAACCATACCTTAGCCCCAATGGAAGGGGCTTCAGTTCTATCCTTTGTAGAATTGCTAGAATTAGCCTCTTGAGATTAGATATCTTCATTAGATGGATGAGAATCAAAAATAGGAGTAGCATCTGAAACTTCAGTTGTCATGGAAGCGTCTAGCTTATTCTCTTTACAACAATAAACAATGAAATGTGAAAAGTCTTCATTTTCTTCTAGAAGCTTATTAACACAATCAACTAGGCACGTTACTTCTATTTTGTTTGGGGCTTTCATGGCATGAAAGACAACAAATTCCATAGTATCCTCTCCTACCCTAAGAGTGAGTTTGTGTTCTCACACATAAACTATACAATCAGCCGTTCAGAGAAAGGGTCTTTCAAAAAGTATAGGGTTGGAAGGAACTTCATTCATGTCCAGCACAACAATATCACAAGGGATGTATAATTTTCCAACTTGTAGATGTAACTCTTCTACAATACCATTGGGATACTTGAGGAATGGTATATCATTTAAATGGCCATCTTAGTCAGCTTCAAATATCTAAGATCAAGTTGTTTCCATAATGAAAAGGGAATAAGACTAATAGTAGCTCCAAGGTCAGCTAGACCTTTCTCAAATTAGTGTCACTTATCTTGCGTGGAAGGGTGAAGGCTCCAAGGTCATCAAGTTTTTTTGATAGCCTATTTTGGATGATAGAAATCATCCTCTTCGATAGCATAATAGTCTCAACTTGATCTAGCCTCCTCTTCTTAGTCAAAAAGTCCTTGAGAAACTTTGCATAAGATGACATCTCAGCAATAACTTCAACTAAAGGAAGGTTGTCATAAAGCTTGTTGAGGATGTACATGAATCTCTTGTATTTGAAATCATCCTTCTTGTGTGCAAACTTGTGAGGAAATGAACATGGGTTTGTAAGAAGATCATGCTTCAGATGCAATGTTCTTTCTTTGCTTCTCATCAGTATTATATTCTTTACTAGCATCATCATTCAAGTATCTTCTCATTTGGTGATGAGGGCCTTTTAGTTACAACTTGAATCCTTAGAGTAATGGATTTGCAGTCCCTTGGGTTCATCTTCAGTTGACTTGGTAGTGATCCAAAAGAATCCCTTTGGTTGGCTAGAGCTTTTTGTGCAATTTGATTCTCTAACATCTTTGTGTGGGTAATAATGTTGTCTACTTTGGAAGAGAGTTGAGAAATTGCATCTTTGAGAAATTGCCCATGATTGCAAAATTCATCATTATGTGGAATTTGAGTTAATACAAAGGTCTCCTGCATGCTCTCTAAACTTGACTTCTATTGGGATTACTGTTGATGATTTTAGCTCTGGTGTTTGTTGTTGAATCCCAATGGGTTGTTGTTCATGGGACAATTTCCCATTTGTTGTTTTTGGTTTTGACCTTGCTGATGATGTGGTTTTTGAGCATTACTGGAGATTTTAGGAGATATTAGGATTATGTAACACCCGGGACCACTACCCAAGGCTCTAGTAGAGTTTCAAGAATGATGAGTGGCCCCACAGATGACCACTAGCCTTAACTGTATGCTTTGTCCTCACTCACGCACAAGGCAGGATAAAATTCCCAACCAGTCACCCATCCTAGTACTACTCTGGGCTGAGTGTACTTAACTATAGAGTTCTTTAGTTATGGGCTCCATGAAAAGGAGGTGCACCTTGATGATGTGGGTAGTCCAATCATTCCTTTTAAGATCATGTTATCTAAGGCCTCAAATCCTGGGACGTTATAAACTTATAATCTCCCACACTTCAACTCTTGACGTCCTCGTCAAGGTTCAACAATACAACCTCATAATCTCTTCCCCATTCTAGTACATACCCAAAATGGCCCACACACACCCAGCTCCCATCCACAACTACCACCACAAGGGCGCCTCCATCTCATCTCAGCAAATAGCCCTTTCCAACTTTCCTGTACCGCACGACTCAATACTGACACGCCACATGCCCATGTGGGCCCCACCTACTAGATAAGAATTGACTTTGATACCATTTGTAACACGTGGACCCACTACCCAAGGCTCTAGTAGATTTTCAAGAATGGACTGGCCCCACAGACCACCACTATCCTTAAATGTGCACTTTGTCCTCACTCACGTGCAAGCCACGATAAACTTGCTGACTAGTCGCCCATCCTAGTACTACTCTGGGCTGAGCATACTTAACTACATAGTTCTCTAGTTATGGGTTCCCTAAAAAGAAGGTGCACCTTAGTGATATAGATAGTCTAATCATTCGTTTTAAGATCATGTTATCTGAGGCCTCAAATCCTGGGATGTTACAAATGGTATCTCCATTATGGTATGTAAGTGTTCGAGTAGGGGTTATAGGACTACTTGTTCCCAAAGCTCCCTACTGCATTAGCTTGTTCCAGAATCTCTTCAACATTCATTTGTGGGGTAAATCAAGAAGAAAAACTATGCCCTACAACTCTACACGTATCACAAACTTGTTTGACTGCTTGAATGGAATGAGTACTCAACTTCTCAAATTTCTATGAAAGAGCATCAAACTTGGCTATAATAAGATCTACTGCATCAATAGTGTGCTTTTTGCCCGACTTTACATCTTTGACAAGTTGCCCATGATTGCAAAATTCATCATTCTACTAAATTTGACTTGAGATAAAGGTTTCACGCATGCTCTCTAGACTTGAGTTTAGTTGGGATTGTTGTTGATGATTGTAGCTCCGATGTTTGTTGTTGAATCCCAGCGGGTTGTTGTTAATGGCAGAGTTTCCCACTTGTTTTTGTTGATTTTGACCTTGTTGATGATGTGGTTTTTGATCATTGCTAGTGATCTTATAGGAGATATTAGGATGATCTCTCCATTCTGGCTTGTAAGTGTTGGAGTAGGGGTTATAGGACTTCTTGTTCCCAAATCTCCCTACTGCATTAGTTTGTTCAACAATTTCTTCAACATTCATTGTGGTGTAAATCAAAAAGAAGAATTTTTCCCTGCAATTCCATACATATCACAAACTTGTTTGACTGCTTGAATGGAATGAGTACTCAACTTCTCAAGTTTCTATGAAAGAGCATCAAGCTTGGCTGCCATAAGATCTACTGTGTCAATAGTATGCTTTCTATCTGACTTTTTAGTAGAAGAACTTGATGAAGAAGGTTGGCTTCTTCTATCTGATCTCCATTGGTAATGGTTAATTTCCATGTCTTCAATAATGTCATATGCCTCCCTGTAAGACTTTTTCATCAAGGCACCATTCACATCAATGTTCACACTCATACAAGTATCATAGAATAGTCCATTAAACAATGTTTGAAACAATAGCCAATTGGTCAAACCGTGGTGAGGCCAAATACATTGAAGGTCTTTAAATCTCTCCCACATGTCATACAATGTTTCACCTTCCTGTTGTTTGAAATTCATGATATGGCTCTTAAGTTGTGTGGTATTGCTAGGTGGAAAATACATAGTAAGAAAAGCATTCAACAACTCATCTCAGCTTTTGATAGAACTCTTGGGTAAGGAAGAAAGCCATGCCTTGGCTATATACCTCAAGGTGAATGGAAACAATACTAGGCATATTGCATGATCATGCACTCAATTTATCTTGAAAATGTTCACTACTATATAAACTTGACTATGTGAAGATTACATTTTTTCTCAAAACCTATTTTTCTGGATCATCTACATAATAATGGGACTGATGGAGAAGTTATATTATCTTCTAAAAATTGGTTGGTCGATAGCTTCACATATGATGATGGAACCATGGATAACAAAGCCCTCAAGTGGCATGTTGTTCTCCATGACCGATTCTTGGTGATCGACTGAAGATGGGGGCAAAGATGAAGGTGTTTAATGGGGGTGATGATGGCTTGAATCCTACAAGTTTGAATAGTGTTCATTCCTCCTTGCTCTCATACAATTGTTGTATTTATGCTCAATCTCTAGATCTAGAAAGATAGAAGGTTCAAGACCCTCTTAGAACGTCGAATGCAACCTCTAAAAGCAAGAATTAAGTGAGAGACACAAACAAAAGGTGTCACATGATGAATAGTGAAACATGGTGATCTAGTCTCGAATACTATTCAACACTTCTAATCTAACTACAAGTGCCTTAGCTCCCTGACAACAATGCCAAAAACTTGTTGGTTGTATTAATAAAAGAGCTTTTATTTAATTGTCTTAACTTGTTTCTCCCCCACAAGTATATGGGATCGATTGTAGTCAAGGTCATATTCATAGAGAGATAGGCTAGTTAGGTGCAAAAGTATTAAGGTTCAACATTCTAGATCGGTTTGGACAAGCTTGATCAGTTTAGTTAGACAGTCCAATGAAATCGATCTAGCTAAACTGTCTAACTAAACTTTCATTGGACGGTCTAACTAAACTGATCAAGCTTGTCCAAACCGATCTAGAATGTTGAACCTTAATACTTTTGCACCTAACTAAACTGAAGGGAATCTATCAATTTTTGGGACCTGTAACCCACATCATGGCTCCTCCATCACATGGAGTGGTTGATCTTGTCTGGGCAACTTTTACCTAATAAACACACGATATGTTGAATGGTCAGCTCATTGTTTTGCAACAAATTTGTAGTGCACTAAACTCTCACACTTTGGGAAATTCTAGGAATGTCAAGCTTGTAGTATTATGGGAATTTCCTTCCCAATTTGAGTCCAATATAAGATACCTACAATCCAAATTATGAAACAAGTATGAACAACTAAACATGCATGATTTAGCATTAATGGGAATGAGACTAGGTTCAAAATGAATGAAATGTGCAACCAAAAATGGTCCAAAAGAAAATTCATTTTGTGCACATCAATGAAACCACATGGAGAGCATGCCTTCAAGGAATGAAATATAAATTTCGAACCTTTAGAGTTATTCAGTTTGAAGTATAGTTGGAACATTTTCTTAGGGTATATCATAGTTATTTAGTAATATATGGATATCAAGATTTTGAGGATGAAAACCTCCATGAGGGGTGAAGTTCTTTTACACACTAAAACATGAATTCTTAATATCCAAAAACCTAAACCCTTATATGAGATTCCAACTAACTTTGTTCATAAGAAAGACCCAATATAGGTGTGAGATATATCATGGAGTGAACATATGACGAGTATAGGTTGAATGACACCCTAACTTATGCCTAGATTGCCATACCATCCTTATGGACTTAATGAATATGTTATTCTTGATATATAGGGGAAAAATATGTCTCATGCTTCATTAGTATATACTCTTCAGCTGATCGAATAATGATAAGGATTAGGTTAAATAACATTTAAATGATTGTCTATGAAATAGTTGAATAGTAATAATGGGACATTTTGCATAATTCACCCTAACTCATGTGATATAACATATTGAATAGAGATAAGTTGATAGTGAGTTAATGAAGTGACAAAATATAATTGAAATACTCATATAATGATAAATGGCATGTTATGTAAACATAATCCGTATTACATGTATATCAATATATTAACATGTCACAACCCTATTCAATATAGCTAGTTCCTATAATGAGCTTAATAATTCTTGAAACAAGAATAAGCATATCCATATCTGTAACAATGATGGTAAATATAATAATGAACATACATGAGATTACACATATTATTTATATAACGAGTTCATATTGTCACTAAATGATTGTAAATGAAATCTTGAGTGGAATGATAGAAATCCTAGAAAGTGACAAGTGAAATGTGTAATGATAACCTAAATCAAAGCAAATCCCAAAATATAAGTGAAGAATATAAATTAGGGTAGTAAATATGATAATAACATCAACAAAACTCTTATAAAGTAAAAAAACTAATCAAAACTCAAAATAGGAAATAATGCAAAATTCAACTTCCTCATATCATAATTATACCGGTCACACTGGGTAAAAATCCACACGAACCACCCATTTAAGTAGGATTTGGCTGATGAAATTTGCCACCCTCTAGAAATTACTCAAATCATTACCCACGAGTTTAGTTAGTAGGTTTTGCGCCACGGGTAGCCATGGGTGACTTAGTTAAATAAATGATTATATTAATATAAACATAACATATGTATCATTCTTAAAGATGCCACACACAAACAATCAAATTTTTAATGTCTAATGTATTTAGTGTAAAGAGACAAAGTCTAAAGGCCATGATTGATATGATTTTTATTCTAATGAAAACAAAGTAGTTATATTCTATATTATTGTTTACGTTAATGAACATATAGTGTGTTTCATGTTTTATATTTAGTTGCAACAATTATATTATCCTTATATTCACTTTTTTTAGTAGATAATCATAAGAACACACTATATTAGGGATTTCTAATATTAGATGAAATATTTAGTGTTATTATTGGTGATATATTATGTTATTTGCAACATCTATATCATTTATTTTTCCGACCTTACATTGTAGCAATTGGATGTTTTCTTTTTTTCTTAAAGTTTATATTAAACAAAGTAGTGGCTATTGCATTGTGTTTGACACCAAGCAAAGTGGGTTGGTTTCTCTCATTCTACAATCTTTGTGACAAAAATTGTTGATGAACCATTCTACTTTTCATTACAGAGTAGAAATGGTCAACATCTTTTTTACTGTACACATATTATATGGGAACCCGTGGGTTGATCCATTACCTGTTGGATCGGGTATGAGTGTGCTATTGTTGCACCTATTTAGCATTGGGTCTTTTTGACACACACCCGCGAGACCTACACTCGCAATGATCCAACCCAAACCCAACCCATACACCCAATTGATAAGTCTAATCATAATTAACTATTTTTTTAAAGTTTTACTTTGATTTAATAATGTTAAGTAATCTAATTATATATAGAGAGAAAAGTGGTAAATAATGGAAATCACATAACCAAATCCAATTTGATCAAAACTCTTTATTAGGTTTGCTCTTCCACATGATCTTTCTTAAACTTTGGATCATTAAGATTTTCTCGGGGCCGCTTGATCTAAGATTGGATGGGTTGAAGTCATATTCTACCTCCAGGTAGTGGCCTGGATTTTCTTGCAAAACAAGTTTCTCTTGCTTGATCTTTCTAATATTTCTTTGCTTTTCGATTACTCATCTCTTTACTAACTCAATGATCCCTTCTAAGGGGTCTACTTCCACTATATATAAATTGCCTCAATTTGAAGTCTTTCGTTTTTGTCATTGCTAATACCAGGAATCATAAACTTCACATAGATTTGATGCCTTTGTTATCATTTCTCACCTACAAGATTTAATGCCCCTCGATCAATTTACCTCAAATCTCCTTCTTCCTTTTTATACAAATTCTCTTCTTATCCGATGTCTGAGTATAAGATTGATGATATATGCACTATCAACCTAATTTCCTTCGTCGAAACAATGTGGAGAATGCTTCAAAGCTTTTTATTTTTTTTTCTCTCTTTGATGTGCCTTCAAGAATGTTTTCAAACTCCATATACTAGAGCTCGAAGGAGTAGTGGGGTCTGACCACTTGGATCCTCATTAAAACCTACAAAATATATAGTAATACATGACCAACTTGAGTGTACCTCCTCTAATGCTCAAGATACCTATCCAAGAACTGAAGTCATGTACCACATTTCCACCTTCACTATAACAAGTGCATTTAAGTACATAGCTTTTTGGTTTTATGATCTTCGTCCCTTTCTTATGATTTCGGACTTCTGGTTGCCTTTGGAATTGTGCTTTGAGTCACAACAACTAGTCGAAGATGGGTAATAGGATGTGGCAATCTCTCCCACTTTTCATTCATGTTTTCATGATCTAGGTTTTTCCTTATAGCTTGTAGAACTTTTTCCCTCCTGGTTTGTGAGAAGAACATAGATCCATGTTACATCCTTGAAGTGTTTCTGCTCTTAGTTTTGGTTGTTGCGAGAAGTAAGTGTGTAATTGTATTTTCACCTTAGTTTCTAATCCCACACTGCATGTGTTTTTACCCCATAAACTTAATTTTTTAGCCATGGCATGTTGTATGATTTAAAATATTATTGTCATCTGTGTTAGTCTCTTGCCCTTAGTTTTGATTTAAGAAATTTAATAAATATAATAAGTGTTAGAAATTCCAAACTACTTATAGGAATGTAAGATAATTACAACAAAATATGTTTTGAGATTAGTATATTTTTCTCTACAAGATAGTATGGTTTTGATAGTCTACTTTTGTAAAAAAAGCAATTTTTAGGTTAATGAAATGTCATTGAGTTAACCTAATATTTTCTTTGTAGATATCATAGGTTTGGACTGTCCTTGATTTTTGGTTAATCAATCTTGGGTGAATCTGAATAAGGTATGTTGAATAATATTAGGCAATTAGTCTTTTTCTCTCTCTTATACCTTAGTGAGGTATGATTACATTGACATTCATCTTCCATATATTATTGATCTATTTTGGGATTATATTCATGAAGTTATTCAATGCCATTCTTAAACTATTGTAAATTGAAGTTGAGATTTAAATGTTGTATGTTTGTTCATCCTATCTCAATTTTCACCCTATATTGCAGCATTGAACTTATATTGATCCATTTATGTAACAATACCCTAATTTCCATATGAGTGGTCCTATTATATCAACTTATATCTTATATACGAAATTGAATTGTGTTCATCATTTGAAGTATTGGAGACTATAACATCCATGTGATGGCCATGTTGTTATTTGAAATTTCATCTCAATTGTTAAGTGAAGATAATATAATCCAAGTTTCTAGTATGCCCCTAATTCAATATATTTGTTATAGATCTAATTAAGTTAATCTTACCTACTCTATTATGCATGTTGATACTTGACAACCATATTATGCATGCAATGTAGATTTACTCATTATTGTGGAATGTTTTCAAGAGGATGTGATTTTGTCTCTGTAAAAATCATATATCACCTTGTTGAATAGTTTCTATTGACATCCATATGGAAAAATGTTTTCTATCAGTGATGGGAGCATTGTTAACTTAAATTGTTGTCCCTTTTCTTTTATGTTTACCAATTTAGTGTTATATGCACATACTTTTTTTTTGGAATTTTCCACTTAATATTCTTTTGTGGGGTTTGTTCCCAAACCCCTTAGGTAAAGAGGAGTTGAAAGAATGCACATGTTGACTATGGCCTGCATAGTGTAGTTGTTCCTTGATGAACAGAGTTGATCAGGTCAAGTTAACATATGCAACAAAGATAAGTTATTGGGTTGTTATATGTATCCACCCATATGGGTGTTTTACCAAGTTAGCTGAGAAATTGTATTAATTAAATTGTTTAATTCTGTTGCTTTACATTGGTTATTATGATAACATAGTTACATCTTTTAGTAATGGTACATTCATACCTCGTGAAAATGTAGTGTGTGTTTGGTGTAAGATATTTACTCTTATTTATTTGAGTAATGAGTGGTGTACCTCTTAGATCCCACTCATTGTAGAGCTCTAGAATGATATCAAAGAGTGATGTCTAGTCCACTCGATATCAATATCATGGTTCATAGAAAAGCTTGCATAGAAGGTATAACTTAGTATGCATGAAACTCAAAACATATAGGAATACAATCAAATACCATATAAATTAGAAATCTAATATAATGAGGAATAAAACCATATAACTTTATCATGTTCAATTTGTTAAAATAGCTACACCTATGTAATTAACCTGAAACTAGGTGCATGTTCTATAATCAACCATTTAGAATCCAATTTGACCTTGGATTTATATATAAGATATCTTATTGAAGTTTCACTAAACTAGGGTTTATCCTAATATGTACATATGTTGATATACATATTATTACTACCATCAACATATATGATATATGCTCATACAAGGTTTATCTTAATATGAAAAGTTTCACCTACTCCATCATCATCATCATCTAATCCTCAGTCCCAACTATGTTGTGGTCAGCTACATGGATCCTTCATTTCCATTCAGCTTTACCATGGGCCATATTTTAGTTGAGATGTAAGGATTCCAAATATCTCTTTATAAGCTCATCTCATATCAATTTAGGCCTTCCTCTTCTTATGTTTATTGTGCTTGACTCAATAGCATTGCTACGTATATGAGCATTAGTGAGTTTGTGTTGCACATGTCCATACCATCTGAGTCGGCCCTCACGCAACTTGTCTTCAATGCTCACTACTGTCACTTTATTCCTGATATAGTCATTTCTCATGCGGTCTTTTCTTGTCTTCCCACACATCCATCTCAGTATACACATTTCAAACACATTCATCTTGTTGAGACCTTGTTTCTTCACTGCCCAACATTCACTCCCTTGTTTCTTCACCTCATAACATTCACTCCCATAGAGCATGGCTGGCCATGTAGCTGCTCTATAAAACTTACTTTTTAACCTGAGAGGGATCTTCTGATCAGATAAAACTCTAGTTGCACTCCTCCATTTCTACCGTCCTATAGTCATCCTGTAACGAACGACATTTTGGACATCCCCAAAATGTTTGAATAATAGAACCCAAGTAACAAAATTTATCACATTTTGGTATATCAACTCCATCCAACTTGGCTCCATCATTCACACTACGAGATTGGATGAAATTTCAATGCATATACTCCATTTTCTCCTACTAATCATCAATCCATTTGATTCCAGTGCCTCTCTTCAATGTTCAACTTTATCATTCAATCCATCTTTATATTCATTAATCAAAACAATATCATCAGAAAATAACATACACTAAGGAATATCATCTTAAACATATTAGTCAACTCATCCATAATAAGAATAAACAGATATGGGATGAGTGTGGGTCCTAGGTGTCTTTCCTCCAAAGAGTCTTTACACTTGTAATAGAGCTATCATACATGTCTTTCATCAAGTCAATGTATTGGATTGGCACACCCTTTTTCTTCAAAACCATCCACAACACTTCTTTGGGTACTCGATCATAAGCCTTTTTTAAATCAATAAAGACCAAATGAAGATCTCTTTTGCTTTCTCTATACTTCTCCATAGGCCTCCTTATCAGAAAAAATAACATTTCTTGTTGATCTTTCAGGCATGAAACCAAATTGGTTGTTTGATATCTTCGTTATAGATCTTAGTCTCTATTCAATAATCCTCTCCCAAAGCTTCATTGTGTGACTCATCAACTTCATACCTCTCTAGTTTGTGCAGCTTTGAACACCACCTTTGTTCTTGTAGATGGGGACTATAATACTTTATCTCCACTCATCTAGCATCTTCTTGGTCTTCATGATCTTGTTAAAGAACTTTGTTAACCACATAACTCATTCATCCCCCATACTTCTATCACATATCAATGGGAATATCGTTTGGTCTGCATGCCTTTCTCATTTTCATATTTTTCAAAGCATTCTTGATCTCAAATGGTGAAACTCGTCATGTGTAAATGATATCTCTTGAATTCATGTCAGAAGAGTCTAACAGTATTTGTAGTATCTCCATTGAAAAGCTTATGGAAGTAATTTCTCCACTGGTTCTTGATATCCTCGTCCTTCACCAACACTTTGTCGTCTTCATTTTTTATGCATTTTACTTGATTCAAGTCTCTTCCTTTACATTCTCTTATACAAGCCATTTTATAGGTATCTTTTTCCCCTTCTCTTGTGTCTATCTTCTTATAAATATCATCAAAGTATCTAGACCTTGCCTCTTGAATAACCTTTTTAGCTTCTTTCTTTGCCTGCTTGTATCTTTGGAATGTTGCATTATCTCGAGATTTGGGCAAGCTCTTATGGATCTCCCTTTTCAGTTTAATAGTCTTCTATACTTCATCATTCCACCAACAAGTCTCTTTCTGTGGAGGCCCACAACCTTTGGACTCCCCCAAAACCTATTTGGAAATTTTTGTTATGCGGGAGCTCATGTTATGCCACATAGTGTTAACATCAGACTCCAAGTTCCCTCTTTGAGGAGTTTATCATGAAAAGTCAATTTATTTTCTCCTTTTATATTACACCAAATTGGAACAAAATATTATTTGTCAACCTAGTTTTTTATCTCACTCCACCAAGTCCAATATCACCCAAATAAAAGCATCCAAGGTTATTTGAACCATGTGAAATTTCATATGTGATTTACTCATCTATTTTTGACATAACATAATACGTACCATATAGGTGCGCTCCAACATCCATGCATTATTATGCTATCAAATGAAATGTGTATTTTAATGAAGTATAAACCTATACTATTTAGTATCTGAACCTTAGTTTTATTATTAAGTTACATGAGGGTAACATCTTCATGAAGGCATGCATTTATCCAAGTCAATACATGTCAACACCTAACTTCATCATTGTACCAGGGTACTAAACAACACTTCACCCCTTGAAGAGGATTATGTCCTGGAAATAAACCTATCCATATGCTACCACACAAATATTATCCACCTCATAAAAGTTTAAACTTAATATATTGAATTTAGCAACTCAAAAAGGAACATCGGTTATGTATTATCCACTCAATGTTAATCAACAACTATAGAAATTGACCTAACTAGTATTATTCTCTCTCTATGAGTTCCATGTACTACTTGACACTTTGTCACTGGGATATTTGGTTCAAAAAATCACCAAGAAGTGAATTTTGTTTTGTACATATAGTAGTATACAGAGAAATAACTTTGAATACAAGAAATAGTATGATGTAAAATATGAAAATGGATCCAAAATCAAGGCAAGAACTAAGTCTCCATACCAATATCTCCATATTCTAGTACTTTACCATATTACTTGTGCTCTACAAGGGACATCATCGATTAATATGTACACAAATATCAATATTAATTAATAATTATCCTCATAGACTTCTTAATTATCCATGTTATTGACACAACTTACACATCTCTCAACAAGTCTTCATGTATTATTACTATTGCCATTGTTTCTTGGAGTTCCATGATGCTACTTTTGTTGAGTTGATGCATACGCACCTCCATGGGTAGGACATATATGTTGGATATGTTTTGACTCTCAACAATGGGGGATGTCCGACTTGGAAGTCTATTTACGGAGCAGCAAAATTACCTACAAAAGAGTAATTTGTAGGCAAATTTTGTCTATAACACTTAGTAGATCTATTTCTCTTATAGTCTTCACCTAAGGGTTTCCTTATATTATTGTGATATTGGTGTTAATAACCTAGATTAGCTTCAATGTCCAGAGCTTCGTCCACATTTCGTGGAATGTCATTGGAAGTTGGGGAATTAGTGCATGCCTCGTGTTGTAACTAAGTCCCTCAAGAAAAATGTTGGTACGCTCACATTAGTCAAGCCCATGGCATAGCATCCAACATGAAGAACTTCTATACATAGTATACCATGTACATCAAGTGTTGCTTCAAATTATAGGGTTATATTTGCTTCTTTATACTAGTGCTACATATGAGATTACTTATCACAAAATATCATAAAAATTGTTACCATGGTATAGAAATGTATTGGGCCTTTCCAATAGGATTACAGTAAATCACACATGGTCCATACATGACATTTTGTGATGAGCCTTTCATATTACTTAGGGCATTCCGCCTTCAAAAGTATTCTCCATACAAGCACCTACTTGTCAGCCTTGTCTACTATGTTGAGCTTGTTCTTGCCTTTGAAGTACATAGTTTGCATATCCATGAAATTCATGAGGGGGTTCCCCTTGGGGTTTTCTAGAGAAGTGAGGGACCTAATTCACCTATAGAAGAGGAATTCACTTGTCAAAGAAAGACCAAATCATGATCCATGTAAACACCCAAAGTCTAGAAACTATTGGGGTAGCTGAATCACAACAATTTGAATTTTAGCTACTGGAAAATGTTGATATAGTGGAGTCATGTTAGAAGGATCAATACTCAGATCTCATATTTTAGGTTATTGGGGTATCTAAAAAATAAATCAAGTTTCATGAAATCCAAAGATGGAGTTATATACAGACATATATGTTTCTAATGAGAAATTGAAAACAAGAAGGGTGGTTTGGTTTCGCTGTTGAGTTTTAGTTATAAAAAACTAAGAAAAAGGACAACTCATGCATTAATAAGGAAGGAATGCATTAAAAAAACCCAAATTCAACATACTCATTTACATATTGGGAAAGGTTTATCAACCAATATCCCTATCATCTTACAAAAATATTATTTACATGGGGTTTCATTAAAATGATAGATATATAAAAATCATGAGGAAGAAGATGATATAATGTTGCTCTCACCTTCATTTTTAGTTCATGCACGAAAGGTTTTTTCACTATTGGACACCAAGTGGATTGGCACTGCACAAATCAAAGTCCATGTATTCACAAGTAGTGGAGAGAAATAAGGAGAAAACATTTCACTAATTTGCACCATGATAATCCGACTTCAGACTATCACCATTGGTCTATAAGGGTCAAAAGCAGACACCAACTGGTTTCATACTTCCCAAGGCCAAATAGTTTTTCATGGAGTAGTAAGTATGTTTCCTCCTAACTCTCTCTGATTTGTGCCTATATTCTTCTTAGTCTCTTTCTTGATTCTCCTTTGTTGGAATCCTTGTTTGGTTTTTCTTTATTCCCCTTTTAAATTTTGTCATTCACTCTCCTTTCCATAGTGAAGAAGTTTTGCTAGTGGTTTCTCTCTCCATCTCTTAAAACTAACACATACTCTCTCTAATGATAGTCATAGGTGTCGTTTGACCTTCTCTCCCATCTCCTAAAACCAACATTACGTTGGTGAGTCAGATTTTATTGGAACTTGCAGGTGTAGATCGATTTGGTACCCATGTGTCATTTCCAAAAAAATAATATCCAAAATATGAATGGTGTGATGACACATCTAGGAATAGATCCCATTGATGCACAAATGATATTTCTCAAGTTTGATGTGGATCCATAATTCATCCAGACTCGGTGTAAATAATATTTACGCCCAAAATTTTCTAGAATATATCTGTTGGATTCACATTGAACATGTCTCCAATAGGTGCAAATCTAATTTGCACCCAACTTTATAGGGTCAAATTAGAGTTCTTATAGATCTGACCTACAATATAAGAATGTATAGATTTTGTCCATCAGGGTTCAAGGCGCATTGGGGTCAAAATTTGGAGTTTCTCTGAGGCTATAATGGGTTCATATCTTGTCCAAACTAGGTACAAACCACATTCGCACCCCAATTAGCCAAAGTATGTCTGATGGGCCCACATTGGTTTTGTATAGATTGGGATCTCACTCATTCTGGTAAAGAAATACTCAACTTCTATCGATGTTTTAGCTTCAAAATATTGAAATGGCAAGGATTTGCTATATTTTTTGGTACGAAGATTATGCTCCCACTAACCTTCTTGTAAAAATAGCGTTCATATTCATTTTGATTGAAGACAAACTCTTTGAATGCCTAGTCAAGTCAAAGATTCCAGCTCTGATATGCTTACTTCAATTCATAGATTGACCTTTGTAGCTTACTGGCCATTTATAGTCATAATAAGTTGCAATGGCAAGCATGATCTTTATGGATTTCACTAAATATTTTGTCATGTGCAACACCTTGAACTTGTTTGAAACCCTTTGCAATCAATATACCTTAATCAGTTTATACGTTACCATCTATGTCGCTCTTCTTCTTGAAGACCCATTTGTACGGTATGGATTTTGACCCTTCAGGTGGATCCACCAAGGTCCATACCTTGTTGGTGCACATCTAGTCCATCTCAAATATCATGGTCTCAAGTCATTTCTTGGAATCTCGTCCCTCAATAGCTTCTAGATAGGTTGTTGGCTCATCATCTATGACTAATTCATCGCCTTCTTGAGTCACAAGATATCTAGGCTCAAGGTGTGCCCTACTGCATCTACGAGGCTCATGTGATACATGAGGAACTTAAGATTCCACAAGAGTTTGTGACTCTCCTTGTTCCTTCTCTAACTCTATAAGTTCAATATTTTCTTGTTGGTCTCAAATCTCTTCAAGTCCCACTTTTCTCCCACTGATTCCTTTGGAAATAAATTCCTTTTCTAGAAAAACAACATTCCTGACAACAAACACTTTGTTTTTTGATGGAATATATAAGTAATATCCTTTAGGGTGTCCAAAAAATAACATTTATCTAATTTGGTACCGAACTTGTCAAGAAACTACTTTCTTACATAAGCTTCACATTTCCAAATCTTCATAAAAGACATATGAGGACACTTCTCATCTCATATCTCATATGGTTTCTTTTGAACCGGTTTAAAGCATGTCACCGAAAGGAAGTCGAAAGATCAGCTAGACTTATTGATTATTACACTATGTCCAACCAGATGTAATTCTTTATTTGTGATATATCATTATGTTTCAAATGGAGTCCATTTTGATACATACCACGGTCTTATAGAAGGTCCTCAAACTCTTGGTTTAAGCATTCTCCACATCGATTGAATCAAATTACTTAATACTAGTAACGACCTATAGTATTTTTTGTAAATATCCACATACAATAGTATGTGCAAGTCCCAATATATCACCCGCTCTCTCATAGTTTCTAGTGAAAAATACTTCTTTCATATTGCGCAGTAAACAAGAATCGCATGTCTCTATTGGCTCAAAACAAAATAGTCTAGATAATCATATTTTGGAGTCTATAAATGTGTTTCTCATTTATGTGCCCTAGATGACAATTCCATAGGTAAATGGTTTGTTTGAGTTATCGAGTCATGTAGTATTTACATTATATACACTTTTCTGTAGAACTTACGAGACATTCGTCCACTACCATAAAAGATCTTATCTTTAAAATAGAACACCGATCATTCATCGTATAAAATTTGAATACACTGTTGCCCAAACAAGATACAAAAATGATGTTTCTATTAATGGCAAGCACGTAATAGCAATTCTCTAATTCTATTACAAAACCTCTGGGCTGAGATAAGTGACATGTTTTAAGTGCATTGACAACAACTTTTGCTCCGTGTAGTTCCACCTTATCTTGCTTACTTCTTCTTGGATCCTGCACATTTAACATATGTAAGATCTTCATCTGATGTCCAATACCTAAGATGATGAAGTAGACATATTTACATCAATAATGTGTATAGAAGAAGTGGAGATCTCCATTCCCTTCTTCTTCTTACTAAGTTAATATATGGAAAGAGGACAAATCTTTTTCCAGTGTCCAGGCTAGTGATAGTGGTGGCAATTTCCTTCCTTACTCACTCCTCTCTTTTCATTAAGTTTTAAGACTTTGGTTTCTGGTTATCCTTTGAACTCTTCTTGGCCATACCTTTGCCCTTGGACTTCCCCTTCTCTCTTCTGATCATCATCACAGATCTAGGATTTTCCTTCTCCATTTGTGTCTCTGCAATTCTCAACATGCCAAGCAATTCAGACAACGGTTTAGTGAAATTGTTCAAGTTATAATTCATGACAAATTGACTATAGGGTTCAGGAAATGATTGCATAATCACGTTTGTAACAACTCTTTGCCTAAAGAAAATCTCAGTCTCTCTAGGTTTTCCACGTACCCAATCCATTTTATCACATGGGGCCCTACTGGATCTCCCTTTTCCATATCACAGTTAAACGGTGCCTTTGAGACATCATATCTCTCTTGACTAGCCTAATCTGGGTACATATTCTTAAGACGTATCAACATCTTAAGAACATCCATGTTTTCATGCCATCTTTACAACTCATAGTTCATATAACATAACATAAGGCATTTAATGTCTACATCATTTTTGGAATGTTTCTTGTAAGCATCCCTTTCAGCCATATGTGCACTAGGAGGGGATTAATCAAGCTCTTATCTTTCCAGGATATAGATTTTATGCTCATGAGTGAGAATGATTCTCAAATTCCCAAACCAATCATGGAAGTTTTTTTTCCTTTAAACTTGTCCTTCTCAAGGACCGATCACAATGAAAAGAGTTGGTGGTTTCCATTTATTTATACAATAGAAAATTTACATTCTTTTCAAAATACTTTGGATTTGATTTGAAAATATTGATGATATCAATTAGGCCTTAAATTAATTATCACTCCCACTATTTTGTTCAAATTAGTATCCCTCACTATAAATTTGCAAAGATTACAGTGCACAATTCTTATAGTGGGCCAAGACCCATATTTCATCAAATCATGAGTCAACTTTGGTTGATCGCCCACAACTTGACTATTTAGGTGGGCAACATTTGCCAATTGCATCCTATAAAACTCTTGGACATATGTATGCACAACTCCTTGTCATATCCCATTTGTATGCCTCCTAGCACTTAATCTCATTAAGGTCACCTAGTTAAGCCCGACCCAAAAATCAACACGATAGACTTTAAACCCTACTTTGGCAGAAACATAACTGCCATCATACTTTCACAAGATAGACCATGCACCAGGCTTTGACGTAACCTGCACTTAGTCTGTCAAGATTTTCATATGTATTGTTTATGGAAAGCATCCAAGACTTAATGTTTATTTAGGGATTCTATATATAAGTACATATACATATCCAATCACCACATATTTACAATATGTATCATACACATACTATGTCTGAAATAAAACATGCAATTACAAATATGCAAGCAATGATTATGGCCATACTAATACAATTCTTTGGATACACAAAGAATTGATATCCACTTAAGGTCATACATCATATGCATGAAATCTATATCGGAAAAATCCTACGTTGGGAACAGGTCGGTCGGTTGACTGGACCTTCCAATCAATCGATTGGACCTCTTGTTGGTCGATTGGTTTTCATCACTTGATTGACTGAGTCCTAGCTCAAGCAGTTGGCTAGACTCTTCCAGTCTGTCTGTTGGGCCTCCAATGAGACAAATTCTCTAGTCCTCAAGTCGATCAACTTGACTTTCAGTCGGTTGACTCGCCTGGTAGAACACTTTCTCTTGCCAAAAAAGAAACTAATATTGTTCCTATCTACATATTAAATTGTGTAATGTGAATACTTCAAGTTACATTTGAGGGGAGAATAGGGGGTTAAGTATTAATTACATTTGGAGAAGAAAGAGGAAGGCTCGGTATGCAGACCGAAATTGTAAGGAATGATGTAAACCATCCAAAAACACAAGCATCCAAAGAGTATTGGCCATAATCATACATACATCCACTATCAAAACTATTTTAAGGTGTTGGGCATGAGTTGCATATATATCATATCATAAATAGGGGATCTACGGTAAATCCGATAGAGTATGTGGTATTTAATCAGATATGCACATTAACCATTTAATATTCACATCGAACGCAAAAAAATAAACGATAAAATATAAATCCAATTGTATTGATTAAATCTCGATGCACAGTAAAATTGACGTTGCTCTCATACCATTGTTGGAAAATATGGAGGCAGAGTAGGCAGAAGAAATGAAAATTTTATGTCAATATTTCCTAACTAACAGATCACATCAATCAACAATGTATCTGAAAAGAGGGTGTAAGATATACCTTTTCTTGAAGAGTCCAACAACTATCCTTGCATGGAGATGTGCTTTCTTCTTAAGTAGCACATGGACGGTAGTCGATGGTGTCTTGTTAGTGTAGCAACCACATATGACAATTACTGGAATCCTCCTAGCTTAGTAGAAAAATCTTCCACGCCTCTACAAAGTTCGTGCGGACCACCAGGAACCCCATGTCGCACTTCTTGAGCCGATGGGAAGGGGAAGCCCTTTTGTTTGTCAATGTGGTAGCGTCAACTTCCTTCTCCCATGTTGTCTCTCCCTTCCTTAGGTAAAATTGCTCAGGCTCTCACTTACCACAACAGTGATAAGATAAGTGTGTTAGGAGTCTTAGACGCACCCTCCAAATGTAGGAGTTGATGGCCTAGGGTTTCTTAAACCCCTGAGAGATGAAAGATCACTTTTCTAGATTGCATGGCAGATGTGCACAGCCAATCTATCGACGAAACTATCTAGTCGTATGACTGGCACATCCATTTGGTCCACTAGAAAATCCAATCGGTCGATTGGCTTAGTTAGAAGAGCAATAACACTAGATTTTAATTCAACAATTAATGGACGTCATTAATCCTATCATTAATCATTTGATCCAGCCAAATTAATCAGTTTGAATCAGATACAATCCAGTCGATCAACTGGACATTCTAGTCGGTCGATTGATAATCGGTATTATTCATATTGATTTCCTAAACACTTTAGTAATCAACTTAAATCTTATCTATCACTAAACTCTTTTTTCCAGTGCATCCTATGTGTGTGACCCTATAGATCCCAAATTACATTGGTAGTGAATATCCATAACAAACTACAAGTGATGAGCAGTATCTAGCAACACATCATTTCTACCCAAGTAATTGGAAATTTGGAGAACAACTTCAATCTACATTTGTGATTAGTGTTATCATGATTGTAAAGTTCCTTTATCTCTGATATACAGATTGAACATGAGGCATGAAATCATCATCCTCTTAATATTCAAGCTTAGGGGTGTGATGTATGCACAAATTATCGTTATGTTGATATCTAATTTGGTTATTTTCTTTTTCATTTGTGCTTAATTGAATATCTTTTTAATACATATTTTACCAAATTAGTACAAATCACTTGTGCATCATTTCTTATATTTTTACATGTATTTTACATGCATTTTATATGTTTTAATTATTATAATAATTATTTGATTTTATTCATTGATTATTTTATTGAAGATAATTATTATTTACTGGAGCAAAGTCGATACCATCGACTTGCAACTCGATGGTAGCGACATGGCATCAGAGTACAAATATTTTTTGCTCCAGATTGAAAAGGAAAAGGACGTTTTACTGTGAAGAAGTCGATACCGTCGACTTCCAACTCGATACCATCGACTCAGACGTTGCGGACCAAATTTTAATGTGTTAAATCTAACACATATTGTATTCAAAAATATATTTTAGGTTTCCTCTTGACCTAAACATGTACGACGGCTATAAAAGACACCATTAGAACCGCAATTCAGAGATCTATCACGAAGGGACGATACGGCAGCCGAACAGAGGGAGAAAAGTAGAGGAACCCTACACGGAAGACCTCGGAGGCATTTTGGCGGCAGAAACGACGGCAAATTCTCTCCATCTTCTCCAGATCCACTCTTTAACCCTTTCTCCAATTTACTGTATCTCGAAATTCATGTTTTACATCTTTTCGACTTACTGTGATACCATGTCGTCTATTTTCGGCTAAAAACCGTAATTCTTTAGGACCGGGAGTAGCCCGGGTAATCATTGTATGATACTTTTTTTTATCATAGTAATTCATCATTAATTTCTTAAATCTGTGGTATGAATTCGTTTTCTCAATTATATTGTTATGCTTGATCATCATAATAATAACATAATGCCCTTAATTACTTTGAAAAAAGGATTAACGGTTGAAAAGAGACGAATGTCACATTAATTAACAAATCCCTTGAACAAGGTGATGTAAGATTAATGGTGGAAATCCAGAGGTCGATATTAATGCACCTAGTTTAGGGTATAGGTTACTACGACGGTGGAACCGACCTAGACATAGGTAGTGAATTGTACCACGACAGTGGACAATTCTGACTATAGGCCACTACCCGGAATTGAGAGATGAACCTGAATTATTAGATAAAAATTCATACAATGATAACCCGTGGTGAAACCGCAATCCTAAAGATCGTCACCTGAATTGATTAAATTAAACCTTTAATCAATTGTTTTGTTTTCTTTTTATTTTATTTTCTTTTTTAATCAACTCTTGTTTTTGGCTTAGCTGATCAATCCTAATTAGTAATAGTCTTTAATCTCACAACTCCCCGTGTTCGATAACTCGGGACTCATAATCTCATATTACTTCGACACGTACACTTGTGTATTACACGCACGCTATACGTGTGTCAAGTTTTTGGCGTCGTTGCCGGGGAGTTGGCATGGTTAACACTATAAAAAGTTAGGATCGGCCACTCTAGGTCATTGTATTTTTTTTATATTTTTATATTCTTATCATTTTTCATTACATAAAATTTTACTGTTAGTTTAGGCATTGTACATATTCATCTAAATATTTCTTTGTAGTTTGTCTTTTTTTCATTTAAAAAAAAAGTTAAAAAAAGTGCATGGCCCCTATTTGTTTTGGGTGTGGAAATGCACATGTAGGTTATAGATGTCTGAGTCCACCTTCATTACATTATGAGAAAATCTCAAAGAAAATTCATCGTGAGCATATTAGGATTTTGGTTCAATATGTTTTAAATCGCAAAGGTCCTATTTCTAATGGAGGATGGGGTAGAATAGAGAAAATGGAAGAAGTTGAGATTGAGGATAAGGAATTAGAGAGTGAGGATAACATACTGGTAGAAGTTTTAGAATCACCTCTATCATGTCCTTCCATTGAGCCCACACCCACACCCACACCCTCAAATCCTAGGATTGATTTTGAATATGATTGGGGATCTGATGAGGAAGATGAGAAGAATGATGCAAATAAGGTGGATGACAATTTTGATACATGTGTTTGGGATATGAGTGAAGGAGAGGAGGATCCAGAAGGTGCTTTATTTGATAGTGATCGTAGAGAGGAGGAAGAGAGTGAGGAAGAGGATATTGAGAGTGAAAAGGTGGAAGAATTTCCCATTACCCAACACATAATTCCTTCACCACAAGACCCATCTCTTCATTTCCTTATTGAGGATCCTATATGGGATATATATCCAGATGATAATTCTGAAATTTTTTGTGAGGATAATATTGAATGTGGGGGAATTGAATTATTAGAAGAGGAGGAGGCACATAAATTCACCTTTGATATAACCCCTCCATTATGTGTAGATAGGAGTGATCCATTGGGGATGGGCATAGAAATTAAGGAGCAATCATCATTATACCTTTCACCTCATGGCTATCTATTTCTGCATGTGCTCCCACATCAAGACTTGATTGTGAGTCGTGTTCATGTTCATGTTCATTGCAATGATAATTTACTGTTGAAATGGAACACCAACCATACATGTTGGTCTTCTGACTATTATTTATTTTTTCTCATTGTTGCAAGGAACCAGATGTTTAGAAGGAAGAAGAGGAGAGAGCTTTACCCTCCTCCACGACCACCTGATTATCGTTGATTGACATGTGTCCATCCTAGGACGTTAAACAAGGGAGCTTGTGGGAGGCAACCCACCAATTAGGTTTATTTTGTTAAACTTTCAATTTCACTTTTACATTCCTATTTGTAGATTGTGATATCTATTTTTGATACAAGTAAAAAAGGTGCCTTGATATGTGTATTCAGTGTGCAGGGATGCATTGAGTCAGTACCACCAACTTCACTATCGGTAGTATTGAGTTCTCATCAGTGACTTCTCACAAGTTGAGCAAGCATCGACACTTCACCGAGCTTGAGTTCTTATTGGAGGGCATGTCTTAATGTGGATCCCTCCCACTCGTATTTTGTCTTGAATCTCATCTCACATATCGGTACATCTGTTCCATTTATCTTCCTTTGCTTTTGACATTGGGGACAATGTCATATTCAAGCTTAGGGGGAGGAATGGAACGGTGCTTCTATCTTTACCTCTTGCATATTTTCTTTATATCATACATCTACATGTTTTTATTTCAAAAAAAATAGATTTTTCATTTTGTTTTTAGAGTCCACTTCTATCTAGTGTACTTGTGGACAAAATATACAATTTTGGTTAGGATTAGCCGTTTGTTGATGATGTGGTATCAATTCTAAAAATTCTAAATAAAAATTTGAATGTGCTCTTATGCTTTGCACTTTAAGCTAAATTTTCTATGTTTAAGAGTACATAAATGGAGGAATTGTTTGGATTAGTCAGCTTGAAGACATACTGATTGAATGAAAAACCTAACTTAACCCTATGACTTGTGTTATGACGATGATGTTTGAGTCCAAACCAACCAAACAGTAACGTGATCTTTAATGTGAATTTTAGAAATAAACTATAATGTTACCCTGTTACACAAGTTGATAGAAGAGGGACATATCATGGTTGGGAAATACATTGTCTCTTAGTCATGTGATCTCATCCACCTTACATTCATCTTCATTCACCACCATAGGATGATCAAGTTTAATCCAAGTTATTTTCCTCTTCTTTGCATTACATGGCATGATAGGAAGCATATAGTTAGTTCATTTTATTATGCATTAGAAAAAGAAAAAAATCATACAATCTCTTTTGATCACTTGTAGTTTGCATAATAAAATCACATATAGTTTCATTTACATTGCATATTTCATAAGGTGTTACATATTTATTATCTTCTACCATCTTCTGTCATGAAAGAGTGTAAAAAAAGTTGTATCTCCTTACTCCTTCTCTAAATAAAAAAAAGCCAAAGCATGAATTGTTCATCTTGCTAAAAATAGGGTAAGGAAAAAAAAGAGTTATTGAAAAAGAAAAAAAGAAAAAATAGTAGAAAAGGAGGAAAGGGATTTTAAGTTCGATGCCATATTCTCTCTAAGTAACAAAGGAGGGGATTGTGATTCTTTTTTTAAACACCTTTCCACTTATATTCATCATTAAGACATCCATTGCATGCATCATTCCACCCAAATAAAAAAAATAGTCATTATAAGTCAAACATTCACATTTTATCCATCATATAGGTGCATCATATTTTTTATGTCTTGTATAAATGATTTGGATTATTCTTGTGATTCCTATTTTCATAGCCGCCCATATTTTCCACCTATTGCTCTGCATGGTAGGCTACCATCACAATTAATCCCCTTATCCATTTTTATTTGCGGATCCGCTTCCAAATAGTTTATTTAGGTAGATCAGAGCAATATAGATAGAGAGATCACATGGTGCATCAAGCATGTGTCCAACTGGCCATGATATTAACTGCTTCATATTGATAGTGTTTTTCATTAATCTTATTGTGGACATCTATTATGAATATTATTGATCACTTTAGAATAGTTACTTGTTCAGTGGTTGGCAAGGATCGGTTTGGGACCGAATGGTGGAGGGTGGTTAGGAAAAATAATTCATAGCTACATGTCTTCTTGCTGACTATTTCAAACAAATCCAAGAGTAGTGTTGCTCGAGGACGAGTAATATTCAAGCTTAGGGGTGTGATGTATGCACAAATTATCGTTATTTTGATATCTAATTTGGTTATTTTCTTTTTCATTTGTGCTTAATTGAATATCTTTTTAATACATATTTTACCAAATTAGTACAAATCACTTGTGCATCATTTCTTATATTTTTACATGTATTTTACATGCATTTTACATGTTTTAATTATTATAATAATTATTTGATTTTATTCATTGATTATTTTATTACAGATAATTATTATTTACTGGAGCAAAGTCGATACCATCGACTTGCAACTCGATGGTAGCGACATGGCATCAGAGTACAAATATTTTTTGCTCCAGATTGAAAAGGAAAAGGACGTTTTACTGTGAAGAAGTCGATACCGTCGACTTCCAACTCGATACCATCGACTCAGACGTTGCGGACCAAATTTTAATGTGTTAAATCTAACACATATTGTATTCAAAAATATATTTTAGGTTTCCTCTTGACCTAAACATGTACGACGGCTATAAAAGACACCATTAGAACCGCAATTCAGAGATCTATCACGAAGGGACGATACGGCAGCCGAACGGAGGGAGAAAAGTAGAGGAACCCTACACGGAAGACCTCGGAGGCATTTTGGCGGCAGAAACGACGGCAAATTCTCTCCATCTTCTCCAGATCCACTCTTTAACCCTTTCTCCAATTTACTGTATCTCGAAATTCATGTTTTACATCTTTTCGACTTACTGTGATACCATGTCATCTATTTTCGGCTAAAAACCGTAATTCTTTAGGACCGGGAGTAGCCGGGGTAATCATTGTATGATACTTTTTTTATCATAGTAATTCATCATTCATTTCTTAAATCTGTGGTATGAATTCGTTTTCTCAATTATATTGTTATGCTTGATCACCATAATAATAACATAATGCCCTTAATTACTTTGAAAAAAGGATTAACGGTTGAAAAGAGACGAATGTCACATTAATTAACAAATCCCTTGAACAAGGTGATGTAAGATTAATGGTGGAAATCCAGAGGTCGATATTAATGCACCTAGTTTAGGGTATAGGTTACTACGACGGTGGAACCGACCTAGACATAGGTAGTGAATTGTACCACGACAGTGGACAATTCTGACTATAGGCCACTACCCGGAATTGAGAGATGAACCTGAATTATTAGATAAAAATTCATACAATGATAACCCGCAGTGAAACCGCAATCCCAAAGATCGTCACTTGAACTGATTAAATTAAACCTTTAATCAATTGTTTTGTTTTCTTTTTATTTTATTTTCTTTTTTAATCAACTCTTGTTTTTGGCTTAGCTGATCAATCCTAATTAGTAATAGTCTTTAATCTCACAACTCCCCGTGTTCGATAACTCGGGACTCATAATCCCATATTA
This sequence comes from Alisma plantago-aquatica, assembly GCA_963693085.1. NCBI lineage: Eukaryota > Viridiplantae > Streptophyta > Magnoliopsida > Alismatales > Alismataceae > Alisma > Alisma plantago-aquatica. The sequence goes on along the minus strand of OY856411.1, from coordinate 1,132,555,148 downwards.
CTTCGACACGTACACTTGTGTATTACACGCACGCTATACGCGTGTCAAATATGCATTGAAATTTGAGCCCATCTCGCAGCGTGAATGGTGGAGCCAAGTTGGAAGGAGTAGATATACCAAAATGTGATAAATTTTGTTACTTGGATTCTATTATTCAAATAAATACGGATGTTCAAGGTGACATTTGTCTCATGATCACTACATGATGGTTGAAATGGAGGAGTGCAACTGGAGCATTATGTGATCCAAAGATCCCCTCTCAGATTGAAAAATAAGTTTTATAGAACAGCTATACAACCAACCATGATCTATGGGAGTGGATGTTGGCAAAGACGAAGCTAAGGGGGGCAAGCGGGGCCACGGCCCCTAAAAATATTAAGTATTCATATATAAGTAAATGTATATTTATGTACATTGAGATCAATTTATATATATATATATATATATATATATATATGTCTGATATTTAGCATGATCTGTTTGGGAGCCCACTAGATCATTAGGTCCAGCACAAGCTTCCTTAGTCCCCACTGACACGGGTTCGACTCCTCCATTTCCACATTTTAATAAAATCCGACAAATAACTCCTAAAACTTTTATAATATTGAGTTCGCTATATATTGATTTGTGCAAATATAATAAAATGGATGATTGGGTAGCCTAATGAAATACAAAACATTGTGTAGTGCTTCTTACACTAGTGGTCGTGGGTCCAATTTTCAACTATGATAACCTTTTGATATTTTTTAGTACATCTTTTATAAGCTTCAGTGTCCCCCAACCATAAATGTTTATTTCCGTCCCAGGATGTTGGGCGGTGAAAAAATAAGGTCTCAACAAGATAAACATGGTTGAAATACATACGCTAAGATGAATGTGTGGGAAGACAAGAAAACATCGTTTGAGAAATGACTACTTGTGGGATGGTCGAATTAGATGGTATGGACATGTGCAACGCAGACTGACTAATGCGCTTATACAAAATAATGTTGTTGAGTCAGACACAATTAATAGAAGAAAGGAAGATTTAAATTAACATGGGAAGAGCTTTAAAAGAAAGATTTTGAAGCTTACATTTTCATCAAAATATGACCCATGATAGAGCGGAATGGAAACGAAGGATCGATGTAGCCTAACCCAACATGGTTGGAACTAAGGTTTAGATGATGATGATGATGATGTTTGCTATGAGTCAACAATACAACTACCACTACTAACTATTCACGTCTTCTGTGATGTGTTGTATCTTTGTGTCTCTCTAAAAAAGTGTATTTTGAAAATAAAGTATACACATTAGAAGTTGCCTTTTCAATTGTTACTCATAACAGATGTCTCTCCTCAAAGCACATAGAAACACAAAATATACTTGAACAAAATAAATCAATATACTGCTACAGATATTATGTCATTACTAAACCATTGACTTGTATATGTATTAAATATATACATGGATATGTGCTTGTGCAGTAAATACTTAGACATATACACAAAATACAATCAAAAACATGCATTAGGATTAAGCAGCTACTAGTCCTCTGTCAGGGTGATGGGTACCATTATGGAATCACAAGTCTGGTGTAGTCTTTTTTTACAAATAAGGACCCAGCCCTAAAGTCTTTTTTTACAAATAAGGACCCAGCCCTAACCTGATGCAGGCATAGATGATGGACCATCAAAAGACAAGGCAAAGCTACCGAGAGCCTCCTCTCCGACTAAGGGCCTGTTTGGTAGGGTGTAGCCGGACAACAAAGTGCGTGTTTAATGTATATTTTTACATTACAAACTCACACAATTGCACCCTAATACACCCAACCAAACTAGCCCTAAGTGAGTTTTGGCTTACACCCAATAAAATCAGTGATTCAAGATATTATGAGAAGCAATGACTAAATATGCCTGTAGACCTCACTCGAAATTTGGTAATATCAAAAACCATCAGCGTCCAATTTTATCGTACAAATTGATTCCTACTGAACACGTCAGAGGAAGAAAGCATGAATTGAGAAGGAAATGACGGTAGATGACAAAGAGGAGAAAGAAGTAAATGAGTGTGGATGACAAAGCACCGAGAGGAGGGAGAGACAAACCCAAGTGCATATAGCACTAGGGTTGTCAATCAGTGGGACTACCATTTTATCATTTATTCGTATCTTGTAGGCTAAGAGTAAGGATAGATAATTTTTCTACCTGATACTCGGTTACTAACGAATGAGTACTGTCCATATTCCCTAAACCGTTCATATATTATATATATAACCAAATATAAGAAGCAAACCAAACAGATCGAGCACACCTGACCGAGGACGAAGTATCTTTAGATCAATAGTTTTGAAACACGATAAAATATCCGTTTTTAAAGATGATAGATATTCCAATTGAAGTTCATGTGGATCAATTAAATACTTACATCGCCTGTGTATAAGGTCGTGCTAGCATCTAAATCAGACGTCTATGGTTGCGACATGCTTGTCTCTGGAGTCAAGAGACGATATGATATTTTCATTCCTTTCACTGTTTCACATGCCATACTAATATATTATGGATTGTCTCCATTTCAGCCCCGAATAACGGTAGCCCATAATTCGTTTGAGGATTTTTCGAAGTGTTGCTCGTTGTTTCGTTCTCCCTGTATATTCTCATCAAAGCTATGTCCAATCCTTTTTTCATGGTACCTTGTTCTTTGTTGTGGTGTAATGCCTTGTTAACTATGAATGTATAAATATGGTTTATTCTAGCGACCTAGTAGGTCCTTGGAAAGTCGTCGTCTAGCCAACGTATCTACATACATAAATCTAATATTTGATACTACAGATAGTAAAAGAAGTGGCTATGGTCATGATATTTGTAGACAACAATGGCGGAGATGATATAACTCTAATAGTTTCGTATTTGCATAACACACACGCCGAACTGTGATTCTCTTATCCGTTTTATTCATACCCTCCCATTCACCCAGTGCCGAAGTGGGTAAGCGTAAGGGAGTAGTAAAGATATTTACGAGAAACTAATTATCCTTAACCTTACCTGCCACCTTGAGATGGATAAGAGTAAGGTAAATCTATCCCTCCCTACATCCTATACCCTACTATTTAATTGTTACTACGGTGTGCTGAAACCATTCCGTAAGTTTTGTTTGTGTGACAAGTCGCTGTACAGTTACAGGTCTTTCATTCCCTATGGGTTCATTCGAGAAGGAGATATTGATCCATGTTGTTTGAAAGAAAAACATAAGTTCATATAACATTGACCTAAGGCTACCTGCTTATATAAACAGACCATGTAGAACCTGTTCCAGTGAGCTCATCCTTTAAATCCCCACGATGGTTTTCAATTTCAAGTGATACAATTAATAACAGAAATCGTTTGTCATTTTCTCGGATTATGATAATCATTCATCCAGGAGAGTTTAATTAGGAAGAATTATACATTACGAACCTTTTATTTAGTTCCAACACAGTTTTAGCAGATTAGCCATCACTATACTTGCTGTGTTATGATTTTGTTTTTTTTTTCAAGGTAGTACATTTCAACAGTACCATGTTTAAATCCTGGATTCACCTTTGCTGAGAATGAGAAGTGATGCGTATACAACTCAATAAGAGAACTCAACCTTAACAGAGTCCCGCGAATTGTGAGAATGGGTTCTTCAAAAAGCTGCAGGGGCTAAATAAGAAAGCTTTCACATAACTGAAGAGTGAACTGTTGTTTTTCTCAAGTCATCAGTTTTACTGATCATAGATATGAAGTGGTACCCATAATGTCTGTACCATCTCTTGCAGGTGAAATTTTCTTAGGGGAGACTACTGTCCATATTGGAATGTAGTTTAAGATGCAGATGATTCTCTGACAAGGATTGTGGCCTACGTACTATGCAGGCCAACTGGCACCCAAGACCTAAAACAAGGATCGAATTCCCCACCCATCAGGCCCATCAGAGTATCTACTAATTAAGATTGTCATATTGAGCAGGATCTAGAGCTAGAGACAGCTTGATTCTGCTCAATTCTCCTTAACAAGTCACTAGTCTACTCAAATGACATTACCTGCAACTCTAAACTTGAGCATTAGAGGAATGACTTTCAAAATAAACAACCTTTGTTGCTAGGAAACTGTAAATCAAATGGTAATTTCAAAATTTCCACACGTTAACTGTAGTTGTACCGACTCAAGCAAGTGACAATCATAATGCTCCGTACCAGCACTTCCTCCGTTTGAGACTTCGCTGTCAGATTTAGCAGATTGTCACTAAATCTGGTAACATACATTGTTTCCCATGTGGAGTTTTTATCCATTCCTCTTTTCCAACTTTTCTCAGGAACACTACCTGATAACTTTTATTGCCATCCATTGTTTTAATTGACAATCAAAAGCCCTACACTTGACTTCCACTTGATCCTTCCAGCTACACTGAACTTCCACACTCAAAACTGTTCATTCAGTGTTCATTCCTCTGTTCCAATTTTTTTAGGAATACTACCTGATATCTTTATTCAGCCAATCTCGCAGTGTGAATGATGGAGCCAAGTTGGACGGAGTAGATATACCAAAATGTGACAAATTTCGTTACTTAGGTTCTATTATTCAAATAGACGGGGATGTCCAAAATGATGTTTGTCACTGGATCACTGCAGGATGGTTGAAATGGAGGAGTGCAACGGGAGTTTTATGCGATCAGAGGATCCCTCTCAGGTTAAAAAGTAAGTTTTATAGAACAGCTATACGACCAGCCATGCTCTATGGGAGTGAATGTTGGGCGGTGAAGAAACAAGGTCTCAACAAGATGAACGTGGCCGAAATGTGTATGCTGAGATGGATGTGTGGGAAGACAAGAAAAGATCGTTTGAGAAATGACTATATCAGGAATAAAGTGGGAGTGGCGAGCATTGAGGACAAGTTGCGTGAGGGCCGACTCAGATGGTACGGACATGTGCAACGCAGACCTACTAGTGCGCCTATACGAAGCAATGCTATTGAGCCAAACACTATAAATAGAAGAAGAGGAAGGCCTAAATTAACATGGGATGAGCTTATAAAGAGAGATTTTGAATCTCTACATCTCAATCAGAATATGACCCATGATAGAGCTGAATGGAAACGAATGATCCATGTAGCTGACCCCAACATAGTTGGGATTGAGGCTTAGATGATGATGATGACTACCTGATATCTTTATTGACATTCATTCATTTTATAGCCAATCAAAAGCCCTACAGTTGACTGCCGTTTAATGGTTCCATCTTCCAAGTTTACGAAGTCACTTCCAAGCTCATTAGCGCCCATTCATCTGTTCCAATTTTTCTCGGGAATGCTACAAGATTACTTCTATTATCATCCATTGTTTTTATTGCCAATAAAAAAACCCATACTTGAAATCCTTCCAACTACACTGAGTGACTTCCATGCTCAACCTTTTCATTTTTGGAACGCAGCCCAACTGAAAAATTGCTCTGCATAGGGCTACAAGCATGGGGCTGCACAGAATCACAGATTTTTGGCAGCCAGTTCCTCAGAAATATCATTATTAAAGCTGCTCAAAGAAATTGCCAATCAAAAATCCTACATTTGACTAACATCTTGTCCTACACCAAGCTACACTCAGTTACTTGTACTCAGTACTCACTTTGTCTGCGCAACACAGCTCAACTGAAAGATTGCGTACAGACAGGGTTACAAGCTATAAGAGTGTGCCGTGGCACCAGGTCGTCGACCAACTACTCTCGTGAATTGTCCCTACTCAGTATATCTCCACACTCTCCTTTTGTTCAATCTTTGAAATATAATTTTACTAAAATATTGCTTATATACAGGGACAGCAAGCTATTGGGCTGTGCAGTGCCATCAACCAACTTGTGACAAGTTTATCACACTCACCTGTAACTATAACGTGCAAACCAGCACCAGGCACCCACATGCACTGAGAGAGGAATTTTGTGACGGAAAACGAAGTTGAGGCCCTTGCATATCTTCACTACACGCTGATCCTCCATTCAAATAATATTTTACACAACATAGTACATCTTCATCTCCAGAGTGGTGGTCAACAAGGAGGTGCCCAACTTGCCAGTGACAATTTCAGGCAACTTTAGCACAGTTCACCAAAAGATTAAAGCAATTTAGTTTTATTCTGGGTTCCATCTGGATTATAGTTTATGTCAGAGCATGGAACATAACTTCAATGAATTTTGGCTAAATTTTGCAGAAATTTCAAACTTCGACTATAGGCAAAGCCAAAACCCAAATACTTCGGCCTTGTCCAAACTTCGGAGGCGAGTTTCACTGATGTTGGCGAAGATGACTTTTTGTGTGGATTTTTGTCTCAATTTCTCCTAAGTTGTCGAAGTTTCCTCGAAGTTGGCAAAGGTGGGCGAAGTTGAGACGGCCCTGAACATTAATCCTAACTAGTGTCCTAAATACTATATAAGCCATAAATGTTGCCTCCAACCCTCTTCACAACTCTTACTATGAACTCCTATGTTTGTTGTTGCCACTCTTTCCTAGAGAGGGTGTTGTAACTACTATTTGATCGTATATTGTATAGAATACATATGGTGAACTGTATTTGTATATGTGCATTGCACATTTGACCATTGCAAGAACCACATTGTTTTATCAACCTACCTAGGGCTAGATGGTCGTGAATCGTGTTTTGTGTTAAATTAACATAGATAAGATAAATGTATAACATAATTAGAAGTTTTCAATCAAAGTTTCCTTGAAATTCACAGCATTTTCTTCAAAACAATGGCATCAAAGTTTATCGAATTTTGCGTCTACACTCCCTCGAAACCATAGTTGTCTAGGCGGCTAGGCAGTCCTTCCCACCCAAGGGAAGCCTAGGCATTCTTCATATTTTTTTATATTTTACATTTATATAAATATTTTGCTAATCCATTTAGCTATATTCAAATATGCACATCACTATGCACTTTTTTTTTGTTATCCCTAAGCTTAATCAATCATAAGTTCACCTACATCACACCTATCATGACCTAAGCTATGCAGCCATAATTTGACCTAACTTGGTTTAAATTGGACCTAATTAAACTTAGTCTACCCAATTTGGCCTAAGTCGGACCAATTTCAGCATAACATGACCTAATCAGATGCAATTTCCCCTAATTTGTGCTACTTGACCTAAATGAACCCTAATTTGGCGAAATCAGACCTAATGCCTCCAAACAAGACATGTTTTCCCCAAATCAGACATATTTCTCCCCAAATCAGACCTACTATGCCCAAATTAGATCTGACTTGGACTAAATCAGATCCATTTCTTCCCTAAAACAACCAAACTCGACATAATTTGACCAAATTCAGACCTAATCCATGCTAATTTGGTCTTTAAGTGTCTTAATTTGAGCCTAAAAGGCCTTAGGCATCCACTTTAGTTATTTGAAAGCCTAGGCTGCTCAATTTAAGATGTATATAAATGTTTTCCCTAAAACAATTATTTGTTACAGTTTAGCAAAATAATTGAATAGACTAAACTTAAGATCAGTGTAGTTGATTAGCGGTCATCATCATCATCATCATCTAAGCCTCAGTCCCAACTATGATTAGCGGTTACCGAATAGGCAAAATCTAATTAACACAACTATACTTATTAAGTTATTATCCAAGTTCCAAAATAGGAATTTGATATTATATCAGATATCCTATTGCAAAATCATAGACAATATTGGAATAGCAAGCTGCGACATCCATCTCCGATGATCAATGCTCTGAAATGTGGTATACATTCGGACAAGATACTAAGTAGAGTAAATGCAGAATGTGTGTGAATACCCGCAATTCCGGGGCAGTGGTTTTGACATTTTACAATAAATAAATTATTATTAGCATCATATATACATATCAAGTGTAAAAATATTACACTTATATTTATTTACTGTGTAAATATATAAACTTACATGTACAGTATGTGATACAATATAAATATATATATAATATAGCTGTGTGTTTGTGTATAAGTATTTAAATAAAAAAATAAACATGAAAATTGATAAAACCAAGTCACATACATACACGCTATGAAAAGAGGACACGTCACATGCGGTCACGACCACATATTGAACTACATAGCCATATGCGGTTTGGATTGCCATCCGAACACCGTATGGGAGATATAAGTGAAAACTTAATAAAACAAAGAACGATATTATTGAGAGACATTTCTGATTTAAGTATCCTTAAATGACAATTATGCATCAAGCTGTAAAGGGACACGATATAAGTATAAATGTATATAAATGTTTTACCCTGAAACGATTATTTATTACAGTCCTGCAAAATAACTGAATCGACTTAACTTGAGATCAATGTAGTTGATTAGCGGTTACCAAATAGAAATCTGATTAAAAACAAATATATTTGTTATCCAAGTTCAAAACAAGAATTTCATACTATCTCGGGCATTCTATTGCAAAACCATAGACAATATTGTAGATAGCAATCTGTGACATCCATCGCCAATGATCAATGGTCTAATAGGTGGTATACATTCGGCCAAGATACTACATAGAGTATATGCAGTTCGGCCAAGATACTACCTAGGGTATATGCAGAACGTGTGCCACATATCCAACCCGCATGCCAGGGTGTATGTGGTTTAGATGTTTTGTAATAAATAAATTATTATAGGCATCCATTTATAGATTTTAATTGTAAACATTACACTTATATTTATTAACTATGTAAATATATGAATTTACATTTATGGTATATATATAGGTGTGTTTGTGTGTATAAGTATTTAAACAAAAAATAAGCATGATAGTTGATAGAAAGTCACATATATACTCTTTATATGAAAAGTGGACGCATATATGTCGTACATGCGGTCACGATCACATATTGAACTGCATATGCGGTTTGGATTGCCATATGGGACCACATATGGGAACGATGCCCATGATAATGAATAAGTTATCAGCTAGATCTAATAAGAGGACCTTTGCAAAAAGCAGGCCAAGGGAGAAATAAGGTGCCCACAAGTGAATTGAAAAACTGGCTGAGCGGTCAATTAAGAGGCCCAGCCTATCAGCCGTTTTAAAAAGTCCCTAAGCACCAATTACTCGGATCGATAAAAACTAGCAGTTTAAGGCCCTCTTCACCCGCTAAATTGGGCGGTTAGAGGAGTCAAAAAAGCACGTGCTTAGACCCGGTTTTTCTAAAACACTGTTCTAAGTCCGTAACATTAAGTAAATTATATGGTCCAAGTTTTATAGACTATAATATATTAGTTTTATATACATTATTTGTTCTATGATAAAGTGTAGTCCTAATTTAGAAAGCATGCCTTATATGCAAGCTGTAGTCAGACTTACAGGGTACTGCTATAATGTATCCACATAAATCATATGTAACTATTATGTAATTTAGAATGCATATTTTGATTAAATATGTTGTTGTAATGTATGACTAATTGATGATATCTAAATGCAACAATAAGTTGGTAAGGTATCTACAATAAGTCTATTGTTTATTGTTTAAGCTATGTAACATGTGATGCAAAAAATTTGTTGTATCACGTGTATATACATGAATGTTTTATAGTTGTGTAGAGTGTTTTATCTATGAAAAATCTATATTTTACTATATAATAGGTATAATCAAGGTTTTATATTTGTGTTATACACTATCTGAGTATTTTACATTGTTATGTAGGGTATTTAGATATGTATAAAATTTCTTCAAAAAATATTATTTATATGCATGTGTAACTTTGCGTAAAAGTATATAGAAAATTTCAACCTGCATTTTCAAAAGTCGCCCGTTTAAGCGCTTACGCAGTTACAATGTGTTGGTCGCACGCTTACCACTTTATGCTTTTCTGAAACATTGACACCCACTTTCTGTACAGTCACAGAATGGGACAACTAGTTCCTGTCCAGCATACACAACAGAAATGCTCTTGTGACTGCTTGAAATACTAGTTCATGACCATTCAACTCTACATTGCTAATTTTTCTTTACCTTGCCCTTCTGTATCAGCCACCTATTTAATTGGAAAATCTGGTACATATTCTTCATTGGTATAGTCACCACTTTGCAACTACCATTCTCCAGTTTTACACACAAAACAAGCATTGGATCAGATAATCAAGTCTACGCCCAGGAATTCATAAATGAGCAGTGATCAAACATGGACCAAATCTAGGCCTAGGAAATTTTACAAAATCTAGGCTTGAGCCTGACCGAACTAGAAGTCGTTGTCATGGGAAAGGTTTGGGCCTTACCCAGCCAGCTATTACCTCTATGGCCAGTAACGTTCATAAGGACAACCACATTGGATCAGATAATCAAGTCTACGCCCAGGAATTCATAAATGAGCAGTGATCAAACATGGACCAAATCTAGGCCTAGGAAATTTTACAAAATCTAGGCTTGAGCCTGACCGAACTAGAAGTCGTTGTCATGGGAAAGGTTTGGGCCTTACCCAGCCAGCTATTACCTCTATGGCCAGTAACGTTCATAAGGACAACCATAACGAATCAAATTGGTCCTCATTTTTACATATCAGTTTAACATGTAGGCTGTGGTTGAAAATAAACAAGAGTAAAAGACACAAAAAGCACTTGAAACAATTAAGGTCAAACATAATATGTAACTAATTCCATATATCATTCACAAAAACTACAACAAAAATGTTTCTATGTAGTCTATGCAGATATATCAGACAAAAAAGAATACATCAGATGTGTGGTTTCCAGCTATCATCCTTATTCCCGGTTATCATTTCTTGAGAAGGAACCAAGACATATAAAGTAATTCATTTCCTTTCAAGTGGTGCACTGTTTGTCATTAAGTGATTTCTACTCTTTTTTTTTGGTGACCGAGAGAACCCATCCCGGGCGAGCCCGACATGGTAAACTCTCGAGGCATGAGAGGGTGTGGTCCGGTCACCCCCCCTCTCGCGCCTAATCAGCGTGGATTGCCGTTCGCAAAGTGCCTTCGGTGAGGTTCGAACCCGGGTCCTTCATTGGGACTTACCGAGCTCTTACCACCCGGGCTACTATGGCCGGACTGTGATTTCTACTTTTGAGTAATATTCAACTAAATTAGGTCACCACTCTAAAATGAAAATTTACCTCTTAAGTACTGTTGCTTACTTCGAATACAGACATACAGCCAAGGTGTATGGCCACTACTTATTGCACAAAGAGCAAAATGAAAATGGAATCAATTACCTGCTTACCTATTTGCCACACAGATATTCAATTGACGAAAATCTAGTTGATGTTGATGCTTTTGATGAACTACTAGTGTCTTGTGATGCAACTTTCTTTTTAGTATAACTAGAGCTCACCACTCTAAAATGAAATTTACCTCTTAAGTACGGTTGCTTACTTAGAATACACACATGCAGCCAAGGTGTGTGGCCATTACTTATTGCACAAAGAGCAAAACAAAAATGGAATCAGTTGCTTATCTATTTGCCAAATAGATATTCAATTTCATGTTCTTGCTAGAGTTATACTAAAAAGAAAGTTGTACCACAAGACACTAGTTGTCCATCAAAAGCATCGACATCAACTAGATTTTCGTCAATGGAATACCTCAAGATAACCAGATTATACAATCCACATATGTGAATGACTGATTAAAACATTAAAACCATCATGATTATGTATTTCCTCTAATTTCAAACCAAGATTTATGTTAACCTTACTTCACATCATTGTATAAAAAACCAGCCTTGAGGTTTCTCGAGGCTTACGCCTTGAGGCAAGGCTATCCCATTTGTGTATGCCTCGATGTCCTGGACTGAGGCTTACGCCTCACAATGTCTTAGGCTCGCCTCAAAGCACTGAGGCTTAGCTGAGGTGCACGCCTCTATTCTGGATGACAATGTATTATGTTAACCACCAAATTTTCTACTATAAGATTTCTACAAACTTTATTCAGAATATAATATTCCGAGTTGTTGTAGTTAGTTATATTTATTTTATCAATAAAATGCTTAATTATCATTCTTTGAATGACGTCTTTCAATCTTCATTGCTAAATCTATCTTTGTTTGCTACGTTCTTATTTACTATTTTTTTAGTTAATTGAAATAGAGATTATTTATCTGCTACGTTCTTATTTACGATGTCGGTGAATTTCCTCTCATTCGTTACTAATTTTGGAAACTTGTTCCTACTAATTCCAAATTACATCTCCCTTATTTTTTCTTTGTTAATTACATATTTTGATCTAATAGTATAATTACTTGATATCTTATTATTTTCTACGCATATTCTTCAGTAATTGTGGTGGTCTTTAATTTCTTTTATCCTTATTAAGTTTCACAAATAATTTCTATTTCATTTTAGTTTTGTTTGTATATACATATTTACGCTACACACATGCATATACATGAAATATATTTAAGCATATATCACTATATATACATATATGTATACATGTATGTAATACATCTCCCTTGTTTTTTCTTTGTTAATTACATATTTTGATCTAATAGTATAATTACTTGATATCTTATTATTTTCTACGCATATTCTTCAGTAATTGTGGTGGTCTTTAATTTCTTTTTATCCTTATTAAGTTTCACAAATAATTTCTATTTCATTTTAGTTTTGTTTGTATATACATATTTACGCTACATACATGCATATACATGAAATATATTTAAGCATATATCACTATATATACATATAGTATACATGTATAATTTAATTTATTAAGACCGTCCCATTCATATTTTGAGGCTTACGCCTCACCTCGCCTCACTAAGACAAAAACGGCTTGTTACGCCCATAGTTAGGGGTGGCAATCGGGTTCGGGTTGAGCGGGTTTTATTTCGGGTCATTTCGGGTCAACACTTTTTGGCTAGACCCTAAACTTGCAAAAGATGGATTTTTGGGTCAAAACCCCTAACCCTAACCCGACCCGCAAATAATTTCAGGTCTATCGGGTCTGACCCGTAAATCCAACACCAAGACAATAGTTTTGAAAAAATGCTATGATTTGTCTAGTCATTGATAATTCTCAAGCGTAATTAACAAATTTTATTGTGATAAACTTACTATGTGATTGAGAAACACATATAAAGCCTATTATAGTTTGTTCGACACTTTTAAACACAAATTCCTAATATAATTAGTATAATATATCATACAAAACAATACAAAACCATGTAGAATTGTCAAAATAAACTTCATTATTGATAGATTAGTAAATTAATGGGCCATCGGGTGTCTTAAAGTATGGTATTTGTAATTTTATTTGAAAATATAATTCTGAATTTCGGGTCAATCGGGTCAATTCGGGTCTAAAGTCCAAACCCGGACCCAACCTAAATTAATTTCGGGTTCTTCGGGTTCGGGTCAATTTCGGGTCGGGTCGAAAAACCTTAGAGCCTAAACTTGATTAAAATTTCGGGTTCGGGTCGGGTCTTGGTTTGCCAGCCCTACCCATAGTAACAAAAGTCTCTGAATTATACAAAAAAATGGCGATTTTAAAATTGGCGATTTTTTGCGATTTTTAGGCTCCCAAATGTTCACCACGATTAATACATCAGTCGACGGTTTTTTGCAACTTTTCACAATTTTCCCGCTTTTTCGCGATTTATATGTTGTCACGATTCTTCGTGACTTTTCATTTTGTTTCATGATTTTACTGTTTTAAGTTGTTTGCTTTTTTTTTACTAAACCATATACAAAGAACTCCTGATATACACTAAACTATTCTCCCAACAGCCCATTGTTATTATTCAACTATTCTTTAATTCTTTTCCTACTTTTTTCACTCAATAAGATTGTATGTCTAGTGACCTTAATAATTACATTTGTATTTGATATGTATGTATCTAAATACATACATACATATATATATATATATATATATATGTGTGTGTGTGTGTGTGCGCGCGCACATATATACATACATACATATATGTATATATATATATGTGTATATATAAGTATATATATGTATATATAGTTGACTTATTCTCGAATAGTTGACCGAAGTATATCGCCTTTTTCACGAATTTTTCTGATTTTTCAGAATTCTGGTTTTTTCGGCCATCCGAAAAAGTTTTGAATCCCGAATATGTTAGTATGGACTTACGCCTCACGCTTTTTATAACCCTGATTCACATGTAGCTAATGCCTCAACTAAAAGAAAGGCGACTTCATGATACCCACCAACTAACAAATCAAATCCAAATATATATGCTTCTAAATGCCCATAAATATCAATCAATATGTAAAATTGGGGATGGCTCCCGCGCTGGATTCCAGGGCGTCTTTTTATAACCCTGATTCACATGTAGCTAATGCCTCAACTAAAAGAAAGGCGACTTCATGATACCCACCAACTAACAAATCAAATCCAAATATATATGCTTCTAAATGCCCATAAATATCAATCCATATGTAAAATTGGGGATGGCTCCCGCGCTGGACTCGAGGGCGACTATGAGGGCAAACCTGGCGGCGACGGCGGCGGATATTGCTAGATCTGATGCGATAGTGGTGGATCAAGGCAATGTAGGGAAGCTTCAGGACCCTGGGAAGAAGCAGGATAGGGGAGGAGTCTCTCATTCGATTCGTGTCGCATCTGAAACGAGATCATGGGCAGATCTGGTGTCGAATAAGAAGAGCTTGAATGAGTCCAAGCTTACCAAAACAGCAGTCTAGATCTCGGAAGGGAAACTCATCTATCCAAAAAGCATTGCGGAACAAAATGTCAGTAGATGGAGTACAACCGCGGCGGGCTACATCGTCGGTCTCAACCCACATTGGTCGTCTCTGGGGCGTTACCTAGCACAAATCAGGAATGTCAAAGGTTCTCTAGAGATTAGATCTAGAGGGAATGATTGTTTCATCCTGATGTTTTCTGCTGATTAAGATCTAATGACGGCGGTGGAAGGTGGCCCTTGGTTTATTGCCGGTAAGCCTATGTTCATGAAGAAGTGGGAGCGTAGAGAGCCGATGGAGAAGATGAAACTATCGGAGATCCCTATTTGGCTTAAAATTCATGATCTACCCTTGGAGCTTTAGGACGAGGAGATGTTCAACTTCATTGGTTCTTTCCTTGGGAAGCCTCGTCGAGTTGTTCAACTGACTGTGGATTTCACACGATTTGAGTATGCTCGTCTTCAAGTTCTGATACTTGTCGATTTTAACTTTATCAAGGAACTGACTATCTAGAGCGAAGACGGTCAAGTTGATAAAATCTAGTTCGAGTATGAATGGCATACATTGAAATGTAAGAACTGCGGGAACTATGGTCATGAAACTGGTCTTTGTGCGTCTGCACCCAAGGAACGTGTTCGACCTCCGGTGGCAGTGAATTCTGATAAGCAGATTTGGGTTCCCAAGTCCAAGATTGTTAGAAATACTGAAGAGGATAGTGAGGTGTTCATTGATGCAGTGGAGGTCATTAGTAACAATGTGAGCATTGAAGTTGTTATCTCTTTTCTGGATGCAGGTTCTTCGGTAGAAAGGTCTAATGTGCATGTGAATAACGCTGCTATCTTGATGGGGGAGGAGCTCCCGACAGCTCCATTGAGTTCTTCTGAGCGCTTATTGACTCGAGCTCTTCCCCAGATCAGGGATGGGAAACAAGAAGAAAGAAATCGAAATCCCCTTCGAGAGTGCTACCAAAGTCAACTACAAGTATTATTCAAAGTTCTCTCAACGGGTATTCTCCCCTCTCGAACTTTGAGGGAGTGGACACCGATGTGGAGCTGTCGAAAACCTTGGAAAAAGACACATCAGTACAGGGGTGTGAGAATGGTCCCAACTCAATCACTCACCCTACTAATGGTTAGTTCCCTTTCGATTATTTCGTGGAACGTGAGAGGGTTACATAATAAAATCTCTCGCGCTAAAGAGGAAGTGGCCAGAAACAAAGCCGATGTTTATATTCTGCTGGAGTCCAGGCTGAGTAAGAATGAAATATTCTCTGTTTTAAGTTAAATGTGGCAAGACGTGCACTTTGTTTCAAATTCGGATTTCTATAAGTATACATGTATCATCGTTCTCCGATTTAACCATGTTATCGTTGTAAACAAACTAATGGAGAATGAACAGATCATTCATTGTACAGTGAGTTTCTTGGACAATTGTTTTCATCTTTCTGTTGTCTATGGATTGAATGATGACAATGACAGAATGGTTCTTTGGAATTCTATTCGTTCTATCAACTATCCTGGTCCTTGGTGTATCTTGGGTGATTACAATGCTGTCAGACTGTATAGAGAAAAGGTTGGGAAGCAACCTCCATCGGCTAAAAGCATGAGAGATTTCAATGAGCTCTTTTCTGATACTAATCTAGTTGAAATTTTCACAAAGGGTCCTTTCTTTACTTGGGACAGTAGGAGTAAAAAAGGTGTTTCGACGTTCTCCAAAATTGATTGAATTCTTGGTAATGTTAGGTTGCTTGATGACTTTCCAGAAAGTTGGGGTGAGGTTATTCCTTCCAATGTAAGCGACCATCGTATGATTGGTTTACATTTTAACACTTTGAAAAAAAAAAGATCTCCTTTCAGATTTATGAATGCTTGGGTTAAGCAAGATGGTTTTTCTGACATTGTTAAAAATGCTTGGTTGAGTATATCTCCTGAAGGTGCTCCAATGTTTAAGGTTTATAGAAAATTGCATGCAGTGAAAGGGGCTTTGTTGAAATGGAATAAGGAATCAGTCGGTAACTTATTTTCTGAAGCAAAGGAATTGGAGGCTTTGGTGTTAGAGGCTCAACGGGAAATTGAACAAAATCCTCTTAACAATGAACTTCAATTGCTTCTTAATGGTCTGAGAACTCAAGCTAAGGAAGCTTTGAGAGATGAGGAGTCCTTGCTAAACAAAAATCAAGAGTTCTCTGGCTTAAGGAAGGAGATAAACTCTAGATTCTTTTACATATCTCTGAAAACCAGGCGTATTTTCAATAATATTCAATTTCTCTCGATTAATGGTAGCAATGTGTATGATCAGGAGGAGATTAGCTTGCATGCGGTGGATTATTTTAGATCTCTTTTCAACTCTTCCTCACTAGATCGTGTTGATTGGTCCAAAGACTGGATTCTTCCAAAGGTTTCTAAATGTCAGTTGGAGGTTCTGAATAAACATATCTCCAAAGAAGAAATTGATGGAGTGGTTAAAGGCTTAAGGAAGGATAAAGCCCCTGGCCCGGATGGGTTTAATGTATATGTTCTCAAAACTTGTTGGGGGATTGTTGGGGATGATATCAGCAAAGCTATATTAAGTTTCTTCGAAACAGGTAAGTTACTGAGTCAATGCAATACTACCTTCATCACTCTAATCCCTAAATGTTCTGGTGCCTCTAGTCTCAATGACTTTAGACCTATTTCTTTGTGCAATGTGATTTATAAGGTCATCACAAAAATTATGGCAAATTGACTGAGTGTTATATTCCCTGAGCTTATTGATGGGAGTCAGATGGCTTTTATTAAAGGGAGGTCGATTGGAGATGCCATTCTCTTGGCGAATGATATTCTCAGCTCTTTTACTAGTTCATGTGGCCCTGAGAAAGTTTGTATTAAGGCTGATCTTTCGAAAGCTTATGACTCTGTGCGCAGAGACTATATCCTCTTTATTCTGAATAGTATTGGATTTCCTCCGAAATGGATTAATGGGATTGATGTGTGCTTCTCCACTGCCTCCTATCATTTTTTAATCAATGGTAGCCCTTCTTCTCATTCTTTGCTTCTAATGGTGTTAGATAAGGTGACCCCCTAGCACCATATTTTTTCGTTGTTGCTATGCAGGGCTTTACTTCTTTAATAAATGCCTATGTGGCTAAAGGAAGCATCAAACCTATTCAAAATGCTATGGATCTCAAGATTTTTCACATAGTATTCGTTGATGATTTACTTATTTTTACTAGAGATGATAACGAATCTGCACTTGCTATCAAGGATTTTTTTCAGGAGTTCTCTAGAATCTCTGGTCTAAAGCTGAACAATTTTAAAAGTCAGTTGTTTACTAGCAGAAGTGTCAGTGTTGAAAGAGTTAATGTTGTCTCGAACTGTTTGAATATTCAAAAAAATTTGATTTCCCCGTCAAATACCTTGGCCTTCCCTTGTTCACAGGTAGGCTCGCGAAAGTCATGTGTAACCCTATCTTAGATAAAGTGAGAAATAAACTTAGACCTTTGGAAGTGCGACCTTTCTCAAGCTGGGAGGATTGAATTAGTTATCTCTACTATTTCTTTGTATCATATCTTCTGGAACTAAGCCTTCCCTATCCCGAAGTCAGTTGTTCTGCAAATTGAGAAGATTTGAGAGAGTTCATTTGAGTGATAGTGAGGACAAAAGACACCTTCATACGGTTGCTTGGGACACCATTTGTAAACCTAAGGAAGGTGGTTTGGGAATTAGACATGTTGAAGATTGGTCCAAGGTTGGCATTCTCAAAAACTTATGGAACATTGCTATTGATAAGAATTCGCTTTGGGTGAAATGGGTTCATGGTAAATACCTCTTGTCTGATTATATTTGGTCTGTGAGAAGCAAGCCAAGCCTCCCATGGCTATATAGAAGACTCCTCAAGCTCAGATATGTGTTGATCCCTCAGTTGAACTTTTGTATTAGCAATGGTGAAGATACCTTGCTTTGGAGAGACCCGTGGCTTCCAAGGGGTAAAACCTTAATGGAAATGATAGATAAACAAGTCATGATTCAGATGGGCAATGAGATCAATGGTACAATAAGTTGTTGCATCACGAATGGCTCCTGGTTTGTTCCTAACTGTAGAGGTTCTGAAAAGTTACTGGAATTCCTAACAAAGCTTCCCAATCCATCAGATAGTGTTGACTCCTTGTTGTTTGGTAATTCGGCTTCTTTTAGACTAAAGGATGCCTGGAATTTGATCAAATCTAAACACCCTATCACTGTATGGGGTAAATGGGTTTGGAAGGGCACAGTCCCTAGAAGATGTTCTTGTTTCTTATGGAAGCTCTTTCTCAACAAGCTTCCTACTCTGGAGTATTTGAAGAGAGTGGGTTACTTTACTGTTTCTAGATGTATTCTATGCAGAAGGAACTCTGAAGACCTAGTTGATATGTTCTTCTAGTGTGAGTTCAGTCTTTCCATTTGGATCAGGTTTTCTAGTAACTATGGTTTGTGCCCTAAATCCATGGATGATCTGCTAAAGCTGAATGGAGAATCCAAAATTGTTGTTGGTTTTATGCTCTACGACATCTGGCTAGAGAGAAACTCCCGTACATTTCACAATTTTGACAAAGACCCTGATTTCGTTTGGCTTAAATGCCTCAGAGATACCACATGCGTGTACAGATAGCTTACCTTCTAATCTTTTGTATAGATGTCCTTTGTTTTTGTTTTCCTTTCTTTTCCAGTTATCTGCCTTAGATCACTCGAATGTAATTAAACTTTTGGTGGTAATACAAGAGAAACATGCTAGGTTCATAAAAAAAATGTAAAATTAAAAGGACAACATTATGAATTCCATTATTTAGAAAAGCACCATGTAGTGTACGACTTGAGAGGGCATTGTTGTACGGGCACCCGCCTAGGTGTCTAAACGGCACATTGGGTCCTAGAACCTGGGCGCCCAGCCCAACTAGGCCTTTAGGGGGCCTAGTGGGCTGGATATGGGCCTGATCCACTAAGTTTAAAATGAAATTTGTAGTTTTAATCATTGTAAGCCTGCTGCTTCTTTTTTTTATTTCTTCTATCCCATCTCGCTGTTTTCTTCCGTTTCTTCCATCAAGCAGCAACACTGCTGCTATGCAATTAAAATATTTCTGGTTCTTTATTTTCCCTCCACACAATTCTATGTTGCATTTTCTTCTTGCTCCACCAAGCAGCAACTTTTCTGATCCATTCTTCTTCTTCCTTCCAAAATTTCCTTCCATTCTTACTACTGTTCCATTGTGATTTATGTTTCTCGATTTTTCTGTTATTGTTTCCCTCGTTTCCCCTCTTTTATCTCCCCTTTGTTAATCATGCTGCTGCATTCTGGTTGTTCATCTCCTCCGGTCCTCCCACACAACTGTTCCTCCTTCATTCTTATTCTTCCTCCTAGATTTCCTCTTCCTAATTTTCCTATGGATTCAAATACTGCTCATAGGTTAATGTATATACATATATATATATAAATGAAAAAACACCTAGATACACCTAGGCCTCTGCCTAGGCTGTCTCAGCGCCCCTAGGCAACGCCTGGACACCTACCCGTCTATACAACCTAGGGAGAGGGTACCGGATAGAACATCTTTTCATTATGTTAATTATTAATTGATGGATACGTATATACATACATACATACATAGAAAACGAAATATTACACAAATAAACCAAGATTACAAACCTAGCCTACTGGATCAACCACTCATGACTGACTCATGTAGCCTTAAACTAAATAAAGATTAAAATAGCCACATCCATGGCACACGACAATGACTACCTGCCGACTTTTCCCTTAAGCAGTAGACCTAGGTCTGAGACCAGCTGAAACCCACCATGAACAACAACGAAAACCGTATTGTTGGCGGCCACACACAGCCACATCCCCTCCTCCATGGCCAACAACAGAAGAACTGGCACGCCCAAGAAGACGAAGACAAAGAAGGTGATGAGGACAGCTGACCAAGGAAGAAGCAGTCGCAGCAAGGAGAAATTTTTTAAGGCTTTTTTACTGTTCTAATACCATGTGGAAAGCAATGAGAAGATAAATTGATACATGACAGAAGTATATCCTCATCCAGTATATAGGAAAGAGGGACACAGTTACATACCTGACCCATCCCTAACGGGCCTATAGACTTTAGGCCTATACAACATTAAACAGACTTACTAATCAGCTGTTTAACATCTAACACATGTTATAAAAACTGTTAGATTCAAATATTTTATTCTTATACAGATTGCATTTCACATTTTATTATATACCCTATCTTGCAAAGAAGTCCACACTTTTTTCAGAATTATATAATATAATACTGAATCAAAAGATGTCATCTGTGGCTACATTTGCAAAAGTAAGTCTAATCAATATGCAATACAATCAGACCAATTTCATTCCTCCACCATATATGAAGTTAAAAAGATGTTGTCATTAGATTTCTATTGAGAGTGTCTCAGTTTACTTCTGATGTTGACTGTAATTTACAAAAAATTACCAGAAATGAAATAGCTTGACTTTAATAGGGCATAAAGGCCTGTTTGGTTGGGCTGAGTTGGAAAACATGTTTTCTAACTACACTGCGGCTATCAACTATTTCGTTTGGTTTCACGTTGTTATGATTCACAGTAGGAAATAAACTGCACAATTGTTCCTAGTACTATAAACTTTTTAAGGAAAAGAACTGCACTGTAGTAGCGTGCTGTTCAATTTCCAAGACAAGTCCTTGTGTTCACTTGCTAATGAGAATGCAGAAGTGCCTTGTATGAGGAACTGGTAGTGGAAGAAATCAACTAGATGACCTGACGTGTGACGTCAGATAGAACAAAGTCTACAATAAAGCTGCATCCTACCAAACATTTACAAATTAACTGGATGAATTCAGTTTATATCAAACAAAACTAACATTGGCAGCTCAAATTCATCACTTTTAATTTCCTGTTTTATAACTATTGTGTGGGTTGGTTTTACACCCCACCAAACAGACCCCAACATGCAAATGAATCACATTAACTTTCTAACAAAAGTTAATATATCTCTTGCGATCATCTATCCAAAAGCTAATAGAGTTGATTTTCGAAGTTCCATCAAAGATCTCAAACAAGACAGTAGACACCTAAAGCTATTTGCAATGTGGTACTGGTTGTTATCCCCTATGAGATTACTTGCATCTGAGTCAGCACTGTCTTCACAAACCTCTGCAGTTTTAATATGCTGTAATCCATCACGGCATCAATATAAATATCTCAGAAACTGGTATTGTAATTTGTAATGCTTTGTCCTTCAGTGATAACCATAACGACAACACATCAGGTGTTTCCAGCCTGAATGACTAGTTTTTTTGTAGTCCTTCACAGCTTGGTAGTGTATAACAATAAAGACTATATTCCATTGTAAATGAGCTTAGATTTGAGTTAAAAGAATCAAAATGACTTACACTTGCAATCAGCTCCTTTCATCATCCTTTCCAGCATTATTAATACAAAAAACATTGATCTAATGCTATCAAAATATGCAATGCAAATCATATAAGATTGAAAATTTAGATATAGAGAACACAACTACGTTACAAATCATAGTTACAGCACCTTGTGCTTCATTAAGATAGGCCCAGACCTACGTTTGTATTGGCATGAAAAGTTGACGCATCGATTTAGTTAATTGAAATAAGGACAAAATTTCAATATTCCACCTCACATTCTCCAGTGATGATGTGAGTTTGGACTTTTAGCTGAATTATTGATCACGACACACCTCACATTCTCCAGTGATGATGAGTCCAAATAAGGACAAAATTTCAATATTCCACACCAAGCACGACCCTATTACTTTCATCCCATGTGCTTATAATAGAACAAAGCCATGACTTATGCATTTTAGACTCCAAATTTGTTAAGGAAATGCACAGGGCAGCTAAGATTATGGTATTGTAAGGGTCTAATTAGTCAAATATTCAAGTAAATTGAACATCAACATGCAAAAAACAGTGGCATCTCATCTAAAATTTGTTTGGCAATAAGCAACAAAACACGGTTTGGCTACTGATTAAGGACAAGAAAATAAATAATTGATATGTAGACTAATACAAAATTGAAAGTCTGAAGCAATTTCTGCCCATATAAACATCTATAAACATTTCAGATGTTCAGCATATTTCACCGAACCATCTCAATGTCTATAGCAAAAGTCATAAGGTGGTATGAACTTTCAAAAAAGACCAATAAAGATCCGGCATTGTTGTCAAAGGTCCAGAAAATCATTCCTTCCTCTGAAGGAATACCATAAGCAGAAACATAAATAGCAGATAAGAGTTTGACCAGGAGACCAGACATGAGAAAGCTTAATAACTGGGATCACCGTCCAGCACCAGAAGCATTCAGGCCCAGCAACATCTGGTTCCCACTTGGAAGATAACCAACGTTTGGCGCCTTGGAGAGCGTGGCAGCGTTCTCCCTGGCAGCCTCGATCCTCCTGAGCTCCACAACCCCCATCCCTGCAGCAGCAGTGGCGTCAGAGATTAGCTGCGCGGACTCACTTTCTCCCTCGGCGCGGATGATGGCAGCCCTTCTCTCCTGCTCCGCCTTCATCACGACGAACTTGGACCGCTCGGCCTCCTGCTGCGCTACCTGCTTTTGCTCGACGGCACGAGAGAACTCAGCACCATAGGAAAGGTGTGTGATGGCAACATCATCCAGCAATATGTTAAAGTCCCGAGCGCGGCGCAAGAGGCTCTCGCGAACCAGAGCAGAGACCTGGGGCCGTTCGGTGAGGAGCTGATCGGCGTTGAACTGTGCAACCACGGCCTTGAGAACCTCGTTGCCGATGGATGGAAGGACCTTGTCGTCGTACTCTGTTCCTAGGGTTTTGAAGATGAAAGGGAGGCGAGGGACGTCGGGGCGAGAAAGGACTCGGAGGGTGAGATTGACCATTTGCAGATCCTTCGTGCCTGAGGTCGAGGAGAAGGTATGAGGGCGGGTGCGAATGTCGAAGATGTAGGGTTTCTGGAGCCACGGGATAAGAAAGTGGGTTCCCTCGCCGACGGTATCGTCGAGCACTCCTCGGAACCGGTCGAAGAGGACGGCTCGCTGCCCACCGTCCACCGTGTAGAGCGAGGTGTTAACGATCGCCGACCCTGCGCCAAGCCCAAAGGCCACTTTTGCAATGGTGGTCAGGAAATTCACTGCCGCTTGTCCACCGCCGGCCGCCATTGTCAGCGATTTTGCGTTTGGGGAGACGATAGTAGGGCCGTAGGGTTTTAGAGGACCCTATCGCTCTCTATCTACCAGAAGATGGTTGGGAGCTTGCTTGCGAGAAGAGCCAGACCTAGCGAGTCGTCAACTTATTGAGGGACTAGTGGAATTAGAAAGATTTTTGTTTCCTCCACAAATTAAGGGACTAGTCGTCAAGAAAGTCACTAGCGGAGTCGATGGCATTTCTTTGAATGGTGGTTCCTTTGTATTTTGTAATTGCACAAATTTTATCTGAAAGTATCAAATTTTAACTTTTTTTTCTTTTTGAACTTCCATTTTTTTTCTTTATTCGGCATTAATGTTGTGCATTGCGATTGCAGTGATAGGACAAGATCGGATAGGCTGCAATCGCTCGTAACCGTTGTTGCCAAACACAAGATCATCCACCGCTTTGAATTTATATTGTTTTTAACACTGAGTAGTGTCCACCTGTAATTTTTTTCCACCAGACAAAAATCTTGCGGTGATTCATCTCACCGCATCAGAACGTTGATCCACCAATCGCGTTACCAAACGCTACATTAGTGTTGTCACTACACTACCAAGCAAAGTCCAATGATTATAGTTACGAGGAACTGACTTATTTAACGACTCCAAATAGTGAGTTGTTTTTTTCTCCTTCCATACTCTTTCCCTCGCAATAGTTATCTTCACCTTTTAGTGTGAAACCACTTTTAATTGTTTTCTATTTTGATACTAGAAGTGGTTTCCTCTACAAGGAGTAATAGCCGAGAAAAACACTAGTAGAGTCGAAGGCATTTTTTTGAATGGTTCCTTTGTAGTTTGTAACTATACAAATTTTATATAAGATAAACATTTTTTGTATTTTTTCTTTTTGGACTTCCATTCCTTCTCCTTTCTCCGATATCAAATTGTGCCACTACCAAGCAAAGTTCAATTACTATAGTTACGAGAAATGACTTATGTAGTGCGTTTAATGACTCCAATGGAATTAGATAGATTTGTGTTTCCTCTACAAATTAGGAGACTAGTCCTCAAGAAAGTCACTAGTGAAATCGAAGGCGTTTAGAATGGTTTATTTGTAATTTGTAATTATAAATTTATATCTAAGATAAACAAAATTATTTTTTTCTTTTTTGGACTTCCATTTCTTTTCCTTTCTTCAATATCAAATTTTGCCAATACAGAGTAAAGTTCAACGATTATAGTTACGAGAAACGACCTATTTAGTGTGTTTAACGACTTCAATGGAATACATAGATTTTTGTTTCCTCTATAAATTAAGCGACTAGTCGTCAAGAAATTCACTAGTAGAGTAGAAGACATTTCTTTGAATGGTTCCTTTGTAGTTTGCAATTATACAAATGTTATCTAAGATAAAAATAAATTAGTTTTTGTTCATTTTGGACTTCCATTTCTTTTTCATTCTTTGTTATCAAATCTTGCCACTGCCTAAAAAAGTCCAATGATCATAGTTACGAGAAATGACCTATGTAGCGTGTTTAACAACTCCAGTTGTGAGTTGCTTTTCCCCTCAAGATGCTTTTCAATTTCCCAAACAAAAGTTATCTTCTCACGTTCTAGTGTGAAACCACTTCTAATTGTTCTTTTTTATATAAATTATTTATAGGGCACCTTGTTGGTAAATGAAACCATGGATACAACAATCAAACATGAAGTAGACTACAATAATACAAAATGCCCTAAAGGGGTGAGAAGAGCATAGGTCTAGGGGAAGTCGCAAACAAACAAAGGCACCCATCAAGTGAGCATGGGTTGGGGAGGCCATAATAGAAAGTTAAAAGTTTAACATCTGAGGTTCTCCTATAAACACCTTTCATTAAAATAACTAATCAACAACCTTATGCCAATACAAGGCAACATCAAAAAGATTGGGACAGATGGATGAATTTAGGTGTTGGCCCCATTCTTGGGGGGGTTGAATATTGACGAAAAATAAAGGGTGTCAAAGAGTAGAGTATATGTGTAGGATGGATCAGTCAAACCTTTATTATCCATAGACATGAATAGTTTATTCTATGAGGACATGGTGGAGATGTTATGGATAATACAATAGAAAGGATACAATTCAAATTTAGCAATGTTTAGTACATCGTTCAAAACCAAATTTTAGTGGTCAATGAAAGTTCAATTGTCGTTAACTAAGGAAGTACAAAACAAGGTGTGTTTCTCTCCTTCCAGGTTTTTCAAAAGTAAGCATAGTTAACAACTAAAAGTAGTTTGCCCGAGTATTCGTTTCGAGTTTACAAATTTGTGAACCTAAGAATGGACTCCCAAAATTATATGCGGTCAGTTGTAGTATCGGGGGCCGTATACAAGGACAAGGTCACTGGGCCCTTCAACCTTAGATTAAGCAGGTCGATTGACAAGTAGAGATTAATCAAGAACTTGTCAAATATGTCAGGATCAATGAACTTTGTTGGGTTTCACCACATATAACCTTCCTATCCACATAGATGCACTCTAACCACTGGCTATCTATTCCATTTCTTTCAAGCAGCTACCAAGGTATATAATATTCCCTCTATTGAGTCATAGGTAGATCAGTGCTTGTAAACATGCCTCCCTCTCGAGATGACTATGAATATTCAAACAATGAAGTAATATAAGTTAAGCTCTAGGTTGTGCTTGTTACATGGTGAATCATGGGGAGGGGAATGATTTTGAAACAAAAAATGTAATTTGTTTGTCTTGGTTATAGGGAATCGTCATGGTGATGGTGAAGTTTGATATATTTTTGTCTCTATGGAAAAGCATGGTGAATCACAGTGAAAGAAGATTCTTTCAAGACTTTACTACTTATTTAGACACATGCAAAAAAAATTCTGATAAATATGATTCTTGTATATTTGTAATGAATATTCCCATCACCCTCCCTATAACCATGTAACAGACAACACTTTTTAAGTTTTTTTCTCATCCCTATCACTATCACCATGCACATGTTACCAAACAACACATTTTAACAATTTTCCCATCACTATCACCGTCTCCTTCCTGATCACCATCAATTTTTTCACCACATAGCAAACACAACCCCAGTGATACAACAATTTCATGCATCCATTACTCCTTATCCCTTATGTAATATTGTGGATTTTTTCAAGTATTACCTTATAGAGATAATATTGTTCATATTTAGTCACAAGCTCATGAAATAAATGAAAATCCATATTGAAAACAACTAAGTGATGGTCAAACAAGTAAATTGTAGATCATTTATCCCTTAAAAAAGTTAAGAATAACTGAATAGGATCAAACTAATAGAGAATTAAAGTTATCGATCAACTTTGAGCCATATCTTAGTTTGTCATCAATACATATAAAAATGGAAATGAGTAAATCGTGTTTTAAATATCAAAAGTGGATAGTATATGTCTCATTTAGTGCTTGTATGTTTCTTTGACTTGAGATCCTAATAATGAATATAAAATTGAAATTTCATATAATTTCAAAAGAAATCTCCAAGTTATATATTTTCTAAATAATAAAAAATGGATTTAACTACCTAAATTTGTGTTGTCACACATGTTTGTCCTATTGTAACATGTCTGAATCTAATTTGATAGTTTAAAGTCTTTATTATACTAGGCACCTTATCGAGTATGTTTATGTAAAGTACCTTTTCTCCTATTTATAATTATTAGGATTAAATGGATTCAAGTAACACATTTTACTTATAAATATCCTTTACATATGAGGTACTAAGATGAAATAATAAATAAATTCAATAGTAAGATTAATGTGCAAATAAGCCAATTAATATTTCTAACTCATGTCTGACTCTCTAAAATCTTATTGGAAGTAAAAGATAAAGGGAATTGAATATTGGTGAGCTATGGTCATAATGTATTAATTAAGAATATTAAATGCTTTAATTGAATATTTAACATCCAAGTAATGAAACACAATATCAAGTATTTCTAAAATAAATAAAAAATTGAAGTTAAAACTGAACTCCCCACAAATGTAATAGCCTACTCTTTAATTTTTATACAAATCAGAGTTTGTTTGACCATTCAATTAATTGATATGAAACTCTAACTAAGATTTACTTAGTAATATCCTAAAATTTACATTGGATGGCATTGACACCCACCCATGTTTCCCTCTAATGCCTTGTTCTTCATATCTAGTCTGCACTGGTGACTTTGACATTACAAAATGCAAGACGCTCCACGATCATTTCTCGTCCCCCTCCTCTCTTTTCTCCTCCTCATATCTCCCTCCTTCCACACACTTTGAAGAATGGAACAAAATCCTAGTTGTCACCATAAGGTTTGACGCTCGATGCTAGCTATTGTTGTAGGTCGATAAATCACTAGGGTTTGTAGTGGACATCACCAATCTTGAACCCTAATCTTGCCTCCATGAATGCCAAGGGGCGGGGGTTGTCTCTCACTGTGCCCTGATAGTTGTTCTATTACCCATTGTCTTATGTCAAGCCATCACCTTCCCTAACCAAGCGAGTGTCTCTGCATGGCGACCTGTGATTGGTGTTGTTTTTTACACCCAGAGCCACCATCGTTCATTCTTCCGAGGTGAGTTCTGGTCGAGCATGTTGTATTTCAACTCACGTTTCAGCTGTATTTCAAACCTGTTAGACATATTTTAGTCCCATATTGTTCACTTGTAAAGTGAGAGGGGTTCTTTTAAATGGGAGAGGAGACCAAGGGGTTGTGGGCCTTTCTTAGAGCTTTTTAATTTAAGGATGGTTGTGTTCTTTGATGTTTTTTGCTTTAACAAATTAAACTCTCACACACACCCCTCACCTCACCATGCCACACCCCACCCCTCCCGATTTGGTTCAGTTAAGATCGGTGTGTGCATGCCTGTGATTTAACATTTTTTAAGATGAAAGTTTATTTATTTTGTTTTGTTTACAGTGTTTTAATTCTATCATTTGGAAAGCCAAATATGCACAATTTTCTATTCTTTAATCGAATTGGGAAAGAAACTATGTTAAGGCATTTAAATCATAAATTCTTTTTATTTAAATCCACCCAAAAATTCTCTAGTTGTTATGACTGAGGTAAGCACTTGTATATGCTCCCTCTTGACTGAAATTGGGCATGCAACCACAATACGACTAGGACACTTGACCGTATACATTCCATCCAAATATATTGCAACCCTAGTTGAGTTTAGGACCGACTAAAACATGAGGCGATTCTGTTTTGGGTGTGCCCAAAGAACCATTTTATTTGGGGATTTGATATTTAATAATTGTTGAAGAAGACATGGTTGTGTTGGCCTAGAGGTTATACCTTGTCCATATTTTGGTAATGACTCAACCATTCCATTCATATGTATCTAATATGTGTATTCAAGTTTGATCTCAGGTGTTAGGTACATGAAAAGAATCAATTTACACAAGCCCTAGCTTGTCAAAGTTCAAGTCAAAAGCAATGGAAGTGTGCTAATTAGGAAACCATGTAAATGACCTTAGAAGAATTTTGTAATCGCTTGTATTGATGATATGACTTGTAACTAAGATGAGAAAATTAGGTGGGACACTTAGTACCAACTTTTAATCACTTTTTAATGGCTTTAGAAAATTGATCACAGACTGCTGATCAATCGAGTTACAATCTCAACCGATCCCTTGGATCATTTTTTTGGAGAGTGCATCGGTCGAGTTGTGCATTCACAGAACTCGACCGATAGGGTTACTGACCAAATGTGATTTTAACTTATCGGTCGAGTTTCCCAAGACAAACTCGACCGATAGTTTGAAAATCGGGTTTGCCTTTTAGCTGATCAGTTGAGTTACCTTTACTGAATCTCGACCGAATGTACTCTACGAAAAATGCAGAAAAAGTGATTCTAACCGTTGGTGACTTGTTTGGACAAAAATAGATCCACTGCCTTGTACAAATATAGCTATAATTCGACCCTAAGTGTTTCTCAACTCAAGGGACCACCCCCATCTATAAATAGGACCACTTGGAGTTCATTCCAAGGTTACCCATTCACTACATACAAGGTCCTTGCTATAGTTGAGTGTGATACCACCCCTTGAGCCCCTTTCTCTCTCTAGTTTACACTTTATTTCGTTATTTATGGGTGAGTTAGGATTATTATAAGAGAGCTCCACCTTTGTGCATGTAAAGCTTTCAATCTTCCACTACTTCCCTATCCCCTTCTTTCATGAAGAAAAGCTAAAGGAAGCAAGCTCCATTGAGTGAAGAAGGAGTTGTTGTTATTCCTCTTCAAGGTTGATGAAGAGGTGGTGATCTTCTCTAAGTGAAGGAGAAGGTAAAGGCAGAAGATCCAAGAGGAGAAGAAAAGTCCTTCAAGGATGAAGACTTGAGCTTGAATGGGTAAGACCTAGGTGAAGGCTGAAGATTCAAGCTAAGTGGGTAAGTTCCTTGTGAAGGTGGAGATCTCCTTGTGTTTGGATGGGTAAGTCCTTTGGTGGTCTATTGTTGTAATCTTTGTGGTGATTAATAGAGCAAAACACTTGCAAAGTCCTAGAGGTTGACCTCTCTAGGTAGTGGACTGACTCACTTCTAGTTTGATGTGTGGAACCACTCTACATCCCTTTGCCAAGTGCTTGCTATCAATCTCTCTCATTTATTGTTGTGCTTGTTAATTAGGACTTCAAATTGCCTTTTAGATATTGCTCCTAATTGATATAATTCGAAGGTCTAATCTATTTAGTGAGAAATTATGTAGCTATATTCACCCCCCTAGAGCCCTTAGATCCAATAAGAGGTATCAGAGCCAAGGATCTTCTCCAACAATCTCCCACGAGATGAGAAGATGTGGTACAACCTACTTGGTTCACTAAACCTGGAGGGAGGCTTCTCCATGCGTCCTCCGATCTTTGATGGCACCAACTTTCTCTATTGGAAGAGAAGAATGTAGCTCTACATTCAAGGGATGAAATTTGGCGTGTGGAAGGTGATGGTCACACCTTACAAGGAACCAACCAGAGCTATTACAACATGGAGTGAAGCTGCTCTCAAAGAAGCTCAACTCGATACAAAGGCCGCTAGCATTCTCTATGCAACCCTCACTTCCGCCTATGAGATTTGGGACAAGCTGTGCATCACATATGAAGGCACAAAGCAAGTCAAGGAGGCAAAGATCTATATGTTGGGTAGCCTCCTAGAGAAATTTAAGATGGGAAAGAAAGAAGGTATTGTGGAGATGTACTCAAGGCTGAATGTCATAGTCAATGGTCTAGCTTCTTTGGGCACTCCTTTGGAAAGAGGCGTCATCAACTCAAACATCTTGAGAACTTTTCCAAAGAGATGGGAGTCAAATGTCACCTCTATTTAAGAAGTGAGGAGCCTTACGGACATCCCAACTGAAGAACTCATTGGCAATCTTCAAGCCCATGAACCAAGACTTGACAAGCAAGAAGAAGAAGCTAAGCAAAAAGAGAAGGAAGCCAAGAAGATCAAAGATAGTGCTTTCAAAGCATAAGTGGAGGTTGTCATCCTTCAAAAAAAATTTGCTTGCCTTACTCCCTCCTCTAGTGAAGATGAAGGCCCTAGTGAGCATGAAGCCAACTACATCAAGGGTAAGAACTTCAAGGGAAATCAAGCCTCCTCCTCCTCTACTCTGAGATGCTACAAGTGTGGTCAAAAGGGGTACTACAAGAGTGAATGCCCAAAGTCAAGAAATTCTCACCACAAGAGCACCTCAAGGAAAGATGAGGGTTACAAGAAGGAGATCAAGCATAAGAGGAAGGACAAGAAAGAAAAGAGATACAAGAATGTAGCCAATGCAGCTTGGAAAGTTTCATCTTCAAGTAGCTCTAGCTCTGAAGAAGATAGTGAGTGCCACCTTGCCCTCATGGCCTCTACAAGTGAAGATATTAGTGAGGTAAGCTTGCACAAACTACCTAAATAATCTATTATTGACATGCTTGTTACTACCCATTCTTCCTTTACTAAATGTAAATCTAAAAGAAAACGGTTAAGAAAAATCATTGATGATCTCTATGTTAAACTTAAAATTTTGGAATTGAATGAGAAAACCAATCTTGAGAGTATTGATAACTTACAAGGGTAATACCTTGATCTTGAACTCTAATACAATGGGATTGAAGTTGAGAATGGTGTCTACCTTAAGAAGATGGAAAATCTTAAGGAAGAGAATCAAAATTGCCTAAAAGAACTTGAATTTCTTAAAACTAAAAATGTTGAATTTTAGTTGCTTGTTGATGCTCGTAGAGAAGAGAGAGATTTCTATCTCAAAGAGATTCAAATCCTAAAATATGAAAATGCTAGGTTTCTTAGTCAAGTAAATGATTTATCTTCTAGACCCTTGTTGCCTAGTGTTGGTGTGGTTGCTATTTCTGTTGAAAAGGATTCATATCTTACTAAAGCTTTATGTCTTGAGGTTGACCTTATGCATGCTAGGGATGATATATCTAGTTTGTCTTCTACTATTGTTTCTTTGAATGATGATAACCATAGATTAAGAGCATCCCTGCGGAAATTCCTCAAAGGGAAGAACTCCCTAAATGAAATCCCTGATCATTCTACCCAACAAAGGGGTACTAGTGGTTTGGGATCTGAAGGGGGGGGCTCAAAGGGAAAGAGTAAGGCCAAAGGTAAGAAAAAGAGCAAGGAGATCTCTTTCTTTTTAGGAGAATCTTCAGGCACTAAGAATCATATGGTTTGTTCTTATTGCAAATGTGATGACCATTATTCTACTTATTGTCCTTACAAGCCTAAGGGGACCAACCCAAAGATGAAATGGGTCCCCGAGCTAACTCCAGATCCCAAAGTTTGAGTTGGGAACCGACATTCTCCTTTCTTGTAGGAAAAAGATAGATGGATTGTTGATAGTGGCTGCACAAAGCACATGACGGGTGATGTAAGCCATTTCAACAATTTCACAAAGAAGAAAGGAGGATTTGTCACCTTTGGGGACAACAAGAAAGGTAAAGTCAAAGGTGAAGGTGATGTAGGTGAATCCTTATGCATCAAGAATGTTTTTTTTGTGGATGGGCTACATCATAATTTAGTAAGTGTTAGTCAACTTTGTGATAATGGTTATATTGTTCTGTTTACTTTTTTTGAATGTTTGATTCAAGATTCCCTCACCTACCAAGTCATATATAAGGGAACTAGAAGTGGTAATCTTTATGTTATTTTTCTTAACTCTATTAAGCATGTGGTTGATAGATGCCTTATAACCAATTCATATGATGTTTATCTTTGGCACCGCCAGCTTGGTCATGTAAATATGCATCAATTTAAGAAGTTGAGCAAAAAGTTCTTAGTCAAGGGACTTCCTAAATTAGATTTTGAAAAGGACGAGGAATGCCAACCTTATACACAAGGAAAGCAAACCAAGTCCTCCTTCAAATCCAAAGGAGTCCTTAGCACTAAGAGAGTTCTTGATCTTCTTTATATTGATCTATTTGGACCAATGAGAAAGCAATCGCTTCGTGGTTCTAAGTATTGCCTTGTTATTGTCGATGATTTCTCTAGATATACTTGGACCTTATTTCTCATTTCAAAGAGTGATACGATTGATGTTTTCTCTAGTTTTTTTAAACGAGTTGAAATGAAGCTTCTTGCATGATTGTTTCCATCTGTAGTGACCATGGGAGAGAATTTGAAAATGAGCTTTTTGAGCATTTTTGTCACGAATCATGTTATGCACACAACTTTTCTTCACCTCGAACACCTCAACAAAATGGGGTTATAGAGACGAAGAATAGGTCTCCATAGGAGATGGCTAGGACCATGCTTCTTGAGTTTGATACTCCTAAGAAGTTTTGGGATGAAGTTGTCAGTACCTCTTATTATGTGCAAAACTGTGTTTTCACACATCCATCGCTTAAGAAAAACCCCTATGAGCTATGGCGTGGTAGGAAGCCTTCTATCGAGTATTTTCATATTTTTGTATGGCCTTGTTTTGTTTTGAATATGAAAGATTCTCTTGACAAGTTTGATCTGAAATCATATAAGGCTTTCTTTCTTGGCTATAGCACTACTAGCAAAGCATATAGAGTTTACAATATTGATCTTCCTAAAGTAGAAGAATCTATTAATGTTAAATTTATTGAGACTAACCCCTCTGTTCCTAAGGATATTATTTCAAATGATAATGTTGCAGATGAAGTTATTCCTATTCTTAAAGAACTCAACATCACCCAAAAGGGAAAAGAGGTGGCTGCTCAAGAAGAAGAAAAAGACGATGAAAAGAAGGATCCAACTCCCCGGTTTGCAAAGAATCATCCTAAGGAGATGATCTTAGGTGATCCATTTGAGAGAGTGAAGACACGGGCTGCATTTAACAAAGAACAAGCCAACAACGCCTTCATCTCACAACTAGAGTCTAAAGACGTCAAGGAAGCTCTTGGGGATGAAGAATGGATCATAGCTATGCAAGAGGAGCTAGAACAATTTGAGAAGAACACAGTTTGGACCCTTGTGCCAAGACCTAGTGATAAAAAGATCATTGGCGCCAAATGATTCTATCGCAACAAGCTAGATGAAAGCGGGAAAGTGGTAAGAAACAAAGTAAGGTTAGTGGCTCAAGAGTACAATCAATGGGAAGGTATTGATTTTGATGAAACTTATGCGCATGTAGCTAGACTTGAGTCCATTTGTATGTTTCTTACTTTTTCTAGTCATAAAAACTTTCTTTTGTATCAAATGGATGCTAAAAGTGCATTTTTGAATGGTAAAATTGAGGAAGTGTATGATGCACAACCTCCAGGCTTTGAACATGATAATCTACCTAACCATGTTTATTTGTTGCAACAATCTCTCTATGGACTCAAACAAGCACCAAGGGCTTGGTATGAGAAATTAAAGAACTTTTTGTTAGATCATGGTTATATCATGGGCAAAGTAGATTCTACCTTGTTTCTAAAGAACACTTCTAACAATTTTCTTATCATTCAAATATATGTTGATGATATCATTTTTGGCAAAACTAACCTTGATCTTTGAAGAATTTAGTGATCTTATGCAGAGTGAATTTGAGATGAGTATGATGGATGAGCTCACATTCTTCCTTGGCTTTCAAATCAAGCAAAAAAAGAGATGGAAACTTCATCAACCAAGGCAGGTACACAGATGAACTACTTAAGCGCTTTGGGATGGAGAATACCAAGCTGATGGATACACCCATGTCAAACACCACCAAACTTGATAAAGATGAAGAAGGTGAGAAGGTAGATGAGAAGTTGTATAGAGGCATGATTGGAATTTTACTTTATTTAACTACCTCTA
This sequence comes from Alisma plantago-aquatica, assembly GCA_963693085.1. Lineage (NCBI taxonomy): Eukaryota > Viridiplantae > Streptophyta > Magnoliopsida > Alismatales > Alismataceae > Alisma > Alisma plantago-aquatica. The sequence continues at coordinate 1,132,520,087 of OY856411.1, read as the reverse complement.
GACCTGACATAATGTTTAGTGTTGGCTTGTGTGCTAGATTTCAATCAAATCCTAAGGAATCTCATCTTATAGCTGTCAAGAGGATTCTAAGGTACCTAGCCAAAACTCAAAACTTTGTACTATGGTATCCCAAGACAAGGGACTTTACTCTTACTACCTATAGTGATGTCGATTATGCAGGCTACTTGATTGATAGAAAGTGCACAAGTGTCACTTGTTTCCTCCTAGGACCATGCTTGGTGTCTTGGTTCTCTAAGAAACAGAGTAGTGTGGCATTATCAACCATCGAGGCTGAGTACATTACAACCGGGAGTTGTTGTGCCTAGGTCCTATGGATAAAGCAAATGCTCCAAGACTTTAACATTCATTTTGATGGTTCTCCTATCTTTTGTGATAATACTAGTGCAATTAACTTGTCTTAAAATCCTATATTGCATAGTAAAGCTAAACATATAGAGGTTCGTCATCACTTTCTTTGTGATCACATTGCCAAGAAGGATATTTATATCACGCATGTGGACACGGAAAATCAGTTGGCAGACATTTTCACTAAACCTCTAGCTAGAGAGAAATTTAGTTTTATTAGATCAAAATTGCTTATAATGGCTTTGGGTGAATCTGATATGCCTTCTAGCTAGTAGTCATCTATCATATATGTTTTGCATCTATCTTGATCATCTTTGAATGCTTATATGCTTAAAATTGCCTTTTCATGTTCTTTTTGCCTTATTTTTCTTTGTTTTTGGGTATTTTTCGCATACACTTGTTTTATTGCAATATAGTACACAATGATGAGCGACATGTGCCTAAGTATGTTTAATATACATAATGGACTTGAAAAATAAATTTAATTAGCATTCAAATGGCTAGAAATTAAGTTTGATGGTTTTAGGTCAGGTTGACCATCGGTCGAGTTTCCCCCAGGACAAACTCGACCGATCCCTATCTGAGAGCTGTTCTGAAATAGACCAATCAGTCAAGTTTCCAACTCTCAGAACTCGACTGATTAGTGGGCTGAAGCCAACTTAAGTTGAATTCGGCCGACTATTTTCCCTCTCAACTAGAGAATAATCGACTGATTCCCCTTCTTCTAGCCCTAACCTCTCTACCCCAGACCTTACCTTCCCTATCCTAGCCCTAATCCGACCGAGATAGACCGTTCTAGACCTTCCCCCTTGCTCTACCTTGGTGTGTGAACGGTTTTGGTGGTTTGTTTTGTGTGTTTGCTCTCTTCTTCTCCTTCTTTGTGCCTCCATGGCTTCTCATAGAAGAAAGAGACCCACCCCTAGCAATGCCCCATCCTCTTCTTCGTCCTCTCACTTGATTCTGTTTGATGAGACCCTCTTTGTCTCAATAGAGGCTGTAAATAGGTATAAGGACCTTCTTCCTAGGAGTCATATCCCTTTTGAGAGCCTTGTTTGAGCCTAGCCCTAGGCGTCAGGCCATCATCGATCAAGTGGCGAGGTTGCTATCCGTTTATCACCTATCCGCCCTGGCTGTCGAACGTGATTTCTTTAATAATTCCATGTCTAGCACAAAAGCAATTCATGAATTCTACGCAAATTTGTGTTGGAATTATGACTCCCTTGTACCCCCTCTGAATACTCAAGTAATCCTTACTTCCATGATTGCCGGGAAAAGATTTCAAATCTCTAAGGATATCCTGAATATTTTCTTTTAAGGAGCCGATGAGAATGACACCTAGTGTAAGGACTAAGGTGAGTATTTTGACCTTTTGGACCCTGAGGGTTTCTACAAGCAGAATGAGATCACTCTTCTTGATATCCATCGCTATCTGAAAAAATATGATGTTCCCTATAAGAAGAAGAGAACCCTACCCTCCTCCTCCTTAGATCTCAGGAAGCGTATATTAGCCCTGGTGGTCAACTGCAATATCCATCCAAAGAAAAATCAAATAGATATTGCAGAGAACATTGCGCTGATCATGTATTGCATCCTTGAGAATGTCGGAGTCAAGTGGTCTAGATATATCCTACATCATATGACTTGCTTTGACTATGGCAAGAACACATGTGGCATCTATCCACCTTATCTTGCCCTGATTTGTGGTCCTTTTCAGTTCGTCACTGAGAAATCACTCTTCTCTGACTTCCATAACAAACCTACCAGGAAGGGAGTGTGCATTAGTGAGACCACAATTCAAAGTCTGTGCATATCCTTTCCTCCACCACACCCGGTGCTTCATCCTTTGCTTCTGCCTCTGCTACCCCTACCTCTACCTCTGCCCGAGCTCCACCTCCTCAGCCACCTGACCTAGTCGTGCCTCGTTATGTGTATCCAATGAAGCCCTCATGGGTTACATGATGCACCAATGGGCATACAACCTCCAGGTCCAGGAGCATCTGCACCTGGATTTATGTTCAATCATGTCAAACATGAACTTATCATGTGCACACCCATACCCCACCTACCAGCCTTACCCCGGTAGTGATTATGCATCTTATGCATACCATCACTTCTACCCTACCCCCGGGCCTTCCGTTGTTGCTCCCACACCCTCTGTTGGTGGTGGTTCTGCTCCTGTATTCCTATCGTTGCCTGCTGGCCCTTTGGCCACCCTACTTGCCAGTCTGGGTGACTCTAGTCCCTCATTTCCTCAAGCCAATGAGCTCTATACTCTTGGTATGACTTGGGATGAGCAGAATGCTTGTTGGCCCGATCGTAGCTTCGGTCCTTCTGTGGATGAGGGGATGCCTGACCAGGTTGATGTTGAGACCGTTGTTGTTGATGATGATCGTGATGGTGAGGGTGCATTTGATGATGGTGATGGATCTGATAGCTTCGTTGGTGACTCCGGTGATGTAGGTACTGCTATTGCTGCACCTTCAGATGGAGACGACGACTACGAGCCTGATGCCGAGGACGATGATGATGCCGTGGACATAGATAGTCTAGATCTCTAGTTGTTTCTTAGTTTTTAGTCTAGTTTGTTGATCATATATATCTTTCTAGGCTATTTTGTATTAGAAACATTTGTGCACATTATCTGAGATGTACTATTTTATCTTCAGTTTTCATCGCTTCTCGATTATAGCAGCTTTTGTGAACATGCTTCATGGGTTGTAATCTATGTTATGTGCACTCTTGCTCTTTGATCAGTTATATCTTCTGAGTTGGTGCCATATTTCACAATATTTTGATTATGACCTAGCTTGTGTGTTTCTCTCATCTCTGTTTGATATATGTTCTGTGATTGCATGTTTAAATATCTGCTTGGTTGTGTTTGAGAAGACATGTCTGTATGCTCTTCTACCCCCCTTTCTTTTTAATAATGTCAAAATGGGGAGAGAAATTTCAATGTCTTGAAACTCAATCATATTGCTATTATTGTTGAAGTGATCATTTTCATGTTATTTATATGCTTTATCATGTGACTTTCTAAAGGATCATGTAGTACATTCATGCTATATTGCTTTGTGTAGAAAAAAATTATGCAGGTTAAATTAAGCATAGATTGAGGGGGAGTAATTCACATTGATTAAATCTTGAATACCCCTAATTCACGAGGTAAAGGTGTACATTCAATATTCTTTTTAATATGTTTGAGGAATGGTTTGTCATTGTCAAAAGGGGAGAATGTTAACCTAGAGGTTATACATTGTGCATATTTTGATAATGACTCAACCATTCCATTCATTTGTATCTAATATGTGTATTCAAGTTTGATCTCAGATGTTAGGTACATGAAAAGAATCAATTTACACAATCCTAGCTTGTCAAAGTTCAAGTCAAAAGCAATGCAAGTGTGCTAATTAGGAAATCCATGTAAACGACCTTAGAAGAATTTTGTAATCACTTGTATTGATGATATGACTTGTAACTAAGATGAAAAAAATATGTGAGACACTTAGTACTAAGTTTTAATCACTTTTTAATAACTTTAGAAAATTGATCACAGACTGCTGATCGGTCGAGTTACAATCTCGACCGATCCCTTGGATCAATTTTCTGGAGAGTGCATCGGTCGAGTTGTGCATTCACAGAACTCGACCGATAGGGTTACTAACCAAATGTGATTTTAACTAATCGGTCGAGTTTCCCAGGACAAACTCGACCAATAGTTTGAAAATCGGGTTTGTCTTTTAGCCAATCGGTACCTTTATTGAATCTCGACCGAATGTAATGTACATAAAATGCAGAAAAAGTGATTCTAACCGTTGGTGACTCGTTTGGATGAAAATAGATCTGCTGCCTTGTGCAAAAATGGTTATATTTCGACCCTAAGTGTTCCTCAACTCAAGGGAGCACCCCCAGCTATAAATAGGACCACTTGGAGTTCATTCGAAGGTTGCTCATTCACTACATACAAGGTCCTTGCTATAGTTGAGTGTACTACCACCCCTTGATCCCCTTTCTCTCTCTAGTTTACACTTCATTTCATGATTTGTGAGTGAGTTATGATTATTATAAGAGAGCTCCACCTTTGTGCATATAAAGCTCTCAATCTTCCACTACTTCTCTATCACCTTCTTTCAAGAAGAAAAGCTGAAGGAAGAAAGCTCCATTGAGTGAAGAAGGAGCCATTGTTGGTCCTCTTCAAGGTTGATGAAGAGGTGGTGATCTTCTCTAGGTGAAGGAGAAGGAAAAGGCGGAAGATCCAAGAGGAGAAGAAAAGTCCTTCAAGGCTGAAGACTTGAGCTTGAATGGGTAAGACCTAGGTGAAGGCTGAAGATTGAAGCTAAGTGGGTAAGTTCCTTGTGAAGGTGGAGATCTCCTTGTGTTTGGATGTGTAAGTCCTTTGGTGGTCTGTTGTTGTAATCTTTGTGGTGATTAATAGAGAAAAGCACTTACAAAGTTGATGAGTGCATACTCATCATGATTTTCAATTACCTTTTTGGAACAATTTAATATCTATTCCACATCTTTTCACCCTAATATGAACCATAATACACAAAACTACTCAGTGATTCAATAATCAAGGTTTTAACTAAATATCTTTCATTTTATGCAGGTGTAGCAGGCAACTCCATGCAAATGGTCTCAAGACCGTTTGGATCCATGCGGTCTCAAGACCGTTTGCTGGAATACACAAAGAACAAGACGAAACCAGTTGCCCAAGAAGTCCACGCGGTCTCAAGACCATTTGGTCCCATGCGGTCACAAGACCGTTTGGTCCCATGCGGTCCCAAGACCGTTTGGTCCCATGCGGTCCCAAGACCGTTTGGTCCCATGCGGTCCCAAGACCGTTTGGTCCCATGCGGTCTCAAGACCGTTTGGTCCCATGCGGTCCCAAGACCGTTTGGTCCCATGCGGTCCCAAGACCGTTTGGTCCCATGCGGTCTCAAGACCGTTTGGTCCCGCGCGGTCTCAAGACCGTTTGGTCCCGCGCGGTCCCAAGACCGTTTGGTCCCGCGCGGTCCCAAGGCCGTTTGGTCCCAAACGGTCCCAAGGCCGTTTGGTCCCAAACGGTCCCAAGACCGTTTGGTCCCGTGCGGTCCCAAGACCGTCCGATGCAAGTGCAAGGATCGATTGAAGAACTAAAGCCGCGCGACCACGCCAAAGCCAGGACCGATCAAAGCAAGATCGTTTGGCGCTCAAACTACCTCCAAACCGTTTGATGCCCAAACGGTCTTAAGACCGTTTGGTGCCCAAGCGGTCTCAAGACCGTTTGGCGCCCAAACGGTCTCAAAACCGTTTGGCGCCCAAATGGTCTCCAAACCGTTTGGGATCAGATCTGAAACTATAAATAGACCCCCAGGGTCCCCATTTTGAGGCATCGGTTCCGGACGCCGAAAGGCTGCCAGAGCACCACACCGATCAAGTTCCACTCCATCTACCGCTGGTGTTGCGTCCAAGGAGGCCAAGAAGAGGAAGAAGACGGCGCAAGGAGCACATCTTCTTCACCGAGCTGCGTCCACCCTCTGCACCGAGATCATGGCGGATCTATCTTTCTCTCCTATCCTTCTTGTATCTCGTATCATGAGCGAGTAGTCCTCTTTCGCTGGGGTGTGGGGACTAGCCCCTCTGCCCATGCAAACCATGTTCTTTTGTTAAACTTTCCAAGGCAATGTATATAAATCTTCATTTTGTCGTTTATCGTTAAGCTTGTAGGTTGGTTATGTGTGTGTTTTCATCTTTGTGCTCCCTATGTTGCGATAACTTCAATGCATGGGTTCCTATGTTGCGATAACTTCAAGGCATGGGTTGGAACGTCGTTTAACATGTTTGACCCTTGACGATAACTTCCGATGGGTTCCTTGAGGTCGTAAGTGTATGATCCGTGAGGGGACGAGCCATCTAGCCGTCGGTGACGCTTCTGTGCGCCTAACGCCTGTATAGGGGGTTCACAACCTTAGTTGGATTTTGCATCATCTTGCTAAACGTCGATGTTTGCTCGCATGTCACCTTCCTGCTTGTTTATCGGTTAACGCGGCTGACTCCCAAACTAGAAATAGGATGGGATTTCATCGAGGTCGTAAGTGTATGATCCGCGAGGGGACGAGCCATCTAGCCTTCGGTGACGCTTCTGTGCGCCTAACGCCCGTATGGGGGGTTCACAACCTCCGTGGATTTCTGTATCTTCAGAGCCATAAGACATGTGATCCGGATGGCGATGAGAAATCGGCTGCCTATGGTGATGCTTACGCAGACCTAACGCCCGTATGGGGGGTTCTGCAGCAGCTCTATTTGGAGTGTTATATCGTGCCTGGTTTGTTTTCAAGAGAGTGTGTTTGTGTGTGTAGCGGTGGTCGAACCCGGTACCATCCCAGCGATTCCATATCATTGATCTAAACTCGTCTTTTATTCCGCATTTACTTTCTTGCAATTAGTTTAATCAAACCCAAATCAACCAATCGTTCTAAATATTAGTCTTACTTAAGCTAGATTTAACTGACAAAGATTCTTAAAAACATTGTCCTTTGGGTTCGATCCTCAACTATACTACGATAAGATCCGTCCGCTTGCGGGTGGTATTGTTGCACTTGGTTTTGGTAAAAGCTTGGGGATATAAACTCCGAGTGAATTTGTTAGTGCATTCAAAAGCCACGTCAAATTCTGGCGCCGTTGCCGGGGACAACGGAATCAGTCAGTCAAATCTAGTTCTTTTAAGACTAATCTAGGATTTTGTTTTCTTTTTGAAACTATCGCTCATCTTTTTTATCTTTATTCTACACCAAGGATCTCACTTTCAAACCTTTTCAAATTTCAGGTGCTCTTTGACGATTAGTGCATGCACCGTTCGGATAGTCTCGGACTGACTGCGAGCTTTGATCCCGAAATCGATAGAACCTTCCATCGTCAGATCCGAGAGAATCAAGCAAGAATGGCACAAGAAGAAGAAGTAGCCCGTAGGGTGGCTCAAGCCATCAATGCGCAGAGAGAAAGGTTCATGCAAGAAGCTAGAGCTACGGTTCAACAAGAAATCTTAGCAGCACAGGCAGCAGCGCAAGCAGCGGAACTTCAGAAAGATCTTAGAGAGTTCTCTATCCCAAAGGCCGCGAATGTCTATCATCCGGTGCAGCCTCCTCCCATCGAAGCTGCCAACTTTGAGATTAGAGCACATTGGATAACCTTGATTCAAAACAACCCCTTCTACGGTAAACAAGCCGAAGACAGCCAAGGTCATCTTCTCAGATTTATTGACCTGTGTGCTATGACGAAGCAAAATGGAGTCTCTGATGATGCTATTCGACTCCGTCTCTTCAAGTACTCTCTGGCTGATAGAGCCATTAGTTGGTACAACTCACTACAGAGTGATGTACCCATCACCACCTGGGAGCAACTTCAAAACGCCTTTCTGGAAAAGTTCTACCCCCATCTCTTACATATGAGATCAGGGGACGAATCACAAATTTCACTCAAGTCCCAGGAGAAACTCTTTCCGATGCTTGGGATAGATACAAGGAGCTCCTACGCAAATGCCCACACCATGGAATTCCTAAGAATCAGGTGATAGAAATATTCTACAGGGGTGTGGAGGATGATGTTAAGATGTTCCTTGACTCCTCGTCTGGAGGGAACTTCATGCGGCAAAGTTACGAAAGCGCATGGAGAGTAGTCACCCTGGGAGCAGAAAATCAAGCCAACTGGGGCAGATCTGTTGGTAAAGGAGTCTTAAAGGTAGCTATGGCTGACGCTATCCCAGAATACAAATCTATAGCTGAAACTTTGAAAGTCTTGGTTGCAAAGCAAGATCACATAGAATCATCCCTTGTTGCGATTGGAAGAGGACATTCTCCAACTAGGCAACCAGAACAAGTCAAGTCCACTTCTTTGTTTTGTGAAGCGTGCAAAGGCACTGACCATTCCACACTATCATGCAATGTTCTCTATGATGTTGTTTTAAGTAATGCATGTGGACAAGGAGATAATTTCCAGATGGAAAATCTTAATGCTATTAACACCAACCCTGGGCAGAACTATTACAATCCGAATCAAAATAGGAATCACCCAGGCTTCTAGTACGGAAATCCTTCAGGAGCTATGAACTCGCATCAATTTGTTCCGAATAATCAACCAAGAGGCCCATCTGGGTATCATTTTAACCAGCAACAGAACTTTGGGAATCAAGGAAACTTCAAGGGACACTTTCAGAACAGAAACTATAACAATTATCAGAATAACTCTCAGTATCAAAGCTTGAACCAACAGCAGGGTCAAATAGGATCCATCCCTTCTGATGACAAGCTATCTACCATTGAAAAGTTATTGCAAACACAACAAACGATGATAGCCAATCAACAAGCCCAACAGAAGGCTATTGAAACTCAGCTAGCTCAACTTGCTGCTAGTATTAAGCCACAAGCTGGAGTCTTCGCCGGACAACCTGAGAACAATCCGAAACATCTGGAGCAGTTGAAGGTTATCGCCACAAGATCAGGGAAAAGTTATTTGGATCCCCCAACAAAGACAAGTGTGGTTATTTCTGACGAGAGTGAACCTATGACAGACCAAAACTTGACAGCACCGGAATTGCAATCAAAGGAAAGCAAGACTAATAAGGGAAGTTCTGAAAAAGTTGTCGATGAAGAAGTAGAGACACCTGAACCAGATATTCCTATATATAAGCCTTGTGTTCCTTTCCCATCCCGACTGAGGGAAACCAAGCTTGATACTAGATTCATCAAATTTAAAGAGGCTATGAAGAAACTCCATGTTGATATACCATTCCTGGATGCTCTTAATGAGATACCAGCCTGGACCAAGTATCTAAAGTCGCTCCTCACCAAGAAGTACATCACTGAAGAATATGAAACTGTAAAATTGGCTGCTACCACATCAGATATCATACTAAGCAAGATGCCAAAGAAACAAAAAGATCCAGGATCCTTCAGAATTTCATGTCACATTGGTGATTCATCATGCAAGAAAGGATTGGCAGATCTTGGCACAAGTATTTCTATTATGCCGCTGAGTCTATGCAAGAGATTAGGGTTCGAAGAATTGCTTCCAACTGCTATGACAATTCAACTTGCGGACAATTCAGTAAAAAGACCGTTAGGAATTCTCGAAGACATCCCGGTCAAGGTAGGAAAGGACGCATATGTCCCATGTGATTTTGTTATCATGGACATAAAAGAAGACACCAAATACCCTCTCATCTTTGGTCGCCCTTTCCTCGCCACTGCTGGAGCCCTTATCGATGTTGAAGCTGGAACATTACTGCTCAGGTTAGGTAAAGAAACTCTAGAGTTCAAAGTTTTTGAAAGCATGAGAAGACCAAGTATACAGGAGGAAGTCTATCTGATAGATTGTGTTGAGCAGATGTCACAACTTACTCAAGAATATCACGAGTCATGTGATCCCTTGGAAATTTCTCTATATGACCTTTTTAATGATGAACCTACTGACCAACAAGATAAGGATTGCACCGAACCTCCCGACTCTGCTAAGGGAAATCCTGAAGCTACCTATGAAGAATTAAAGGTTACCGAAACCCCAGAAGAAATCAGTGAAAAACCAAAACCTCCTGAAATGAAGCCCCTACCTGAAGGGCTGAAGTATATGTTTTTAGACGATCTCAAAGTTTGTCCTGTCATTATTAACTCTAGTTTGACGACCAAACAAGAAGAGCAACTTCTAGAGGTATTAAAGGAGAGCAAGAAAACCATAGGCTACAAAATGAGTGACCTCACAGGGGTCAGTCAAGCCTTGTGCATGCACAAAATCCCCATGATGGAAGACCATAAGCCAACGATCGAGCATCAACGAAAGTTGAACCCAAATATGAAGGAAGTGGTCCGTCATGAGATCATCAAACTCCTTACAGCTGGAATAATATACCCGATATCGGACTCACCATGGGTGAGCCCAGTTCATGTTGTACCCAAGAAAGGAGGTACTACTGTCACAAGAAATGAAAACAATGAGCTCATCCCCACCCGAACAGTGACTGGGTGGAGGATGTGTATTGATTATAGAAAATTAAACAAGGCCACTCGGAAGGATCATTTTCCTATGCCCTTCCTCGATCAAGTTTTGGAAAGATTGGCCCATCAAGAATATTTCTGTTACCTGGACGGTTACTCTGGATTCTATCAGATCCCCATACATCCAGATGATCAAGAAAAAACAACTTTCACCTGTCCCTTCGGGACATATGCTTTTAAAAGAATGCCTTTTGGTCTGTGTAATGCCCCTACAACTTTTCAACGTTGCATGACTGCCATTTTTGCAGGGCTTACTGAAACAGTTATGGAGGTTTTCATGGACGATTTTTCCGTATATGGTGACTCCTTTGATTCTTGTCTTAAGCATCTCTCCATGGTCCTCAAACGTTGTGAAGAAGCACATCTGGTGCTAAATTGGGAGAAATGCCACTTTATGGTAAAGGAAGGCATCGTCTTGGGCCACAAGGTTAGTAATAAAGGAATTGAAGTTGATAAGGCCAAGATAGAAGTCATCTCTAAACTGGCAATCCCCACAAATGTAAAAGAAGTTCGCGCATTCCTTGGTCACGTTGGATTCTATAGAAGGTTTATGCATGATTTTTCCAAGATAACGAAGCCGATGACTAATCTACTTTTAAAGGATGCTGATTTCAATTTCAATGAAGAATGCGTCAAAAGTTTTGATATGCTGAAGAAAGCCCTTACAACTACTCCCATCATTAGAGCTCCCGATTGGGACCACCCCTTTGAAATTATGTGTGATGTCAGTGATTACGCGGTGGGTGCTGTCTTAGGACAATGCATAGAGAAGAAACATTATGTGATCTATTATGCATCAAAGACCCTCGACGAAGCTCAAAGGAATTATGCTACTACCGAAAAGGAGCTTTTAGCAGTCATTTATGCTTTCGACAAATTCAGATCCTACCTTACTGGTTCGAAGGTAATCGTTTACACTGACCATGCTGCTATCCGTTATCTTATGACAAAGAAGGATGCTAAGCCAAGGCTGATCAGATGGATACTCCTTCTACAAGAATTTGACCTTGAAATAAGAGATAAAAAAGGGACGGAGAATGTCGTGGCAGATCACCTGAGTCGCATCCACACTCTGGATGCTGAAGGGATTCCGATAAACGACTCTCTACCAGATGATCAGCTTATGAGAGTCTCAGGATTCGAACCATGGTATTCAGACTTAGTAAACTACCTTGCCGCCGGAGTCATCCATCCTCAATACACCGGGAACGCTCTGAAGAAATTTATGCATGATGTGAAGCATTACTATTGGGATGAACCATATCTTTTCAAACTCTGTGTAGATGGATTGTATAGACGTTGTGTCGCCGAAGAAGAAGCCCATTCTATTTTGGAACAATGCCACTCAGGACCCATGGGTGGGCATACGAGCTCTAAAAAGACTGCCTTAAAAGTTTTGCAATGTGGATTTTTCTGGCCAACTTTATCCAAGGACTGTTATGATTTTGTCATATCATGTGATAAGTGTCAAAGATCTGGCAATATAACCAAGAGAGACGAAATGCCACTGAATCTATGGCAAGAAGTCGAGATATTTGACGTCTGGGGAGTGGACTATATGGGGCCATTCCCATCTTCTAATGGATTCTCTTACATCCTTGTGGCGGTGGACTACGTCTCCAAATGGGTTGAAGCTATACCAACCGTCACTTGTGATTCAAAACCAGTCATCAAACTATTCAAAGATATTATCTTCCCACGGTTCGGAGTGCCAAGAACCGTGATATCTGACGGAGGATCCCACTTCATTGAAAGAAGCCTTGAAGCTCTTCTACGAAAATATAACGTCTCACACAAGATAGCTTTGCCTTATCATCCACAAACTAGTGGACAGGTAGAGGTCTCCAACCGACAACTTAAGGCTATCCTTGAGAAAACCATTGGACGTAATCGAAAAGATTGGGCGACAAAAATCAACGATGCCTTATGGGCTTATCGCACTGCTTATAAGACTCCCCTTGGGACTACCCCTTTTCGATTGATATATGGAAAGAGTTGCCACCTACCAGTCGAACTTGAACATAAGGCATGGTGGGCAATTAAACAAATAAACTTCGATATGAAACAAGCGGGTCAAGCCAGAATTCTGCAACTCCATGAGCTGGATGAACTCAGAATGACAGCCTATGAGAATGCACGAATCTACAAAGAACGTACAAAACTCTGGCATGATGGACATCTGAAACAAAAAGACATACGAGTGGGAGACCAAGTTCTAGTTTTCAACTCCAGATTAAAATTGTTCCCAGGAAAACTCCGCTCACGTTGGTGCGAACCTTACATCGTCAAAAGCATCTCTCCCCATGGTGCTTTCTCTTTATGGAGCGACGGGTCTGGCGAATTTATAGCAAATGTTCATCGCTTGAAAAGATACTTCACACCAGCTGACAAAGGCACCGAAATAATGTTGGAATTCAACAATCCAAAGGACCCACCATAATTCCGAAGAACTCTGTCGAGCCATCGACATAAAACAAAGGCGCTTGTCGGGAGGCAACCCGACCAATAAATCTATTTTACTTTTCTTTTTCAAATTTTGTTCCTTATAGTTAAATTTCCCTTAAATAAAATTTGCCTTATGAGAGAGTTTTTCTTTCAGGACACGAGATCGGATTGGTGCTGATCAAAACGAATTCATTCTCGGCAGTCATACCTGGTGTTTCCTTTCCCCTCCATCTTGAATTTTGGGTTTGCTCGAGGACGAGCAAATCTCTAAGTTCGGGGTGGAGGGTGGGTGGTACGTATTCCATTTCCACATACACACCCTCTTTTCATATTCAATATGTCTATCATAAAATTTTTCAAAATTTTGAACAGATACCTGATGAAATTTTGTCTTTTGTTGATAAAAATGTAACTAACTTTTTGCTATGCATCTTCTATCATAACATCCTCCTTATTCGAAGCAAATCCTCAAGAGGACTGACTTTTGAAACTTGCCTGAAATCATCCTGTGAAACTTATAATTCTTTTTACATAATGATAAGTATTTGTCAAACTGATAGGGATCAAACACGTCGCGCTTCCTAACTGACTAGTGGAACAATGGCTCAGAAACCCCTCCGGATCCGCATCAAGTCATTATTTGAGCAGAGTATGACAAAGAGAATAACCCGATTTTGAATTGTAAATCAAGTTGCATCCTGATCTGAACTCTCTTCTACACTTCTTCTATCATCTTCGTATCCCTCCATCCATAAATACCACCAAAATAGCCAAACTTGTGCCAAACCCTAAGTTCGGGGTGGCACGCCACTTTCCCCATATCCGCTTCTTCCATACCCCTTCCAATAAATAGGGGCGTACCACCAAAAATGCAATCTCGAGTCGAATAGAGGAGAGATCTGCAATAAAAAGATGCCAAAGTGCACACAAAATAAATGCAATCTCGAGTCGAATAGAGGAGAGATCTGCAACAAAAGATGCCATAGCGCACACAAAAAAATATGCAATAAATGAAATTGCAAAACAAATAAAAATCTCGAGTTGAATAGAGGAGAGATTTACTTCTTCTTTCCATACCACCTTTCACTCCTTTTTCTACCTAAGGGCACAATACATTCCCTACCATCCTGAACTACACCAGTGTCAGATCAAACGCATACTTGTCGATTCTACGGGTATCTCTGAACTCCTACAAAACTCTTCGACATGCTTGGTGTTGGAAAAGGCGGGGAGGAAGCATTGTTGGGAAACGAACTCAGGAACGAAGCTATGGAAAGACGTGTTTCGTGGTCCCAGGAAGTTGAGGTACTCACTCATACTGAGCAAAAAGAAAACATTTGTGATGTGAAGATGAAGAAATCACACGGATCGAAAGTATTCCATCAGGCAACAATTTCAAATTTTATGTTACTCGAGGACGAGCAACGATTTAAGTTCGGGGTGTTTTAATGAGTGCATACTCATCATGATTTTCAATTACCTTTTTGGAACAATTTAATATCTATTCCACATCTTTTCACCCTAATATGAACCATAATACACAAAACTACTCAGTGATTCAATAATCAAGGTTTTAACTAAATATCTTTCATTTTATGCAGGTGTAGCAGGCAACTCCATGCAAACGGTCTCAAGACCGTTTGGATCCATGCGGTCTCAAGACCGTTTGCTGGAATACACAAAGAACAAGACGAAACCAGTTGCCCAAGAAGTCCACGCGGTCTCAAGACCGTTTGGTCCCATGCGGTCCCAAGACCGTTTGGTCCCATGCGGTCCCAAGACCGTTTGGTCCCATGCGGTCCCAAGACCGTTTGGTCCCATGCGGTCTCAAGACCGTTTGGTCCCATGCGGTCCCAAGACCGTTTGGTCCCATGCGGTCCCAAGACCGTTTGGTCCCATGCGGTCTCAAGACCGTTTGGTCCCGCGCGATCCCAAGGCCGTTTGGTCCCAAACGGTCCCAAGGCCGTTTGGTCCCAAACGGTCCCAAGACCGTTTGGTCCCGCGCGGTCCCAAGACCGTTTGGTCCCGCACGGTCCCAAGACCGTCCGATGCAAGCGCAAGGATCGATTGAAGAACTAAAGCTGCGCGACCACGCCAAAGCCAGGACCGATCAAAGCAAGACCGTTTGGCGCTCAAACTACCTCCAAACCGTTTGATGCCCAAACGGTCTCAAGACCGTTTGGTGCCCAAGCGGTCTCAAGACCGTTTGGCGCCCAAACGGTCTCAAAACCGTTTGGCGCCCAAACGGTCTCCAAACCGTTTGGGATCAGATCTGAAACTATAAATAGACCCCCAGGGTCCCCATTTCGAGGCATCAGTTCCGGATGCCGAAAGGCTGCCAGAGCACCACACCGATCAAGTTCCACCATCTACCGCTGGTGTTGCGTCCAAGGAGGCCAAGAAGAGGAAGAAGACGGCGCAAGGAGCGCATCTTCTTCATCGAGCTGCGTCCACCCTCTGCACCGAGCTCATGGCGGATCTATCTTTCTCTCCTATCCTTCTTGTATCTCGTATCATGAGCGAGTAGTCCTCTTTCGCTGGGGTGCGGGGACTAGCCCCGCTGCCCATGCAAACCATGTTCTTTTGTTAAACTTTCCATTGCAATGTATATAACTCTTCATTTTGTCATTTATTGTTAAGCTTGTAGGTTGGTTATGTGCGTGTTTTCATCTTTGTGCTCCCTATGTTGTGATAACTTCAATGCATGGGTTCCTATGTTGCGATAACTTCAAGGCATGGGTTGGAACGTCGTTTAGCATGCTTGACCCTTGACGATAACTTCCGATGGGTTCCTTGAGGTCGTAAGTGTATGATCCGCGAGGGGACGAGCCATCTAGCCTTCGGTGACGCTTCTGTGCGCCTAACGCCTGTATAGGGGGTTCACAACCTTAGTTGGATTTTGCATCATCTTGCTAAACGTCGATGTTTGCTCGCATGTCACCTTCCTGCTTGTTTATCGGTTAACGCTGCTGACTCCCAAACTAGAAATAGGATGGGATTTCATCGAGGTCGTAAGTGTATGATCCGCGAGGGGACGAGCCATCTAGCCTTCGGTGACGCTTCTGTGCGCCTAACGCCCGTATGGGGGGTTCACAACCTCCGTGGATTTCTGTATCTTCAGAGCCGTAAGACATGTGATCCGGATGGCGATGAGAAATCGGCTGCCTATGGTGATGCTTACGCGGACCTAACGCCCGTATGGGGGGTTCTGCAGCAGCTCTATTTGGAGTGTTATATCGTGACTGGTTTGTTTTCAAGAGAGTGTGTTTGTGTGTGTAGCGGTGGTCGAACCCGGTACCATCCCAGCGATTCCATATCATTGATCTAAACTCGTCTTTTATTCCACATTTACTTTCTTGCAATTAGTTTAGTCAAACCCAAATCAACCAATCGTTCTAAATATTAGTCTTACTTAAGCTAGATTTAACTGACAAAGATTCTTAAAAACGTTGTCCTTTGGGTTCGATCCTCAACTATACTGCGATAAGATCCGTCCGCTTGCGGGTGGTATTGTTGCACTTCAAGTCCTAGAATTTGTTAGTGCATTCAAAAGCCACATCAAAAGTCCTAGAGGTTGACCTCTCTAGGTAGTGGACTGACTCACTTTTAGTTTGAAGTGTGGAACCACTCTACATCCCTTTGTCAAGTGCTTGCTATCAATCTCTCTCATCCTTGCTATGCGTGTTAGTTAGGACTTTAAATTGCCTTTTACCTATTGCTCTTAATTGATATAATTTGAAGGTCTAATCTATTTGGTGAGAAATTTTGTAGCTCTATTCATCCCCCCTCTAGAACCCTTAGATCCAACAGGTTGTTTGTATACCAATTTGAGTGGCTACATCTAGTTACAAAAGGAACAAGTCTAAACCATTTCTAACACACTAAAAATGAGAAACAACATAACAACAGTTTGTTGTGTACAACCATTACTCTTGTTTTGTGGTGCTCATTGCTGCTATGTGTGGTTTTGTTCTTGCCTACTTCTCCACCTTATTCTTCCCCATTCTGCTCCACCAAATATTATCCATTTGGGAATATCTCTTGAAACTTATTTTTTGGTGATGTTCGAGGGCCAAAGGACTATTCTGCATTGTCTTCTTACTAGCACCGGGAGGCATTACTTGAGTTATGGGGGTGATTGAATTTGGGAGGCAAGACATCAGCAAAGCTCATGCATAGGAGTGGAAATTTTGTCTTCACAACAATGATCTTCCTGGTGCATATTCACCTATAAGATCATCTAAACTATGTTCTTTCTTTGTTTTTTATTATTGATTGAATTAAATTGTTGCCATATGTTTGTGATATTATTTAGATAGCAATTGGAAACTGAATTATTTCCAATAGAGCACACTACATGAGACCAGAGCAAGGTGCAAAACTTCCCTTCTAAGATCTTGACGTCCTATGCAACCCCTTTGATCAGTGTACATCAGTGAAATGGTACACCCTACTCTGCGAGGTGCTCCTAGCCCAAGGTCTTTGGGAAGCATCGATTGTGCATGTAGAGCCTCAATGGGTGGTGTCAAAACTTCTCCCACCCTTGCTACATCTCCAAATGTCATGCTGAAATCACCTCCAACATGTCCCCCACCACTTCAGGTTCCAACCACATCAACACTTTATCTTCTTCCCATCCCTATGCCTAGTCTTCTGAAGAAAACAGGCCTACAAGTCTGAACCATGTTAACCTTTAGCACTGTCATCACTTAGTATATTTATAGCCATGTTGAAAGAATCCATGGAACTAGAGGAACTACCTTAGTATCTTATAGGTATTGTGGAGTTAGTGACCTACAAGTTGAGGAGGTGTAGTCATCACCTAGATCATAGACCTAATGTACCTCCGACCAGGGTCTGATCAACGATGTCAATGACCTATAAGGTCTGGATAATTTCCCCTTCATGCCTACCAGAATCAATCAGGTAGTTCCTTCCCCATGCCTATAAAGGAGAAAGGATCGAGGAAAATAATCACAAGAGAATAATCCATATACACTACTATAGAAAATGCTTTTTACAACGGGAGATAGACAACATTTCTCATGATGGTGTTGTAGTTAGCATACTTAACACAACAAGTCTGTTTTCATGTTGTATATTGTATATTTTATACAACACAAGTGATTTACAACATGCCAAACCCGTTGTAGTATAGGGGAATACTACAACAAGTGCTAAAGTGTTGTAATAGGTTGTAGTATCGCAACATAATCAAACATGTTGTAAAAGATATTAATTACACAACATATCATGACTCGTTGTAATAGTCACATGTTGTAATAGACCATCATTACACAACACAGACTGACCTGTTGTAATATGTATTAACTACACAACATGCCTTCACTTGTTGTATTTGGTACGTGTTGTAATAGACCACGATAATACAACATATTGAAACTCGTTGTTATATACCAAGATAACACAACAGATTCCAACCTGTTGTTATATATTATATTTACACAACATGTTGTGACCTGTTGTAATATCCACACATAATAAATCGTTGTAATAGACCACCATTACACCACATTAACTAACCCATTGTAATATACCATTATCACACAACATGTGATGACATGTTGTAATAGCTACATGTTGTAATAGACCATAGTCACACAACACGCTATAACCAGTTGTTACATGCCAAGATTATACAACTGACTCTGACTTGTTGTTATATAGCCAGAACCGGCTGAACCCAATTTCTTATCAGAGAATTTTATCAGGAACATGTAATCTGATAATAATTTTTTCGTATAATATTATTATCAAATATATGTCCGAGTTCCTTTTGGGATTTATCCGAATGATACTTTTTCACTATGGGTAGATGTCACTACAAGAAATTGGGGTATTAACGTCAAAGATTATGACAACTTTATTATGTTGTCGTAATTGCTACACTAACAACGACAATAAATTTTTATGGCCGCTATCGGTACATGTTTTAGCGACAAAAATATTTGCCCGACGTAAAATGTACAAATTTTCCACCGTTAAAACCAGAGTTCTGAAACCCGACCCGGCCGGTTCAACTGGTTGAACCGTCACCCGAAAGGCTGGGCGGGCCGGGTCCCTTCAAAATCCATTTTTGAGGTCCGGAAAGGGTTAAACCAGCTGCCCAAGCGGTACCCGGAGAACCAGTCATGATTTTGCTTAACCGTTAGGGTATTTGCTAAAACTAAAACCATGCTGAACCACCTCTTTTACACGCAAAACACCCCCAAGCTAGGGGTGAGCAGAATTTGGTTAATAACCGATTAACCGAACGGTTAATTTCGAATGGTTAATTTTATTGGGTCAATTTGGTTAATTCGGTTAATTTATTTTAGTTAATCGGTTAAATGGTTAATTTTATGGTTAAAGATATTTTTGATTTGGTTAACCGAATAGTCAGAATTTATTCATAAATAATACCCTACACATGCATATATACATATATAGTTGTACTTTTATTTCAAAATACTTCTCCATATATATAGTAATCAAGTTTTTACGAGCCATACAAAATTAAATTTACAACAATACTACTATAATATAACAACATTGTCCCAAATTCTATGACTATTTCAAATAATATTATTACACGAGTGTTATTTGGTTAACCAAATTAACCGACCGAATTTTCCATTAACCGATTGGACAATAACCGAATTAACCGACTTAATTTGGTTAGGTTAATGGTTAAAATCTCAAACCACAAATTAACCGTTTAACCGACCCGAATTAACTGTAACCGACCGAATTAACCAAATGCTCACCCTACCCCAAGCGGCTACTCTGTCCTCCTCCCCCGATACTCCCTGCTTCGCCGTTCGCGTGCGTTGAGGTCTAGGGCCACACTTTTTTTTTCACTCATTAAAAAGTGTGGCACACATTTCATAGCCCGCGGACTCTGCCTCCTCTCCCTCCACAAACCCCACGCTTCCTCAAATGTCGCCTCTTTCCCAATTTTTCTTCCAGATACTTCTCTTACTCAGTCTCTGCCAACTCGAACCCGACAAATAGCGAATGCAAATGGCATATGCAAAAATACGTTCTCAAACAACACCCCATCCGGTCTCTTCCTTCCTCCTCTGGTTGATGTGCCATGGCGGCGGCTCCTCATGCGACGGGATTGGCGGCTCAGGCTATGAGATCGTTAACTTGCTAGAATTTCTCAGTGCTTTGTGGCGAAGGTGAGCAAGGCGGAGGTTGTTGGATGGAGGTTTTCGATCATCCAAGCAGATGAGAGCCAACTGATACGGTAATAGATGATCCTTAACCCTCGGCAACGTTTCCCCCCTTTTCAATGTTTCCCCCTTTTCAATCTTTGCCATATTCAAAACAACTATTGTCAAATCCTTGCATTAAACTCTGCGGCGTCATCAATTAATCAACCTACCTTACTGCATAGTTAGATCCAACTCATTGTTTCGATTCTGTCTTCGACTTAGACTTGCAATTTCTACCACGGGTAGGGAATAACTGTAATAAGAAAACTAAGGCCCATGATCAATCTTCTTTTTATAAGTTAGAAATGTGATTTATTGGACACAATGTTATGAGCTACAGGACACGATGTATGCCCCTTTTGAAAGTTCAGAGAAACTCGTCGATGATACTTGCAATTTCTAATGCACCTTCCAGCTTTCATTTTCCATAATTTAACCTCTTTTGTTATTAGCATTTTTTTGGGCTTTTATATATAACGTGGAACACTTGTTTATGGTGTATATAGTATTGCACAAAGTTGTCAAAACTGCTCTAAAACTATTCGTTGCCAACTGCCATATATTAATGATATGCAAAGGAAATTCATTATTGTTACCATGAGGATGGCGTAGAATACCATATTCTTGTATGGAAGGCCTAAGACCTTCGACCCAGATCTAACTATTTATTAGTTCGGCTTAACCCTTGGTCTGGATTTCCATCTTATTCATTGTTTGTATGGGTCTTACAAATATATTATGAAAATATAACTTGTTTAGGGCTATTTCTCATCTCTCTAATTTTTATCTAAGGGTAAAAAGATATCTCATGACATTACCCCCGTCTTATTTTAACACCAGGCATTATTATGTATTTTGATACAAATCAGATTCTTTCGTCTCCACTTCTTTAGATCATTAACTTTCCACTTGACATAATAAGTTCCATATGTAAACAATCATCCAATCTAGTCGAGAATGAGTTTTTTCTTGATTCAGATTAGATTCACCAAATTTAAAATAATGTTTATACACTAAATCATAGGTTATTAACTAATCCTTATGTTGATTAACTAATAGGTTGTTGAGTTCATCTTTGTTATTCTCATGGAAATTCTTTTGCTTTGTCTGTATATGTACATTGTGCTTACACAGTGTGTCATACTAGCACCTAGCCATGCATGCCACCCATGTGCACATGTGTGCGCAACCACGCACACTTAGATACATAAAATATTTGTTCCATTTTTAAGTAAATGCCTTATGGAATTGAAATATATACATGTGGAACTAACATTGAAACTTGCTAGTATTTCCTTGTGCCCCTAGAAAGCGATATCCATAAATTTCCTAAATGAAAATGATATGTATTGCATTTGTTGGCTATCCATTATTTATTAAATTGACTTGACTTAATGTGTTTTTTTATATCATTTTCTCTTTCTCATCTTAATCCGTTGTAGCTTGTCTATACTTTTCCACAAAACCAATTGCTTGGTTGTCCCTCAATTTTTTTAAATAAGTGTTATTGATCCAATGCTTGTGGTTATTTTCTACCTTTTTTCTCTAATGATTAGTTTGCTTATTTGGTGTCTCATATTTGGTTGTTTTGAGCATGCATTTTATGCCATGGTGTTCTTTATTATTGTCCGTGACTCTTTACTTTCTTTTTTCTTGTGAGCCGAGGTAGCCTTTTTGGGTCAACAATTAAGCTTCTCTAAAGGAAGGAGGCCAATTTGATCTAATATCATGATTTTCTCTCTCTAAACATGGGGCTACTCATTCTCTTTAATGGGAGTTAGGGCTCAAACTAACCCTAGAGGAGGAAATTTCCCCTAAGGCCCACCCAAATATCTCGGGTGGGTTGCTACTCCATAGCCACCAACCCCTATGCTCCATCTACCTACACAATATTTGGTTCATTAGATATTGATAGGGATGGGACTCAGTATCCATAAAAATGTGGAATCCTATGTTTGGTTCCGTTATGACTACTTTAGGATGGTCAACTAGTGAGAGTTAAGTCATACACATCTAAGCTTTTCAGTCCTGTGCTCCCCCAAGTATTTTATTGGGATTACCCCAATGGTCGATAAAATTTTCTAGACCCTCATCTAAACTCATGATACCCTTTTGTTGTGTGAGGCTATTTCTCTTTCACTACAAAATCATCTTTATGACAACCTCATGTGGTGCTACACCTCCGCCTGTCGACACCCCATCTTCAATTCTCCACCTTTACCTAAGCTCACAAGCTCTACTCCTTCCTCCCCATGGGAGTGTCTCCTGCTACCTACTATCTACCATTCTACCATGCGGCGTTGCTACTTTGTCATCATAAAGGCGTTCTCATAGTGTTATATCTTTGTGAGATGACACTTGTGTTCTAACCTCTACTCCAGATGGCTCACGACCTGACATGCTATTTCTCTCTCACTACAAAGGCACTACAACAACCTCATTTATTGCTACATCTCCGATGTGAACACCCCTCTTCAAGCCTCCGCCTCTACCTTTCTCATACCTATGTTGCTACCTCCCCCTGGTGCCACTGTCTATTGCCCATTGGCTATGATCTTGTACAGTCTGACAATGCACTCTCTCGCCTCATAGACATCTTATGTTTTATGCGACGTTGCTTCTCCCTCATGCACAACATCTTCTCAGGAAACTCCATATGGTATGATGACTCACATCTTCTTCCCGTAGAGAATCAACTGGCACCACATCTTTCTTCCTCATGCAAGGTGCTATTCCTCGGACTGCCAACACCCCATCTTCAAACCTCCGTGGCTACCTCATTGATGGCATGTGTTGTTACCTCCTTTACAATGTTGTTTGTTGCCGCTAGAACTATGAGTCACTAATCCTATCCTCTATTATATTCAAACATGGGGTAGTAAACTCAACAACCCATCCTCCACCTATACCTTCACATGCTATCCTTCTCTCCAACATGTTCTAATACTATTTGGTGAACCAAACATGTTTCTAGCCTAGATCTGCAAGTACTACCCATGCGATGATCCAAAGATGCAAGGGGTTTCGATCCACCACTAGGTGCGATGTGTGGAATGCTCAGGAGATGAGGCGTCTGTCGAGGCCAAGGTAGTTGTTCTTGTGGTAGAGGGGGAACGACGCCCATGCCAACCAATAGTGTATCACAAATCAACAACCGATCACCCACGGTGGAGTACAATGATGACAGAACACAGATCGAGCTCGAAGACTACAAATGTCAGCTAGTGTTGGACGACATGCTAGACGAGGAAGATCCACAACAACAACTACACAACCACTACAATATGGAGTAGCCACCAAAGGAAGGACTGCTATGGGAGTCGGAAGGAAGAAGACGCACCTCAACAACCCCCACCAACTTTATAACTATAAGCCGCTTCATTGGGATGAAGGCAGGGTAATGTCCAGGCAAAGAATATTTCTAATATTTTTTTGAGAAAGGGCATTGGAAGAATATACTAGCATCATAGAGAGTCTTCAAAGAAAAGGACAACATTAACACAATTAGCAACATATGAGTGAGATCAAGTGAGTAGAGTTGGCTTGAAGTATCTAATGTTAACACACAGTTCATTATTGTGTTGATGGCAAATCGGACAAGTTTGCATTTTTTTCATCCTTTTTGCTTCGTGTTTCCAGGGGAGTGTTTGTCTTTATCACCCCAAGGGGTGTACTTCAACGCCCTCCCCGACCATCTAGATTGAAGAGGTTGGACAAGTCGAGGATCTAGGAAACAACCAAAACATTTTTAAAACCACAATGGAAAATGCTACTCTAAAGAGATTTAAGGTATCCAACGAGTTAGAATCAAAATGGAAGGAATTAAGTCTTATGAGTGAGATTAGGGAGATAGCTCGTATACAAGTCAGGTAGAAAAATCATGTATTCAGAGATCTCAAGCTAAATAGTTGGATAGCAAATTGGAGGGTACGAAAAAGGTCCTAGAGGAAAAATGATAAGAGGCATACTAAGGAACCATGAGGGCATAGTTGTAGGTGGTTTCACTAGACCTAGCAGGGAGTTTGACTACCTTGTATTCCACTTAGACACACTTGAGGCTGATTTGACAGTCCTCATGAGCATCGATGGAATTTCTTGAGTCATGGTGAAAGTAGATTACCTTGAAATCTTCAAAATCCTAAATGGACGAGCCTCACTTGTAGATACAAAAGCACTATCTTAACATCATTCTCTTCGTGCATGCAGGCTTGCCAATATGGCACCCTTGTCAACGATCGATACACCCTCTACTGGTGTTCATTGTCGACTAGTTGCAGGTGAAGTGGGGCGAGAGGAGAGACTTGATTCTGCTAGAGTGAGGAACCAAGGAAATAAGTGGATACTTGTCAATGAACAATATGTCAAAAAAATGTACTTTATAGATCTAACCGCATCCTCATCCAACTCCTTTGTTCCCTGTTAAATGGGTTTCGACATATTCATCACACAACACATCAATAGATCAATCACTGAAGAAAAATAAAGGAAAAGCAACATAAAGTAGATCATCGACCACCCTTCTATATGGAATCATGTGTAACCAATAGTTGGCCTAGGTGGCTTCCATAAATGAAAATTCGTTAGTCTTGTTAAATTATTTTAAAGTGCACATTGTAGATTTTACTTTTGGTTTGGATTGGTACTTAATTTGGTTAACCAATTTTTTTATTTACTGAACTGCAATAACTGCTCTAATTAGCTTTTGTTAATGGTTAAAATATGTGAAAGTAAATTAATCATTCAACTGAATTGTATATCCATAGACCCACATAGTATACAATGTGGGTTTGGTTTTAAGTAATGTGGGTCTAGACTCGTACCAATACCCGCTAAACTAAACATATATGGTTCTGGATATGGTCATACCCACACCGTACCTGCATTGTTTACAACCTAACTAAAATGTAGATGAATTAAGCCTTGAGTTACATCAGAAATAACTGATGCAAACAACAACAAATATATATCTTATAATGGAAGCTATAGATTTTGTAATGATATATATTTGTTCATATATATATTTGTCGCAGTTGCTTTAAGCAAACTTTTTATTGACATTTGAATTCCTTTATTACTCTTGTCTAGAGGAGTTTCTCCTTCACCAAGGTTTGACCATGTGGCTGTTGTACATGCTGAGCGCTATCTTCTGATTTTTGGTGGGGGTTCACATTCTACATGTTTCAATGATTTACACGTTCTAGACTTGCAAATTGTATGTATTCTTTCTCATTGAGATTCATTTTTCTTTTAAGTTTCGATGAAATTTCTTATGTGTTGGATGTTTGCTCAAGACTGCCATTATTTACTGCAGATGGAATGGTCTAGGCTGACACCTCAGGGTGTTATAACAACACCTAGAGCTGGTCATGCTGGTCTCACAGTTGGTGAGAATTGGTTTATTGTTGGTGGATGCGACAACAAGAGTGGTATGTTGAAGTTGTCTTGGTCCACTTTTTGATATTTGAAGGCTTAGTGGGATATGTGAAACTATCCATTGCATGATCTCATTGCATTTCTTGATTTCTTTATGTGAGCAACCAATGAAAGAACATTTGGTCAACAATAGGACATTATTGTTGAGCCCTGATCGATTTATTAACAGTAGTTGTCACTCACTATAAATGAGAATGGATTGGTAGAATTTTCTTTATAAGCCTTTCTCTTTCCACAAGACTGCTAAGAATTAAGATCATCAACACTGTGATATTGAATTTATTATGTAGCCAAGGACAAAATGTAGATAGTCCTCTCCTCTGTGAATCAGACCTTATCATAAATTGATCTGGAATAGTAGGAAAATATCTATCAAAAGCCTACAACAACATCTGTTATATTGAATGTTAGTCTGTTTGACTTTGTCACTGTATACAAAATTGTATATAGAAATAAGTTGTAGACATCAATTACTTAAGGGATTAAAAACCAAAATAGCACGGTTTAATCAAAATATTGACATATATAGCATCATTAGAAATTTATTTCCAGGAATAGCCCGGTTTGGACCAAAAGCGCCAAGATTTGGGCGTTTTAGCCCAAAAACGCCAGAAAGTTGACGTTTTAGACCAAAGGCGCCAGGAAGTTGGCGTTTTAGACCAAAGGTGCCAGAAAGTTGGCGTTTTAGACCAAAGGCGCCAGAAAGTTGGCGTTTTAACCCCAAAGGCGCCAGAACATTGGCGTTTTCCCTAAAGGCGCCAGAACATTGGCGTTTTACCCTAAAGGTGCCAGAACATTGGCGTTTTTAGCTACGCGCTTCCTCGCTTGAATGCGGGCATCGTCACGTCCCTTCAGCAGTAGTTGCAGCCGCAGGGAGCCGCAGGGAGCAGGTGGGTGTTTTGAATGCGAAGATCTGTATACATCGACACCCACCCATCTTCATTGTTATCTTCCGCACAGTTCCTTTCTCTTCTCTTCCGCTTCCTTCCGCTGTTCCTCTTCCGCTTGGGTGGAGCTGCTGCGAGATCGTTCTTCAGCGGAGCTGCTGCGAGATCGTCTCTTCTCTTCCGCACAGGTAAAGCTTCCTTCTTCCTTCAACTCCTCCTCTTCCGCTCTTCCTCTCCCCTCTTCCTTCCGCTCTTCCTCTTCCTCTCTTCGTTCCGCTCTTCATTTTCTTATTTTTTTCCATCAGTGCGGTCAAAGCTTGGGTGCAACGGCTACGTTTCTGGGCGAAGGATATACGAAGACGGTAGACGTGAGACGAGAGTCGTGAGGCACCTGGTGTCGGGGTCACGAAGCCCTGAGTTGAACGATCCCCTTGTTGCTTCTTCACGCAGGTATTGCTTCTCATCTTCGTTGTTCTATCTTCTGGTTTCTTCTCCAGAATTCCTCGTCTTCACGACCCATCTGTCTTCGTCTATTTGCCTTCTTCACGCATCCGTCTTTGTTCTATTTTTTTTCTTCCACGCTGCTGTTTTCTTCTCCACGCTTCTCCTCCTCCTCCCTTCTTCCGTCACCCCCCCGCTCCTTCATAGGTTTCTTCACGCTTCTCCTCCTCCTCACTTCTTCCGTTGTTTTTCTCCCCTCTTCGCTTCATCACGCGACCAGTCATATGAGCAAACAAATGTATAGAAAAATATCATAATAATTCATATACCAAAACAATATTGTAATACATATTTTTTATAACGTTAAGACAACATATTATGATGAAAAGTTTAAAAATAAAATTAAGTAATGAACAACTTGAATGCCACCACAAATCATTTCAATCTGCCAACCGTAGATGCTCATTTCAATCTGCCAACCGTAGATGTTGAACCCTGGTTCCCTTTGCTGAGAAGTATTACCACTTCCTCGTCACCTTCTATAATCCTATGGACAATTTTATACTTTGTAGCTTCCAGTCGTTTGAATCTATTATTTAACTGTGGTTGTAGTAATTACTCAATATATAGTTTTAAAAGCGAACTTAAATAGACTTGACTATATCTTTATTATAGTCAACTTAAACTTTGTGTGGGTTTTAAAAGCTGATCTAACATATTATAACTTCTACGTAGACAACATGTTTTTTGATCTACTACAACACTATCTACGTAGACAACATGTTTTTTGATCTAACATATTATTACTTCTTATATTTAGGCTAGTGATTCTTGGAGCATTAGTCTGCGACAGCTTCGTGTCAGACAGTAAGTTTAATTTACATATTCATCTTATAATTTATATGGACCGTAACAAATTAGGACTATATGTAATTTGATTTGTACATAATCTGGATTTTTTTGGTGTGGAGTTTGTTTCATATGAACGGAATATTGATTGTAATTAATTTAGACTGTATTAATTTGGACTGTATTAATTTGGACTGTATTAATTTGGACTGTATTAATTTGGATTGTATTAATTTGGACTGTATTAATTTTTATATTCTTTTTTGTGTTTTTAGTGATCCTTTTATGTCCTAAACGGTTGTTGAATGTTTACATATCTATGCCAATTGTGTGTGGTTTGATATCATGTATGGACGATGTTTTGATATTTTGATATCATATGTACAGATTGTTGTCTTTGGTTTTTTCCAAAACTTATATATCAATATCAAGTTGAAAGAAATTATTTTTGAAAATAAAATCTAATATATCAAAGGAAAAGTATTCAAACTGAGCTCCAACAAAATTTTCAAATCAAAGATATTTTTTTCAAAAGATATATCATTTTAGGTTGTCGTTTTGGTATTTTTCAAATCTTATATATCAACACCAAGCCGTAAGAAACTATTTTGAAAATCATATGCAAAATATCAAAGGGAAAGTTTTCAAAATTGACTTCAACAAAATTCGTAACATGTCAATGTATAACACTTTATTACGAGGATGATAATGCCGATGTGGAGAGATCCAACAAAATTTTCAAAGATATTTTTTTCAAAAGATATATCAACACCAAGCCATAAGAAACTATTTTCAAATCTTATATATCAACACCAAGCCGTAAGAAACTATTTTCAAAATTGACTTCAAATCTTATATATCATGAATGGATTTTTTTGGTATTAGAGATGATCGTTTTTAGTCTTGAATGGTGGTTGTGTAGTTTAAACTGTGATTTTATTATCTTGAATGGATATTCTTGGTGGTTGTGTAGTTTAGACTGTGATTTTTGAACAATGTGAAGTCCAAACAACTAGAGGGCCTGTAAATTGTTGCATAGTAGGAGTAGGTATAGCAGTGTCATCCGTTATGGTGGAATTCAAAATAAAATATATTTCAAAATTATAGACATCTTTTTCAAAATTTCATAACATTATAATAATATCTTTTTCAAAACTCCATAACTTGTTTTTAAATAATTGTGTCATTATATCTAACATTCACTATTCAAAATATTCAGGAAAATGGCCAACTTTGTCATCCGTTATGGTAATGAGGTCTGCATACCTATTGAAATAGCGACAACAACCACTTTTTCTGAAATGATGGCATACACGCATCAGATTCTTGATATACAATCAATGATGTATGGCCTTCGTCTAAGCTATAACTTTCCCAAAGATATACGTCCTAGTTATGACTTGTTTCCTATTGATGTCGTTGATGAGGATAGTTGGAAAACCCTTCTTAGTATATCAAAAGCGAGGATTATTGACCTTTATGTTGAGAGATATAATCTACCAAATGAGAGAATGAGTCAGTTCCAAAATGATCACGATGTTTCTATTGATGATAATGATGGTGACGCTGATAATGATGATAATGATGGTGATATGAATGATGATAATGATGGTGACGCTGATAATGATGATAATGATGGTGAAAGTGATGATGATGAGCATGAGGATATTGATATTAATGATGACACTAGATTGCTGCAACTGCGTATTGATGATAGTAACCATGAAGTTTTTATCGATCCGGAAACATGGAAGGATGACTGGGTAGATCAAAATCATGCAGATAATTATGAATACTTCAGAGAATATGATTGGGTGGACGAATATGAAGTCCCTATAGATATGGAAGAGGCTCAAGTGGTTGAAGGGCATGGCTTCAGTATAGGTGAAATATTTGAGACAGAGACAAATCTCCTTCATAGGTTACAGTCATGGTCAATCAGTAATAATGTCCAATACAAAACAAAGCGATCCAATAAGACTTACCTCACTTTAATCTGCTTACACAATGAGCAGTGCTCATGGAGGCTTCATGCATGTGCTTCTAAGAGGGTTGGTGGTTTGTGGAAAATCACAAGTTATAGTGGTGAACACACATGCCATAGTGCAATCCTATATAAGGATCATTCACAATGCAAGTCCTCATATATTGCGAGGATGATAATGCCAATGTTGAGAGCAAAACTTGACATGAGTGCTCGAGAAGTGATGGAAAAGGTTAATGCAGAGTTGAATGTTACTATCTCCTATAAAAAAGCCTGGCATGCACGTAGAAAGGCTATTTCTGCAATCTTTGGAGATTGGGAGGAGTCATATGGCTCGGTGTTGAGATTTCTTAGATGTTTAGGGCAAGTGATTCCAGGAACGGTATACAATTTTCAAAACACTACAACAAATGATGGAATGTCATATCGGTTTAAACGTGTGTTTTGGAGTTTTGGGCCAAGTATTGCGGGTTGGGCTCACTGTCGACCAGTACTAAGTGTTGATGGTACCTTCTTATATGGTAAGTATGGAGGGACACTACTTATAGCGACTGGGATTGATGCAAACGATGGATTGTTTCCTTTTGCCTTTGCAGTTGTTGAGAAGGAGAACAAATCTTCTTGGACATGGTTCTTGAGATGCATGGAGCAACAAATTCCAATAGTCAGTCGTAGGAATGATCTTTGTTTCATTTCTGATAGGATGTGTGGTCTTGTGGATGCTATGCAACAAGTTTTTCCTCTCAGCACACAACGGTTTTGTTTGAGGCACTATAGGGACAACTTCCATAAGAAATTTAAGTCCACTGAGCTGTACAACTTAATGTGGAAGGCTGGTAAGGTGACTGAAATGGTTGAGTTTGATAAGCTCCTAGCAACTATAAAATCCATTGACCCTTCTTCTTTCAATTGGCTGATGAAGGAACACCCAAGAATGTGGGCTCTTTCCTGTGATGGCGGCCTGCGATATGGTATAAAAACTAACAATTATTCCGAGACAATAAATGGAGTTCTAAAGCGTGCTCGCAACCTTCCCATTCAAGCCCTTATTTGCAGCACTTATTATCGTTTGGTAGCAATGTTCTTTCACAGAAGAAACTTAGGTGCAAAGTTAACTAGTTCGTTCACACCAAAAATATCTGCTAAATTGATTAATTTGGAGACCAATGCAAGGAAACTATGGGTTAGTTGTAGGATAAATCATTTTGATTTTACAGTTGAAGGGCCAAATGAAAACAACTATCAAGTGCATCTCTTCGAAAATCCTGTTGGTTGTTCATGTACCTGTGGTGCACCTCGAGTTTATCACTTGCCATGCTCACATGTACTCGCCGCCACTGAATCGATACATTACGGACATCATCAGTTAGTCAGTACTTGGTATACTGTAACCAAATATCGAATGACATATGCTCCCCAATTTAGAGGCATTCCTGATAAGAGGTATTGGCCTGATTTTGAGCCATCCATTGGGGTTGTTCCTCTACTACCGCCAATTTTCACTCCACGTGCTGGGCGGCCTAAGATGAAGAGGAGGAAGACTAATATGGATATTGATCCCAATACAGCTACATACAAATGTGGAAAATGTGGGAGTCGTGGCCACAATGAAAGAACTTGTAAAAATAAATGATGCTTATGAATCTTAGTAGTAGGATATGATATTATGTAAACCTCGTGAATGTAATCCTACTTAGTAGTAGGATAGGATATTATGTAAAACTCATGAATGTAATTCTACTTGTATTGCTCGTATGAGGAGGTCGGGATGAATAAAATTGCCTCCTGACTTCCCCAAATAGAGGGTGATTTATGCAATTTAACTTTGCTAATAATATTTATTTGAAATTCACGCTCACTAAAGGTCTCCTTTATTTTCTAGGCATGGTGAACGATGATGAGACTTTGCGGATCACATGTCATTCCATGGAGGTTGGTAGGTGGGAGTTGACAGATGTAGATGTTTTGGGTTATGTACGCACAGCTGGATTTGCATCTGTCACGAAATTGTCTAGAGTCCTTTTTGATTCTGCCTTGGTCACAGCACTTGCTCGTAGATGGCATTCAAACACAAACTCATTCCATTTTCCTCTAGGAGAGTTAACCATCACTTTACAAGATGTCGCAGTGTTGCTAGGGTTAAAGGTTAATGGTGATGCTGTTGTAGCTCACTATCCTATAGGGCCAAATGATGACCAATATAGTTCTTGGACGGCCCTTTGTGATGCTATTCTGGGGTCACATCCAGATGGACTTGATCAAGGTTCTGTTCATCTGAGTTGGTTGCGTTCCACATTTTCAAATATGAATTTGGAAAATGCAGATGACATGGTCAAGCGTCGGTACACCAGTGCATACTTGTTATACCTAATTGGTTGCTTCCTCTTGCCAGACGGTACTGGAAATGAAGTCCATCTTCGCTACCTTCCACTTCTAGTAAATTTTGAGCAATGTGGCATGTACTCATGGGGGAGTGCTGTTTTAGCTACTCTATACCGTCAGTTGCATAAATGTCGTCCTGGTTCTAAACAGAAGCGTATCTCATGGTGTGTCCACCTATTACAGTTGTGGTCTTGGGAAAGATTGTATATTGGTAGACCAGGCAGAGTGATCATGGATCAAATTCATGAGTGGCCACACGATGCTCCATTAGGATACAGGTTTGTCGCTACCATCTATATGTTGAATACATTATATTAAAAGTTTTCATCTCCTAATCATCTTTTCAAACATGATAATAGATGGAACCATCTCATGGAGCATGTACGTATTCCAAAAGGGACTGTAAGATTCTACCTTAATGAGTTTGATACACAGGAGTCTAGTCAAGTGAGAATTTATATTTTATCTACAAGTTAACTTATACCATTTAATGAAACTTGTTTGGTAACGATAACTTATAATGCAGTTAATGTGGACACCATATAATGAAGAATTGTTGGCAACTTTGCCAGACATATGTCGTGAAGGTAGAGATATTTGGATGGCTCGAGTTCCTATGATATCATTCACAGTAATGGAATGGCATGTTCCTGATAGAGTACTAAAACAGTTTGGTGCTCGTATCCAACCTCAACCCCAACCTTTTCCAGAATACCAAAGAATTGATGGTAGAGGTCGAAGCACAACTGATTGGTTGAACCAATACAGTACAGAACTGAACATGTGGAATGATAGGCAAACTCATGTAGTTCATCTTCCTGACCCCTCAACTGTGCCGCAAGTACCTAATTGGTACAATCCTGAGTATCACATACAACGACCAACTGAGCCGCAAAATGTTTACTATCCTCGAGGTTACGTGGAGCGAGAATATGTAAGTAATGAGTATCCATTAAGTTGAATAAATATACCTCTTTTTATATGAAATATGATAAAGTAAACTATGTTATTTGCAGGTCCAGAGTCAAATGGATATCAGGGAATCATTGCAAACATTAACAGATCAGACACCTGTTGAGGATTGGATGAGAGCACGTGACAAAATATATAATATTCAGAGTGCATGGTTTCAACAAATGCCAAGTCACATGCAACCCAATTTGAGTTTCTCATATCCTGTGACAACTTCAGTTAGTGCTTCTCCTATTCCATCTTCCACAGAAGCACAACACTCCACATCAGTAGGACACTCCACACCAACAGGTCACTCAGCCTCACAAAGACAATCCACACCAGCTGGACACTCCACATCACTAGGGCAGTCCACAATAGCGGGACACTCTAGGGAATTTTCACCTTACTCAATCCCTGGAATGTTTTATTCTTACCCTTCATCATCATCTGACCATTTTGGGGTTCCTTCCAGCTTATCTTGGTCCCAACCAACTTTTAGCCAATACCAAAATGTAGCTTTTTCTTCATTTTCGGGATCAACTAGTTCTTCATTTTTAGGATCACCTCCAATGTTTACAACTATGCCATCCACTCGTCCACTAACACCACCACTTCCTCCAAGTAGGTCTACACGTGCAGGTCAGCAGTCACAGTTGAGTCCAATTGAGGCTTCTCCAGACCCAGGACGTTCTTCGGGACCACGAACTCGAGGTAGAGGAAGTAAGAGACGTTAGGTATGCATAATTTTTCCTAACTCTTTACTTATAGAAGAACTATATGTAGTTAAATAATTCTTTTTATTTTGATGCCAGGGTTGATGCTATTAGATGCCAGGGTTGATGCTATTAGATGCCAGGGTAGCTGTTATCAGATGCCAGGATTGATTTTATCAGATACATATGATAACTTCTTTGTTTCTATCTCCGTTGAACCGTAAAATGTTTGACAATGTAGAAGAATTTGTTCTTCTTTCTAGTATAAGACTCATTTTGTTAAATGTAGAGCCCAACTTCTTCTTTATATATTGTTCCAAACTTCATATTCTTTTTGTTAAGATAACTCTTTTATTTGCTTCAGAATCATCTAATATTTGTACCAATTCTATACTATTGCAATTTGTGCATAGTATCACTTGGATGTAAAAGTATGCATCACTTGGATGTGTAAAATAAAAAAAAGGCAAAAACGCCAACTTTCTGGCGCCTTTGGTCTAAAACGCCAACTTCCTGGCGCCTTTGGTCTAAAACGCCAACTTTCTGGCGTTTTTGGGCTAAAACGCCCAAATCTTGGCGCTTTTGGTCCAAACCGGGCTAAAACGCCCAAATCTTGGCGCTTTTGGTCCAAACCGGGCTATTCCTGGAAATAAGTTTCTAATGATGCTATATATGTCAATATTTTGATTAAACTGTGCTATTTTGGTTTTGGATTAAAAACCAAAATAGCACGGTTTAATCAAAATATTGACATATATAGCATCATTAGAAATTTATTTCCAGGAATAGCCCGGTTTGGACCAAAAGCGCCAAGATTTGGGCGTTTTAGCCCAAAAACGCCAGAAAGTTGGCGTTTTAGACCAAAGGCGCCAGGAAGTTGGCGTTTTAGACCAAAGGCGCCAGAAAGTTGGCGTTTTAGACCAAAGGCGCCAGAAAGTTGGCGTTTTAACCCTAAAGGCGCCAGAACATTGGCGTTTTCCCTAAAGGCGCCAGAACATTGACGTTTTACCCTAAAGGCGCCAGAACATTGGCGTTTTTAGCTACGCGCTTCCTCGCTTGAATGCGGGCATCGTCACGTCCCTTCAGCAGTAGTTGCAGCCGCAGGGAGCCGCAGGGAGCAGGTGGGTGTTTTGAATGCGAAGATCTGTATACGTCGACACCCACCCATCTTCATTGTTATCTTCCGCACAGTTCCTTTCTCTTCTCTTCCGCTTCCTTCCGCTGTTCCTCTTCCGCTTGGGTGGAGCTGCTGCGAGATCGTTCTTCAGCGGAGCTGCTGCGAGATCGTCTCTTCTCTTCCGCACAGGTAAAGCTTCCTTCTTCCTTCAACTCTTCCTCTTCCGCTCTTCCTCTCCCCTCTTCCTTCCGCTCTTCCTCTTCCTCTCTTCGTTCCGCTCTTCATTTTCTTATTTTTTTCCATCAGTGCGGTCAAAGCTTGGGTGCAACGGCTACGTTTCTGGGCGAAGGATATACGAAGACGGTAGACGTGAGACGAGAGTCGTGAGGCACCTGGTGTCGGGGTCACGAAGCCCTGAGTTGAACGATCCCCTTGTTGCTTCTTCACGCAGGTATTGCTTCTCGTCTTCGTTGTTCTATCTTCTGGTTTCTTCTCCAGAATTCCTCGTCTTCACGACCCATCTGTCTTCGTCTATTTGCCTTCTTCACGCATCCGTCTTTGTTCTATTTTTTTTCTTCCACGCTGCTGTTTTCTTCTCCACGCTTCTCCTCCTCCTCCCTTCTTCCGTCACCCCCCCGCTCCTTCATAGGTTTCTTCACGCTTCTCCTCCTCCTCACTTCTTCCGTTGTTTTTCTCCCCTCTTCGCTTCATCACGCGACCAGTCATATGAGCAAACAAATGTATAGAAAAATATCATAATAATTCATATACCAAAACAATATTGTAATACATATTTTTTATAACGTTAAGACAACATATTATGATGAAAAGTTTAAAAATAAAATTAAGTAATGAACAACTTGAATGCCACCACAAATCATTTCAATCTGCCAACCGTAGATGCTCATTTCAATCTGCCAACCGTAGATGTTGAACCCTGGTTCCCTTTGCTGAGAAGTATTACCACTTCCTCATCACCTTCTATAATCCTATGGACAATTTTATACTTTGTAGCTTCCAGTCGTTTGAATCTATTATTTAACTGTGGTTGTAGTAATTACTCAATATATAGTTTTAAAAGCGAACTTAAATAGACTTGACTATATCTTTATTATAGTCAACTTAAACTTTGTGTGGGTTTTAAAAGCTGATCTAACATATTATAACTTCTACGTAGACAACATGTTTTTTGATCTACTACAACACTATCTACGTAGACAACATGTTTTTTGATCTAACATATTATTACTTCTTATATTTAGGCTAGTGATTCTTGGAGCATTAGTCTGCGACAGCTTCGTGTCAGACAGTAAGTTTAATTTACATATTCATCTTATAATTTATATGGACCGTAACAAATTAGGACTATATGTAATTTGATTTGTACATAATCTGGATTTTTTTGGTGTGGAGTTTGTTTCATATGAACGGAATATTGATTGTAATTAATTTGGACTGTATTAATTTGGACTGTATTAATTTGAAGTGTATTAATTTGGACTGTATTAATTTGGATTGTATTAATTTGGACTGTATTAATTTTTATATTCTTTTTTGTGTTTTTAGTGATCCTTTTATGTCCTAAACGGTTGTTGAATGTTTACATATCTATGCCAATTGTGTGTGGTTTGATATCATGTATGGACGATGTTTTGATATTTTGATATCATATGTACAGATTGTTGTCTTTGGTTTTTTCCAAAACTTATATATCAATATCAAGTTGAAAGAAATTATTTTTGAAAATAAAATCTAATATATCAAAGGAAAAGTATTCAAACTGAGCTCCAACAAAATTTTCAAATCAAAGATATTTTTTTCAAAAGATATATCATTTTAGATTGTCGTTTTGGTATTTTTCAAATCTTATATATCAACACCAAGCCGTAAGAAACTATTTTTAAAATCATATGCAAAATATCAAAGGGAAAGTTTTCAAAATTGACTTCAACAAAATTCGTAACATGTCAATGTATAACACTTTATTACGAGGATGATAATGCCGATGTGGAGAGATCCAACAAAATTTTCAAAGATATTTTTTTCAAAAGATATATCAACACCAAGCCATAAGAAACTATTTTCAAATCTTATATATCAACACCAAGCCGTAAGAAACTATTTTCAAAATTGACTTCAAATCTTATATATCATGAATGGATTTTTTTGGTATTAGAGATGATCGTTTTTAGTCTTGAATGGTGGTTGTGTAGTTTAAACTGTGATTTTATTATCTTGAATGGATATTCTTGGTGGTTGTGTAGTTTAGACTGTGATTTTTGAACAATGTGAAGTCCAAACAACTAGAGGGCCTGTAAATTGTTGCATAGTAGGAGTAGGTATAGCAGTGTCATCCGTTATGGTGGAATTCAAAATAAAATATATTTCAAAATTATAGACATCTTTTTCAAAATTTCATAACATTATAATAATATCTTTTTCAAAACTCCATAACTTGTTTTTAAATAATTGTGTCATTATATCTAACATTCACTATTCAAAATATTCAGGAAAATGGCCAACTTTGTCATCCGTTATGGTAATGAGGTCTGCATACCTATTGAAATAGCGACAACAACCACTTTTTCTGAAATGATGGCATACACGCATCAGATTCTTGATATACAATCAATGATGTATGGCCTTCGTCTAAGCTATAACTTTCCCAAAGATATACGTCCTAGTTATGACTTGTTTCCTATTGATGTCGTTGATGAGGATAGTTGGAAAACCCTTCTTAGTATATCAAAAGCGAGGATTATTGACCTTTATGTTGAGAGATATAATCTACCAAATGAGAGAATGAGTCAGTTCCAAAATGATCACGATGTTTCTATTGATGATAATGATGGTGACGCTGATAATGATGATAATGATGGTGATATGAATGATGATAATGATGGTGACGCTGATAATGATGATAATGATGGTGAAAGTGATGATGATGAGCATGAGGATATTGATATTAATGATGACACTAGATTGCTGCAACTGCGTATTGATGATAGTAACCATGAAGTTTTTATCGATCCGGAAACATGGAAGGATGACTGGGTAGATCAAAATCATGCAGATAATTATGAATACTTCAGAGAAGATGATTGGGTGGACGAATATGAAGTCCCTATAGATATGGAAGAGGCTCAAGTTGTTGAAGGGCATGGCTTCAGTATAGGTGAAATATTTGAGACAAAGACAAATCTCCTTCATAGGTTACAGTCATGGTCAATCAGTAATAATGTCCAATACAAAACAAAGCGATCCAATAAGACTTACCTCACTTTAATCTGCTTACACAACGAGCAGTGCTCATGGAGGCTTCATGCATGTGCTTCTAAGAGGGTTGGTGGTTTGTGGAAAATCACAAGTTATAGTGGTGAACACACATGCCATAGTGCAATCCTATATAAGGATCATTCACAATGCAAGTCCTCATATATTGCGAGGATGATAATGCCAATGTTGAGAGCAAAACTTGACATGAGTGCTCGAGAAGTGATGGAAAAGGTTAATGCAGAGTTGAATGTTACTATCTCCTATAAAAAAGCCTGGCATGCACGTAGAAAGGCTATTTCTGCAATCTTTGGAGATTGGGAGGAGTCATATGGCTCGGTGTTGAGATTTCTTAGATGTTTAGGGCAAGTGATTCCAGGAACGGTATACAATTTTCAAAACACTACAACAAATGATGGAATGTCATATCGGTTTAAACGTGTGTTTTGGAGTTTTGGGCCAAGTATTGCGGGTTGGGCTCACTGTTGACCAGTACTAAGTGTTGATGGTACCTTCTTATATGGTAAGTATGGAGGGACACTACTTATAGCGACTGGGATTGATGCAAACGATGGATTGTTTCCTTTTGCCTTTGCAGTTGTTGAGAAGGAGAACAAATCTTCTTGGACATGGTTCTTGAGATGCATGGAGCAACAAATTCCAATAGTCAGTCGTAGGAATGATCTTTGTTTCATTTCTGATAGGATGTGTGGTCTTGTGGATGCTATGCAACAAGTTTTTCCTCTCAGCACACAACGGTTTTGTTTGAGGCACTATAGGGACAACTTCCATAAGAAATTTAAGTCCACTGAGCTGTACAACTTAATGTGGAAGGCTGGTAAGGTGACTGAAATGGTTGAGTTTGATAAGCTCCTAGCAACTATAAAATCCATTGACCCTTCTTCTTTCAATTGGCTGATGAAGGAACACCCAAGAATGTGGGCTCTTTCCTGTGATGGCGGCCTGCGATATGGTATAAAAACTAACAATTATTCCGAGACAATAAATGGAGTTCTAAAGCGTGCTCGCAACCTTCCCATTCAAGCCCTTATTTGCAGCACTTATTATCGTTTGGTAGCAATGTTCTTTCACAGAAGAAACTTAGGTGCAAAGTTAACTAGTTCGTTCACACCAAAAATATCTGCTAAATTGATTAATTTGGAGACCAATGCAAGGAAACTATGGGTTAGTTGTAGGATAAATCATTTTGATTTTACAGTTGAAGGGCCAAATGAAAACAACTATCAAGTGCATCTCTTCGAAAATCCTGTTGGTTGTTCATGTACCTGTGGTGCACCTC
Organism: Alisma plantago-aquatica; assembly: GCA_963693085.1. Classification (NCBI taxonomy): domain Eukaryota; kingdom Viridiplantae; phylum Streptophyta; class Magnoliopsida; order Alismatales; family Alismataceae; genus Alisma; species Alisma plantago-aquatica. Next base: position 1,132,480,698 of record OY856411.1, on the reverse strand, counting down.
GAGTTTATCACTTGCCATGCTCACATGTACTCGCCGCCACTGAATCGATACATTACGGACATCATCAGTTAGTCAGTACTTGGTATACTGTAACCAAATATCGAATGACATATGCTCCCCAATTTAGAGGCATTCCTGATAAGAGGTATTGGCCTGATTTTGAGCCATCCATTGGGGTTGTTCCTCTACTACCGCCAATTTTCACTCCACGTGCTGGGCGGCCTAAGATGAAGAGGAGGAAGACTAATATGGATATTGATCCCAATACAGCTACATACAAATGTGGAAAATGTGGGAGTCGTGGCCACAATGAAAGAACTTGTAAAAATAAATGATGCTTATGAATCTTAGTAGTAGGATATGATATTATGTAAACCTCGTGAATGTAATCCTACTTAGTAGTAGGATAGGATATTATGTAAAACTCATGAATGTAATTCTACTTGTATTGCTCGTATGAGGAGGTCGGGATGAATAAAATTGCCTCCTGACTTCCCCAAATAGAGGGTGATTTATGCAATTTAACTTTGCTAATAATATTTATTTGAAATTCACGCTCACTAAAGGTCTCCTTTATTTTCTAGGCATGGTGAACGATGATGAGACTTTGCGGATCACATGTCATTCCATGGAGGTTGGTAGGTGGGAGTTGACAGATGTAGATGTTTTGGGTTATGTACGCACAGCTGGATTTGCATCTGTCACGAAATTGTCTAGAGTCCTTTTTGATTCTGCCTTGGTCACAGCACTTGCTCGTAGATGGCATTCAAACACAAACTCATTCCATTTTCCTCTAGGAGAGTTAACCATCACTTTACAAGATGTCGCAGTGTTGCTAGGGTTAAAGGTTAATGGTGATGCTGTTGTAGCTCACTATCCTATAGGGCCAAATGATGACCAATATAGTTCTTGGACGGCCCTTTGTGATGCTATTCTGGGGTCACATCCAGATGGACTTGATCAAGGTTCTGTTCATCTGAGTTGGTTGCGTTCCACATTTTCAAATATGAATTTGGAAAATGCAGATGACATGGTCAAGCGTCGGTACACCAGTGCATACTTGTTATACCTAATTGGTTTGTCGCTACCATCTATATGTTGAATACATTATATTAAAAGTTTAGGGGTTTATTTGTAAGAAATGAACTAGGCAAAATGATAAGGGGTTTATTAATTTTTCCTAGTAATCGTAGAAGCTTACTCACTTTAAAAGTTGCTTTCTGTTCCTTAGTTATCTACTCAAAAATAACAAGAAATAGGATAGTGCTCTCTAGACAATTAATGTCTCGATCCTCTCGATTTTGAAATTGGCATTATATATATCCTGCACTTGTATATGTAAGTTGTTTTCTGACCTATGATGTGATTAAGAAGTGTGAGACGATATAAGTAGGTTGCATGTGAAACAGTAAATAAAAATAATGAACAAATTCTTATATGATATTTTGTCAAAAGTGTGTTTAGCAGCTGGCATCTATTTAGGAAAAGAAGGGTATGCACCTCATTTTCTATCTTCTTTCTCTATCCTCACAATATATTTTCTTGCAGGGGTTTTCGAGACACTTGTTCTTAACATGTCCACATTGGTCTGGTCTACAGTGACAACCGTCCAAGGGCGGGTACCTATAGCCAGTGAGGTATGTTCTTTCCTGCATGTGTATGTTTTTCTTTCACTCTACAATTTCAATCATTTCAGAATGATCGTAATTAATCTCCTTTAAAAAAATTTGTCATTCAAATCTTGGTTGATCTGAAGAAAGTAAACCACACACAGAATTCTGTCGTGGTTTGTTGGACCTACAATGAAAGAAAAACGTTTGTGTTTTAAACGGCCACACCAGGGATTTCGTTTCATTGGGCGATCTACCCTTTTGAATCCTCTTGGATCTTTTCGGTACGAACCTAGGGAGCACAGACATTTGTAGACAACCCTTGTGTCCGCGTCAGACACGTTTTGGACATGGACACTTCTCGGACACGGCACAAAACCTTTTGGACACGGCTGGGATGTGTGGTCTTTTTTTTGCACTCCGGACACAGCTGGACACTGCCCACACACTTCCTGGACACATCACTGCAGCTGTTGCTGCTGCAATAGCCTAATTCAGAGAGCAAATGTTGAATATACAACTGATGTTTATGCTTTATTACTGAGAAAGTCTAACATAGAGCTGAGATCTAATCACAACTACAAATAGATCTGTTGAAAAGAACCAATATGCAAATTCTAATCAGATATTACAAGTCAAATTATAGTCTAATGGGTTGGTTCAATGAGTAATACGAACTCATATATATTTACAAGAAACATACATTTAGGTTTCTACTCCATATTGTTTTTATCATACACATAAAAACACATTTATCTGCATATAAGATTATACATACATAGATACATTAATATGGACAAATTTTAAGATAAATTTCAGTTCATATGTCATACATCCACATATGTGTATATATTAAAAAAAATCCCCCTCATCCAATGCCGTGTCTGTGTCCTACACTTTCGAAATTTGCCGTGTCCTATGTCCGTGTCCGTGTCAGTGTCCGTGTCTAGAAACATGTCTGTGTTTCCTTGGTACGAACCTTGCAAATTCCAATAAATGAACCTTGGAATTTCCAAGATGAAATTTCTTATGTGTTGGATCTTCAAGCTTCCTTTCCAGACTGACATGGACTAAACATTTGGGCTTTCTTCTCTGTGAAACTGAAAGTTATAGCATTAACAATCTTGAGCTTTCTTATGAGATGCTTAGCAACCACTCCCTATTGTTCCCTGCATTTAGGGTTAGTTAATAGAAAGTTTGCACAAAGAATATTGCACAAGATTGTCAGACTCAGACTGAAATTGCACGACAATACATTTTTCTCAAAAAAACCCCAATTTGTTGCATGGGGCTACTGCTTAGTGCTTATACATCGATAACCATGAACCATCCTTCAACCAGTTTGTATCTTTCAAATTGAACGTTACATAAAGCACAAAACATGAGGCAAACGAATGGGACCATGTGACCGCTTAGACATGCAATGCCGATTTAGTGATTGGAGAAATCAAATATGTATATCTATCAACCAAGTGGATCTGGATTCAGTAATAAGAGACGATCCTACCCAGCCACAAAACCCTAGATCCCTATTGGGTTTTATATTTATAAAACACGACACTAAATAGGACCCTTGCAACTATACGAGGTTTGTCTTAGTAACTGGGGCCAAACACATGGACTTAGAGGTAGGCCGTTAAAGACATAGTGATGTAGGATAGGCTCTGCCTTTATGCACTTACGAGTGCAGACGTCGTCATGTCATTAGTTAGGCTTTTTTTCTATCTTGCATTATTTTATCATGCCTTTTCTTTATTTAGGGCTTTTGTAAAGTCACATGGTTTAGTCCCACATTGGCTAGGGCCCTTTTAGTATTACTTTTAGAAGCCTATATAAAGGCTCTATCACGTCTTTGTTTAAACACATTTGATGAATGAGAACTATTCTTTTAGCCGCTTTTCTTCTTTAGTCCCGTAGATGTACATCACTTAGTCCTATTGGTTAGCTAAGTGAAAATTAATGTGTAAAGAGAGATGGGAGCTAAACTAAGTAGAGAAACAAGAATAAAACTAAACTATCTAATTGTAGGTTCCTAGTTCCACAAATAAGAGGAGAAGAGTTCCATGCTAGTTTACCGCTAATTAGACTATTCATGCACTTTGACCTTGGGCATAAACAACCCTCAGACCCATGTATTAACTAGCATTCAACCTAACATTATTGTGGTAGCTGTTACGGGCCTGTCCTACTAGGACCAAAACCCTACGCACCTCTCTCGAGGATTCTGGGCTAAATGAACTTATAGTTGCTTCTCAAGGTCTAAGTGCATTGTACTTGGCACCACTTCCGATGCATTCAGAACTCAAATCCTTTGTCGAGTAGAGTCATCATGCACATCTACCAATGGTCCAAGTATCCTCTCAGAGTTTCAGCTCCATACTAGCTTCCCTCCTCACTCAGATGTATTCTCTACAATCATGGATCAGGTTGGGAATTCATGCATGAAAGAGATCATCCAACCAAGTAATCACAATGTGAAGGAAAGAGAAACATATTCATGCATAATTGAAAGATTAATATTCAACATGGATCTAAGTACAAGAATAGCCCAAGTATGGCAACCTATCCTAGACACAATTATGTATGTGAGTTAGGACTAGGGGGTGCCATGGGCCCCAATCATTTTTAATTTATTTAGATATATTACAGTATGTTTGTGAAGCATTTGCTTGCATAGGTGCATCCAATTCTGCTCAAATACAAGTAAACTTTGTAGTCTATACTTAGCACCAATTGCAATGTGGTCAGAACTCAAATCCTCTCTCGAGTAGAGTTCTGCAATATCTACCAATGGTCCAAGCATCCTCTCGCAGTTTTGGCTCCGTACTAGCTTCCCTCCTCACTTGGATGTATTCTCTAGAATCATGGATTAGCTGGGGAATTCATGCATGGAAGAGATCATCCAACTAAGTAATTAACATAGAAGGAAAGATAGGCACATCCATGCTTTATTGAAAGATTAATATTCTAAATGGATCAAAGTACAATAATAGGCCAATTATGGCAACCTAGCCTAGATGTAATGATGAATGCTAATTAGGACCAGGGCTGCCATGCCCCCATGCATTTTTAATTAATTTAGATATAGTACAGTCTGTTAGTGAAGTATATGCGTGCACGGGTGATCCAATTCTGCTCAAATACAGACCACATGACTGACCATACACGCAACGGACAACCACTTTTTTCATATACATTCTCACGTAAATAAACATACCAAGTAAATCCTGCATGATTTGTTTCTGCAATAGTTATCTTGATGGGATTATAGCTATGTTGGTTAATGCCTGTTTGTCGGTGACAAACAAGGTGAATGTCCTGTCTGGCTACTAACTGATGAAAGTGTTTTCCCAAAAAAAAACACTGACCAACTAAGGGATCTTCAACACAACGAAAGAAAATATGTGATATTAACTCGATGTCTATTCCCAGGCTGTGTGTATGCTTATAGTTGGATTCCATGTGGATTGTACTTTATCCAGCCCTCTGCATCGGATTGTATGCTTGAGGTCATCAATGCAACAAGTTATTAGTTAAAATCCATCCATTTGTCCTTGTCATACAATGGCTGAAAGTCCGCAGACACTGGAAAAACTAATTATAAGACCAGTCATATAATATCATGGTAACAATAGCGGGAGCAACAAGACGCTCAAGTTATATAATGTGCTTGGTTTCTATAATGTCTATGTAGTATTTTTTATTATTATAAGTTACCATGATACTGTCGTTAGTTGTCAAACACGAGTAGTTCCTGAGAGTTGTTTCCAAAATAGCTTTGGGGTTTGATATATCTAAAAAATCTTTTGTGTGAGGCTGCAGTTTTACAAAGGTTCCTTTTAGAAGGGTGGCATTCTTCACTCTTACAAAATCCCCCTCTTGTAAGAGCAAGTTTTGCATCATCCAGTATGGCATATAAACCACGCCTTCTACAATAATAAACTATGCCTTTTTCACTCTTGTAGCATTTTTGATTCTATTTACACATACCCTTTATTAAGTTTTCTGGCTATTTATAAATAGTAATACAATCCTGGAACTTAACCTGTGAAATATGACGTACAAACTAAAATCTAAATACAAATTTACTTAAATGGATAATAACTTTTTGTGCTTATGATTTCTGTATGCAGACTGTTTGTCAACACACATGTTTTGTTTAAATAATGTCTCCATAGAATCTCTTTCTGCTAAATATAATGATATTCTTTAACTTCCACACCAATTCCTCCATATATTTATCCATTTTTTTTCATATTTTGAAAAAAAAAGTGGAATGCAGTGGGAAAATGACATTGAACACTAGATAGAGCACGATGAAAAGGAACCTATGCAACTGATTTCAATGCATCTGATATTTAAGAATTAGTTGGCGTGTGTGTGTGTCTGCATGTATGCTTCTACTAAGGTTAATTTAATCATATAGAGATTTTTATAATTTTGACAGTCAGCTATAGATATGATTCTCTATCTATGATGTGTGTTGTTTACATACTTCATATCAAATGCATAGAATCATTAAGTACATTTATGTCCTTATAAGTGGCTTTCTTGTGTGCTCATTGCAGATACTCATATCTTGCTTTGTCAAGACCTCACATTTTGAAGAGTATTATTGTGTTAAGGTTAGGCAACTTTTTGCAAGTCATTTTGTATTTTGTAGCACTGCAGTACAATACACATGTACACCTATTCTGGTGTTGGAATCCAGAGGGGAGAAAGTTCTGAATGTTAATTTGCTTATTTCTATATAAGAAGTCTGAAATTGTAAATCCATTTCGCTTTGGTAATATATTTCTGGCACCTAACTTTTATGAACCGAATGCAGTCTAAGCTGCAGCCTAGAGTCGACTCTGAAACATTTCTCTATCAAATCCTTGGAAAACTTCGAGACTACTATATAAAAATGCCAAAGTCATTGCTAATGGCCAAACAGTGACCCTTGATCTGGGTCATGTGCTACTTAACTTGTAGCATTATGCTAATGGTCATGATTTTCAAACGCACAAAATTTATGATCCGAGACGAGAGGTCATTAGATCTCATAATTTCATTATAGAGGCTTAGAAGGATTTTGTAGACTACCTTATCTACCATTTCTTTCACCTAAACTTGGTTTTAATTAAAACCTCATGTATAATTGTTTACAGTGAGTGCATTGCTCTATGTTTTAGCAAATGAGCTAGTTTTATCTTTCATACAACAGAATGATCTGTGTCCGTGCACCACAAACTACTATTCAGAATCATGAGGGATGAAGTCTCTCTAGAACTTTGGTCTTAGTGGTCTTTGAACAAAACATGGCATTGATTGTCCCTCAAGTCTGATAGAGTTTTCTGAAATCTTTTATGTGGTGACAAATTTTTTTAAACGACGAATCGTGCTAACTTTCCATCCTCTTATTTGCTAACAAGTTCTCACAATTATTTGGATAACAGATTAATATTTATTTTGTACAGTGTCTAAAGTAGCCGAACAATACATATTGCGGGTATTATGTGCTGAAGTATATGAAAGACATCTTTGATGTGAGAAATAGAAATATTCCTGAATGTGTAAGCTATTTAACATTATATTCTTTTAGTTTGTTCAAATTTCTAAATAAATTGAAAAAATCACAATATGTTGATATATTTGTCATATGATTGCAGTATTATTCGAAGTATATTGGTCGTTGCTTCAACCAAGAAGAAATCAATGAGGTCCGAAACGAGTGGGCGACATGTGCTCTTGAGCACACATAAGATTATGTGACATGTGTGGGAGACATTTGTTCTTTAGTATAGACCAATGTGTGAAACTTTTTTAGTAAGTTTTCAGTTCGATTCTAGAGTGGATACTCAGTACTTTGTATTATTGAATCGTTGTATGGATGATTTAATATTAATTAAATTTAGTACGAGTTTCTTTCAAGGTTTGATGGAAATTTTGTTCAACTATGTGTTTGTTTGTGAAATGAAAAAGTATAATTGCATATTTATTATAATTTAATAATATGGTTAATTTGATCAATACAATTGGTTCGATATATGACCTATCAAACTCTAATCAAAGACAACAGTTAATGATATGTTGTAAAATGTATGGTTCTACAACAAACAACACATGTTGTGTTATCCACACCTATTACAATAGGTTTGTCAGGAAAAAATATACCTATTACAACATGTATTTCTAGTGAACTACAACATGCATAACCTGTTGTATAAATTGTGTATATTACAACAGACACACACCATGTTGTCTAAACAATCCTATTACAACGGTTAAATGTATGGAAAGACAACATACTCCAACTGTTGTATAAACATGTATATTACAACAAGTGCACTGCATGTTGTAATAGACCTACCTATTACAACGGATGTGTTTAGTGAAAGACAACATGCTTCGACTGTTGTATAATATATATTACAACAGGTGAACTGTATGTTGTAAAAAATACCCCTATTACAACGGGTGTGTTTAGCGAAAGACAACGTCGTTCAACTGTTGTATAATATATATTACAACAGGTGCACCACATGTTGTGTAAAATACCCATATTACAACATGCCATTCCTTAAAAGACAACATGTTTCAACTGTTGTATAAAATACATCTATTACAACAGGCGATCACATGTTGTGTAAAGCACCCCCCATAAGACCACACAATCTAATACAACGGTTAACACCTGTTGTAAATTGAGAAAAGGAACTGTTGTAAAAAGTATTTTCTGTAGTAGTGATATGCCAAGCTACATGTTTGTTTCTTGTTAATTATGTTTCCAATATACTCAATAATAAGACTAATTAAAAATCAACTCAGATAATAAGTTTAAAAAAACATGATACTTTAGGTAACAAAGTTGGGGGTCTAAATGTGTCTATGTCTTCATAGTAGTCAATTCACCTATACATATTTGTACCACATGGATACATAAACAAGTGCATATAGTGATGTGAGTAACCAGGAAGTCTGAAATATATGTAGACTAATATCCTTAGTATAAATATGTTAAATAAAAGGTTAAGAGTGTTAGGGGTATACCTTTGTATATTATATTGTCTAATACCATATGAATGATTTCTCTAATATCCATCTTACATATCAATGTTTCCATAATTATACTAATGCCTTTGTTACTAAAGAATTGAGAGCCCTAGATTCGTATAACCATGCTAACATGTATAAGATGTATCTAGAAATTCACATTTGTGTATGATTGGTCCAATGAGAATAAAATGGATCATGAGAGAAAAACAATACATTTCTTTATAAACAAATGTATGGCTGGCATGCCTATTTAGATGGTATCATAATTCACTAAAACAACATCCATATGATGCATACTTGTATTTATAGCATATTCAACAAATTAGATAATAAAATGTGCATACACGTCAACATGTATGATATATGTGATATATGAATTCACATTCTACCGAGAGATAATAAAATCATCAAACTTAAAACAAAAGAATGCATATTATCATCCATACATATATGTAAGCTAGACATACTTTGACTTATGTGCTAATATAGGAAATCAAAGAAAATGAAGTTCATGTATTTTTAGGAAAAGATAGAACAGGGAGAGTATGTATAAGAAGGTTGGATTATATAAATATAAAAACGAGTGATGATATGATGGATCAGACTTCACATGAAACCAAAATCTAATCATGTCGACACAATGTATAACAGTTATATAGAGAAATTCTATTTGAAGTATCTAATAATGGGAATAGATATACATAATTATATAATACTCTATCGGAAAACAAAACCCTAGAAATGGATAGAGAAGTACACCTTAGGTAATTTAACATCAATTAATAAGACACTAAATCCATATGGACACCCTTCTATTAAAATTGGTATCTAGAAAGAAGAGATCTTACTTTAAATAATATTATGGTGGTCTAGCATATAAAAATGATTTTAGGTTGAGAAGGACAACTTGAAAATTTCCCCTAGAAATAAGATTAGTCTTGATGGCCAGGAATGTACTCTTCCCTATTTAATTTTGAGCATTAATCAGACTTAAATGAAATTTCCTATAATGAGGCATTTCTTGAATGTTGTCCATTTTTATTTCTCTATATTGCAATTCATTGAATTATATGATTCTATAAAACTATAAATCTCTTGTTGCCTTGGATGTATGACCCTACATGTATTGTTGTTTGGACTTGAAAATATGATCGATTACTTACACATTATCTTGTCACCCTATTTGCTCATGTTTGATTACTTAGTTAAATATCTATCATGCAATTCTTATGTGTAACCATTAGGGCGTGTTATTTTGCCCAAGGTGTGCTATTCCGCCTCTTTATATATTGGGGCACACTATTATGTACAGGGTATGTTATTCCACCCATTTTACTTAGGACAATGATTCATAGGTTTATTGGTCGTACTATAACTATCTTAATCTAAATTGTTGGTATGTATGCCCAGAGAGTCAATCATATGATGATTGGAATGTGGCATTAGATACCTGAATTGATAATGATAAAGGTAATTTCATCTATTATGCTTGTCTCGATCATGAAATGATGACACATACATAGTACATGTCTAAAGAATGATGTTACTTGATGACATATGTCCTTAGGTTGATGACATGAACAATGAGATCATATGTATGATAAGAGTACATACATTCTTGTTATGTCCCTAGTCAATATTAATCTGGAAGCAAAATAGATGACAATAATACATAAGACTAAGTGTGTGTTGATTGATGACAACATCTCATTAGTATGATATATGATATCAAGTCAAGCACACATGCACATGCTAAAGAACAATATATCAGACAGACCCACCATGAGAGTGATACACGAAACCATGGAATGGTAGTCAAAATCAACTCTCATGGTGATAGTGGTGATTTTGGTTCTTAGACCTAAAGTCACCACATTCATCACATGTTGCTCTATGTATTTTGACATCATCCAACATGACCTTGAATAAGGGTTGCCATAAAGGTGATGCTCGGACGCATTGTGACACATGGGGACTGAGTGTGAGTGATGTAGACTGGATTTGTCCCTCCTACATGAGATTGATATCCAAGCCTCTTGATAAGAGAGACTGAGAAATGTATGGCCATATTCATGTGACTCAATATATGATATGTGAGCTCACATAAGTCTCAAACAGTCTGCTCTAGTTTAAGGAACATGGATTGAACGTTATGAGGATGACGGTTCCATGCCTCTAGTTCAATCTGGACATCAGAGACAACGGAACTATATGATCATGGTAACATTGATCATGGATTGTAGGATGAAGTTATTCTCCAAATTTCCAAACTACTTGGGTAGGAATTATGTGTTGCTAAATATCATTCATTGCTTGCAATGTCATAAGTTGGTTATAGACATTCACTGCCAACGTAACTTGGGACCTATAGGGTCACACACATAGGATGCACTTGAAATAATAGTTTATTCATGAATGATATTTAACTTGATTACTAAAGTGTTTAGATATTCAATTTAAACAACTGAGGTTGCAAATTGACAGACTGGATTAAATCAACCGATTCAAGTGTCAGGTTAATACAAACAACAATTGGTTGAATATTTGCCTAAGTTGGACATATGAAACAACCATTTCATATACAAAATTACCACTTCAAAAGTGAAATGACCATTTCATGATATGAAATGAGTGTTTCATGAAGTGAATGACCAATTCATCATCTGGGTCATCCAGTTCAATGATCAATCTGATTGGATTAAGGATTGATGTTGACGTCATGATTGCACGTTAATCAAATGTTAAAAGTCAATATGTTTGCAAACATGAAACATGTTGTACCGACCGGTTCAAGGGCTGAACTGATCGGTTAATCGTTCGTAGGTTTCAAAAAATTTATGAAAATCTGACTCTTTGACTCCCAGATGGACTGAAAACCCATACCTTGTCCCTCCTATAAACATAGGGGTAGTGGGGTCTTCCTAGACACAACAATAAGCTATGGCAATTTTTGTCCTCTCTGGTTGTGGTATATAACAGAGAGCCTGAGCAAGTCCTACCTATAAAAGGGTGGGATAGAAAGTGAGAGACAACTGTGGGAGAGAGAATCAACCCTACTAGGTTGACGTTTAAAGAGACAACTCCTTCTCATTTGCTCTAGTAGTGCAATGTCGAGTTCCCGGTGAGCCGCATGGACTACTATTTCGATGAGGAGGTTGTTGCCTGCCGCTAGGATAACATCGTCAATGGCCATTTATGGTGTTGCACCCAGGAAGTTGTTGTTGATGACTGTTCAAGTGAATCTTGAAGAAGAAGCATGTTGCTGCTTAGAGAAGAAGCACACTATTGCATCAAGAGTTGTCATTGAACTTTCTCTAGGACCAGGTATAACTCCTATTATTCTCTTTCTTAGATACATTGTTGTTGACGTGATCACGGTGGTTAGAGAATTGGGCATTAATTTTTGTTTTTGTTGCCTATATATGTTGTCTGGATTTCCCTATAATGGTATCAGGGCCACATCAATTTGTGGTGAATCAAGATTTAAATTGATATGATTATATTTATTTTTCATTGCATATAATGTGAATATTAAAATGATTATTGTGCATATTCGATTAAAATACCACTTATGATCCCAACTAATATATATATATGCAATTTACGTGTGTCGCCTAAAATTGGTTTTGATGATGGATGTTAGCATGGTTGTGGTTGTTTATTCCTATTTATACCTTGATTTGTACAGAGCCTCTCCCCTCCTTTGTAAATGTGAATTAATGTTCTTCTACCTATTTTCCCTCAAATGTAACTCAAGGGTTCCCTTTTACAATATAATATAAAATAATTTAGTTTTAATTTATGTTTTGTCATTAGAAGACATTCTACACCAAACTGATCAATTTAGTAGACAAGTCGATTGACTGAGAATCGAGGAGGCCAGACAATAGAAAGATGAATCGATCAATTGGTGGCTCAATCGATTGATAGGAGGAGTCTAGAAATTATTTGAACTTGAACCAGACGACCATTTCAAGAGCCCAACTGGGCTACAAGGAGGTGAGTCAATCGATTCAAGAGTTGAACCTATCAACCCAGATTGGTGCAAGCATGAATGTTTACCAGCAATAGATTGTTGCATATGATGTAGACCTTAGCTGGTAGTAATTCCTTGTGGCTCTAAAGGAATTACAATAGTATGTCCATAATTGTCGCTTGTGTTAATAGTTGAATATTTTTATTTGTGGGATATAGCATGTATATGATACATACTATAAGTATGTGGTGATTAGATATGTATATGTATTTATCTAAAACCCCTCGATCAAACATATTGAGTCTTAGATGCTTTCTATTAGTAACACACATGAAAAGGTTGATCGACTAAGCATGGGCACACCAAGTGTGGTGTGCCGTCTATCTCGTGGAAGTGTGATGGTAGTTATGTGGGCCTACCAAGTAGGGTGCATTACTATCGTGTTGGCTTTTGGGTCATGCTTAATTAGGTGATTGTTAATGAAATTAAGCACCTAGAAGCATGTCGATGGACTATGGCAAAGAGTTACACATACCATCTATACCAGAATTGCATGAGATGCAATTGGCAAAAATTACCTACCTTAATAATTGGTTATGGATGATGACATTGGCCGAATAATAATTAAATTGTGTGGGTCTTGGCTGACTAGAAGATTGTACACTACAATATTCCAAATTGATAGTGGGGGCTATTCATTTGAACAAAATAATGAGAGTGATAACGAACTAAAGGCCTAATTAATATCGACAATATTATCAAATCAAATAAAAAATATTTTGACAAAGTTGCAAAATTTATTTTACAGAATATATGGCAAACATAAACACGTTATCATTATAATCAGTCCTTGAGTAAGACAAACTAAATGATATTAAGTTTCACGTTTGGTTTAGGACTTTGAGAATCGTTCTCACCAATGAGTGAAATCTCTATGTCCTTGAAAGACCAAAGCCAGAGGAACTCACTCCAAATATGCATGAGGCTGAAATGGATTCTTACTTGAGGCATGCCAACGATACTGTAAACATCAAAGACCTTATGCAGAGCTGTATGAACTATGAGTTGCTTGAACAACATGAAGATATTCTCAATATCATAACACATCTTGAGAATCAAGTAAAGCAAATAAGGTATAATATCTCCAACGTGTTGTTTGAGTGTAAAGTGGTAGAGGAGATATAGTAGAGCACCATGTTCTCAATATGATTAAGAATGCGGAACATATCAAAAGACTGGGATTTCTTTAAGGTCAATAGTTGGCCATGGATACGATTCTACAATCATTGCATGAATTATGTAGCCACTTTATCAAGTGTTACTACTTGAGTAACTTCGCTAAACATTGTCAGAACTAATTGTTATGTTGATAAATGCCAAAGCAAGAATGAAGAAGGACAAAACTATGATGATGATCAATAGAGTGAAGTCTAAGGACAAAGGCATGTCCAAGAAGAGTTGTGAGGCTAAGTTGAAGTCAAGTCTTCTGCACTCAATATTAGGGGAGGGGTAAATGCAAAAGGAATATGTCCTTTTCACTTAAATGATTAAGGAAGGGAAGTGCCACCACTGTCACCAAATGGACACTGGAAAAAAACTTCCCTCTTTATATAGAGGATCTCGGGAAGAAGAATGAGATGGAGATCTCCACTTCTGGACTTGAGAAGAAGTAAGCTAGAACTATGATGAGCAAGAGTTTCTTCCACGACGGTTGGAATTGGCCATTCATCTAATGGGCATGTAATAGAATTAGTGATTTTCTGTAATGTACCGACCATTAATGAAAACATCATGTATCTTGTATGGACAAGAATGTTATGAAAAAACTGATGTTTGATTTTAAAATATGAGATCTTATATGGAAATGTGTTACGACCCCGCCTCCCGATAACCCCCAATTAAGGGAGACCGAGAGGTCGAAGCCACACCCATGACTTCCGGATCAAAGGTTCGACAATTAACTGAAAATAATTATCAAATTTTAACATACTATACTGAAAGTTGTAAGAAAATATTTTTTTGCATACCTTTTTGAAAACTTGGATCTCTAAACATCTACCACATAAGGATTCTACTCTAACTAATCCTCCTTGTATTTTACGTCATGTATTTCACAATATGACGATTTACTGTTTGTCCTTTTGGCTTGTATCTAAAACGTCGACAAACAAAACGTCGGTCATCCGAAGTTGGTATGTGGGGGAAACAATAAACGTGCAACTATGATAACAACATCATCATTCAATTATTCATTTAACAATCAAGGTTTCGTTTTAAATATAACTCCGCAATCCAAGGGTACCCTATCCTCTGTGTTGTCCCCATTAAACCCCTCATGATCCACCTATAAGTGAACCAATTTCTAGGGTTGAGTCACATGGCACTACTCGTAAGTAGCCCACTCCTTAACTCATGGCAGGCTAATGAGTCTCATGGCACTACACGTAGGTAGCCCAGTTTCTAACTCTCGGTAACCTAGACCTTGCTCTAGGATTACCCCTTTTTTAGCCTTTTCAAAGCAACAGAGGTGGAACCGGATCTAGCCAGTTATATACACACATTTATAGTGATAATCATAGTCACTTAATAGTTGCATGAATTAAATAAACATCCAACAATTATTTTCAAGCAACCGATTAAAACTTCAAGAATCGCCGTGAAACTAGAGCGATTATTCATAATCGTAACCACATACCTGATTTGGTGAGTCATGCAGATTATTCAACATATACTTCATGTGTATACAATCAAGACAATCAAAAGATCCAAGCAAGTAATTCAATCATCACATAGTTCCTGAAATAAATATGTACTCTATTTATTACACACTTTATCAAGAATCTACTTTATTGACTTGGATTCTCTTTCTAAAGTTTCTAATCCGCATTAAGGTTTCATTAATATCCATTAGGGTTTCTTAGATCAATTCCTGAAACTTTATCCATTTTAGGTCAGCAAACCCTAAAATACTCTTTTCCATTTATATGAACCTTAGTTGCTCAACTATCCATTTTAATAGTCTTTTATACCCAAATTGGCTTAGGATCAACACATCCCTATTTATTCATGGATTTGAACCATTAAAATAATTAAAAGACATATTCATCTAAATTAGGGTTTTTCAAGCTCATTAGTGCATAGTCATGCACAAAACCCTAAATTAAACCAATTATATAAAAAGATCATATTTTTAGATCCTATTATCACTTTTATTAACAATAAGTTAATATCAACTTGAATTACGTCATCAAGTCCATTTATCATCAAATCTAAGGGTTTTTCCTTAATTGAATCATTAAAGATGATAACTTTATGCCCTTTTCAAATTTCATGCATATTTAAGTTCATAAACTCTAAATTAGACTAATCACGTGCAAAGTTCTTCCTTTTTGAACATAATGTACTTTTTACATTTAACATGTTAATATCAACTCTAAAGATCCATTAAACCCTATTATACACATTAATCATATCAAAATAGGGTTTCTTAATCTTTAATTCATTAAATATGATAATTTACACTACTTTTCGAATATAGAGAGGAATTAGCTTCTAACAATATTTTTATTGGATTCCTCTCATTTTTCTGAGCAATTTGATATATAGTTTCACTATATTCCGAGTTACTAATAGAGAGATATGATTTTTGTAAAATCAACTTACCCGGACCAATCAGAGGATGCCACGTCATCAGGCTCATGCAACGTTGGCTTGTCTAAAACATAACCAAATTACGATATCACCCATGGTTAAGTGGTTCGTTCTTTAGCCCGCGGAAGGGCATTTCTGTCCAACGACTCTCCGCCCTTCTCCTTCCTTGCGCCAGCGGCGTGCTGCCGCCCTAGCCGCCGACCTGCAGCCCTAGGCGCTGCTCCAGCTCCTCCTCCTCAGCCTCTTCGACCTCCAGGACGGTCCCTCAGCCTCCGCCGTGCCTCTGTGCACGTGAGGGTGTTGCTAGTCATCGTCAAGGTAGCCACCCAAGCGCGGGATCAGCTCTTGCTTGTTGCTGCAACCATTGCGATTTTGCAGACCTACGTTGGAAGATGCGTGAAGACGGAGGGGCTGGGTTGGTAGTCGATCGGTCCTAAGTTGTCGTGGAGTCTCCCTGCCGTAAGCAAGACCACGAAACATCCTTTGTTGCTCTATAGGTAGAACTACTCCCTCATTAGGGTTTTATGTGCAAGAAACAAAAAGAGGGGAGAGAGAGGTGTGTAAGATCTTTCCAAATCTGGCAAAGAGCACTACCCCTTATATAGGGGAGAGTATCCATGCCCTTCACCGCTCATCAAGGGATTAGCAACACCCCTTTCCTATTAGGAATGCAATTCCTATATTAAAAGGCTAGTTTCTCTCTCTCTCTCTCTCTCTTATTTATTTAATGTTCCTTTTCTTTTGCTATTAGGATTTCGAAAATTATCCCTCTTATTCTCTTTGTTCGTGCTTTTTAATCTATTTACACGAAAACATGTTTCCTTTTAATATAACATATCATCTTTTGATAAACAACACAAAATTCATTAATAATGTATCACATTATCCTTTTATTTTGTAATTTTGGTATTCTCTCTTTCTTTCCTCTTTATTGGTACTCCTTGGATCCCTAGATACTCCATTATTTCGAAATTCTTTTTATTGGATACTTATTATCCTTCTAGATGCATCATTATGCATTATTTCACATTATCTTGTTTATTTCTCGTTCAAATATCTCTTTTTGAGGATTGCTTTGTATTTCTCTTTTATTTTCCTCATTGACATTCCTTTTAATATTAGAAACCTCATGGATACGAAATTTCCCCAAGAAAACTCATTTATGCCTCTTTCCACTCATTTTATCATTATTTTCAATTTTCTTAATAAAGAAATACTTAATTAATATTTTCTTTTCTTATTGCTTTCTTTTTGCAACCTTGGACTCCTCGGTACCCAAGGAACCCAAGAGGCACGAAATCCTCTTTGGATTTACCTTCTATAGGTTTCTACATATTTCTTTTCTTAAAAATTCAATTAGCCATTCACTAATTGAATTTTCTTTGTTATTTCCTTGTTATTGGGCCCAATAGCCAATAAAGCCCACACTACAAACATCAAGGCTATTGTAAACGAAATCCATTTATTTGAAGCAAATTATGTCATTCTTTGTTCAAATATCTTTAATATGAGAAATTACATTTCTCACCAAATGAACCCAGAAATTGGGGTTGTAACATCCTTCCCCTCTTAAAAGAATGTTGTCCTCAAAATTCTATCAAGCAAACAAACAATTCAGGATAAGACTTTTCCATGTCCATCATTGGCCCCTATGTGGCTTTACCGTACTCATGGCGCTTCCACATAATCGTTATCATCACATATTCTTTTCTCTGAGTCCTTTCATCCCGGCGTCTATAAACTGCACAGGTGACTCAGGCCATGTCAGCCTCCCTTGGGGCTCACTAGGTTCATTGCTCAGCACATGGTCGGGTACCTCACATAGTGCTCTAAATTGGACACATGGAACTCATCACACATTACTTTATCCTTAGGGGTAAGGTCAAACTTAACCTTCTCCACAAAACCATGTCAAAAGAACCCATGCATCGGGGACTCAGCTCTCTTAGTTATAACTTAGAGGGGTCAGATTTTCATGTCACATATTCTCCCACAGTAACTTGTATGTCAGTATACTTTGCATATGCTCACGACTCTCATCGTCTCTAGGCTCCTTTCAGCCCTTGCACAATCAAAGTGACTTCATCTATACGCACTGGGGTCCCTTTTCTAACCATCATGTGGCCCTTTTCACCAACATCACCTTACTGAAGTGGTGACCAACACAACCTCCCTTACAGAGCTTCTTATAAAACTCGATACTGGCTATGGTGGTCATTGTCACATCTTTCATAGGACAAGAACTGTCTCTAGATATCACCCTAAATGGGCACACATGCCCTCATCAGACCCTTTAGTCTGGGTCATACTAACCATAGTTAGGGGTGATAAACTATACTAACATTGAGTTCTTCAAGCACCTACTTCCATCTTTTGGAAGGAAACCTTTAGGTCAAACTCAAGAACCTTTGAACTCACTTCATGGTGTATTTGAACCATATCTCTCATGGGTAGTTCAACTAGATCTGTCCCTTAATAGAACTCTTTCTTTCTCATGTCATTTAGGTAAGGCGACTTACCATAACCCATATTGCATCTCGACCTTCCTTGGCCTAGGGAAGACCTATAAAAACATCCATAGTGTTGAGCTCCCATTCCCTCTCAGGGACTCTTTTGTCCTCTATATCGATACAATGGGTTACTGGGGTTCGTCCTTTACCTCCTGGCTTGCATGGCCATAAACCACATGCAACTTCATCTTAAGCATCCAAAGTGCTATTGCCATTTTCCACGGTGTATGGTGATCTTCAATCATGATTTCCTGTATGTCATGAATCCTCAAGATCATTTCCTCCGAAACCCTAAACCACTCTAGTCGGGGTTTCATCACCTTCTTTTCCAAAGAGGTGCACTTGAGGTTCTACCACCATTCTTTCATTGTATCAAGGACTAGACTGGCTAGCCAAACAACCCTTAACCTTTCAACACATCTTGTTACATCTGAGTGTTATCCAAACACCTCTTTCCAAACTTATGGTTATCCAAACAACCTCTGCTAGCTTCTAGTCAGATGTATCTCAACTAGAGCATCCATTACCACTTCACATCCTTAGGTATTAGGTAAAATTGAAGACATACACTTCCATGTATTTTACTTATCATCTCACCTCAAACTCTATACCTATCTTCATGAAGAACACTTCTCTGATTTCATCATCACGGTGATCAAACTCAACCTGGTATAACTCGTAAGTTCTACATAGTTTCATGATAAAAACATCCTCATAAGGGGACTACCTCATTCCTCTTAGTGTTTACAAACTATCCATGTATCATTCACTTTACCAGGGTAGATTATCTTCTCTATCCCCATTTCTCGTGGCAACGTTCCAACCTACATCATCTCTTATCCTTGGTGTATGGCATGCGTAATGTCCTATCTCTCACCCCCATAACAAGAGGAAATAAGCATTTGGCTGCAGTCCAAATATAGAGTTCTTCCCGTTCCAAGAGTAGAGATGGTACATCCCACCTTGCCCATAAACCTTTAAATCTAAGTTGCAACGTGCCACATATGTCTCCTCATCACAATCATTTCAATATCAAAGTTACCTCCATGGAAAACTAGCCTTGAATCTACTAAGGTTTATATCCTTGGTCATCTCCTCTAGGTCTATAGGGTACCGACTCTTTTGGGGTCATCCCTATTCCCTCATGCATCAAGAGAGTGCCCTACTCATCTGCCCTTCGGGTCCCATGAGCTCATGAAGGTAATCAATCTCCTAACCCATGGCCCTCGAACAATGATAGTTGTTACCTCCTGACCCTATGGTCATGTGCAACTAGGGAATTAGGCAACTCCTACTTTCATTAGTCTTATCCCTACCTGACCCTAGGATAGACTTAGAATTCACCATTATAGTACATGTTCACTTAGAACCTTACCCAAGTCTTCATCATCTCTCTTTTTGCAATCATGGGCTGGCTCCCATCCTTTCATAGGGATCATGGCAACCTGCCTACCCTGGTCAAGCCCCATACCGGTTACCTCCATGGTAACACATTCATATGCAATTAGAGATGGATATCTATGGGTCTATAGGTTCATTCTCATACGATGTACTTTTCACTTAGCTTATCAAGATCCTGTGAGACCTCTTCAGGTTACCTTAAACCAACAAAACTGATATACACCCTACCAAAGGGGTCCCTCTCCCAGGATGGGAGGAAAACTATCTCTTGACAACAAGGTCACAAAAGCTCTTAGGTCTAGGGTTTACCTCCACCTGAGTCTACTTAACCCTAGCAAGCTATTAAGGCACAAGAAGGTCACCTACTGTACCATGCTAGGTCATACTTATCCTTCTTTCCTCGATGTTGAATCAAGATCATACTTTCCTTTATCATCAACCTAGTTGTGAGGGGTTCATCAAACATAAGGAACTCAACTTCTATAGGAACACATCAACCTTAAACTTAAGGGGCTTCCCCTTTTTCCTATCGACATGAGGAGTACCATGCTCGCTTCTATAGGAACTCAACCTCTCATTATGAGCATTAGGTACACCACTTCCCCTCTTAGGCCTAGGAACCCTAGGTTCACCTGTAGGTGTCCAACCTCATGCTCTATCTCTTAACTACGAACCAAGCATGCAAAAGACTTGACACACACTTCCTGTCATCCTTCAACTCGAGCAACACTTAGGGTTGGGTCCTCCTTAAGGACAACCAACAAGGTACAAGGCCTCATAACCTGCTACTAAACTTTTCTAGGTCTAAGGAACCTTCTTCCCACCTCAGAAGGTAAACACCTATATCGTAGGCACATAGGCACCAGATGCTTCATCTTCACTCTCTAGGGTATGGTCCCTCTAAAGGCAACCAAGATATCATCAACTTTCAGGGATCGATCATGAGACAACCACTATCATCCATTGTTCAGGGTTTTAGGCTTCCCACCTTCTTGATGGGTTTCTTGCTCTCTCTAGAGCTAACCCCACATCCAACCTCACCATTAGAGGTCCTCTCTTCATGAAGGATCAACCTCAAAAGCATGCTCTACATGGGTGAAGCCTAGGTTCGAACTTATGGTTGCTCAAGATCATCCATACCCCTTTATGCTCCATCATAATTCCTTATCCAGGGTTTCATCCTACTGTTAGCACTATGATGTGCCCTAGGTGCCAGCTATGCCCTACTTGCACAAGCCCATAGGGTTTCTATGGTCCTGCACTAACATCATCATCTAAGGAGATATCCTTTACCCTAACATGCACGACCCTTTCCCAGGGTTGGGTTGCCAAAGGTTCTAGGTCACCCATGGATCATATGGCATCCCAAAGGCATGTCCTTTCAAACACCTGGTCCAACTCATCTCTCTCTAACCTTCACTTAGGGTTAGGGTTAGCATCATCCTCAGAGGGTGTGCCAGGTCTCTACTTGCAATTGAGATCTCTATCTCCAAGACTAACTTATCCTCCTGACAAGAAGGTCTAGCCTCAGGTCTCTTCTGAGGACATGACAACTTATGTCATACAACCTAAGCATGAATCTATTCTTTAGTTTGCTTTTAACCTATTAAGCTTATGTCCATGACATCTTATTTACACGCCTTTCATTAATTTGGTGGAGGATTCCTTAAACCTTATTAACCTTACCCATACCTCAAGAGGGTGAGGAGAAGAAAGAAAACCCTAATCCTTTAGATCCTTATCAGAATTTTCATGATGAGAAGGGATGAATAAGGTGAGAAGTCCTAAAGGTATCTTATTTCGATTCATACCCTAAGACTTTGGCCAGGCAGTCACAAGGATCCGGGAGTCCTCGTATTCCGACTAGCGGTGCGGAGGAAAATATTGCCAGCCCCCGGTCGTGATCCTTTTTTAGACACATCCGTCTTTTGGATAATCCTCTAATAACTCCCTTGGGTTCTATGGAGTTTGTAAAATTTAATAATTATTAATGGTTAAATGAGGAACCTACGCTCTGATACCAAATGTTACGACCCCGCCTCCCAATAACCCCCAATTAAGGGAGACCGAGAGGTCGAAGCCGCACCCATGACTTCCGGATCAAAGGTTCGACAATTAACCAAAAATAATTATCAAATTTTAACATACTATACTGAAAGCTGTAAGAAAATAAATTTTTGCATACCTTTTTGAAAACTTGGATCTCTAAACATCTATCCACTTAAGGATTCTACTCTAACTAATCCTCCTTGTATTTTACTTCATGTATTTCACAATATGACAATTTACTGTTTGTCCTTTTGGCTTGTACATAAAACGCCGATAAAAAAAACATCGGTCAGCCGAATCTGGTATGTGGGGGAAACAATAAACGTGCAACTATGATAACAACATCATCATTCAATTATTCATTTAACAATCAAGGTTTCATTTTAAATATAACTCTGTGATCCAAGGGTACCCTATCCTCTGTGTTGTCCCCATTAAACCCCTCATGATCCACCTATAAGTGAACCAATTTCTAGGATTGAGTCACATGGCACTACTCGTAAGTAGCCCACTCCTTAACTCATGGCAAGCTAATGAGTCCCATGGCACTACACGTAGGTAGCCCAGTTTCTAACTCTCGGCAACCTAGACCTTGCTCTAGGATTACCCCTTTTTTAGCCTTTTCAAAGCAACAGAGGTGGAACCGGATCTAGCCAGTTATATACGCACATTTATAGTGATAATCATAGTCACTTTATAACTGCATGAATTAAATAAACATCCAACAGTTATTTTCAAGCAACCGATTAAAACTTCGAGAATCGCTGTGAAACTAGAATGATTATTCATAATCGTAACCACATACCTGATTTGGTGAGTCATGCAAATTATTCAACATATACTTCATGTGTATACAATCAAGTCAATCAACAGATCCAAGCAAGTAATTCAATCATAACATAGTTCTTGAAATAAATATGTACTCTATTTGTTACACACTTTATCAAGAATCTACTTTATTGACTTGGATTCTCTTTCTAAAGTTTCTAATCCGCATTAAGGTTTCATTAATATCCATTAGGGTTTCTTAGATCAATTCCTCAAACTTTATCCATTTTAGGTCAACAAACCCTAAAATACTCTTTTCCATTTATATGAACCTTAGTTGCTCAACTATCCATTTTAATAGTCTTTTATACCCAAATTGGCTTAGGATCAACACATCCCTATTTATTCATGGATTTGAACCATTAAAACAATTAAAAGACATATTCATCTAAATTAGGGTTTTTCAAGCTCATTAGTGCATAGTCATGCACAAAACCCTAAATTAAACCAATTATATAAAAAGATCATCTTTTTAGATCCTATTATCACTTTTATTAACAACATGTTAATATCAACTTGAATTACGTCATCAAGTCCATTTATCATCAAATCTAAGGGTTTTTCCTTAATTGAATCATTAAAGATGATAACTTTATGCCCTTTTCAAATTTCATGCATATTTAAGCACATAAACTCTAAATTAGACTAATCACGTGCAAAGTTCTTCCTTTTTGAACATAATGTACCTTTTTACATTTAACAGGTTAATATCAACTCTAAAGATCCATTAAACCCTATTATACACATTAATCATATAAAAATAGGGTTTCTTAATCTTTAATTCATTAAATATGACAATTTACACTACTTTTCGAATAGAGAGAGGAATTAGCTTCTAACTATATTTATATTGGATTCCTCTTATTTTTCTGAGCATTTTGATATATAGTTTCACTATATTCCGAGTTACTAATAGAGAGATATGATTTTTGTAAAATCAACTTACCCGGACCAATCGGAGGATGCCACGTTATCAGGCTCATGCAACGTTGGCTTGTCTAAAACATAACCAAATTACGATATCGCCCTTGGTTAAGTGGTCTGTTCTTTAGCCCGCGAAAGGACATTTCTGTCCAACGACTCTCCGCCCTTCTCCTTCCTTGCGCTAGCGGCGTGCTGCCGCCCTAGCCGCCGGCCTGCAGCCCTAGGCGCTGCTCCAGCTCCTCCTCCTCGGCCTCTTCGACCTCCAGGACGGTCCCTCAGCCTCCGCCGTGCCTCTGCGCACGTGAGGGTGTTGCTGGTCGTCGTCAAGGTAGCCACCCAAGCGCGGGATCAGCTCTTGCTTGCTGCTGCAACCATTGCGATTTTGCAGACCTACGGTGGAAGATGCATGAAGACGAAGGGGCTGGGTTGGTAGTGGATCGGTCCTAAGTTGTCGTGGAGTCTCCCTGCCCTCAGCAAGACCACGAAACATCCTTTGTTGCTCTATAGTTAGAACTACTCCCTCATTAGGTTTTTACGTGCAAGAAACAAAAAGAGGGGAGAGAGAGGTGTGTAAGATCTTTCCAAATCCGGCGAAGAGCTCTACCCCTTATATAGGGGAGAGTATCCATGCCCTTCACCGCTCATCAAGGGATTAGCAACACCCCTTTCCTATTAGGAATGTAATTCCTATATTAAAATGCTAGTTTCTCTCTCTTTCTTATTTCTTTAATGTTCCTTTTATTTTGCTATTAGGATTTCAAAAATTATCCCTCTTATTCTCTTTGTTCGTGCTTTTTAATCTATTTACACGAAAACATGTTTCCTTTTAATAGAACATACCATCTTTTGATAAACAACACAAAATTCATTAATAATGTATCACATTATCCTTTTATTTTGCAATTTTGGTATTCTCGCTTTCTTTCCTCTTTATTGGTACTCCTTGGATCCCAAGATACTCTATTATTTCGAAATTCTTTTTATTGGATACTTATTATCCTTCTAGATGCATCATTATGCATTATTTCACATTATCTTGTTTATTTCTCGTTCAAATATCTCTTTTTGAGGATTTCTTTGTATTTATATTTTATTTTCCTCATTGACATTCCTTTTAATATTATTATCAACCTCATGGATACGAAATTTCCCCAAGAAAACTCATTTATGCCTCTTTCCACTCATTTTATCATTATTTTCAATTTATTTCTTAATAAAGAAATACTTAATTAATCTTTTCTTTTCTTATTGATTTCTTTTTACAACCTTGGACTCCTTGGTACCCAAGGAACCCAAGAGGCACGAAATCCTCTTTGGATTTACCTTCTAGAGGTTTCTACATATTTCTTTTCTTATAAATTCAATTATCCATTCACTAATTGAATTTTCTTTGTTATTTCCTTGTTATTGGGCCCAATAGCCAATAAAGCCCACACTATAAACATCAAGTCTATTGTAAATGAAATCCATTTATTTGAAACAAATTATGTCATTCTTTTTTCAAATATCTTTAATATGAGAAATTACATTTCTCACCAAATGAACCCAGAAATTGGGGTTGTAACAAAATGTCTCCCAATCTATACTCAATAGTTGTACAGACTAATGTGTATGATACATATACTGAATGACTTTATGACTCAAATAATGAATACCTCTGACATTGTCATCTGGAGAACATATATGGGAAATGCATACCTAAAATCCATAATGATGGTTATCTAGGCTCTTTTAGTTATTGAACCAATACAAACATGCTAGTCTTGTTTATTGGGCAATATGACAAAAGCACCTTTCACTAGATCTAGTAGGAGAGCGGGTATCCTATTGGAACTCATACATATTTATGTATGTATAGCTTTTAGAATAAATGCTAGAGGTAGTTAGTAGTACCTCATTGTATTGACTGATGATCTCAGTAGATATGATAATTTGTATTGAATGAAATACAAGTATGAATCTCTTGAAGTCTTCAAGAAGATCATGAATGCAGTATGTAACCCACTTGGTAAAAGTATTAAGACACTTGATATGATCGATGTTGAAATATTTTAAACCAAGAGTTTGAGAACCTTCTAGAGATACTATGATAGTGTATCACAATGTATTCCACCTGAAACATTATGATGTACCAGAAAAAGGTATCAAACCATGTTAGTCATGGTGCAATTATTAATAAATCTAGATAATCTTCCTATTTCCTCTGGGTACATGCTTTATACTAAAACAATGTATCGTTTAAAATGGTTCAAAAGACACCATATGAGATATGGCATGGGAAGTGTCCTGATATCTTTATAAATATTAGGATTGAAAGCTTCAACAAGAAAATAGTTTCTTGAGGAGCTTTGTCCATAAATCACTTAAATGTGATTTTGCTAAATACTACTTCTACATTCCAATCAGACAACAAAAGTGTTTTGTTGCCATGATGGTTGTATTCCTTAATAGGAATTTAATTCCACAGGAATTAGTGGGAGAAAAGTAGAACATTGAAATGTTCAAGACAAACAAGAAAATATTGAACCTAAAGAGGTGCATAGGGAACATGAGAATCACAAATTGTTGCGAAATCTCAAGTTCCTTATGTAACACAATAACTCGCAGTTCTAGTAGAACACGTCTTGAGTTTGAAAGATTATGTTGTCTTATAACTCAGAAAGAGGAGTTGGTCATAGATGACAACTCAACAACCTACCTAGAAGTTATCGAGGGACCAAAGTTTGAGTCATGGCTTGAGGCTATGAGATTAAAGATGGACTTCATGTACACCAACAAGGTATGACCTTGGTGGATCCACCTAAAGGGGTAGAACCTGTAAGGTGAAATTGAGTCTTCAAGGATAAATCTGACATGGATGATAGTGTACAAACCTATAATAACAGATTGGTTGCAAAGAGTTTCAAACAAGTTCAAGATGTTGAACATGATGAATTCTTTTTACTAGTTTCCTTAAATAAATCCATCAGGATAATGCTTGCTATTGCAACTTAATGCGACAATGAGATTTGGTAAAATGGATGTTAAAATCACATTCCTTAACTGGAATATTGTACAAGATGTATATGTGACACAACCTAGAGGATTTATAAATCCAATATTGCAAATAAAGTCTATAAGCTACAAAGGTCAATCTTTAGATTGAAGTAATCATCTCAGAGCTGGAATCTTCAATTTCACAATATAGTCAAAGAGTTTGACTTGAGTCAGAAGAAGGTGAAATCTATGATTATAAAAGATTTTGTGGGAGCATATTTATATTCCACATAATGATGGGAAAAACATCTTATAATACAAATGTTAAAACCTATCAAGGAAAGTACCTTCTTTATGAAGGGTTTAGACGAAGCATCCTATGTGATAGGAATTGAGATCTATAAAGATAGATCTGGAAAGCTTCTTGACCTAAGAAAGAGCACATGCATTAGCAATATGTTGAACGGGTCCAACATACATGACTCAATGAGCAAAAATCTTTCCATGATCTACGGGATCAGTCTCTCAAGAGCCCAATGTTCCAATTCTTGTGAAGAATGGGAAGCCATGAGTGAGATGACATATGCATTCACAATTGGATCTATCTTATATGCAATGTTATGTACTCGTTCCATTATCTCATATGTATCGAACATTGACGAGTGGATATCTGTCAAATCCCAATGGAAGTCACTAGAATGCCATAAAAAACATCCTGAAGTACTTAAGAAACATTAAAAGGATTGGTTCCTTGGTTATGCTAAAAAGGAAGAGTTGGGTGTAAATGGTTACACTGATGTAAGCTACAAATAAAATTAATGATCACAATATAAATTTGTGTTTGACCTTAAAAAAGAATGGTAAGCTGGAAACATTCATAGAAAGAGAAGGTTGTTTAAATTCTACACTAGAAGTCGAATATCTTGGTGTTCTGAACACAACATAGGATAATGTATGAATCTAAAAATTCATATAGATGAACTTGTGGGAGGTTCCAATTGTTAATACACAGTATAAATACTATGAAAACAATGAAGATACTAGATTGGAAAGGAATCTCAGATAGCATACTATGAGACATCCATCTCATTCAAGGAGTAGGACAATGAGGATATGTGAAATTTGCAAAAATACCGACTAGAAGCAAATGTTGCTAACCCACTATAAAAGTGCTTGCACAAAATAAACATGATGTACATGCTAAGATCACTTGGAATAAGATTCGTGGGTGATTAGCTCTAAGTGCAAGTGGGAGTCTGTTGGTATGTATGCCCATAGAGCCAATCATATGATGATTGGAATGTGGCATTAGATACATAATTTGATAATGATAAATGTACTTCTGTCTATTATGTTTGTCTCAATCATGAGATTATGACACATTCATAGTAGATGGCTAAAAATGATGTTACTCAATGACACATGTCTTCATGTTGATGACCTAAATAATGAGATCATATGTATGATAAGAGTGCATACATTCTTGTTATGTCCCTATTCAAATATTATTGTGGAAGAAAAATAAATGATAGTAATACAAAAGACTAGAGTGTGTCTTGATTGATGACATAATCTCACTAGTCATGATATATGATATAAGTCAAGGACACATGTATATATTAAAGAACAATATTTTGGACAAACCAACCATGAGAGTGATACATGGAGACCACAAAGTTATATTTAGAATCAGCTCTCATAGTGACACTGATGATTGTGGTTCTTAGACTTGAAGTCACTACACTCATCACATGTCATTATATGTATTTTTACATCATCCAATGTGACCTTGAATAAGGGTTGAAAAGGTGATGCTCGGGTGCATTATGACACATGGGGACTGAATGTGAGTGATGTAGATGAGATTTGTCCCTCCTATAGGAGATTGACATCCATGCCTCTTGATAAGTGAAACTGAGAAATGTATGGCCATATGCATGTGACTCAATATATGATGTGTGAGTTCCATACATCTCATACACTTTGCTATAGTTCAAGGAACATGGATAGAATGTTAAGATGATGATGATTTTGTACCTCAAGTTCAATCCAGATATAAAAAACAAAGGAACTATACGACCATGGTTTCACTTATCATGAATTGTAGGTCAACGTTGTTCTCCAAGTTTCCAAACTACTTGGGTAGCAATGATGTGTTGCTAGATACCGCTCATTGCTTGTGATACCATAAGTTGGCTATGGACATTCACTGCCAACATAACATGGGACCTATACAGTCACATACATAGGATGCAGTAGGAATAGGAGTTTATTCATGAATGATGTTTAACTTGCTTACTAAAGTATTTAGGTATTCAATTTAAATAACTTAGGTTGCAAATTGACTATCTGGACTGTGGACCGAATGGTTTAAGTGTTGAACCAACCAATTCAAGTGTCAAGTTAATACAAACAACAATTGACTAAATATTTGCCTGAGTTGGACATAGAAAATGACCATTTTACATATGAAACAACCATTTCACATATGAAAGGACATTTCATAAGTGAAATGACTGTTTCATGATATGAAATAGCCATTTCATAAAGTGAAATGACTTTTTCATCAAGTAAAATGATCGGTTCATCATCTAGGTCATCCGGTTCAATGATCAATCCGATAGGATCAAGGGTTGATGTTGATGTCATGATTGTGCATTATTCAAATATCAAAAGCTAATACATTTGCACATAGGAAATATGTTGAACTGACTAGTTCAAGGGTTGAACCAACTAGTTCACCCATGAACCGATTGGTTGGACAGTGAATTGACTGGTTCACTATTTGCATGTTTTGAAAAATTCATGAAAAGTCATCTCTTTGACTCCCAGCTGGATTGGAAATATTGATCCTAGCCCTTTTATAAATTAAGGGGTACTGGGGCTTCCCAGATACAACAATAAGCGCTGACAATTATTGTCCTCTCTGGTTGTGATAAATAATAGAGAGCCCGAGCAAGTATTATCTGTAAAAGGGAGGGATAACAAGGGAGAGACAATTATGGGAGAGAAAATCAACTCTAGCAAGTTGATGTTCGAAGGGACAACTCTCTCCCATTAGTTATGGTAGCAAAATGTGGAGTTCCCGATGATCCTCATAGCCTACTATTGAGGCGAGGAGGTTGTTGCCTGCCTCTAGGAGGATGTTGTCAACCGTCGTCTGTGGTCTTACACTAGGAGGTTGTTACTGACGACTATTTGAGTGCTTCTTGAAGAAGAAGTACACTCCTACTTGGAGTAGAAGCACACCACTGCATCAAGGGCTTTCAATGGACTTGCTCCATGACCAAGTATAAGTTTTGTTACTCTCTTTCCTAGATACATTGTTGTTGAAGTAATATTGCTAGTTAGGGAATCATGCATTAAATTTTTGTTTTCATTGTCGATATCTGTCACTCAGATTTCCCTACATAAATATATTTGCATATGAATGTATATGATTTTTGTGAATATTTAATTATGGAAAGACTTCTTTATCTCAAATGTTGCACTAGTATTTAATTGCCTCATTTTCTTGAAATTAATTCTCTTGAACTTACCTAACTTGATATGCCCCCTATTCACGGGAACATCTATTTTATACTTGTAACCCACTAAAATCCCAAATATAATTTTACATGTGTATTGAGTATTTTTTGACCCCATACTTTTGTTTCCTATCTTCTGGGTGGTGTTCCCCTTCGGCCCATGTGTAGGTACCTCAAAGGACCTATGTTGATGAAGATTGAATACATGTTTGTGAACATGAGGATATCTTAGAATGGACGGGTTTCCCTCTGCAACTAGACTCTTATGTAGAATAAATTTAATATTTCCATATTTGTGTAACACCCTTAGGGTGAGAAGCATACATATACGAAACATTTTGAAACTTTGTAAATATTTATGTTTTTTGTTGCTTAAACTTTCATTGCTCATGTCTTATACCATTTGAGTGGACCCTCTACGGGTCCTTCGGACTTGTAGATGTAGACAACTATCATGAATGTTTAGTCTCCATTGAAATCTAAACAAGTCATTTCCCATCTAATGCTGACTGTAAGAAACTTGTGCATGATACCTCTCACCATATTTGCTTGGTATGTCCCTCTTCACTTAATATTTTCTTCAAATTCTTTTTCCATCAATCTCCTAACAAATACCTAAATAAGTTGACCTCAAACTAAGGATGCCTCATTTACTTTTTATGAAAAGGACTATTTCCATCTCCTTTTGGATTTGGGGGTGATAGGTGAGACCTCCACTTGCCTATATAAGGAAATGGATAGTTGCACTCAACCCTTGCACCAAGCTTTGACCCTCAATTGTATGCAAGACCTCTAAGCATGAGAAACCAAGCATGTCTTCTCTAATGATCATCAGACTTCAAAAACCAAACCATGCGCACCTTTGTGCAATTTATTAGTCTAAAATCATATCGGTGATGCCTTAGAGCTAGCCCATCCATCCATACACATTACCTTTTATCTATTAGGATTGTGAGTGAAGCTTCTCAAGCTTCGGTAACCCACTTATCTAGAGATCATCTCAAATAGTGCTCAAATTCTAGAAAACCCACAATTCAACTCCTCCATGCCACTTGTCATACCCTGCCCAAAAAAATATATCTTTCTAAAATAATTGGTAGTAGAACTCAATTTGGAATCTGCGTTGGAAAATAATAAAACATATAATCAAATTTGACACCATGTTTTATTTGTAAAATGATGAAAATCAAGATAAACGTTGCAAATTCCACAGTGGAAGGTTGATCTGTCATCCAGACGTTGGACAAATAAAAAAGAAAATTAAATAGAAATCATATCCAAAAATGTATTATGAGTAGGGAAGTATTAGCACCCCTATCTCGCCCAATAAACTAGTAGATTCGTTTTTAAGAATTTTTAAAAATATGGTTTCAGGTGTGTTTAAGAAAATAGCAAAAAAGTGGTAGAAGGGTGTTCTTATTATTTGTAGACCTTTGGAGATGGAGATGTCTGTGTCTTTCCCATCTTAGTCCTAAAAGTCCCAATTTTTAGGTGTATGGGGCCCTAATCCCTTCAAGACATCCTACGTCAGAGATCTATCACATGCAGTAAGGACCAATGATTAGGAAGGTTAGAGGATTATGAGAAAAGATATAAATTAAATGAAGGGTTAATATGTGTATGATCATTTAAATTAAGTTATGTAAATAGATTGCATGATGATGATGAATAAGCACTTGAGTAGGAAAATATGCAGATATGAACATTTGTGAGCAGTTAAAGTAAAGGTAGCAGTTTAAAGCACAACATAATTACCGTTGTGCAACATAATGAATCTTAGAAGCAGGTGGTGTCACATGAAGGATACTCAAACATGAATAATACAGAAGTTCTAGTCATGTTTGGGTGCAAGTAGTGCGGTATAAAGGAAAAGTAACATCACCCTCTTCATGGAGTTTTCTATACCTACTGCTATGAAGTAGATAATTGTATTCAAAGACCTCTAGCTCCTCACTTCCTCGTTTTTAATAACATGCTTCCTTTTCTCATCTCTTGTATTTTTGTGTTCTCTATGTTTATGATCAAGTAGACTCCCTCGCCAGGGAATGGGGAGTATCCCCATTTCCCGTACCTTATTCTAATTGTTACCAAACTCAGTATTTTCAAATGATTAGCTTGTTCTTCATTCTTTTGTTTGCTTGCTTGTTGAAGTGATCATTCAATTAGAATGATTGATATAATCCTAAGCACAAAGACCAAAAATTTAAGATTATACCTTCAAATGAATGTGTAGGATTCAAAATGTGATCACAAAAGGAATTATACATTAGATGATTGTGATCTATATGGATAATGAGACCTCAAGTCAAGGGGGAATATTATTCTTATGCAATGTGTGTTCTAAAAGGGGGAAGTTCAGTTGGTACTAGTCTAGTTAGCTGCAATAACTAAGTTGTAATGGTTATGATGAGTACATAGCTGATGATGATGACATATAAATGTTACAGTCTTCTTTAAAATATTATTGTGGATCCACTTTAATCATTTCTTTTGCTATTGCACTCTTCAACCCAACCTTAATTTATAATCATCGTTAACAATTGGTTTACATATTATTCTCAATAAATGGTTTGTAAGTGATTCCTTAAATAAATTGTCTTGGATGTGAATCTATAGCTATAATGTAATTGATACATCCTCTTGTAGGTGAGTGAATTTGCATTGTGAAAAGGTAATAAAACCTGAGGTAATTTATCTTAGCAAATTTTTTTGTGCATAAAAAACTCACATATTATTTTAGCTACATTTATGAGGAAGATGAAATAGCCTATGAACCTTCTTGTTTTCAAAAATTAGTTTTTTTTTTCCTTTTCAATTGATATCATTCAAGTCTACTTGAATTTTTCTTCCCTTATTTACTCTCTTTTCAGGTACTAGAGGTGTATGCTACACTTAGAAAGTGTTGATTCCACACCTCTATAATTTGACATGGAATTTGATAGGACCTTCCATCACTTGAACCAGTCATTCAGAAATAGGTTGGACAATGGAGAGATCAACCATAGGGTGAATCTGGCTCTTGTAGCCTATAGAGAGGCTCTTACGTAGGAGATAAGAGCCACTATAGTAGAAGAGAATAGGTTTAGAGAGACTGCCTCCCCTGAATCTAAATGCCATAATTAGGTTAGGGAATTATCTCTCCCTAAAGCTACTAATGCACATCATTTGTCACCATGTTGCAAAGTGACTCTTTCTTCAGAAATAGAGGCCATGATTGTTAGGCGAGCGATTTGCATATCTTTGGGCCTTGAACAAGCAACCCAGTGTGTTTGAGGATGCCCTCAATCTTTGGATGTTCAATTACTCATTGACGGACACATTGAGAAGTTGGTACCGATGCCATGGAGGGGGACAACATCACAACTTGGGAGGGTCTACAAGCTAAGTTTTTGGAGAAATACTACCCTCCATCCCTCACCTACAAAATCACAGGCCAGATTACTCCACGGTTCTAATCGAGTCCCTTGTCGAGGCTTGGGAAAGATTCAAGGAGCTTCTCTGTTGATCCTTGTATCATGGCATCTTAGAGTTTCAACTGATAGAAACTTTCTACATAGTTGTTGACGACAACACCAAGAAATTCCTTGATTGATGATGGAGGATTTTTCATGTTCAAGAACTTTGATAGCACATGGGGAGTTTTCAAGAGAGGAAAATCATTTATGTTTTAGCAAAAGATAAGAAGGTGTCATCAAGGAGGATAAATATGAAGATATCTATGAACTCAAATCCATAGCAAAGTATTTGAAGAAACTATTCTTGAAATAGGATAGTCTTAAATCCTCTTTCAATGCCTATGAGAGAAGAGGTACAACCACAACATATGAAAAAACAAGTCAAGTCTATAGATCTTTTATGTGAAGCATGTAAAGGCCACGGCCATTTCACCCTCATCTTCCAATCCTCTACAATGTCGTGATGAACAAATCCCCAGTAAAAGACGAAGAAGGGAAGATCGAAGACCTCAAATCCATCAACACCATTATTGGACAAGGCTATTAAAATCCCAATAAGGCTAGAAACCACCCTAGTTTCCAGTTGGTATTTTGGAAGGAACATATAATGCATAATGGAAGTGGCCATCTCAAAGTAACAACCAAGTTTGTGGTCCTCCCATGTTCCAACACAATCAACAAAAAAAAATTAGGAACCATGGTAATTTTATGGGAACTTTAAAAATCATGGCTACAATCAAGGGTAACTATTTTTGAATTCAAACCAAGTTCCACAGATACGATAGTCGAGCAATATCTTCAAAAAATGAAAAGTTTTCTATCATAGAGAAGATCACTTCTATCACAATGATACATGATTACTAGCTAGCAAACAATGCTCTCCCATTAGCAAGCCTACCAGAAGTCCATTGACTCATAGTTGGCCCATCTCTCTGCTTCTGTATGTCCTTCTGTTGGCTCATTTGCAATATAGATATACAACAATCCTAAGAACCCCTAGTAGTTGAAGTTATTTCCACACGTTCATGTAATGTGTACACAACCCCCCTGGCACTAGCCACCACTACTATTGATTTTGACAATGATGGAATAATAATGGTTGAGAAGGAGAAGGAACATGACATAGTTGTTGATGAAGATGTAGGGAAAGGCACATGATGTTAAGAAATAACATGTTGATGACATTGATCCCAACGTGCTAGTTTACAATCCATGCCCCCCTTACCAAGAACATATTAAGAAAACCAAACTATATGCCAAGTTCATGAAGTTTAAGAAGCTATGATGAAGCTTTACATGGACATCCCTTTTTCTGGATGCGCTTCCTGATATTCCAACGTGGTCCAAGTATTTGAAGAATAGCTTGACTAGCAAGTAGACAACTGAGAGTATGGAGTGGTAAAGCTAACTAGGACAACTTCAAACATTATCCCCAATAAGATGCCCAAGAAGCAGAAGGATCCTTACTCCTTTGGGATTGGTTGTTCCTTAGAGACAACACATGCCAAAAGGGGATGGTAGATTTGGGTTCTAGTATTCCATTATACCATATAGATTATGTAAAATATTAGGATTCACCAAGCTACTCTCAACAACCATGACCATTCAGCTAGCAGACTCCTCCATGATGAAGCCTATGTGAATTATAGAGGATGTTTCAGTCAAGGTTGGAAGGGATGCTTATGTGCCTTGTGATTTTTTATTCATGAATATCAAAGTGGAACTTAGATATCCTCTTATTTTTATATGTCCATATCTTGCTATAGGCTGAGCTTAACTGATGTTGAGGTGGGCACCATTATTTTGAGGCAAGGAGAGACACACTCGAGTTTAGGGTGTTTGATAGTTGGAAGGGACCCAACATTCATGAGAAGGTATTTCTCCTTGACTGCATTGAAAAATTCTCCCAGCTTATATAAGAAAATGAAGAATCTGAAGACCCCCTGCAAATAGTCTCGCCATTCCAAACAACTTAGATTTTGTCGTTGTACAAGTCAATCAATGTTGTCTTCACTTGGATACTTATGAAGAGAAACCAAATTCTAAATTTGAAGATCTATAAATGATTTATTGTGGTTGAAGAAGAGGAATAAGTGCCAAAGGACAGAGATGAAAGCCCTATCTGAGGAGTTAAAGTATGTGTTTCTTGATGAGCAAGAAGTTTGTCCCATTGTTGTGGATTGATATCTTACTCAAGAGTAGGAGGACATGTTGATGATCGAGCTAAAGGATAGGAAGGCACCTTTGGCATACACTATGTCTTTGACATGTATCAATCAAGCTATTTGTGTGCACAAGAGCCCAATGGTGAAAATATACAAGCCATATAGATACCCCTAGTGCAAATTGAACTCCAATATGAAGGAGGTAGTCCATATAGAAGTCATAAAACTACTCAAATCTGGGATCATCTATCCCATTTCAGATTCTCCTTGGGTTAGTCCCATGGAGATTGTCCCAGAAAACGGTGGCATCACAATCGTGAAGAATGACTATAATGAGCTTATCCCCACTTGAACAGTCATAGGGTGGAGAACTTGCATTGACGATAGGAAGTTGAACAAGGCTACATGGAAAGAGAACTTCCCTCTTCCCTTGATCAAGTTTTGGAGTAATTAGCACATTAGGAATTCTTTTGCTATTTATAGGATTACTTGTTCTTCTATCAGATCCGAATTCATATCCACAACCAGGAGAAGACCACTTTCATCTGTCCTTTTGGCACTTATGATTTTAGAAGAATGCCATTTGGGTTTTGCAATGCACCTGCCACTTCGCAACGTTGCATGGATTTCATTTTTTTCAACATTGATTAAAACTATAATGGATATTTTTTTTGGGAAACTTATATTTCTTATGGTGACTCCTTTGACTTTTATTTGAATCACCTTCATCTTGTTTTAGCAAAGTGTGAAGAATCACATCTAGTGTTGAGCCGAAAGAAGTGACACTTGACGTGTATTTTACTACGTGCTAAAAACGCAAGTGTACGCGTCGAGTAATATAGGCCTTTGTGAGGCCTGAGTCGAACACAGGGATACGTTGAACTATTGGAGACTCCTACTAACTATTTGCGATCAGCTAAGCCAGATAACAAAGTAGGGTTTGTTGTCGAAATTAAAAGAAAACAAAAATAAAACAAAGCAAACAATCGATTAAAGGTTAATTTAATCAATTCAAAAGGGTATCTTTAGGATTGCGGTTTCACCGCGGGTCAACATTGCATTAGGTTTCATATAACTCCTCAATCTTCTCTCTCTATCCGGGCAGTGGCCTGAAAATAGAATTACCCACTTTTGTGGTGTAATTCACTACTTAGGTTTAGGTTGATTCCACCGTCGTAGTAATCATTCCCCTAAACTAAGCGCATTACGAACGATCTCTTGGTTTCCACCATTAATTTTACACCTCCTTTGTCAAGGGATTTATCGATTAATGTAGGTTTCGTCTCTTTTCAACCGTTAATCCTTCTGTCGAAGTGATTAATGGCATTAGGTTATTATTATGGTGATCAAGCATAACAATATATGGAGAAAACGAAACTACACCACGGATTTAAGAGAGAAAATATGAATTATTAATATAAAACTATCATACAATGCATTCCCGGGCTACTCCCGGTCCTAAAGATGGAGGGGATTAGCCTCGCATGTTCATCTCGCACAAATACATGGTAGAAATAGGGGAAATCATAAGAAAAACTTGAATTGAATGGGAAAACCCCTGAACGGAGAAGAACCGGTTGATCCTTTGTGTAGAACACAAGCTTTCCCGCCTCTCGGTGGTGAAATCCGTCTTCGGTAGCATCCGGATCGACAGGGATGAGCTTCTGGCCTCCTTTCTCCTTTCTCTCGCTCCTCGACACTTGTGCAATGCAAAATGCGATGATGCTCTCGTGTCGGCGGCCGTCATTAGGTATAAGTCCCTAATTAGGTCGTCAATTAACTCCAGCCGTCTGATTGAGATCAAACTGAATCCAACGCATATCTGCCGGTGTCGATACCATCGACGCGGGTCGATGGTATCGACCCGGTGTGGTAGCGACAACCTTCTTTTCTTTTCATCTGAGTGCCTGTGGTCATATCGATACCATCGACTTAGGTTGATGGTATCGACCTCTCTGTAGCGTCGGGTTTGTCGTTTAGCGACGCTGTAGCCTCCATGCATCGATGGCATCGACTTGGGTGTCGATGGTATCGACAGCTTCCTCGCCAGCAACCTAAAGGGATCTCGATGCCATCGACTTGGGTGTCGATGGTATCGACTCTGTGCTGCTCCTTTCGGCTGGCAACCT
The DNA here is from genome assembly GCA_963693085.1 of Alisma plantago-aquatica. Classification (NCBI taxonomy): domain Eukaryota; kingdom Viridiplantae; phylum Streptophyta; class Magnoliopsida; order Alismatales; family Alismataceae; genus Alisma; species Alisma plantago-aquatica. The sequence continues at coordinate 1,132,442,459 of OY856411.1, read as the reverse complement.
GTAGACTGGTCGATGGTATTGACTTCCGTCGATGGTATCGACGGAAGCAAATACTTGTTTTTCCTGAAATTTAAAGACCAGATCAAATAAATCCACACAAATTATGATAATGTGATAATTAATGCTCAAAATGATGAAACTAAGGGGATTTGACATAAAATGGTGGCAAAGACCGGAATGAGTGAATTATGCAAAATTATCCATAAAAATGACTAATAAGAGCACAAAACACATAGAAAAAAGGTCTATAAATGCGACTCAAAATCATCGCATCAAACTCCGCTAAGCTTAAACATTGCTCGCCCTCGAGCAACTAATCCTTAGAATAGAATTGCAGATGTCAATTGAAAATCAACACACCAACCCAACATCCCATGTGACTCCCACTGAACGTTCTCAAACCGGCCTTCTCTAACCACAGAACGGTAATTACCCTAAAGGCGACAATAATCATCAATAAAAGAAATTATCCTCCAAACAGATGAACACTATCACATAAGGCAGTTAACATAATAAAATTCACCGATTCAACATTGGTGCATCTTGTGATCGCATATACTACGTTGCTCGCCCTAACTACCATCTACATGGAAGCAGTTCTCCTAATAATCATTAGTGAGGAGAAATTCACGGTGGCCTACCAATCCGAGCAACGGGTGGATGGAAATGGGTGGTTCATGGAAGAACTTGGAAGTATCGTACAATTTTAACATGCATAAAGCAAAATGTCCTAAATGATGCCAATGCACATAAAAAATGCCCTAATGCCTAAAATTGGGTGAAATGATGCATGCACTAACCTTCCACCTCAAAATGAGATGGATATCTAATCAAACTACATCATATACTCAATTTTCCTATAATGCGAGTGATATCATGTTCCTTTCTCCCTCTTATTCCACTTTCTTCTAAAATCTTTTTTTTTCTTTCCTCTTTTTTTATAATTCAGATTTTTAGAAATTTTTTTCTTTAGCCCACATATCCATACTTGCTTGGAGATAAGTTTATTGGGCTATTTTCTTCATGCTCAGAAATTTTTGCAAGATTTAGAAGGTATGGAACAGTTTAGATCACCTTTGAGGAAAAATTGAGATACATGGTGTACTTTATGCATGAATATCATGAGTGCAACTACATGGCATGCACCTAAAGGTAATGTGCATGAATCCCTATATATATTTTTTTCTTTTTATGAAAAAGTATGGAAAATATCAATGCGAGTCCTATCTAAATGCTATGCACACAAGAAGGAATTAAAACTGCACTTTACTTCTAATTCTTAGGTGGATTATCGAAAAATGAAGTGGAATGATCACAAGATTAGATGACTGAACCTTAGAAAGATATTATGTGTCCCTCCTTACTGACATGTGTAGTAGTTTAGAGGGTTCTCTCTCTTACCTCCAATTAAGGTCTCATTACCATTTGGTTAGGTTAGGCTCAAACAACCATTACTGTCCACTTTTCATGAATCAATAGGAGTACAGGTGTGAAATGTTGTTTTAGAGTTGACATAATCAATCATTTTTGTAGGATGCGTTCCCCAAGCTCAACCAAAGCAAGCTATCCAAAGACACAATTTTTTTTTAAATTTCCCTTAAATTTCCCATGAATTAACAGCAAGATGACAAACTTTTACGACATCCACAGTTACACTAGATAGCACGTGGATCCTAAAAAAACTAAAAATGCAAGAGACAAATAACAATGATAAAATCTAAAAACAACAAAATAAAAGATAGAGCTGTTCTAACTCCCCTAAGCTTAAACATTGCTCGCCCTCGAGCAACTAATCCTTAGAATAGAGTTGCAGATGTCAACTGAAAATCAACACACCAACCCAAAATCCCATGTGACTCCCACTGAACGTTCTCAAACCGGCCTTCTCTAACCATAGAACGGTAATTACCCTAAAGGCGACAATAATCATCAATAAAAGAAATTATCCTCCAAACAGATGAACACTATCACATAAGGCAGTTAACATAATAAAATTCGCCGATTCAGCATTGGTGCATCTTGTGATCGCCTATACTACGTTGCTCACCCTAACTACCATCTACATAGAAGCAGTTCTCCTGATAATCATTAGTGAGGAGAAATTCACGGTGGCCTACCAATCCGAGAAATGGGTGGATGGAAATGGGTGGTTCATGGAAGAACTTGGAAGTATCGTACAGTTTCAACATGCATAAAACAAAATGTCCTAAATGATGCCAATGCACATAAACAATGCCCTAATGCCTAAAATTGGGTGAGATGATGCATGCACTAACCTTCCACCTCAAAATGAGATGGATATCTAATCAAACTACATAATGTACTCAATTTTCCTGTAATGCGAGTGATATCATGTTCCTTTCTCCCTCTTATTCCACTTTCTTCTAAAATCTTTTTTTTCTTTCCTCTTTTTTTTTATATTTCAGATTTTCAGAAATTTTTTTCTTTATTCCACATATCCATACTTGCTTGGAGATAAGTTTATTGGGCTATTTTCTTCATGCTCAGAAATTTTCGCAAGATTTAGAAGGTATGGAACATTTTAGATCACCTTTGAGGAAAAATTGAGATACATGGTGTACTTTATGCATGAATATCATGAGTGCAACTACATGGCATGCACCTAAAGGTAATGTGCATGAATCCCTATATTTTTTTTTCTTTTTATGCAAAAGTATGGAAAGTATCAGTGCGAGTCCTATCTAAATGCTATGCACACAAGAAGGAATTAAAACTGCACTTTACTTCCAATTCTTAGGTGGATTATGGAAAAATGAAGTGGAATGATCACAAGATTAGATGACTAAACCTTAGAAAGATATTATGTGTCCCACCTTACTGACATGTGTAGTAGTTTAGAGGGTTCTCTCTCTTACCTCCAATTAAGGTCTCATTACCATTTGGTTAGGTTAGGCTCAAACAACCATTACTGTCCACTTTTCATGAATCAATAGGAGTACATGTGTGAAATGTTGTTTTAGAGTTGACATAATCAATCATTTTCGTAGGATGCGTTCCCCAAGGTCAACCAAAGCAAGCTATCCAAAGAATTTTTTTTTTAAATTTCCCTTAAATTTCCCATGAATTAACAGCAAGATGACAAACTTCTACGACATCCACAGTTACACTAGATAGCACGTGGATCCTACAAAAACTAAAAATGCAAGAGACAAATAACAATGCTAAAATCTAAAAACAACAAAAGAAAAGATAGAGCTATTCCAACTCCCCTAAGCTTAAACATTGCTCGCCCTCGAGCAACTAATCCTTAGAATAGAATTGCAGATGTCAACTGAAAATCAACACACCAACCCAACATCCCATGTGACTCCCACTGAACGTTCTCAAACCGGCCTTCTCTAACCACAAAACGGTAATTACCCTAAAGGTGACAATAATCATCAATAAAAGAAATTATCCTCCAAACAGATGAACACTATCACATAAGGCAGTTAACATAATAAAATTCGCCGATTAAGCATTGGTGCATCTTGTGATCGCCTATACTACGTTGCTCGCCCTAACTACCATCTACATGGAAGCAGTTCTCCTGATAATCATTAGTGAGGAGAAATTCACGGTGGCCTACCAATCCGAGAAACGGGTGGATGGAAATGGGTGGTTCATGGAAGAACTTGGAAGTATCGTACAGTTTCAACATGCATAAAACAAAATGTCCTAAATGATGCCAATGCACATAAAAAATGCCCTAATGCCTAAAATTGGGTGAGATGATGCATGCACTAACCTTCCACCTCAAAATGAGATGGATATCTAATCAAACTACATCATGTACTCAATTTTCCTGTAATGCGAGTGATATCATGTTCCTTTCTCCCTCTAATTCCACTTTCTTCTAAAATCTTTTTTTTTTCTTTCCTCTTTTTTTTTTATATTTCAGATTTTTAGAAATTTTTTTCTTTAGCCCACATATCCATACTTGCTTGGAGATAAGTTTATTGGGCTATTTTCTTCATGCTCAGAAATTTTTGCAAGATTTAGAAGGTATGGAACAATTTAGATCACCTTTGAGGAAAAATTGAGATACATGGTGTACTTTATGCATGAATATCATGAGTGCAACTACATGGCATGCACCTAAAGGTAATGTGCATGAATCCCTATATATTTTTTCTTTTTATGCAAACGTATGGAAAGTATCAATGCGAGTCCTATCTAAATGCTATGCACACAAGAAGGAATTAAAACTGCACTTTACTTCCAATTCTTAGGTGGATTATGGAAAAATGAAGTGGAATGATCACAAGATTAGATGACTGAACCTTAGAAAGATATTATGTGTCCCTCCTTACTGACATGTGTAATAGTTTAGAGGGTTCTCTCTCTTACCTCCAATTAAGGTCTCATTACCATTTGGTTAGGTTAGGCTCAAACAACCATTACTGTCCACTTTTCAGGAATCAATAGGAGTACAAGTGTGAAATGTTGTTTTAGAGTTGACATAATCAATCATTTTCGTAGGATGCATTCCTCAAGGTCAGCTAAAGCAAGCTATCCAAAGACACACAATTTTTTAAATTTCCCTTAAATTTCCCATGAATTAACAACAAGATGACAAACTTTTATGACATCCACAGTTACACTAGATAGCACGTGGATCCTACAAAAACTAAAAATGCAAGAGACAAATAACAATGCTAAAATCTAAAAACAACAAAAGAAAAGATAGAGCTATTCCAACTACCCCCCTAAGCTTGAATTCAACTATGGCCTCATAGTCAAAAACAAACTTAAGATTGGAACAGAGATACCCGATCATTCTTCTGGAGGCGGAGGTGGGTACTGTGGGGCCGTAGGATCCCAAGAAGGATACTCCCCCTGGAAGCTCGGATCATAATGGGTCCTCGGCGGAGGCTGTGGATAGCCTCCAAAGTAGTGCTGACTCCAGTAGTGGTCGTAGAAGGGCTCCTGTTGCATCTCCATCCTTTGCAACCGATTGTGTATCTGCTGTTGGTTGGTGAGGATGAGACGCTCATTCTCGAACATTGCCCTTTGATTGTCAAGCAACCAGTTCGTAGTGTCATGAATACCGATATACATAGCTAGATGCTGCTGCTGTGTCTGCTGTATGTCCTGCAGCATCATGTACATGCCTTGCATTGAGTAGGCATCCTCGCCTGGCTACGTGGGCTGTGGTGATGGCGGCGGGGGCTGTGATGATGAAGACGCACCCGGATGCATCCGAGGAAATTTCCAGGGTGCTACTCGTGCGCGAAGAGGTGTGAATGCCTCCTCTTCCTCCTTAGCCTCGCCTTCTTGTTCGTCGTTGTCGCCTTCTTCATCATCGGATTCGATGGCTATGATCGGCCATCGGAAGTGCTGTGCGCCCTCGATGTTGAAGATGGGGTTCGGCAGTGCGCATTCCTGGTAAGCGTGGTTGACGTGGTAGTGTGCGTACGCCAACCCATCCCGTATAAGGATAAGGTTAGAACGGTACAGATATTGCACGTTCACCTTACTCCTCGTGGAAAGCGGAGTCATGGACTAGAAATTCAGTCCCAAGTACGACGCCAGTTTGGTGATGAGCCCACCGAAATGAATCGGCGCTTTCCTCGTACTCCTCCTTATCGCCAGGACGCGCTGCAGGAAGAACGCACCCCAGTTGCATTCTTATCGCTTCAGGAGCATGTACAGAAAGAAAAGATCGCTCTCCTGAAACTTGCTCAACGCCAGATCGCTCCGAGCAAAGAAAGTGAAACTCAACATCCGGTGTAGGACCCGGACGAATGGATGCTCGAAATCCGCTACCGCAACATTGTGGTAGCTCACTGTCTTTCCCGCCGGCACTGTCACTAGCTCGGCGAAGATCTTTTCGTAGTCGGTGCGGGAATCCGGGCGCCGATGATCGTTTTGAGAGTGGTTCCAGTTGAAGATGTCATTGAACTGCTCCAACGTGATGTTGTAGTTGATGTTGAACAGCCGGAAGGACACCCGACCCTTGAACCACTCACAATCAGACGCAACTACGTCGTTGGGCACGACACAGACGTCAAGGGATGCCATAAATTCTGCCACTAACTCCTTGTAGGTGGGCCATTCGTCAAAAAATGGCTGCCCATCCGCATGGTACTCCAACTCATCATCCCTTCTGCCGGTGTGACGTGCTTGTCCCGCCAGCACATAGGCCAAGTTGGCCTCGAATCCAAGCTCTTGATCATTCCCCGGTCCACATACCGGGTCGACTCGATCTTCCGCTTCATGATCTCCTCATAGACCTTCCTCACCTCCGCGGATGGGTGAACCAGGCGCGGACGTGACACAGAAGCAGTAGGGGGTGGCACAAACTCCACGTTCTCCATTGGATTCTCACGAGAAGAGGATGCGCCGGCGACGTGCACCATTGTTGCGAGAAAGATGGGATTAGAAGAAGAAGATCTCGGGGAAGATGGAGAATTGATTCTTCGCTCGGTGAAGATCCTTGCTCGATGTTGCTTCTCTTCAATCTCGGAGGGCTCGGGGGAGTGCTCGGCGCAAAGGAGGAAGTTCACTCTGAAGGTGTGACGTCAAATGACGTTATAACTCTCCTTATATAGACTTGGCCGGCGCTACTGTTGACCCGTCGATACCATCGACGCGGGTCGATGGTATCGACATGTCTCGATGCTATCCGCCCCCCTCACGAGTATCGACGACTGACGTTTGCTGGATCGGGAAACCTGAATTACTGACCTGTCGATACCATCGACGCGAGTCGATAGTATCGACGCAGTACCCGGATCGCTGACGTGGACTTCGCGATCGCCGTCGATGTCGTTGCGCGGATCGGTGACATGGATGGTCGATACCATCGACGGGAGTCGATGGTATCGACTTGGCTTCATTGCGACACCGCCACTTTTTCACTTCAACCTGTGATCATGTCGATACCATCGATGAGGCCGTCGATGGTATCGAGTTGACTGAGACAAATCGTTCTGAACTTCTCCAGAGATCTCGATGGTATCGACTGGTGTGTCGATACTATCGACAATTGTTGCGCGACCTTCCTGTAGGTATGTCGATACCATCGACGGGACCGTCGATAGTATCGATTCAGAACGAACCTTACAGTTGTCAACCTGAACCTATCTCGATACCATCGACCAGTGTGTCGATGGTATCGACCCTGCCTCAGCCTGCACAATGAACAAACGGATCAAGGTATCTTCTTTACACTAAAATTTAAACGAAATTAAAACAACCTATGACTATAATTAAACTATCCTAATGTACCGATGGTTGGGTTGCCTCCCAACAAGCGCCCTTATTTAACGTCTTAGGCTAGACGGCTTCCTAGAAACTCATTCGTCCGCAAGTGTAATGAGTTTGACCTCATTCACTTTTCTCTTGTAGTTCTCACTAAAGTACAGCTTTAACCTCTGTCCATTCACCAAGAACGTGGCATCTCCATCACGCACCAGAATCACACCGTGCGGTTTAACCTCTTCCACCACGAATGGTCCACTCCACTGGGACTTCAGCTTCCCAGGATGCAACTTGAGTCGGAAGTTAAACAATAGAACACTATCTCCCTTCTTGAACGTGCGCAACTCGATATGGCGATCGTGGATCAGTTTTGTGCGCTCCTTGTATATGCGGGCATTCACATATGCCGTCATGCGTAACTCATCTAGTTCATTCAACTCTAACATCCTCTTTCTCCCAGCTTCATCATAACTCAAATTTAGCCTTCTAAGCGCCCAATGGGCCTTGTGCTCCAACTCCACCGGAAGATGACAAGCCCGGCCATACGCCAACCTAAAAGGCGTAGTGCCTATAGGTGTTTTGTACGCCGTTCTATATGCCCAAAGTGCGTTCGGTAGTAGGGCACTCCAATTCTTCCTTGTGGATGCCACTGTTCGTTCTAGAATCTTCTTAATTTCACGGTTTGAGACCTCCACTTGGCCTTGAGTCTGTGGATGATATGGGGTGCCAATGTTGTGCTTGACCCCATATTTCTTCAAAAGTGTAAAAAATTTCTGATTCTAGAAGTGTGTACCCCCATCGCTTATTATCATCCGGGGTATCCCAAACCTGCAGAAAATATTTTCCTTCACAAACCTGCACACTACATTAGAATCATTAGTCCTCGTGGGGATTGCTTCCACCCACTTCGACACATAGTCAACAGCTAGCAAGATATACAAATTTGAATTCGAGGACACAAAGGGTCCCATGAAGTCTATGCCCCACAAGTCAAACACTTCAACTTCCTGAAATACATTCAGGGGCATCTCTTGTCGCTTCGAAATGTTACATGCTCGCTAACACGGGTCACATTGCCTTACAAAATCGTAGGCATCCCGAAACAAAGTTGGCCAATAAAGGCCACTTTCTAACACCTTTGCTGCTGTTTGCGAACTGGCATGGTGTCCTCCCGTAGGCGACACATGGCAATGGTGGAGAACACTCTCGTACTCCACCTCAGGCACACACCTGCGTAGGATACCGTCCCTGCATTGCTTCAAAAGAATTGGGTCATCCCAAAAATAGTATCTCAAAGAATGAAAGAATTTCTTTTTCTCTTGATATGACCAGTCTTCCGGGATGATCCCGCAAGCCAAATAGTTAACAATTTCAGCAAACCACGGTTCTTTAGAATTAATTTTCAAAAGCTGTTCATCGGGAAACGTCTCGGTTATGGGTATGTGCAAATCTTTTTCATCTACCCTGTCTAACCTAGACAAATGATCAGCCACTACATTCTCAATTCCAGACTTGTCCTTGATTTCAATATCAAATTCTTGTAAAAGCAAAATCCACCTAATGAGTCTAGGCTTTGCATCTTTTTTCTCCATCAAGTATTTTATCGCAGCATGATCGGTCCATACAACTACTTTAGATCCCACTAAATACTGCCGAAATTTTTCAAAAGCAAACACAACGGCAAGTAATTCTTTTTCAGTAGTTGTATAGTTCAATTGAGCATCATTCAGCGTTTTAGAAGCATAGAAAGTCACAACGGGCTTATTATCTACCCTTTGCCCCAAAACAACTCCTACTGCAAAATCTGAAGCGTCACACATCAATTCGAACGGTTTTGTCCAATCGACATTTGAACAACCAGAGCCGAAATCAATTTTTCTTTCAAAACTTCGAATGCGTGAAGACACTTATTATTGAAATAAAAAACCGCATCTTTCTCCAAAAAATTGGATAAAGGTTTTGCAATTTTAGAAAAATCCTTAATGAATCGCCGATAGAACCCGGCGTGTCCCAAAAAGCTTCTCACCCCTTTTACAGAATTTGGTGGGGGTAGCTTGGAAATCACCTCAATTTTCATAGGGTCTACCTCAAGACCTTTTCTAGACACCTTGTGTCCTAGCACTATTCCCTCTGTCACCATCATGTGACATTTCTCCCAATTGAGGACCAAGTGTGTGTCCTCACAACGCTGCAACACTTTGTCCAAGTTATAAAGACATTCATCAAATGACGCACCATAAACCGAGAAGTCGTCCATGAAAACCTCAAGACAACGCTCTACCATGTCAGAGAATATGGCGAGCATGCAGCGTTGAAACGTCGCCGGTGCATTACATAAACCAAACGGCATTCGTCGGTAAGAAAAAGTCCCATAGGGATAGGTGAACGTAGACTTCTCTTGATCCAAAGGATCAATCAAAATCTGGTTATACCCTGAATACCCATCCAGAAAACAAAAATGCGACCGACCGGCAAGACGTTCTAAAATTTGATCAATATATGGTAAAGGAAAATGTTCATTAAGAGTGGTGGCATTCAGTCAACGGTAGTCAATACAAACTCGCCACCCAGTTACCAGTCGGGTGGTGACAGGTTCATTCAACAAATTTTTAGTAACAATAATTCCCCCCTTCTTAGGGACTACCTGTGTGGGACTCACCCACGTTGAGTCTGATATGGCATATATAATCCCTGCATCAAGAAGTTTGATGACCTCCTTCTTTACAACCTCCATCATGCTCAGATTTAAACGTCTTTGAGGCTGAATAACTGGCTTGGCTCCCTCCTCGAGCCGAATCTTATGCTGGCAAAGTGTAGGGGAGATCCCCTTGGTGTCTGCAACAGACCACCCAAAAGCTCCACGGTGGTTCTTGAGCACTATCAGCAGTTTCTCCTCCTCATCCGCACTCAAGTAAGCAGATACAATCACCGGTAACTTGTCCTTCTCAGCTAGAAAGACGTACTTAAGATACGGGGGCGGCAACTTCAATTCCAACTCTGGCGGGCAGATAAGAGATGATTGCAGCGGTGGGGGAAGTGTACCTAAATCTTCATAGTGCCTCATATAGAAACATGGAAGCATCTGAAGCATTTTGGCGCACTCCCTGAGTGATTTACTCCGCATCCAATCATAGGTAACATTCAACAAACACGCCTCCAGTGGCAATTCCGGATATGCATCAACAACCGAAGTAGTAATCGCCTCATCCTCCCAAGAAGGTGGAATGTCCTCATTCTCATCATTCGGAAATCCAACAGCTTTACATAAAGAGACAACCTTAGTTTGCTCCATGATATCCACAGCTAAGGTTCCATTATCCATCTTGCTCATCACATGAGCCATGTCTAAAAATGGTTTTCCAAGGCAGAGTGAGATGTTGTGATCCATATGTTTCACCATGTTACATTGTTCTTTTGCTTTAGTAGATGCAGTGCTAGTGGGCATGACCATATCAAAGCGATCATCTGCTATGCCCAAGGTCAAGCGACCTCTCCCCATCTCTAAGATCATGTCGGCTGTAGCTTGGAATGGACGTCCCAGTAACAGCTCATTTCCATGCTCATCCTGCATCTCCATAACCACAAAATCAACCGGAAAGACAAATCGATCCACCTTCACTAAGACATCTTCGCAGATTCCATAAGGCTTCACCACAGAGTTATTGGCCAATTAGATAGTCATATTGCTCGGCCGTGACTCCTTTAATCCCATCTTTTTAAATGTTGAAAGGGGCATCAAATTGATGCTTGCCCCTGAATCACATAAAGCCTCTCCAAATTTGAACTTCCCGATAAAGCAAGAAATGTTGAAACACCCGGGATCCTGTCTCTTTGGCGGTAGAGTGCCCATAATGAAAGCACTCACTTGCTCCTTCAGCACCACGACCTCAATATCTGGTATTTTCCTCTTCTTGGTGATGACATCTTTTAGAAACTTCCCGTATGACGGGATTTGCTCAATAGCTTCCAACAATAGAATATTGACCGAAAGCTTCCTAAAGCTGTCCAAGAATTTCTTGAATTGTGCATCTACCTTCCTTGCCTTTGCACTATTCGGATAGGGGACCGGAACAACGTGTGCCCTTTGATGAGGTGGCACATAAGGCGTCATTTTCTGCGGTTCCTCCTCAGCAGCTTGTTCTTCATTACCATTCACATCTATGTCTTCAGCTTGCTCTGTGACAGGTGTGGGCTGCTCCTTAGTGGTTTCACCTTCAACTTTATCCAGCGGTGTGCTTGTTTCATCCGTTCTTGGATTCAACACCTTCTTGCCGCTTCTCAATAAAATGGCCTTGGCCTGCTGGTTTCCCCCGGGAACATTGGTGTTCCCCGGAAAACCCGGATGTGCTGGCTTCTTTAAACTCGCAATTTCAGCTGCCATCTGTGCCATGGAGGTCTCTATGGTCCTCATTTGAGCCCCATGGCTCTGCAATGTCTGCCCAAATTGATTCATATATTCACCCTGTTGCTTGATTTGCTGCCCGAATGTGTTCATTAACTCCTGGTTTTGCTTGATGACCTGATTGAGCAACTCCGTGCTCTTATCCTCTGTAGCTGGTGTAGGCTTGGCGTCTGGATCCTGCAGAAAATTGTTCGGATCCTTCCATGAGAACTTTTTGTCCTTTCTCCATGAGTAGTCATTGTTCCTGTACCCTTGCTGTTGCCTGATGTACTTGACTTGAGCCTCATCCTCGGACTCATTGTCTTCCTTTTGCAGTAACTTCTTTGCGAGAAGATCCATCTTATCATTAAGCTCTCTTATTGCCTTTGATTCGCTGGCGACTCGTGCTTGCTCAACTGGGCCTCTCTCTCTTTCTCCCTAGGACTGCTTTCTCGCCATGTTCTTTAGTATTTCCCAGCATCTCGTGTCGGTGTTATTCAGAAAAAATCCCGACCCGGCTGAATCCAGATTACTCCTATCATGCTCGGAGAGAGCAAAATAGAAGATTTTCACCTGTGTCTCTTTGTCCAACCCATGATGCAGACATCTCCTCAACATAACCTGAAATCGCTCCCAGGTCTCAAAATATGTTTCACCCGCCTGTTGGGTGAAATTGTGAATATTCCTAATCATGTCGTTGGTCTTCTCAGGAGGGAAAAACCTCTCGAAGAAAACCTCCACCATATGATCCCAAGACTCCACAAATTCGTCATAGAGGTTATGTAGCCACTCTCTTGCTGCTCCTGCCAAGGAACTTGGGAACAGCTTGAGGTACAAAGCATGTTGTGGAAACCGGTCTATCTTCACCATGTCACAGTTCTCAACGAACTAGCTGATGTGTGCCACAGGATCTTCATTCTTCAGCCCATGAAACACATTTGATTTTACCAAGTTAATCAACGCTGGATCGATCTTGTATGTTGGTATGTCGATCCCCTGCTTCTTTATACCCCCTTTGAAGGTGATGAGGAAGAAGCTTTGATCTTCTCCCATATGGTCTGTGGCTCGGCCATGTCTTCTGCTTCAGATTCAGAATTTATTTCTTCTTGGTGCTCTTGCTCGTAGTGTTCCTCGTCCTCAGGTCCCGGAGGTGGAACCTCGGGCGTGCGATGAGCGTAGTCCGTACTACGTGTATGCACCATGCAAAGTACCTGAAATGAGAAAATTTGAGTTCAGTACTATGCTTAGACGAGTATAACCGATTATAGAAAAATTTAGAAATATTTGAAGTTGTTTCAAAATAAAAAAATGTGGCCTAGAGTGGCCACTCGTAGCACTCGAAGTGCCAACAATTCGCCGTATCCCCGGCAACGACGCCAAAAACTTGACGTGTATTTTACTACGTGCTAAAAAAGCAAGTGTACGCGTCGAGTAATATAGGCTTTTGTGAGGCCCGAGTCGAACACAGGGATACATTGAACTATTGGAAACTCCTACTAACTATTTGCGATCAGCTAAGCCAGATAACAAAGTAGGTTTTGTTGTCAAAATTAAAAGAAAATAAAAATAAAACAAAGCAAACAATCGATTAAAGGTTAATTTAATCAATTCAAAAGGGTATCTTTAGGATTGCAGTTTCATCGCGGGTCAACATTGCATTAGGTTTCGTATAACTCCTCAATCTTCTCTCTCTATCCGGGCAGTGGCCTGAAAACAGAATTACCCACTGTCGTGGTGTAATTCACTACTTAGGTTTAGGTTGATTCCACCGTCGTAGTAATCATTCCCCTAAACTAAGCGCATTACGAACGATCTCTTGGTTTCCACCATTAATTTTACACCTCCTTTGTCAAGGGATTTATCGATTAATGTAGGTTTCGTCTATTTTCAACCGTTAATCCTTCTGTCGAAGTGATTAAGGGCATTAGGTTATTATTATGGTGATCAAGCATAACAATATATGGAGAAAACGAAACTATACCACGGATTTAAGAGAGAAAATATGAATTATTAATATAAAACTGTCATACAATGCATTCCCGGGCTACTCCCGGTCCTAAAGATGGAGGGGATTAGCCTCGCACGTTCATCTCGCACAAATACATGGTAGAAATAGGGGAAATCATAAGAAAAACGTGAATTGAATGGGAAAACCCCTGAACGGAGAAGAACCGATTGATCCTTTGTGTAGAACACGAGCTTTCCCGCCTCTCGATGGTGAAATCCGTCTTCGATAGCGTACGAATCGACAGGGATGAGCTTCTGGCCTCCTTTCTCCTTTCTCTCACTCCTCGGCACTTGTGCAATGCAAAATGCGATGATGCTCTCGTGTCGGCGGCCGTCATTAGGTATAAGTCCCTAATTAGGTCGTCAATTAACTCCAGCCGTCTGATTGAGATCAAACTGAATCCAACGCATATCTGCCGGCGTCGATACCATCGACGCGGGTCGATGGTATCGACCCGGTGTGGTAGCGACAGCCTTCTTTTCTTTTCATCTGAGTGCCTGTGGTCATATCGATACCATCGACTTAGGTTGATGGTATCGACCTCTCTGTAGCGTCGGGTTTGTCATTTAGCGACGCTGTAGCCTCCATGCGTCGATGGCATCAACTTGGGTGTCGATGGTATCGACAGCTTCCTCGCCAACAACCTGAAGGGATCTCGATGCCATCGACTTGGGTGTCGATGGTATTGACTCTGTGCTGCTCCTTTCGGCTGGCAACCTGTAGCATGGTCGATGGTATCGACTTCCGTCGATGGTATCGACGGAAGCAAATACTTTTTTTCCTGAAATTCAAAGACCAGATCAAATAAATCCACACAAATTATGATAATGTGATAATTAATGCTCAAAATGATGAAACTAAGGGGATTTGACATAAAATGGTGGCAAAGACCGGAATGAGTGAATTATGCAATATTATCCATAAAAATGACTAATAAGAGCACAAAACACATAGCAAAAAGGTCTATAAATGTGACTCAAAATCATCGCATCAACACTTCATGCAGAAGGAGGGCATTATCCTTGGCCATAGGGTGAGCAATAGGGGGATACAAGTAGACAAGGAGAATATTAAAGTCATTGCCAAGATTTCATTACTTTCGAATGTAAAAGAAGTTTGTGCTTTCTTGGTCATGTAGGTTTCTATCACAGTTTCATCAAGGACTTCTCAAAATTGCAAAGCCATTGACGAATCTTCTTTTGAAGGATGATGTCTTCTTGTTTGATTTTGCATGCATGGAAAGTTTTACAAATCTGAAGGCTGATCTAGTCACTATTCTTGTCATCCATGCACCAGACTGGTCTCAACCTTTTGGGATCATGTGTGATTCTAGAGACCATACAAGAGTAGCCCTGGGACAACAACTTGATAGGATTAATTATGTCATATATTGTAAGCCCTATAAACTTGCTTAATGAGTTTAATAAGCTTAATTATCATAATTTAATTCTTATAACCCTAATATAACCTTGTTATAAGCTTTGAAATCATAATACAAGCTTAAGTTTCAAATTTGGTCCAATTTGGACACTGTTTGAGCAAGTTATGCAATTTTATGCACATTTTGGACTTTTTTGGAATTTACCCAATTGAGGGTTTCTTTGCAATTTATCACTTGCATTATGTTCCATGGATATTTTCTCATCATTCTTGAGCTTTTTGATCCACGGTGCACCTATTTAATCCTTAGTTTGAAGGTGTTTTCTCCAAGGGTATTTTAGGGTTTACCCCTTCATGGATGAGCTACCTTTAGTAGCTATAAACTAATGAATGATTTGTTTTGTTTGGAAATTCAATAAACGAGGGATAAGAATGTCTCTATGTATGGTGGGGGAGATTCTTGTGTGCGTGCTTGCATATTCTCAATAGTTTAAGGCCATGGACACTTGGAAAGATACTAGAACTTCAACTTTTTCTTTTTCTTTGTCTTAAAGTTTCATATACTTATCCCTAAGCACCAAAACAAGCCAATTTCTCTCCACCACTTCCCTGATTCTATAAACCTCGTTCTCCCTCTATGATGCTTCAAATTTCCTATCCAAGGAAGAAGAAAGAGGGGATCTTCTTGGAAAATGAATTTAGGGTTGCAATTGACTTCTTTTTTGGGTTTGAAAAGCTTCCTTCTAGTGATCTTGACCTAAATGAGTAAGAATCTCCTTATTTCCTATTTATTTCTTTATTATCCTTCCACCTACCTTAATCCAGGTTGGACCTTGCTTTTCCATGGTATAAATTACTCTAAATCTCTAAAACCCTACCTATCTTGCTCCTTATGCTTAGGGTTTACTCATTTGATGAAGAAAGGTGCTAGATGGATGAGTTCACAACTTATGCTTAGATTTTCTATCCTACCTGCTCGTGTTTTCTTATGTTTGTGAGTTTATATTCTAATAAGAGGCAAGTTTTATAACTTTCTCCACGTTTATTGCTTACCATAAGCTTGCTAGTTCATGTTCTTGCTTGAAAATGATGATCCATGCACTAAAAAACTATGCTTGACTTGGATTTCGATTTTTATAATGTTCCCTGTTCTGATTTCAGTTCTAGATGAACATGTGATCATGTGTACATTATTCCTAAGTTATAACATTACTTGTATCAGGTTGGTTTGACAACATATGGTGCTAAGTACCTATCAACCAATGGTCAATTTTAGGGTTTAAAGCTGATTTTTTCTATAAACACATGACTCGATGGTGGTACCATTGCAACAAGTGATGGTGTTGTCTTCATGAAAACTGATGGTGGTGACCAAGGGTGTCAACTTACATTCACCCTTTAGGTCAGGTGTTGGCCTAATTAGAAGCTTAGTGATTAACAACTAAGTACCCTAATGATGCTATCAATGAATGGTGATATTAGTTTGATGTTCGAGGGTGATTAATGAATATAGTGCTGATCTAACAACCTATGGTGACTTAATGGTCACTAATGATGATGGATCAGGTCTCCAAAACCTATGGTGAGTTAAGCATGTAGCTTTACATCAATTAAGCCTTAAACCAAGGGTTTCTTGGGTCATTTGATGCAATGGTCAGACCTATACTACAATTGATGGTTTTAACATATGAACTTGACCCAATGGTCAAGATATAATGTTTATTCCTCCAATAAAGTAAAATTATGGATAATGTAATATGTTGGTCCTAATAATGTGATTTATATGGTTTCCTTTATATGATCAACTTAAGGAGCTTACTTGTTGACAATGGATGGCTTGTTTTAAATGAACAGTCGATTGTGGGTTTTGCCCTACTCTCAATGGAACTTTTTGTGTTGTTAATCAAGGGATGTCTAGGGTTAGAGGGTGACTCTTTCTAGATCAAAAATTAAGGACTTCATAGGTGGTTTATCCAAGGTGTTTATTTATGTAAACAACCAATGGTCTTACCTTTTGAACATCCAATGGTTCTGGGTGACATTATGGTATGGTGATATGAGTTGAATGATGATGGAACAAATGGAGGGTTACCCTTAATAAGGTATTCTTACCTATTCACTCATATGAATAAAATGGATGATAACCATATTATGTTGATATGTAACCCTAATGAGGTGTAGCTTGTTATACCTAGCTTTAATATAACTAATGATGGTAATTGTGTATGATCCTTGAATGACTAATAAAATCATGGAGTACTCTATTACTGTTGTTGAAACCTTAGTATGCTATAACCCGATGGTTACACCTTGATTTAAGTGTGGGTTCATACTTGAGAATAGTATGGAATGTGATGACGATGCTTCACCTTATGCATCCATGATCCAATGGGGATGCCATGAGTTAGGATTTGGGTATGAGTGCTGATTAGTAACATTAATATAATTTATCTTGTGAACCTAACTCTAATGCAAATAGATAAAGATGAGTATTCATGTTTAACCTTCTTATATGATGGAATGATGGTAAAATATCCTCCTTAATATGATCATAACCTTAATGTGTTAATTGGTGGTTATCATAGCCACATTGTTGATACTTTCTTATGCTAAACATGTGCATTATGAATATGGTGAGGGTTAATCATATCTAGATTCCTTGCATGTTGATGTAATAAAGGAATGTTCTTGATGTTAATATAACCCTGCTATGATTGTTTATGAATATTTCCTAGCTCACTAATGCAATATTGTGTTGATCCAGCGTATTATATGTAAGTGATGTTGTTGAGCCTTGCTATAAGGCATGCAAAGATAGTGATGATCTTGTAGGGAATAGTATGATGGTCTTAATGACCTTTGGGCATGGTTGAGCCCTGAATGATGTGTAATCCTCTTGTTTTGATAAGGGTTAATACCCTGTGATATTGCGAAAAGGATTTATATTTTATGATAGTATGATGGTCATAATGACCTTTGGGCATGGTTGAGCCCTGAATGAGGTATAATCCTCTTGTGTTGATAAGGGTCGATACCCTGTGATATTATGAAAAGGATTTATATCTTGTGATAGTATGATGACTAGTGTGGTCTCATGAATGGCAAGTGAATAGTACCATGTGATGATGAAATGAGAAATTATGTTTCACACGTTTTATATCTTTTAAAAGTTGTGATATTTATATGCTTGCTACAAGTGAATTAGGATTTGTATGTCCACTTATTTAATGCATCCTTAATTGACCCAATTGGCATAACTAATCAAGTGTAACACTAATCATGTAGTGCCGTGTGCCGTGTGCCGTAGAGCCATGTTCAGTGTTAGAGCTTGTTGGATGGTGAAATGAGTATTCGTAAGGGAAACTCAGAGCTCATACTATTGAGTATGTAGGGGTGGCAAGTTGAGGATATATCCTTGTCATCCACAATGCAAGTTGTAGAGGATGGCTATAGTCATGCCTCATACATCTGATGTGATTGAGGACAACTACAGTTGTACCTCAGATTAGAGGGTTTTGTATACCCTAGTTTCTAGTGCCGTGACCTGTACCAAGGGTGGACTAGTGGTTAGCAACTTGACTATATGTCACCGTGGCGGCAGCTTTGACTGATATGTCACTGCCTTTTTACTTGTACTGACTGAGGGGAAGAGATCTTAGGATATCGACACTCCTAGATCTTATACAGAACCAAATAGCCCTTCCCAGGGGTCGGTTGGACTTTGGATGGTACGATTCAAATTCTCCAGAGCATAATAAAAGATGTACTATAGCCGTCTAGCATATATGTTTAGGGTTATACACAACACTTCATATTGGATGATAACCCTTGTTTGCTTTATTTTCACTGAGATCATGTATAGTACAATAAGAGATAATAGATATGCTTATGCTGTAGTTATGCTCATGTTGTAAACATGCTTATGTTGTCAAATATACTGACAATGATGGTTAAGATGACACTGCTAGCTATGTTTAATATTGCTAGCCATGCCTATGTAATTAGAAATGCTTGAACTGCTAATCATGCCTATGTAGTTCATTGTGTTATGATGTTAGTTCTACTTATGATATAGATTTGCTCCCTTTATTTGAGATGCCAATATTGATAACCATGTTATGTTACTAGACATATTCGTGATGTCAGGGATTCTTATGCTGCTAGATTGCTTGTACTATTAGAAAGGAATACGATGATAGTCAGATTAATAATAATTATTGTTATTGGATGCAATTTGATGATATTTGAGTAGATAACTATACAGAGAAATGTATTTATTCATTATCTATATATGCATTGATGATCATACTTGTTGCTAAGATGATTTGCTTAATCTGTTTAGTATACTTGAACTGTTCAATCTATTCAATTGATTATTAAATACTCCAACTACTTAATTATCTATTATTTAAAATGTTGTAATCAATAAGCGTTGTTGGAGGTTATATCTCTTGCTGGGACATGGGTCTCGCCCTTGTGATTCGCCACATTTTTTTAGTTAATCGGCAATGACGAAAATAGAACTGTGGAAGTAAAAAGGAAGTACAATAATGAATATTTGAGAAAGTTGATTAGATGTCTAGTGTGTCCTAGAGTCTTCCCTGTACTCTCAGGTCCGGGCAGGAAAAGTTTGTATATGGTGTTTCAAATGAATCAGAATTTTGTTAGCATGTTAATATTTATTGTGTGGCATATACAAATATTGTTCTCCTCTGTATATATGTTGTAGCTAAGGTGATAGAACAATTTGTATCAAATTCTTGTCATAGTATGGATACAAGAAAGATATTGGGCTCTTATGCAAATCTTTCTGAGCAGGTGTTGATGTTGAAATCGGTTTTAATTTACCCATATTTTTGGGTATGTGATTAATTAGTGATCGATTGTGGATTATATTTTGAGTAATCTTGTTTAGTGTAACGAGTTATCACATAAATTATGCCTCAAAGACATTGGACAAAGCACAATGCAACTATGCCACAAGCGAGAAGGATTTTCTCTTGATTGTGTATGCCTTCAACAAATAGATGGTATCTCGCTGGCTCAAAAATAATTGTCTACATCGACCATACTGTCACTCACAATTTGATGACAAATAAATATGCCAAGCCCATATTAACTGATGTGTTGTATTGTTCTAAGATTTTAATTTAGAGATCCATGATAATAAGGGCAACAAGAACCTTGTGTCTTATCTCTCAAATTCATTCATCTTCTTGATAATAATAACATGCTGATTGATGATTCTTGAATGA
Organism: Alisma plantago-aquatica; assembly: GCA_963693085.1. Classification (NCBI taxonomy): domain Eukaryota; kingdom Viridiplantae; phylum Streptophyta; class Magnoliopsida; order Alismatales; family Alismataceae; genus Alisma; species Alisma plantago-aquatica. The sequence goes on along the minus strand of OY856411.1, from coordinate 1,132,422,229 downwards.
CTAGATCCTAAAGTTTTCTTCTGACATTTTTTGGTTTGTATACTTTATAAACTACCTAGATGTTGGAGTTCTACAACCAAAAACATGGGTCATTCCAAAAATAAGTTCACACACGACATCAATAACTACTATTGGGATGATCCATACCTCTCTGTACTTGGAGCTAATGGTTTATATTGAACATGTGTCACAGAGGAAGAAGGCCACTCGGGCCTAACAGGTGGCCACATGAGCACAAAGAAAACCACATTTAAGGTTCTTCAATGTGGATTCTATTTCCTTACAATTTTCAAAGATACATGTGAATTTGTTATTCCTTGTGACCAACATCAAAGTTCTGAGAAAATATCAAAGAGGAATGAGATGCCTGTAAGAAGTGGGATCCCAGAGGGGAACCACTCCTTACTAAAAATTTGAAGAATAAAACCTCCAATCCAAACACATCGAAAAAGGTATGATGGAGTGGGTGTAAAATTTTCAAATATTATTAATGGTATTCAAAACAACAAAGTTTAACAACGAAGTAAAAATCATGAATATATTCAATTTTTCCCAAGGTTACAAAACAACTTCATAATTTCCCACAAAGGGGTTTACATGTAAGATATAATATATTGATTTATGTAGAGGGAAATCTAAACCATAAAAACTTTGTCTCCAAGCTTTAACTCCTTAAGCTAAGTCCAAGACTTCATGCCATATTATCTAAGTCTTTCATCTAGGCTTGGAAGCATACCCCACCAAGAAGAGAAAAATAGAAGACATCAACAAAGGCTGGTATGTGCATACTAAAAAGGAAATTGAGCAATATATGGAATAAAGGACAACAAATATAAATGCTTCCCATGAAAAAGAAAAGTACTATCCAATCAGGCATAAAGAAATAATCTCAATAATAGTGACAAATAAGAGCAAGTTTAACAATAAAGTGTCCATGTGTTTCACCTGCAACAATACTAGACAATATAAACATGTAGGTAGGAAATAACACATCTACTAAAAATATGAGGTGAGCGGGAACTGTATACATCCACACTAAATATGGAGTGGGTAGGAACTGTATAATCCACTCGAGCAAGACAAGACACAAATACGCTCAAAATAATTTTATATGTAAGAATTATCACCTTTGCACTCATATGTGGGAATGTTCACATCTACATAAAATAGCATGTAGAATTATAATAGCAGTCACCACATGATGCATAACAAAAGAATAAACAAGTATAATCATATAAGGAGGATGAGAACGCCCATAAAGTATAAGTGGGATCATATGATCCAAGATATCATGTAATGTGCCATATAAACATCCACTACAAAGGTGGGCAAAGAAGCACATATCACTAAAGAATGTTCCAACATAAGAAAGGCATAATAAAGAAACCAAAAATATATCCAAAGATCAATAATAAATAAAAAGTACTTCACATGAAGCATATTTTCAAAAAGAGCAAGATAATGTGTAGGCTAATGTCCATAGGACCAAGAGAAAGTAGATTATTACTCAAAAGGAAAAAATAGGGTATGCGAGAGAGGGAGAGGAATAGCTCGTTGACATGGCCCAATCTGAAGAGACCGTGTCACGTGGTCAGCGACCAAGACAGCGTTATCAAAGCAAAGGAAAACAAACTCCAAATGACCAATATACCCCTACGTGAGAAAATAAAGAAAGAATAGAAACTAGGGGGTAAGACCGAGATTACACAAGCAATAATCATCCCCAACTTAGCCCACACCATTGCTGCTCAAAGCAACATGCATGGAGTTTGGTTGGTTTGGGAGAATCCAGAAACAGGGATCATTCGTCGATTCGAGGCTACCGAAATGAAGAGAATGCACCGAGAAATCATACATATGGACGAATTGCATTGGCGTGAAGCGATGCAGAAGAACAAACATTGACATCATGGTCTGATATCCATACTTGTGACAATAATACACGATGATTAATAAGGAATCAGAACTAAAGGAAGTTCGCAAAGCATTCGAGGAAGGTTGGGGTGGAGATATTTATAGGTGCGGGGTTAGTTCTAGAGATTATGGAGAGGGAGGTTTGAGAAGCTCGGAGAGAAATATTGGGATTTTCCTAGAATCACGATGAAATCACACGTATAATGGCTCAAAAGATGTAGATTTTGATTTGAAAACTAATGCAACTTATTTCGTGAAGTTTTGTTAATAAACGAGGAAGTTATGTCCAAAAAACCGAACCCCTTTGGTCTATGTTTATTGTTCATGCGAGTTTCTCCTACTCAAGGTAGGAGATAACTCACTAGCCATCCAATCTGCATTGGATGGTCGATGCGGATCAACAATGAGTGGTATTTAATACAACCTTCCAACTTTGGTCTTTTGATGCATATAATGTATTTTTATAATTATTTGAGGGTGCAAATGAAGTCCAAATAAATCCAAATTTGGTAGGTTAACAAATTTTGAGGTGAGGAATCTATTTTGATATTATTTTATTTTTTTGAAAACATCTAATATTTTTTTAATATATTTAAATCTTATCACTTATTTTATCCTTTTAATAAATTAGGGGCATCTAAAAACTTTTTAAAAATATGAAACTTGGCCTATATGCAATAATAAATGTAAGGAACATGATTTTTCCATTATTTATAATTTTCAACATATGATTAAATATTTTTTTCTTTAAATTATATTCTCTCTCCTAAATTAACGAAAATATTTAAGATTGTCCAAATTAGATGAAAATTCACATGTATTGTAATTTTGGTATGTAGATTTCAGATCTAAAGTTATTTTCTTCTTTTGGAGTAATTTATTATTTTATTTGATATTTTGGGGGCAAACTCATATCTTCTTTTTCAAATTGAATTAAATTAATTATTATCATGTAAATAATGCAAAATTTGACCTCCAAGGCATTTGGGACCCAAGGAACCTGAATTTCACATTAGATTTCACTTTTGAGATATCTTTCTATGAATTAATATTTTTGGCTTGACATAATTGTATTTATTTCATAATCCTTACTATTTATTTAATTGTGTCACTTTACCTTCACACTTATTACCAAAAGGGTTGTATTTCATTATTATGCACAAGACTTTATATGTACTTATCTTTCATCTCATTAGGGTATTATTCCATATTTATTTGAATATTATAACATTATTCTTTATTATGGACATTTTAGTTCTTATATGCATATTGTTTTTAACATCATACTTTGATCAACATTATCACATGTGACACATTTTATTGGTCTAATGATTAATAATGAGAATATTAGATCATATTTGTTTATATGTCTACATGTTAGGGATTCAATTAAGCTACTAATATGTATATCTTTACCCTTGTCTGGATAAACCCAAAGAACCAAGCTTACTATCCCCCAAGACATATGAACATGGTCAAGAGGCTAGGTTTTGGTTCGTTACAATTCCCTTAACATCTTGGTAGGGATGTTGAGATATTTGACATTTGGGGAGTGGATTATATTGATCCATTTCCCCCATATTGTAGATACTCTTACATTCTAGTTGCAAGGGATTAGATTTTTAAGTGGGTAGATGCAATCCCTACCATCTCCAGTGATTCCAAACATTTTCATGTAACTCTTCAAGGATATCATCTTTCCTATGTTCAAGGTAACACACATAATTAACTTTGATGGTGGATCTCATTTTCTAGAGAAGAAGTTAGAAAAGTTGCTAAAGAATTATAGAGTTCATCATTGACTAGAATCTCTATATCACCCTCAAAGCAATGGACAATGACAAGTTTCAAGTAGATAGATCTAGGCTATCCTTGAAAAGACTATTGGACGCACACATAATGATTGGGTGTTAAAGCTTCATGATGCTCTTTGGGCATACCAGACAACATTCAAAACACCTTTGGGTACTACTTTATTAAGGGTAGTCTATGACAAACCATGTCATCTCCTTGTTGAGATGAAACATAAACCAATATGGGCAATTCGTTTCCTAAATTTTGATCTATCCCTTGTTGGAGAACAATGATTCTTACAATTGCAAGAGTTGGAAGAATTGTGTATGTCTTCTTATGAGAACACACAATTCTTTAATGAGTGGACCAAGATGTGAAACAAAACCACTTGAAGCATAAATACATCCAAGTGTGAGATCAAGCCTTACTCTACGGTTCCAAGTTGTGGTTGTTTCCCGGGAAACTAAAATCCTGATTCCATGGGCCTTATCTAGTAAAGAAAATATACCTACATAGAGCATTCATATTATGGGACAAAGACAAAGGAGAATTAATGTCAAATTGCCACTGAATAAAGTGGTACCTACCTCCAAAGACTTTGTAGCAAGGGAAGTAACTCCTCTTTCCCTCACCGATCCAGTCACCAATTGATATTACATCAAGCCAATAAATTTAAACAAGATGATTTTTAGGAGACAACTCGACAATCATCTAGTTAGATTCTGATTTTGTATCATGACTACTTAGACCACATTTTGATTCTGCTATTTCATCTTCTTAGTTGCTTTTCATAGTTAAGCATTTAGTTGATCCAAAATTTTATTTATGATTTCTTACAGGTTGAAGCCCAACTGTTTTGAACTCTTACAACACCCTAGTAGGGCAACAATATGACCCACTAGGATGATTGGGAGGGCTACCCTTTTGTAAAAGGATACCCATATGTTAGTTGGCCAATTTGCAATCCCAGTCAGTTGACTGACCTATAGCATGGAATTTTCCTACATTTCCAATCAATCAGTTGGTATCTTTAGTTAGCCAAATGGAATGGGTACCCAAACATATAAGACTCACACCATTGACAATTGTATTTCCAATCAGCCCATTGGTCTCTTCATCGGACTACTATAATGTGCACCCAAACTTATAGTTGGTGTTGATTCCTTGCAAAGAATTTTCAACTGTACGACTCATCAAGCGGGTCAGTTGGTTGGCTTGGAAAATTTTCATGAATAAAGCTACACAATCACATGACTTAATCCAACAGTTCAGCCAACAATGATCTCTCTTCCTCACACGTTAGCATTCCTAGTTGGTTGATCTAGGCCATTTTGATCGTATGATCGACTCTTACTCTTTACCACCTCCTATAAACCCCATTCAGGTGATTTGACCACTTCTTGTTGGCTGACTGGTAGTCTACTGTACATATGAACACCCCCAGACACAAGGGAGTTGACATCATGATCTACTCCTCACTTTCCCTAAACAATGCTAGTGCTCGAGCTCCTCCTTTCTCCTCCCATCATGCTCTCACTCTTCCTCTGAAGCTGCCTTTGTCCTCAGATCGGTCGATCAACAAATCATCCAACGTCAGCCAACTCACAAACCAGCCATCCAGTGTTTCACCCTACCTTGATTGGATGATTTTCCTTGTCATCTAGTAGAGTCCCTTCACTTTTCCTGTTGGTTGACGATGTCTGTAACATCCCAGGATTTGAGGCCTCAGATAACATGATCTTTAAAGGAATGATTGGACTACCCATATCACCAAGGTGCACCTCCTTTTCCGGGAGCCCATCACTAAAGAACTCCATAGTTAAGCATGCTCATCTTGGAGTAGTACTAGGATGGGTGACCAATCGGGAAGTTGATCCTGGCTTGCGCGTCAGTGTGGACAAAGTGTGTAGTTAAGGCTAGTGGTGGTTTGTGGGGCCAGTCGTCATTCCTAAAACTCCACTAGAGCCATGGGCAGTGGGCCTAGTCATTACAAATGGTATCAAAGTCATAACGCCTCCAGTAGGTGGGGCCCACATGGACATGGCATGCCAGTCTTAAGCTGTGCGGTCCAGGCATGTAGGAAAGGGCTATCCATGGTTGACGTAGACACCCTTGTGATGATATTCCGTGATCGGGAGCTGGGTGTCCATGTGTCATTGTGGGTCTGCACTGAAATGGGGAAGAGATTATGAGGCCTTATAGTTGAGCCTTGACGAGGACGTCAAGAGCCTGAGTGGGGGAGATTGTAACATCCCATGATTTGAGGCCTCAGATAACATGATCTTAAAAGGAATGATTGGACTACCCATATCACCAAGGTGCACCTCTTTTTTCGGGAGCCCATCACTAAAGAACTCCATAGTTAAGCGTGCTCAGCTTGGAGTAGTACTAGGATGGGTGACCAGTCGGGAAGTTGATCCTGGCTTGCGCGTCAGTGTGGACAAAGTATGTAGTTAAGGCTAGTGGTGGTTTGTGGGGCCAGTCGTCATTCCTAAAACTCTACTAGAGCCATGGGCAGTGGGCCCAGTCATTACAATGTCCATTCCAGCCATTTGATGGTGCACCTCCATCGACTCCAACCGCTTCATCTTTATTGGACCAGTCCATGTGCTTCACACCTTAATTTTCCTCAACTACTAGACCTAGTTTTAGAACCTCATACAATGTGCCCTGATGCAACTGCAACACATCCCCTCTAGTTAGCTGAGAATAGGCATGACAGTCACCCAACCAATGCGATTCTAGAAAACTATTTCCCCATTTTGAGCCATCCAATCTATTCAATGATTTGATTGACCTGACCTTTTTAGAGACCAACAACCATTTCCAATCGGTCGAATCGCCTACGTGATTACCCCCCCATTTTCTATAACACCCACACCACCCTAATCTAGTCTCTAGACATACTCCTCTAGTAAGCTAACTAGAATTCCATCAGATGCTTGAGATGCCAAATGCTAGAGGGAGTAGGGTAGACCATCCGTCAGAAGGTCTACGGTCTCCTACAAAATTGAACCCCTTCAGCTCCAAGAAGGTCAAGGGCAAGGAAAATCAAGTGACTTTGTCTCTCTCCTTCTCAAACTCAACTCAGCTTGCTCCCACTAGGGCTAGAAAAACTAGACCTGACCCATTGGACCCGACTGAGCCCGAAATTTTAAGCGGGTTTAGGGTCTAAGGTTTTTTGACCCGACCCAAAATTGACCCAAACCCGAAGAACTCAAAACTAATTTAGAGTCAGGTCCGGGTTTGGACTTTAGACCCGAATTGACCCAAAATTCAAAATTGTATTTTGAAATTAAATTACAAATGTTATATTTAAAACACACAATGGCCTATCAAATTACTAATCCATCAAAGATGAAGTTTATTTTGTCAATTCTACATGGTTTTGTATTGATTTGTATGATTTATTACTAATTATATTATGAATTTGTGTTTAAAACTCTCGAGCAAACTACAATAGGCTTAATAAGTGTTTCTCAATCACATTGTAAGTTTATCAAAATGAAATTTGTTAATTAAACTTGAAAATTATCAATGATTAGACAAATAATAGCATTTTTTAAAATTATTCTCTTGGTATTGGATTTACAGGTCAGACCTGATAGATTGAAATTATTTCAGGTCGGGTTAGAGTCAATGGTTTTGACCCGAAAATCCATCTTTTACAAGTTTAGGGTGTAGCCAAAAAGTGTTGACCCAAAATGACCTGAAATAAAACCCACTCAACCCAAACCAGATTGTCACCCCTAGATCCCACTGGCAACATCCACATTCAAGAACAACTCGTCGAGGACAACCTGCATGATCTAGAGGATATGGAGGGTGATGATGCCTATACATAGGAGGTCATGGTTGTCGACACTATGGTAGTTGAGTAGCTAGTTGACAACATAATGCTCGATATAGAGCAATAATCCTCCATGCCTCTACTTCTTATTCACCACCTTGGTAGTTTTCACCAGGAGACAACGTTCCTCACTCTTTCCTACCAAGTTTCCCAATCCGCTTCATCCCCTTTCCAACAAATACAAGCATATGGTCACACCCAAGCACGGGAAGATATACAAGACCATGGAGGCCATTTGCATGCAACTTCCTCGATGGGTGTTCTCGACCACACTTAAGGCCCTTGGAATCTATGAGCCACTACAAACCTTGCTTTTCCGTACTCACAACTCTCTCTTCCCCTTCTGCATCTGGCCCATCTTCAATGAAATCACAATTGATTTCCTAGCCACCTTTAAAAGATACCATAATAAAGATTACTAGTTCAGTTGCCCCTTCTACATGTTCAGTGAGGAGAACTCTCTCAATGTAACTAACCTCACTGCCCTCATTCTAGATGTTGATTGGAGTGGAAAGACAAGTGAGGAAAAGGCAATCACAAAAAATATAACAAGAAGTTTATTGTTAACAAGTTTTGGACAGAGATCACTATCCAGCCCCCCCTCCTTTCCACACGACACCAAGGAATCTTCATTCATAACCCAGTGATCCAATATTTGCATCAAATACTCTCATGCACCATTTATATTGGACTGCTCTGTTGGGCATCATCACCACCTTTGCTCTCTATTTCATGTAGTGCATGCTAAACAATGATCCATTCAACTGGGGGATAATAATTATTGACCACCTCCACATATAGCAACAACAAAACACCAATTCTACATTTTGTCAAGGTAGAGTCATCATGATGATTTCTTCTTTCTGCGTTTACACTCACATCTCCTTCTCAACGCTCATGAAACTGAAGCCATCTTACTTGATTGATATTAAGTATCTGGTGATCCTGACCTCAATCAAGATAGCCAAGAAGGTTGGAATATACTACTACCTGATTCAAGATAGACTCACAATGCTTGTGTTACCCACTCACTTACTTCACCCTAGACAACCTTGTAGATAACCTCGAAGACCCAAGTTTGCACATCCAACCCTACATGAAGGATCATTCCCCTGCCGAGGGTGAGATTCCGGAGCCTACATGTAGACAATGCAATGCTTTTGTGGGAAAAAATGACAAGGAGTCAGGGCCTTTGCCATCAACTTTGAGACATCGCATGAAGCAACAATAGTGTAGGTCCATCTGGACCCTATGGCTTCACTAAGTTCCACCATTAATTAGATTACATTGAGGGGGCGAGACCCACATTGAGTGAAAGAAGCAACACTAAGGCCATCAGATAAAACATATGTACCTGATGCATTAGGTACATGAGTAGTGGCACGTAGGCCAAGGTGATTATACATCGTCCCACACATATTATGAGGACTATGGTGAAGCACAAATTTACCCTTTCCTTACCTCTCAGTATTGTGGAAACTAGTACGTTGAGCCTCTATCGTATGAGGAAATCCCACAATCATCCATGAGTGAGGATCGGTATGGTCGACTATCCTACAACTCTTTTTAGGGGCAACCTCAAGATTTAATGAATGCACATATTTGATGAATGCACATTCATCCTAGTTTTTGTTAATTTTTACTCTAGTTTTGCATTCATATCTCTTAGTTTTCACTAGAAATAATTTCTTTCCATTATGTCTAGGTTTTATGCAAGTTTGAAGGATTTTGATACTTCTCTTGACCCCTTCTGCAAATATTGAGACATATCTATGTGCACTGGTGTGGCCTAGGGGGTCCCACTACACTTCAGCGGGCCAGAGTCAAGAGGAGGCCACCTCTTGCAAGGTGTCAGGTAGAGCCTTAACCTAAAATGTATTTTGGGCACTTCTAGAAGGAAGATCGATCAACAATATTTTAAGTCCAAAGACATAATCGATGTGTTGATCGACCTTCTGATCAACCTCCATATACCATCAACTATTGAGATACTATGACCAACGTCCAACTCAATCAATCTTCACCAACTTCTCAATGTTTGAGGACTATCGACCTCAATGATCAGGCATCCCATCAACCTTCAAGGTTGATGACCAACAAAACAATAGACAAATCTCAAGAAACTCAATCAACCTCCAATTCTCGACCTTCAACTCGAGCAACAATTAATCAAGCTTAATCTATCAAGCTACACTTTCAAAGCAGCTATAAGACTTGAGGTGTATAGCCCTTTTTCAACAAAGATCGACCTCAATGATTGATGATCCATCCATCAACCTCTCCTATAGTTTCTCAGCCTCTAATAAATTGATCTCAGACGTATACATGGTACAAATCTGGACATTGACACTCTAGTATGGAGGCCTATAAATACCCATCGTACATCCATAGAGGATCTCTCTTGGATCCCGCACTAGTCAAGCTGTACTTGTTTATCCATGAGAGGACAAGTGTTCTGCCTATTATTGGTAAGCGCAATCGATATCTCTAGAGAGAGTGATAGAGCTCTTGAGGCATTGACTGTCATACTGATGTCAAGAGCTATCAACCTCTCCACCATAAGAGTGATTGACATGTAGGTCGATAGCATCGATTGATTGACATGTTCATCTATAACTCAATAACGATCAACCTCTAGTGGATTGACACCTAGTAAACCTCTGCAAATTCTAGGCTACCAAACTCCCTCTCTTGGGTGACCGACCTCTTCATGAGTTGTTGTTCATCCACCTAATCCAAATGTAAGTTAGGGTTAGTACCTAGATGAGAGAGAAGGAATGGAGTCTGCCATCACACACCATACCAAACTATGTCTGCCATAGTCATGACCATGATTGTGCCCTCTTCCTCTATTAGTCATAGTAATCTTGCCATGTTGAGGGAGTAGTCTTTTCACTAGGGTGAAGGAACTAGCCCCACCACCCATTTCTTGCAATTTCATTCTTGTTCCTAATTCTTGTAGGAACTCATTTAATTCATTGCTAATAATTCAATGCATGTTTCTGACCGGATCTGTTTATTCACAAGAACTTCAAAATTTAATATTTGAATGTCTATTAGCTTTGGTTGATACCCTAATGAGAAATTTTGATGGGAAATATCTGGAGCAGCAGAATTAAGACATCGAGCCTATGGGGATGTTTATTCATGTAAGTTTCTAACGTTGAAGAGGGAAACTTGCATTACTTCAATTATCTTTTCATAAAAGTTTGCTTTGAATGAATACACAGATTCAGATTGTAGTGGTGAAACCCAAATCCACCCTACTATTTTTTATGATTAATATAGACCATATTTTGCTTTAGTAGTTTACTTTTCTTGCATTTATTTTTCTCAACTCAATCAAATCTTAATTTTACATATTAAACTTAGTTCAATTGGTCAAAATCTAGTAAATTTTTGAAAAAGGTTGTCTCTTGGGATTTGATCCCCAATTATACTACAATAAGATCAATCTACTTACACATAGTATTATCACACATTTGTTTTTTTAAAAACTAGGAATTCTATTCCTAGTAGATTTTAATCTCCACAGTAAATTTTGGCGACATTGTCGGGAGCAATAGAATCTTCTAGTTTTTACCAGTTTAGTTAAGATTAGTTCAGGATTTTTACTTTTACCATTGATACTATTTCATTTCTACTTGACTTTCATTCCTACATCCATTTGACTTGTGGAAATTTTTCCATCTCAGGTACGTCACTTAGTGAAGACAACACTCCAACGACATCTACCTTGCATCCAGATTTGATCCTGAGATAGACCAAACCTTTCATCGATGAAATAGAGAGAACAAAACTAGAATGGATGAGGAAGAAGTTGCACATAGGGTGAATGTGGACATTGCAACAGAGAAAGAGAGGGAGGCTTACACAAGAATCTCAGGCTACCATACAAGAGGACTCTGAACAACCCAAGTTGCTATGCATGAGGCCAAGTGATAAAAGGAGCTTAGGGAATCTTCAATCCCTAAGGTTATTATTGTTTGACACCTAATGCAACCACCTTAGGTCAATGCTCCTAACTTCAAAATAAGTACACATTAGATCATGCTTCAACAAAGGAGTACCTTTTTAGGAAAACAAGAGGGGATTGTCAAGAGCACGTTCTAAAATTTGTGGATTCGTGTGCTAGAATTAAGTAAAATGGAGTTTCTCATGATGTTATTAGACTCCATATTTTAAAATATTGGCTTGTAGAAAAAGCCAAGAGTTGGTATGATTCTCTACCTAGCAAGTGTATCATCATTTGGGAAGAACTCTAGAACAAATTACTTGAGTAATGCTATCCTCTTTCTCTCACATACATGATTAGAGGCCACATATCTCAATTTACACAGACCCTTGGTGAAACCTTAGTAGAAGCTTGGTAGAGATACAATCAACTCCTATGCAAAGTGTCCTCACCATGGTATTTATGAGAACCAACTCATTGAGTTCTTATATAATGGTGTGGATTAAGATATTTATAAGTTTCTGGACTCTTCATATGAGGGAAACTTCATGAGACAAAGTTATGATAGAACTTGGAAAGTAGAAGTCTTAGACAAGAAAATCAAGCCAATTGGGATAGATATGTAGGCAAGGGAGTGTTGAATGTATCCATTATAGAGAGTAGTTTTGAGTTAAAGTCTATTACAAAGTTTATAAATTTTCTATCACTCAAGCAAGATAATCTTGAGGCATCCTTCAACGCCTATGAAAGAAGAAAATCACCATAGCAACAACAAGTGAAGGCAGTGATTTAATTTTGTGAAGCATGTAGTAGTACTAAACGTTCCACCTTGGGTTGTAATATTTTTTATGTCGTGGTAATGAGAAATGCAACATCCCAAGGTGACTATAATTAGATCAAAGATCTAAAGTCCATTCAAAGTATCCTAGGTCAAGGGTACTATTCTCCAAATAAGAATGAGAACCACCCTAATTTTAAATATCCCAAAGTGACTATAATTAGATCGAAGATCTGAAGTCCATTCAAAGTATCCTAGGTTAAGAGTACTATTCTCATTTGCTTATACAAGATATAAATCAAGTTCGAGTTCCTCCGGATTTCCAAAAGCAACAATAAAATTTTCTAAGTCAAGTAAACTATAGAGAAAATTTCCATAACAAGAACTATAATCAATATCAGAATCCTAATTAGGCCCAAAAATAGAAACTATAGGGACAACAAGGATATGCTCCCCCACCTAGTGATAAAATTTCATATTTTGAAAATATTATACAATCAAAACAAACCATGATTGTAAATTTAAAAAATAATCAGAAAGCCAATGAGTCTCAACTGGCTAAACTCTCAACTAACCTTCACCCACCTATTAGAGCTTTTATAGGCCAACTGGAAAATAATCTTATTCATCCAAAACAACTAAAGGTTGTTTCTACATGTTTTCTAAGAGACTTTTCAGACATACCTGCCAAGACCCCTATGGTTGACATCCATGAGAAGGATATTTTAATCATCCGAGACTCAAAAGTACCATATATGGTGGCACATGAGGCCACAAGTCAATAAGTAGAAATGAAAAACCCAATAATTATTAACATTATCAAAAAGTCAGTTTAGAAGAACTGATAGTGGTAGATAAGGATACAATCAAACCAAAAATTCTTGTCTATAAGCCCCATCCTCTAGTCCAATCTCACTTACGACAAACACAACTAGATTTTTGCTTCATGAAATCTAAGGAGTCCATGGAGGATCTCCAGGTGGACATTCCTTACTCAGCTACCTTGGAAAGGATACTTGCATGGTATAAATACTTGAAGATGCTCCTCATTCAAAAATATAAAACTAAGAAGTACAAATTGTTCAATCTTGATAGGACAACATCTGATATAATTTTGAGTAAAATATCTAAGATGTAAAAGGATTCAGGATCCTTTAAAATCACATGCTACATTGGTGATTCCACATGTAAGAAGGGTTAGATGACCTTGGAGCCATCATATATATCATTCCCTATGTAAAAGACTAAGATTGATAAAATTCTTATCAATAAGCATGACGATGCAACATGCAGATTCTTCAATGAGCATAATTACGGGAACCATTGAGGACATTCTAGTCAAAGCGTGAAAGAACTCCTATATCCCATGTGATTTCATTATCATGGATATTAAACAAGGTCTACATATCCTATTACTTTTCACCAACCTTTCCTAGACACGAAATGAGCATTAATCAATGTTGAAGCAGGGACCTTACTTTTGAGACTAGGGAAAGAGAACCTTGAATTTAGGGTTTTTGATAGAATGAAAGGGTTGGGCATGCATGAGAAAGTGTTCATGCTAGATTGCATAGAAAATATGTGGCTTCTCAAATAAGAAAATACAGAGTCCAAAAACCAACTAGAAGTTTCTCTAGTTCATAACAACGCTAGATAATCTATTGATGACATGTGAGACAATGCATTCTCTATCTTGATTTAGTCAAAGAAGACCCAAAAGATGTGTCTGAAGAACTAAAAGAGTTTGCACTACCAAGGATGCAGTTTAATATCCAAAAGCCTCTGAAATGAAACCTTTACCAGAAGGGTTGAAGTATGTATTCTTAGACAATTTGAAGTTTTTTCATGTGATTATTAATGCCAACCTTACAGCTGAGCAAGAAGACAAGCTATTGACTGAATTGAGGAAAAGACAAAAGACCATTGGATATAAGATGAGTGACCTCATGGTGGTGAGTCAAGCATTAGGAATGCATAATATCCCTATGTTGGAAGATTTCAAGCCATAAGAAGAACGAAAATGCAAATTGAACCCAAACATGAAAGAAGTGGGTTGCCTTAGAGTTGTAAAACTTCTCACATCTGGTGTTATCAACTCCATTTTAAACTCACCACGATGAGCCCATTTTAAGTTGTTTCAAAGAAAGGAGGCACCACCATTATGCAGAATGAAAACAATGAAGTCAACCCCACTTGTACCATCACTTGGTGGAGGATGCGTATAAAATATAGGCAGTTGAACAAAGCTACATGCAAAGATCATTTCCCTATGATACTCCTATCGCTGGTTCTGGAGAGCCTAGCTCATCAAGAATACTTGTGCTATTTATTCTGGATTTTACCAAATTCAAAATTATGAGATGGCTAAGAAAAACACTTTTAGCTATCCTTTTTAGTACCTATGCTTATAGAAGAATGACCTTTGGGCTATGAAATGCTCCTGCAATGTTAGAATGTTGCATGTCAACAATCTTTGCCGGTTTAACAAAAATTATTATGGAAGGTTTAATGGTTGATTTCTCCATCTATGGAAATTCATCTGATTCAAGCTCAATGAATATCTCCCTAGTGCTCAAATGTTATGAGGAAACACATCTAGTTCTTGACTGGTATATATGTCATTTTATGGTAAAGGAAGGCATCATGTTAGGCAATAGGGTAAGAAGTCGATGAATCAAGGTTGACAAGGAAAAAATAGAAGCCTTTTCCAAGCTTACTCACCCACCATAGTGAAATAAGTCAGAGCGTTCATAGGTCATTCAAGATTATATAAAAGGTTCATTAAAGATTTTTCCATAATAGCTAAGCCAATCACAATTTTTTTGATCAAGGATTTCGAGTTTCATTTTATGACGAATGCATGAATATTTCAACAATATAAAGCAAGCTCTTATTTAAACTCCTATCAGTCGAGTACCAGACTGGTCTCAACCTTTCGAGATAATGTGCCACACCAATGATTATGTTGTAGGCGCCAATTTTGGGTCAAAGGATAAAAAAACATCAAGTTATCTATTATGCCTCAAAGACTCTTGATGAAGCCCAGTGAAACTACACAACAAATGAGATGAATTTTCTAGCAATTGTGTATGCTTTTGATAAACTCAGTTCTTATCTTGTAGGATCAAAAGTTATTGCTTTTACTGACCATTCCACGATAACATATCTATTGACGAAGAAGGATGAAAAACCTAGGTTGATCCAATGGGTCCTCTTTATACAAGACTTCAATTTTGAGATACAAAATAAGAAGGGTAGTGAGAATGTACTTGCCAATCATTTGAGCCACATTCACATTCATGATTTAGACATTGTTCCGATGAACAACTCATTAAAGTTTAGACTGTCTTTCCTTGGTATGTCAACTTTGTTAACTATCTTGCTGCATGCATTATTAATCATGAATGCAAAGAAGAAATTCATGCATGACAATATAAAATATTACTAGTATGATCCGACTCTCTTAAAACTATGTGATGACAATCTCTACCTATGCTGCATTCCCAAGAAGAAGCCATGATAATATTAGAACATTGTCATTCAAAATTTGATATGAAGTCATGTCATTCAGGCTTTAGATGCTCTATGGGCTTACAAGACAACATTCAAGACACCTCTGGACACTATCCCATTTAGATCGATTTATGGAAAATCATGTCACCTCCCTATCAAGATGGAATACAAGGCCATATGGCCCATAAACAATTGAATATTGATATGAAGAAAGATGGTCAGTACATATTACTACAACTACAAGAAGTCAAGGAACTCATATTGCCTGCATACAAACATGCACATATCTATAAAGTGAGAACAAAATTATGGCATGATGGTCGTCTAAAAAGGATAGACATACATGCCAGAGATCAGATTATGCTTCTTAACTAACGATTGAAACTTTTTGTAGGTAAACTTTGATATTAGTGGTTTGGACCATACATCGTCCATCACAACTACTCGCATGGTGCTTCCATCAAGTGGAGTGAGACATCTTGAAGAGTTCATGGAAAATGGCCATTGTTTGAATAGATATTTCACAATGGAGGATTTGAATGCTGCATTGCCTCTCACTCTCTCTAACCCCACTCCTCCACCTGGAAATTGAATCAATGCACCAGACCAACAACATAAAACACAAACACTTGTAGGGAGGCAACCTGATCATTACATTAGTTTTTGATTTCAATTTAGATTAGAAAATTTTGCATCTATTAGATAATGCATCTCAAGATGCAATCTTAAGTTCTAATAATTTTCTTCTAAGACTTTAGAAGGAAGATACATTGCTGATAGGAAAACAACCACATTTTGTGGTCCCACCAACACAATTTTCCACTCCATTTCAGATTTTAGTGCTTTTTTGGGGAAGAGAACATTTCTTAGTTTTGAGTGGAGGGTGGGTTGTATGTATTTTAATTTCTTCCCACACCTATAGGTTTTTCACTGAGGATTCCATCATTGCAAATTTTGTGAAACTTTTTAATTTTATTTTTGGTCTTAGAATAATAAAAGCCATTACATAGTTGACTTAGATTAAGTTATTCAATATGTTTGCATCATTCACCCCCCTATTCGAAGCAATGCCCCAAAAGGGTCAATCATTGAAGCCAGAATGGTGGGAGATAATCATTTTAGCCTATGAATAAAAAAATTATGCCCCCCTAGAATATATGGTAATATCTAAAGGAACTGAGAGGAATCAAAACATTATGCTTCCTATAGAGTAGTGGAACATTTTCATGAAATCACCACTGTGTTCTCTCTGTAGGTCATTATTTGAGTGGAATGGGACAAGGATTACAAATCAGTGCACTGAATTCTAAACCAAGTTACATGTTGTTCTGACCCATCTTCTACACTTATTCCTTCATATTCTTACCTTCCATTCCACCAAAAAGAAATAAAAAGACAAAAATGTGCCAAAACCTAAGTTCATGGTTGCACACACCCTTCTTTATCTATCCACTTCTTCCATACCCCTCACTATGTAATAGGGGCATACCACCAAAAATAGAGAAAATATACCAATATACATAAGAAAAATGATGTGATAGATGTATTCATGCATATAATTTGCAATCTCGAGTCAAATGTAGGAGAAAATAGCTTCTTCATACCATACCTCCATTAACTTCCTTTTCTATCTAGGGGAAAAACGAATGCCAATAATTTTACCATTCTCTGGTCATACACCATTATCAGATCATATGCATACTTGTTGATTATGCAAGTTTCTCCAAATCCCCATGAAACTCTTAGATGTGCTTCATGTTAAGGACAATAGTGAGGAAATGTCTTTGAGAAAAGAAATTAGGAACTAAGACATATAAAATTGTGTTATGAGATCTGAAGAAGTTGGGCAGCTTGACCATATCAGGCGGTAAAGAAACTATATGATGGGAGGATGAGGCGACCACATGGGCTAAAAGTATCTATTTGGTGATTCTTTCATATTTTGCTTTACTCAAGGATAGACAAAGTTTAAATTTGGGGTAATTTGAACAATTCAAATTTTCATCCAAATTTTAGTTGCATTTTTAGTCTATTTTTGCATTCAAATTCCTTAGTTTTCACTAGAAATAATTTCTTTCCTTTCTATTTATCTTTTATGCTAATTTGAACAATTTGATATTTATCTTGACTCCTCTTGTAGATTATCTATGTACACCAATGAGGCCTAGGGGGTCCTGATGCACTTTATCGGCCAAGAGACGAGAGGAGGCTACCTGTCGTGAGGTGTGGGGAAGAGCCCAAACCCAAATCAGATTTTGGGCACATGTAGAAGGCAAATCAATCAACGTTTTTGTGTCCCGAGCCATAATTGACTTGATTGACCTATCGAATGACCTTCAACTATCATCCACTATCAAGATGCATTGATTGACCTCTAGGTCAATCAATCTTCACTGAGCTATCAAAGAGAAGTATCGACCTCAGTGCTCTGACATCCCATTGATCTTCAAGGTTTATGACTAACAAATCAATATCCAAATCTCTAGCAACTCAATCTACCTCCAACACTCAACCTTTTGCTCGAGCAACAATCAATCAAGCTTAACTGATCAAGCTACACTTTCAAAGCAGCTATTGACCATGAGCTTGATAGCCCTTTATCAATGATGATCGACCTTAATGATTGATCATCCATCCATCCATCGATCCATCGATCCATCCATCCATCCATCCATCCATCCATCCATACATCGACCTCTTCGAGTTTCTTAACCACTAAGAAATTTATCTCAACATTCTGTATGGGACAACCAACTACTAACACTTGAGTATAGAGGCTTATAAAACCCATAGTACAACCACAAAGGATCTCTCTTTGATCCCACACTAATAAAGATGTGCTTGTTTCTCCATAAAAGGACAAGTGTTTAGACTATTATTGGTGAGAGAAATTGGCTTCTCTAGCAAGAGAAATTGACCTCTCGAGGTTCTTGATCCATCAACCATACTACTGCTGCAAAGAGCTATCAACCTCTCCACCACAAGAATGACCTACCTATAGGTCTATAGCACTAATCGATTGACATATTCATCAACAACTCAATATCCATTGACCTCTAGTAGATCAACCCCTCGATCAACCTCTGCAAGTTCAAATATATCGGCCTCCCTCTCTAAGACTATAAACGTCTTCACTAACTTGTTGTTCATGTACCTACTCCAACCATAGTCAGGGTTAATACCTAGAAGAGAGAGAAGGAAGGGAGTCTATTGCCACAAACCATGCCAGACTAATTCTGCCACAATCATGACCATGATTGATCCCACTTCCTCTATTAGTCATATTAATCTCACCATGTACATGGACTAATATTTTCACTAGAGTACGGGGGCTAGTCCCCCATCCATTTGTTGCAATTTCATTCTTGTTCCAAGTTCTTGTATGAACCCATTTAATTCATTGATAATCATTTAATGCATGTTATGTGGTCTGATCATATACTCTCCATGATTTATTATGATCTTAGTCCATGAGAACTTCAATGTTTAAGATTTGAATATCAATGATCTTTATTTGACGCCCTAATGAGAACTTCTAATGGGAAATCTTCAGAGTAGTAGACAAATGATCTATAGGTATTGAGACATCTAGCCTACAAGGATGTTTAGTCATGCAAGTTTCTAACGTCAAAAGGGAAAGTCTATATAACTCCAATTATCTTTTCACACAATTTCATATTTGAATGTGTGCAATTTGGATAGTAATGGTGAAACCGGATTCCACCCTAGTGTTTTCCATCATTTATTTAGACCCAAATTTGCTTCAATATTTTACTTTTCTTACATTTATTTAATCTTGGTTTTAGAAATTAGTCTTAGGTAAACTGGACAAAATCTAGCGAGTTTCATAAAAAGGTCATCCCTTGAGATTCAATCCTAAACTATGCTGCAATATGATTCATCCTCTTGTAGGTGGCATTATTGGACATTCATTTTGGTAAAAACTAGGAATTCTATTCCTGGTAAACTTTTTAGTACATTAATTTCCACATCACAACCTCACCCATTACACCTTAACAACAACTACAATTGTCGGGTCACACATCATTGGTAGACATTACCATAGTTCTCATCCCCTTCATTTTGTACCTAGAGTTTGCTCGAGAATGAGAAAATTTCTAATGTCGGGGGTGGAGTGTGGGTGGTATTTCTCTACTATAACCACTCTATCTTTACCTTTTGTTGCTATTATTTTAGCATTAGTCTTTTCATATACTTTCTTGTTATTTCTTTTTTAAATTTTCATTATTAGCTTGCATGTAATCAACCATTATCTAGTTGACCTAGATTCATTTTCACATTATCTTGTTTTGTTTATGCATAGATCCTCAATGTATCGATTAGAATGAAATAAATGCTTTTCACAATGATTAATCATGAACTATCAATGTTAGAACCCATTCTGTCTCATATGATCCTTATTAACACCATTCTCTAGAAAAAAGGGAAACTTGTATGGGATTTAGAGGAATCAAATGTAGCATGTCTCTTATGGATTAACATAGATTATTGTAGAAATGTCATTACCTTGCAATTCATATGATGAATTGATTTTTTCTCCAAGATTGTTCCTATGCTCTGAATTACAACATATGAGATGTGAAGGTTCAACAGTCTTTGAGACTTCTTTCATCATCTTGTTATGTGGCCATTCACAAAAGACAATCAAACGACCAAAAAAGATGTGCCAAACTCCAAGTTTGGGGTGGCACCCTCACCCCCAATCTCTCTTCTTCTTACATACCCCTCATATCTAATAGGGTGTATCACAAACAAAAAGATGACAATGTGCACACCAAATAAAGAAATGTGATTAATGTAATTGAAACAAAATAAAAGGTATTCTTGAGTTATATCAAGGAGACATTGACAAACTTTTTCTTCCATACCCACATTCACTCCATTTTCTTCCCAGGGTAAGCAATCAACTCCAAAAACATTCCATCCATGTCTGAACAATCGTCTTGTGCAAATCTCCTAGGGAAATATGGAAGTTTCTGACACACATGTGATATTATGACTATGATGTGTAGGTTTTAGAATGGAAACATATTTGTTAAAGTGAAGTCAAAATAGGAACTTTGAATTTGCATTTCACGATTCTAGGAAACTGAGGTTTCTAGGGAATCAAATGATGTTATGAAAGGAAGGATGAAGGGTTCTTATCATTTGATAGGTTGCTCTGATTTTGTGTTGCTCGAGGACAAGAAACATTCAAGTTTAGGGTACTTTAACGAATGCATATTTGTCACATTTTTGTTGCATAATGTAAATTAGTTTTCTTATATCAACTAGTCATTTCTTGTTATTTTGCTTGGTTGTGCGATTTATCTTTTATTCTAAAAACATTAGGATTTTGATAACTTTTCTTGTTGTTATGTTGAGAAAATCACAACTCAGCTCTAAAATCATGATAGAAGTCCTACCCCAAATTCATGTGTCAAGTTCAAAAGGAATATGAAGGCAAAAGGAACAATTCAACACAAATCAGACGAGCTGGTCTCCCCAGTCGGTTGATTGGTCTGACCAATCAAAGGTTCCTCCCAAGCACAATCCAATCGTCTGACCCACTTCACTGGTAGGCCAATTCAGATTCATTTCCTACAAGTCAGAATCAACAATGCTATTAACAACATTCTAATTGGTCAACCACCTTGTCGACTGACTAATTGGAATTCACTTTCAATTGCTTATCCAAGTCAGCGGTCATCAACAATTTTGGAGCCCACTGGTTGAACAAACCACCTCACCAAATGTCTAACTAACCTATATTTCAATATCTATGAGAGTATCCCAGTCGAGTGACTCACCTCATCAGTAGACTAGTTGGAATTTGGTCCCAGTGACTCCATGAGTCAGTACAATACAAAAGCTTTGTTTGCCTTATTGGTCGGTCAACCATCTCTCCTAGTTGGAAAACCTAGTCCCCCTCTAGAAGACTCATCAAAAGAGAGTTGTATGACCCACCTACTAGTCAGGAGATCAGAATCCCATTAGATGTTCCACTGGAAGGCCGGTTGGTTGATTCGTTTCCCCAGTCAGGCAACAAGAATGACATATAGGTGCCATGACCATAACTGGAAACCCAATTTGGACGGAAGGATACTGTGAATAAAAAACATGACTGAACAAACAAGGGGTCATGGATACAGAGTTCCAGTCATGTTGGGTGTAAGGAGAGTATGATAAAGGAGAAGGAACATCATCCTCTTTGCAAAGTCCAGATCTATTACTGCTGAAGCAGATAATTGTAGTCGGAGACCTTTGACTGCTCACTTCCTCATTCTCAATAATATTTTTCCTTCTCTCCAGTCTTTTATTTTTGATTTCTCTATGGACATGAATCTTTATACTCCTTCACTGGGCCATGGGGAGTTGTCCCATCATTAGTACCTTGTTCAAAATTTTGTCAAACTTAGTATTTTTAGATAATTAGATTGTTCTTTATTCTTTTATTTTCTTTGTTGTTGAATTGGTCATTCGACAAGCATTATTGATGTAATCCTATGATTAGAGACCAAGAAACATATGATTGGATCATGGAATGAATGCATAGGATTCCAAATGCAATCGCACAAGGAATTTGATAGGATGATTGGGTTATGATTAGTGGGTAACAAAACTTCAAGCCCACATGGATTTGATCCTTGTGTAACATGTGTTTCAAAAGGGGACAAGTTCCCCTCGTTCTAGTCTAATTAGCTACATTTACCAAGTTGTAACAATTTGGATAAGTATGTAGGTGATTATGGTGAAAGCCAAATGTCCCAACATCTTTTATAATATTGTTTTCAATTCACTTCAAAACTTCCTTTTGCAATTTCTATCTTCAACACAACTTTAGTTTACAAGCACCCTCAACAATTGGTTTTAGATATTGTTCTGAATAATTGGGTTGTGGGGATTTCTTAAATAACTTGTCTCTTAGATTCAACCATTTTTCTATACTACAATTGATCCATCCTCTTGTGGGTGAGTGCATTTGCATTTGGGAATAAACATTAAACTTGAGGTAATTTACCTTAGGGAATTTGTTTGTGAAAAAAAAGCTCGCACCAATTGTGTAAAATTTGCATCTGTGGTGCACCTACAACAACAATGTCTAAAAGAGGACCACAATTCTCAAGTAGATTATGGGATTATCACCAAAGAACTTTGAAAACATAGTTTAAGTTCAATACGACATTTCATTCATAAAAAGATCTCAATCAAAACGAGATATACAAATTATAGAAAATATATTAAGACTTGTGTACTCCAATTTCTCAGTGTTTGGCATAGTCACCTCATTTTGATTGAATTTTCCTATAACAATAGTTACCTTAGAATTTAGGATATCAAACCATATGAGGCTTCTTTTAGGAGGTATTCATATTGCCAATTTCTTGGTGTGAGGTAGGTGGGTACCAGTTGTTAGGTCCCAAGTTTGTACAATTACCTTACAAAAAGATCAAAGGGATCATACAACATTTTAAGGTAGCACAAGACAAGCATAAGTCACACACAAATAATTGATACATGACGTTGGAGATTCAGGTTGGGGATAGGGTGTACCTCAATGCCTAACCATGGAAATGAGTTATGAGATTTGGTAAGAAGGGTAAGTTGGCACCTTGGTTTATGGGGCCTTACCCTGTCACCACTCATGTTTGGAAGGTGGAATAGAAGTTGGAATTTCCACTTGAGGTGCATAGAATACACAATGTGTTCCACATATCCACACTAAAAAAGTGTCACACAAAAATAGAGAAGACTATCCAGCCTATTGAGGTTGTACTTGATGATGATATATCTTATATACGGTTTAATATTAATCTTGGACAAGCATGTGCAGAAGTTGAGATTGAAATGCATAGTGTTAGTGAAGGTGTCATGGCACCACCGTGGTGTAGAGGAGGCCACATGGGAGATTGAGGAAAAGGTGTGTAGAAAGTAACCGACTTTGTTTATGTAGGATTTTAAGTATGAAATCCTTATTAAGTGTTTTTTGTTGTTAAATCCTTGATCTAACTTAATATCTTAATCACAACTTGTTAACTTAAATATGGGTTTGGATGCTTTAATTAGACGCTTGTTACAATTATGTAATTAGTTGGTAAATGCTATGCTCTTAAGGGTCCATGTGAAAATTCTACATGTTTAGAGGGTGTTTTTAAAATTTTCACATAATCATGTTTGCTCTCTCTCCCTCTAGATTAGACTTGGTTTGGTGAACTAAGATTTCCTAATCAAGCATCCTTCCTTTCCATCAGTTGATGACCAATGTAGGCAACATGCCTTGTTTGTTTTTTGTGTTTTTCATCGATTGTTGCAACTGCTGTGTAGAGACCAGTGGAGACTATTATCTTCAATCAATGACCCTTATCTAGCCCTTCAATCAAAGAGTAGTGGAAGTAGTCGACCGATTATTCTTCATTAGTTGAGAACTGATGGGAGCTAGTTGGTGGACCGTTGATTCTTCATTGGCTAGGAACCAATGGGGAGACTATCCATCTGGTCACTAATGTCTCATCAATTGAGAACTGATGGAAGATGGCACCAATGATGAAAACCAATGAAGAACCTAAATGGTGATTTGAACTTTCTATAAAATGATGAAGAGCTTGACTGATGGAAACCTTGGACTTGGAAATCAATGAGGTACTATAGTGCAAGAACTGATGGAAGAGACCAAGGGTATCAATTGACATATCTTAAGTGTTTGAGAACCAACGGAAAACCTTTAATCACATACTAATGGGAGATTAGAATCATTCTTTGATGAAGTTGCTGATGGATGTAGCCACAAGTGTGAAGACTGATGGCTATAAAGCTTGACCGTCTTTCTGTTGGAAAAATACAACATCAGATAGGTAGCAAAAACAAAAATTTTATTGACATATTTCCCATTAACCAGCAGATCATGTCAACTATGCTATGGGAAGGATGGTTTCAAAAAGATATACCTCGTCTTGGAGAAAGTCCACCTACAATACTCATCGATGTAGATGTGCACTCTATCTTGGACGGTGGCTGTGTAGCTCCTAGTCACACTCGTATGACTGCTCCTCCATAGATAGTAGACTCAAAAAACTGCTGTAATGGCTTCTCAGATCTCTCCACAGACTGTGAGTTGATGTTTCCCTTCTAGAAGCAACCAAAAGACTCCTGCCTCTAGAGTAGTCCACACGGACCAACTAAAACTCCTGTCGTCCTGCTAGAATGGACATGAAGGAGTTTTCCCTCCCGTTGGTGTACTAGTCACCAACATGCTCTCCCACAACAATGATCCTCAATTGTTTCTCTCTAATGGCTATCCCTCCCTAGTCGGGTAGGACTTGCATGGGCTCTCATGGTTACCACAACTAGAGAGGAGAACCGTTGTTAGAGCAACTGATTCTCAATTGTCTATGTAGTAGTTATGATTTAGGAAGCCCCCTAGTACTCTATATATGAGAGGGGTTAGGGTCAAGGTTCCCAGTCCCCAACCAATGCGAGACTAAAGCAGAAGTGGAAAGGATCGAAAGATCTTGAATTTTCACAACAATTCTAGAAGTTTCACAAATTGCATGCACTAAAAAAACCATCTCGCTTGAAACGATCATCTTTCCTAGTGAGATGGTCATTTCACACTTTCCAGTTCTGCACATATGTTGGCAATTTAATTCCAATTAGTACTCAATTTGACGTCAGCACCAATCCATTGTGCAATTGAATTTCCCCCCTAAAAATGGGCGTCTGGTGTAAATGAGACGGACGTCTCATACCATCCTATATGGTCATCTCACATAGGTGAAATAGGCGTCTCGTAGCCGAGGTCCAACCAATGTACAATACAATCAACATGACTCTCTAAACAACAATCTCAATACTTAAACCGATCGTTTGGTAGTCTAGTATGCTGATTTGTTGCATGAATTGAAATACTTAAACACTTTAGTAATAAATTTAGTTATCATTCAAGATCAAACTCCTCTTCTAGATGAGTTCCTATGTGTGTGACCCTATAGGTCCCATATCACATTGGCAGTGAATGCCCATAACTAGCTTATGACATCATAAGCGATGGGCGATGCCTAGTCACACATCATTGCTACTCAAGTAAATGAAAAGTTGAGGAGCAACTTCAACTTGGAATCTATGTATGGTGTTATAGTGTTTGTATAGTTCCTTTGTCACTGATATCCATAATGAACCAGAGGCATGGAGCAGTGATCCTCATTATTATTCAATCTTGTTTTTTGAACCAGAGTATACTGCATGAGATATATGTAAGTTCAATATCACATATTAACTCACATGCTTATGGCAATACTTTTCTCAGTCTTGCTAATCAAGAGGACTAGGATATTATACTCCTATAGTAGGGACGAATCCCATATTTATCACTCACATTCTATCCCCATGTGTCAAAGTCACCCAATCATCACTTTTATAACAACCATGTTTCAGGACTATGTTTGATGATGTCAAAGTGTACCCAACGACATGTGATGGGTGAAATGATTTCAAGTCTAAGAACCACAACCACCACCATCACTATGAGAGCTTACTATGAATTCTATGATGATGGCTTCCATGTGTCAGTCTCATAGTGGGTTTGTCCGATACACTACTCTTTAACATGTATCTGTGTGCTTGGTTTGATATTGCTATATCATGACTAATGAGATTTAGTCATCAACCAACTCACACTCTGATCTTATGTGTTATTGTTGTCTATCAACCTTCCACAATAACAACTGATCACAGACATAATGAGAATGTATATACTCTTAACATCCGTATGATCTCATTCTTCCAAGTCATGTACTTGAAGACATACATCATTGAGTAATATCATTCTCTAGACATTTATTATGTTATTTGTTAGCTCATAACTGAATATAAAATAAATTGGAAGCTTGCATTTATTATTAATCAAATCATTTACAAGTTATGCCATTACAATCATCATATGATTGTCTCTCTGGACACACAACAGAGTCCCACTTGCACTTAGATTCAATCACCCACGAATCTCATCCCGAGTGACCTAAGATGACCATCATGCTTCTGTTGAATAAGTGCTTTTATAGAGGGTTTAGCAATGTTTGGTTTAAGTTGGTGTTTTGCAATTTTTACATCTCTTTGTTGTATGACTACCCATATGAGATGGAAGTGTTATAGTATGCTATCTGAGATTCCCAGCCTAACTAGTAACTCCATTGTTGTCATTAATAATTCCATGGTTTGAAACCTCACTCAAATTCACCCATTTGAACTTCTTGATCCATACAGTATCCCCTGCTGTTCTCATAACACATGGTTGCTTGACTTCTTTTTTTTTATTTGAACAACTATCATTATCTCAGAACTCTTTGTAGCTTACAGTTCTCGTTTGATGTCAAACATAAATTTAGATTGCAATTATTTTGTCAGTTTGGAAGCCTGCATGGGTGTAACTCCTTACACCCAACTCTTCCTTGTTACCATAACCAATGATCCAATCCTTTAAGTGCTTCATAATCACCTAAGGATGTTCTTTATGGTAGTCCAGTGACTCTCACTGGAATCTAACATATACCTTCTTGTCATGTCCAATACATACAAGATTACTAGGCAGGTATTATATGTCTTCTCATCATGTATAATACATATGCGATGACTGGATATCCTCTCGTCATGTCCAATACATACATGATTATTGGATATCTTCTCATCATGTCCAATACATACAAGATTACTGTATATCTTCTTGTCATATCCAATACATACGAGATAAAGGGATAAGTACATACTATTGCAATCAAGATCTATCCATGTGTTCCAATTCTTCATAAGAATTGGGACACTAGGTTTCTGAGAGACGAAGTCCATGGTACATGGATACATTTTCTCTCATTGAGTATTGCATGCTGAACCTTTCAACATCTTACAAATGTATGTGCTCTTACTTAGGTCAAGAAGCTTTCTAGATCTATCTCTATAGATCTTGATTTCTACTACATATGATGCTTCACCTAAACCCTTATTATAGAAGGTACTTTCCTTTCTAGGTTTTAACATACGTAGGATAAGGACATTATTCTCCATCATATGTGGAATATGAATATCTCCCACTAAATCTTTTGTAATCACATATTCCATCTTCATTCAGACTCAAGTCAAACCCTTTGACTGTCTTGTCAAATAGAAGATTCCAACTCTGAGATGCTTGCTTCATTCTTTGTAGCTTATAGATTTTATTTGCATTAATAGATTTATAAAACCTTTAGGTTGTGTCACGTACACATCCTCTTAATTATTCCAATTAGAATGCAGATTTAACATCCATATGCCAAATCTCACAATCATACTAGCTACAACAACAAGCATGATCCAAATGGATTTAACCATGGTAATTGGTGAAAGGACTTCATGATGTTCAACATCTTGAACTAGCTTGAAATTCTTTTCAACCAATTTCTCTTTCCATGTAGGTCTCCTTTCAAAGACCCAAATGCACCCTATGGGTTTTACCCCTTCAGGTGGATCCAACAAGGTCATACCTTGTTGGTTTACACAGAGTCCATCTTTGATCCCATGTCCTCAAGCCATTTCTTAGATTTTGATCCCTATATAGTTTCTAGGCAGGTTGTTGACTCATCTCTATGATCAACTTGCTGCCTTTTGAGTTATAAGATATAATAATCTTTCAATCTCAGGGCATGTTCTACTTGAACTATGAGTTTTGTATTTACATAAGGAACTTGAGATTTCACAACAACTCGTGATTCTCCATGTTCCTATTGTACCTCTTTAGGTTCTATGTTTTCTTTTTTGTCTTGAACATTTCGAGTTCTACTTTTACTCTCATTGATTCCTTTAGAAATAGGTTCCATTTTAGGAATACAATCATCTAAACTAACAAACACTTTGTTGTTGGATTGGGATAAGAGTTGATTTTAACAAAATAACATTTATGTGATTTTCTGGACAAAACTTTTAAGAAACACTTTTCTTATATAAGTCTTCAATCTTAATCACTACAAAAGACGCACCAGAACACTTCCCATGCCATATCTCATATCGTGTCTTTTGAACCAATTTAGACAATACATTGTTTTAGTGTAAAGTAGGTGCCCAAAATAAATTGTAAGATCAACTAGATTTTATTGATAATATCACCAAGACTTAACATGGTATGATACCTTCTTTTTGATACACTCTAATGATACATTATCATTGTGTTTAAGGTGGAGTTCATCATGATACACTATCATGATCTATCACAAGGTCCTCAAACTCTTAGGTTACGTATTTCAACATCGATCATATATATGTATCTTAATACTTTTACCAAGTTAGTTACATACTTCATTTATGATCTTTTGGACACTTCAGGGGATTCATACTTGTATTTCATTAAATACAAATTTCAATATCTACTTATCACATCAGTAAATATGATGAGGTACTTGTAACTACCTTTAGCATTCATTATAACAGGTCCATGTAGATAAGTATGTACTAGTCTTAATGGAATAGTCGATCTCCCACTACATCTAGTGAAGATAGTTTTGTCATGCATGTCTCTATTGGTTCAATAACCAACAGAGTCTAGATAACAATCATATGGAATCTAGAAATGTATTTGTCATTTATGTTCTCTAGATGACAATGCTATAGGTATTCATTGTTTGAGTTATCAGGTCATTCAATATATGTGTCATACACATTTGTCTCTACAACTATCAAGTATAGTTTATGAGACATAAGCCATATCCATTAAGAGATCATATCTTTTAAAATGAAACATAATGTTCTTGTCATACAAGACATATGATGTTTTCATCAATGGCAAGTACATAATAGCAATTCACCAATTCTATTATGTTCCCATGAATGATAACTCCCAACTATAAAGGCAAAAACCCTTGCTTCTCACAATTCTAGCTTACTTCTTCTTAGGTCCTGAAGGGGATATGTCTATCTCTATCTTCTTCTTGAGATCCTCTTTGAAGAGGATAATTCCTTTCCCATGTCCAACCAATTGACAATAGTGGCACTTTATCCTTTAAGTGAAAAGGACAGATTCCTTTTACACTTACCCTTCTCCATATATTGAGTGCAGAAGAATTGGACTTTAACTTAGCCTCAGAACACTTCTTGGCCTTGCTTTTGCCCTAGGACTCACTTCTGCTGATCATCATCATAGATCTGTCCTTCTTCTTTCTTGCATTGGCATCAACATGCCAAGCATTTGATAAATTAACTATATGATTCTCTTGACCTAAGAGAATTCCTAGTCATTCTACATGTCCAATCACATCGAGCACATGGGGTTCTACTGGACCTCCCTTTGCCCGTTTGCACTCAATTAGTGCTTTGGAGACATTATACCTTCTATGCTTTACATGGTTCTTAAGCTATGTTACCATCTCGAGAATGTCCATGTTTTCATGTTGTTCATGCAACTCATAGTTCATACAATAGAGCATTAGGTTTTCAAATGTCTATGGCATCATTGGCATGCTTCCAACAAGCATCCATTTAGCCTTAGATGCATTTGGAGTGGGTTCCTCTGGCATTGGTCTATCAAGGACATAGAACTTTCTCTCATTGATGAGAACATTTCTCGAAGTCCTTAACCAATTGTGGAACTTTATCCCATTTTGTCCTTCTTAAGGACTGATCACAATTTGAATATGTTTGTGTTTGACATTTGATTCTACAAAGAAATATTGCAACTTTTATCAAAACAATTTGGATTTGGTATGATTTGATAAATTTGACAATATTAATTAGGTCTTTAATTAACTATAGTTCCCACTGTTTTATTTGAATTGATAGCCCTAAATTTAAATCTAGAATATTGCACTGTACCATATTGTAGTGGGTTAGATTCAAGATAATTCAATTGTGGCCCGATCAACACCACAAAAATAGTCAACCATCAAGGTAGACAACTCTTGCCAATTGCATCATATGCAATTATTGATGGACGATATGCACAACCCCTTGCCATACATGTGCATGCTTCTGGGCCCAGACGCTCTAAGAATCACTAGTCAAAGCTGACCTAAAAGCCAACAAAATAATAATGCACCCCGCAGAGGCGGAGCCTACATTATTACCATCACACTTCCATGAGATAGATGACGCACCCCGCGGAGGCGGAACCTACACTTGGTCGATCAAGATTTTCATGTGAGCCACTTTTGAAAAGCATTTAAGACTTTGATATTTTATTTGAGGGAGTTTGTATGTATAAATACATATACTTTCTCCAATCACCACATATATAGTACATATCATATACATGCTATAATCACAAACAAGAACATGCAATAAATGAAATACACAAGCAATGGTTATGGCCATACTAATGTAATTCCTTGGGGTCACAAGGAATTACTACCGCCTATGGTCCAAATCATGTGCAACCTATTTTTGGTGAATATTTGTGACTGAAACCAATCCGGGTTGATTAGTCCATTTCTTGAACCAGTCGACTCACCTCCTGGTCACTCGGTTGGGCTCTTCTAAAAAGTCATCTGGTTCTCAGGTCGAACCAGTGTCTGGGTACACCTCTAGTTGGTCGGTTGGTCCACCAGTCAATCGGTTCGTCCTCCTGTCATCTGGCCTCCTTGGTCTTCCAATCGATCATGTCATCTCATGGGTCACTCATTTTGTCTTTGTGCATATCATCATCTCACATCGAAACATAAATTAAAACTATCCAATTTCTTATTACATTGTATTTGGGGAAAATCTTGAGTTACATTCGAGGGAAAATAATAAGATGAATATTAATTTACATTTGAAAAGAAGAGAGAGGCTTGGTACACAGACTGATTAACAACATGAATAATGACCACAACCATGCACACATAGATCTGAGGTTTTGGCCATAACCATACTTTACATCCACCATCAAAACTAATTTTATGGCGACATGTGTAAATTGCATATATATATTATATTCGTTTGGATTCTTTATGTGGTGATTATATAGACGTGCACATCAACAAATTTAAATATTCACATTGCATGCAATAAATAAACACAGTAAAACCAAAATTCGATCATATCAATTATCTCAAAATCTAATTAATTGACATGACTCTGATGCCATTGTTGGGAAATACAACTTCAGATAGGTTGTAAAAAAAATTACTGACATATTTCCCATTAACTAGCAGATCACGTCAATAACTATACAATGGGAAGGATGATTTCACAAAGATAAACCTGGTCTTGGAGCAAGTCCAATGACAATCCTCATCAATGTAGATGCACACTCTATATTGGACGACGACTGTGTAGCTCCTGGTTGCACTCAGACTCGTTTGACTGCTCCTCCATAGACAGTTGTCTCAGACAACTACTGCAGTGGCTCCTCAGATCTTGCCACAGATTGCAAGTTGATGTTGTCCTCCTAGAAGCAACCAAAAGACTCTTGCCTCTAGAGTAGTCCACACAGACCAACTAGAAATCCCGTCGTCTTGCTAGAACAGATAGGAAGGAGTTGTCCCTCCCATTGGTATACTAGTCACCAACATGCTCTCTAATAAAAATGATCCTCAATTGTTTCTCTCCCATGGTTATACCTCCCTAGTTGGGTAGGAGTTGCCTGGGCTCTTGTGGTTACCACAACCAGAGAGGACAAAAATTGTCAGAGCAACTGATTCTCAATTATCTGTATAGTAGTTATGATTTGGGAATCCCCTAGTACCCCTATATATATATGAGGGGTTAGGGTCAGGGTTCCTAGTCTCGAGCCAATGCAAGACTAAAGCAGAAGTGGAAAGGATCAAAAGATCTTGATTTTTCACAACAATTCTAGAAGTTTCACAACTTGTGTGCAATGAAACGGTCGTCTCACATACGGATGGTAGTCTCACACATGAGATAGTCATTTCACTAAGTGAAATGGCCGTTTCACACTTTTTAGGTCTACACATACGTCGGCAATTCAATTCCAATTAGTGCTCAACTTGACGTCAACACCAATGCTTTGTGTAATTGAATTGCACCCCCAAAATAGGCATCTGGTCTAAACAAGATGGGCTTCTCACACCAACCTAGATGACTATCTCACACAAGTGAAATAGTCATCTCACATGCGAGACGGTCATCTTTCACATGATACATTTGTTTCACTAAGTGAAACAATCATTTTATACTTTCCATGTCTACACATATGTCGGCAATTCAACTCCAATTGGTACTCAACTTGACGTCAACACTAATCCTTTATGCAGTCGAATTGCACCCCCAAAATGGGCGTCTGGTCAAAATGAGACGAGATTCTCACACAATCCCAGATACCATCTCACACAAGTGAAATGGACATCTTGCAACCCAAGTTAGGAATGGACGTCTTGCAGCCCAGGTTAGGTAGAATTCTAACCAATGTAAAATACAATCAACCTGACACTCCAAACAACATTATCAACACTTGAACCAATTGTTTGCCAGTCTAATTAGCTGATCCATTGTGTGAATTGAAATGCTTAAACACTTTAATAATCAATTCAATTATGATTCAAGATCAAACTCCTCTTCTAGATGAGTTCCTATGTGTGTGACCCTATAGGTCCCATATCACATTGGCAGTTAATGTTCATAACTAGCTTATGACATCACAAGCAATGAGCAGTGCCTAGTCGTAGATCATTGCTACATAAGTGAATGGAAATTTGGGGAGCAACTTCAACCTACAATCTGTGTATGGTATTATAGTGTTTGTATAGTTCATTTGTCACTGATATCCGGATTGAACTAGAGGCATGGAACAATCATCCTCATTATTATTCAATCTTGTTTCTTGAACGAGAAAAAACTGCATGAGATATATGTAAGTTCAATATCACATATTGACTCACATGTTTTCGCCATACTGTTCTTAGTCTATCTAATCAAGAGGCCTAGGATATCATACTCCTATAGGAGGGACAAATCCCATATCTATCACTCACAGTCTATCCCCATGTGTCATAGTCACCCAATCATCACCATTATAACAACCCATGTTTCAAGACTACATTTGATGATGCCAGTGTACCCAACAACATGTGATGGGTGAAGTGATTTTAGGTCTAAGAACCACAACCACCACCATCACTGTGAGAGCTGACTATGACTTCCATGATGATGTCTTCCATGTGTTAGTCTCACAGTGGGTCTGTTTGATACAATGTTCTTTAATGTGTATCTGTGTACTTGGTTTGATATTGCCATATCATGACTAATGAGATTTAGTCATCAACCAACTCACACTTTGATCTTATGTGTTATTGTTGTCTATCAACTTTCCAAAATAACAATTGATCCGGGACACAATGAGAATGTATATACTCTTAATATCCGTATGATCTCATTCTTCCAAGTCACATTCTTGAAGACATACGTCATTGAGTAATATCATTCTCTAGACATTTATGATGTTATTCATTATCTCATAACTGAATATACTAATAAATTAGAAGCCTGCCTTTATTATTAAATGATTTTCCATTACAATCATCATATGATTGGCTCGTTGGGCATACATACCAACACTTTCTCTCTCCTTTGAGGCTAGAAAACTCTCCTTGCTCCTCCATTTCTTTCATTCGTTGCTTTAAGAATCTTGCTAATCTAGAGCCACAAAAAGATGCCATCAGCTGGTGTCAACCAATGAAGTGTCAAGGTTCTTCAACCTTTGATGGAGCTATTATTTACTCTTATTTTCTCCCTTTGTGAAGATGAATGCTTTATACATCTTTTGGACCCAATTCCATTCAAGTGAAGACCCTTTTCTTGATGATCTTGGTGCTCCATTGTCTTCTCTCACCTTGAGTTGTGTTGTTGGTAGCTCCTCTTTTAACATTTTGACTGTAGTAGTCTTACACCATGTTTCCCCTTTTCTTTCTTGCCTTAGAGTTGGTCACAGAGCTAGTGTTGTGGAAAGTGTTAAGAGACAAAAGCTTGAATCTTTGAAAAGATCACATTTTGCTCAAGATGGGATCATCTTGGAGCTTGAAGAGTGAAGCTCGATGTTTACCAACATATTCTTTGACCAGACTCATTTCCACTAACTGTAAGGCGAGTGATATAGCTTATGAACTGTTTAGTACTTACATGATGCTTACCTATCATGATCTTATTTTTCATCTCTCTTATATACCAAAAATTAGAATCTTGTTTCATTCTAAATTAGTTCAAAGTGAATACAAACTTTCATGTTCTGCTTAGACTTTTCAAATACCTTCTTGATACTAAAGACATGACAATGAGCATGCATGTACATAGATTCAGTTTGTGTTGAGAAATGAACTTGAAGGTAGCATTTCTAAGGGTTGTTGATACCCGATAGTATGATATATTACCTATAATTTATCCCTTATTGTCGAGATTTTTTTTAAATGTTTCTAGGTTTTTTTTAAATATTATGTTGCAGATATTATGTGCAAATAGAAATAATGTGTAGAAATAGTTTATCTATACTATTTTGGTATGAAATCCTCTAGAGGCTATGGTCTTTGATCCATATAGGGATTTGAGGTGCCCAATTATTAACGAAGGGACTTACTGTAGCTGAGAGACATTGTAGTGCACCTTTTTTAGAAGTTAGTTTATTAATAATATGTTTTATTTCATAGGAAGTTGTAATGCCTTGATTTATTTTGTAACATTTCTTTTATTGATTGTATGTAACTTGATTCATAACAAGATCAACTAGACTAATTAATCAAGTGAAACCCTAGTCTTGTAGAACCCTGTCCCCAGACCTAATTCCTAGGGTCATTGAGGGAAATAGTAAAACAAGTTAATCTTATGAAAATTTGTGAATTCCAAGGAGATGCCAGGAGCAATGTATTAGTGAATATATGGGGACAATTGGGGTTATTTTACCCTAACCTCCTTAAATTCTATTTGGGACTCAGTTAAGAAATATGGTCCAATGATAAATGATATGAGATATATGATGGAGAACAACTTTAGGCTTGTCTCTAATTATGATGGGTTGATGTAGTAAGTCAGGTGCCAAGACCTATGTAACCAAGATAGACCTATGGTACGTTGACCCTCTTTTGAGAAATTTCCATGGTACACATGGCCTTCTAGAACTATACCTTTTTGTTATCTCACTTCTACCCAAAATTGGATGGATATCCTTAGATATTATATGTATTTCTTGCATGGCTTAGTAGCATCTAGCTAGTTGTTTGAGTGTTCAACTAAAATTTCTCAGGACACAATAAAATGCATAACTTAATCATGTAGAATATCTGTTTAGGTTTACATGGAAAAAAAATTAACGTGCATAGTGTGTGATTTAGTTTATATAGTAAATGTACATATTGTATCTTAGTTTGGTATTCACCATGAGATAGGTATAACTGTGTTAAGGTTATACTTTGTTACACAGTTCTTGTTTGTCAATGTAAATGTTAACCGCCTTATTTAAGTTACTCATATACTGATTGCAATAATGCATGTTTTCAACTATTATATAATACCGTTGGGACTTAGGGCCTCATCTTGTGATTTTTATACATCTTTTAGGTGACCAAATAAGATGTACCAGGTAGTTGTCATGAGGATTAGTCTAGTGGTGGACGCCAATTACATGGAGGTCGGTGACGTGCATGTGTCACCTGGTGTCCTGCTTTGCTTGTCATCACTTTGAGATAGGTGATGTTTTCGTGTTTGAGTTAGGATCTAGTAGAGGCATCCCTATACTCATGCCCTAGTAGGGAGTTAAGTAGAAATTCTTTATGCCTAACTTGCAATTTTGACATGCATGCCTCATATATGTAGCACTAGTTATACAGGTTGTAAGCTATCTATTTGTGTGTTGTAACTCACCCATTTTAGATAGGTGTGGTAGATGTCATAATTTTTCATGGAATGTTAATATAATTGGGGAAATTTATATTAAGCACAAGGGCTTTGTTGATTTCTCTTTATTGAAATTTAAAATTTATTCCCATGTTGTGATAATATAATTATTTAGTGATGATGAACATTAGCTTTATTTTGGATTTGTTTGAGTAATATCATCCTTGTAGTAGTGGGAAGTCACACAACTACCTTTGTTATCTTGGACAATAAATAAGATTCACATTTTTGAATCACAAAAAAATATTCTCTCTCTAGGGTATTCTTTGTTCCATAGTTGGAAAATGGTGACTTGGGAGCCACGTCCATGGAGCGAGGGGAGGGTTCGACCTAGGGATGGAAAGAAACCAAACCAGACCATGGAACCAAACTAAACCAAACCAAACCGAACCAACCATTTCAGTTTGGTTTTACATAGGTGAATGGTTTATTTAGGTTCCAAAAATTTTGAAATCATGAAACAATGGGTCAATTCAGTTTGGGGGTGTAGTTTGACTAAATAAAACCAAACCACTACATATATCTATAAATCATTAAAAAATATACTTATATTGTGTTATCTATACTAAAATTTAAGATACATAATAAGTTTCTATATGCAAATGTGTAAAGGGAATAATGCTAAATAAATGAAACTATGGCTTAGAAAATTTTAGACTATGTAGTATAAGGAATAGTTATTCAAAATTCGTTGGCCACTATATACGAATAGTTTATATATGCATTATTTTACCAATGTTTAACCAATATTATTTTACCAATTTCAAACTTCGACCTTCACCTCTCCGATAATGATCTTCGCCTATACTTCAAACACAACCACCACCGCCATACCATCTACCACCATTGCTGAAAAGACCCCACCGATGTCTACACTCCATATCCTTCCTCCACCACACCTAATCTAGGGGGATGATCATACCCTACCACCAATTAAATAGTGGGGAGGATTTGGGCAAACACCCTGACTGGTGAACCTATGATTTCATACACTCAAAGTCCCATGAAACTAGCTAAATGATCCAAAAGATCTGTTCTATAAGGAATTTGACCTTCATCCTTTATCCATATTTCTTGCACCTGTCATGGACGAAATGGACAATTACCATAGGTTCTCAATCATTGTCTAGGTTCTAGGGAAGAAGACCTTCTTTGTCCACATACATGGATGGGTGTTGAGGATCTAGTAGTCTAGAGGAGAGATACAACTATCCTAACTTTGTGAAGGGTTGTTACCTGTCAGGTTTGCTAATGAACTGGAAATGAATCCTCACTAGACAAAGGACCTTTTCTCTTTGTTGGTTATCTAGTTCTCACAAGGAGATGGACTCCTCTGATGGATGTAGGATGAGTTGCATTATAAACTGGATCAATATGGATAACTCTACTAGATAGGGAGACACTGGTAGCATAGAACTCTATCCATCATTGCATATTCTATAGGCACTCCCAAAGCTTTTGACAAGAGAGTGGTAGGGAACCCACTTGGAATGGAAAGGATGTGCATTGAGATCTTAGTGAAAAACTACCCCCTCTTGTACTCATGATTGAACTACCTGATGGAGGACCTGGAGATCCACGTGGTGTATGAAGCACTACTACACCAATCATCTAGGTGATGTGTCTTTAAACATAAAGATGGATCTTTCTCAAGTAGAAGACCAAATGTGTAGCAGGAACCACCTTTTAGAGAAAGGCCGACCAATGCTAGACCTAGAAGATAGAGGAAGTCTAGGGTGATGCATACATAAAACATCCCTAAATATGTTAGAACATGCACACAGGAAACAAGGGTGGTGGTGAAAAAGATGGTGGATGGGAATACTCCAAATCCATCTGTATCAGAGGTAGATGGGATACTACTAGGCCACTAGTTGATATTGTTGAGAGGGTATTTGAGGTGCTTCCTCCTTCTGAAAAACCAATGCTGGTGGGAATCCCTCAATTCTCAAACAAAATTGGGACATGATCGATCTTCATAATTCTCTCTCCTTACTAGATGAACTTTACTCTAAGACAACACCAAGGTAGATCGAATCACTTCGTATAACAGGGAAAGAGGAGGAGGTAATGTAGCCAAAGTAAGAGGTAGGCCAAATATTCCAAATAGGGGTAGAGGAGGAACCACCCCTGGACGGGGTGGACACCACTATGCTTAGTTATGTGCATCCTCACATGGAATGTGTGAGGTGCATCTCAACCATGGAAACAAACTAGGTTTAGGAGCATAATTGATGAGAATGAAGCTTTGTGTTGTCTATTTAGAGACCTACATATGCAAAGAAGTTTATGATAGGATTGGAGGCCTATTTCCAAATGGTTGGGAGTTTGATTCAAACCTTACACATGTGGAGGTTGGTCCTATTGCTATAGGTTGGAATGCCAAGACATGGGATGTGTAGGTGTTAGACTCCATGGACAAGATGGTCAATGCTAGCTATATAAATCCTAGAGGTTTCCAATGTATCCTCTCAGTTATTGATAGACACATTCTAAGGTATGTAGTAGAAATCTATGTGAAGTGTTGGATAATGTGAACCAAGTTGAGATACCCCAATAAGTGATAGGATATTTCAAT
Source organism: Alisma plantago-aquatica (assembly GCA_963693085.1). Lineage (NCBI taxonomy): Eukaryota > Viridiplantae > Streptophyta > Magnoliopsida > Alismatales > Alismataceae > Alisma > Alisma plantago-aquatica. Next base: position 1,132,383,015 of record OY856411.1, on the reverse strand, counting down.
CATCACTATTAAGATAGGGAAAATAAAGGAGGTAAGGCAATCCATGACTCACTACTAGAAAGATTAAATGAAGGCATTGATGCAGACAATCTAATTTAACTCAACATGACATAGGTGATGTGACATGGAACAACAACCAAGCAAGATACATTACAAGCAACTTCAGTCTGGTCAATGATGCTTGGCTAGAGATCTTATCAGAAACCAACTCAATATTGGCAATCATCCGAACAATGATCACTCATGGTTGTGGGTGGATCTCATGAAGGAGGAGTGAAGAGGAAGACCCATCATGTTTCTGAATCACCGTCTTGACTGACCTAACTACACGAACAATGTGGAGGAGGCTATGACTAGAAAGTACCAGTATGTCTTGGCGGAGAAAATGAAAAACACCAAGGTCTTGTTGAAGAAATGGTTTAGTGATCATATTTATATCAAGAATCTAATTGAGAAATATATACATGATTTTAATGAATATGCAATTGACTTGAGGCATGATTCTTTTCCAAATTTCCCATATGTGTAGATATGAGGTATCCAAGAAGTTGTTGTCCTTGGATAAGGTATAAAAATAAATGTTCTATTAGAGAAGACGGGGGAAGTGTATCTACGATGGAGACTAAAATGATAAAACCTATCATGTTGTTATGAAAAGGAGTAATATAAAGGATGATATACATGCCTTGTTCAATCCTGATGACTTTTTTGCAAGAGGAAGCCAACAATTGGGTGAAGGGGCTGTGGAGTTTTTTTGACAAGCTATACAAAAAACCACAATCCCCCCACTATGATTTCTAGGTACCTGATTGGTGGATCACAGAGGTCATCAATGATGACCTTTTATGGATTCCACTGATAATAAAATCAAATAAGTTGCACTAAGAATTAGATCTTCTAAGGCCCTTGGGTCTGACATCCTGAATGCCAAATTCTTCCACAAAATGTGGCATATTCTGGGAGGAGATGTATGTAGGGTAGTGAGGTGGTTCTTGGATAGGGGTTGGATGATAGGAAGTATGAACCTTTGCTTCTTATGCCCATCACTCAAGAAGAAGTTTGTGAAAAACATAAATGACCTGAGACCTATTGCATGTTGTTGAATGATGTAAGAAATCATTGTGAAATTTATACCAAGAAGACAGAAGGTCATCCTTCTTAATAGCATATTACCAACCCGATCCACCTTTAGCCAAGGGAGAAAAAATGAAAATGGAGTTCTATTGGATACCAAATTTTTGTTGAAATTCAATGTTACAAACAAATACATGAAGAATTGTGTGAAGATGGACCACTCTAAAGCTACATCAATGTCATTTGGGATGCACTGTGGAGGTATAGGGAGAGAACGAGCATTTTCCCTAGGTGGATCAACTTAATGAGACAATCTATTGAGACCAAGTCTTTTTTTCTAGCGAATGACATGCCCTGTGGCCTCTTTAAAGTGTGTAATGGTCTCTGATAGGGTGATCCCCTATCACCCTTACTCTTCACCATTGTCATGAGTGTCTCACTAATATGGTTAAAGAGGGTGAGATTCACAATACGATTGATGCCTTCAATGTGGAGGGGGGTAGTAAAGTCACGACCCACATGATTTTTGTTGATTCCATTTAACTCTTTCTTTCTAGAAAGACTAGGATTCTTTGACATTTTAAGAAGGTGGTAAATAGATTTAGGAAGCTGTCTGGACTATTCACGAACAACATCAATTCATGAGTCTACTTCTCTATATCATGTGACACAAGGAAGGCAATATGAAAGACGATCATTAGGATGCAAGAGGGTACCTTCCCTACTCGATGCCTTAGTATCCCTTTGTTAGGTGGAAGGGGGAAGTCTCTGACTATGCAGCATGTGTAGACAATATAAAAGACACGATCAGAAAATGGATAGTCATGAATCTATGTTTTTTGGTAGATTTGTGTTAATTAGATCAGTTTTGTCCAACAAGATATAATATCGACCTTCATACTTCACAAGATCAGGTCAATCATGGGAGGTTTCCTTTGGTTTGGAAATGGCATGCCATTTCACATAAATATATAGTTAAATCTTATCATGAAGGAGGAATCAACTTGTTGGACTTGGTTGATTGTTTCACCTTTGCTAGCATGAAGAGGACTGATGCCTTCTTGAGAATGTGAATGTTACAACCTATACCTTGCTTTATTGGTAGATTGAGAGCTAAATAAAATCTTGATGGAAACACACCTTTATTAATGTTTTGCATTATTTTTTTTTAAATTAAACATGTTCTTTGATAAATTAATAAAATATATATTGTGAATACATCAAGGTTTGGACCTTAGTAATGCAGTAACAACCCACACATGTTGGTAGAAAGAGATTTAACAACATTCAAGGAATTAAAGAATTAAAAAATATTCATTGATAATTTTGTAAAACATTTGCTTGAGAATCACAGAGATTTCAATTATGAAACCAACTCAAAAGGAATGCACAACATTGGAGTTAAAATGAGAGATTTATGACACTTTTAGTTTTCATGTAGAAATACCTTTGGTTGACAATCAATGGACATGCTCAACAACCAATGGCTAGACAAACTCACAAAATGATGGTTCAATGGTAGATGGTTTGGTAGATTCAACAACTAATAGTTCAGAAGACTAAAAAACCAATGGTTTTCTAGGCTCACAACCAATGGTTCAACCCCAATGACTTAACAGACTCCACAAGCAATGGTTTGTCATACTCACAACTGATGATTTGGCAGACTCAACAAAGAATGGTTCGGTAAACTCAACAACCACTAGTTCAATCGACTCACAACGATGGTTCAACAACTAATGGTTTGTCAAACTCAACAACCAATGGTTCAACAGACTCACAAACTGATGGTTTTGAGCCATGACGTCGCCCATCACAACTTGTCATGAAAATAACCATAACTTTACCTATACATATCAAAATTTGATGAAATTTGTTCTTGTAGATTATTTTTCCAAAACTTTACACAGAAAAAGCCTAAACCATATAAAAAATAAGAACTAAAGGGCTATTTTTAAGGTAACTTTGATAAAGAATACAAAGGACATGAGAAAATGATGGTTTCACCTTATATTCGACTTGGTAAGTTGGTTTTAGCCATAGACTTCTTCTTCTCTTCATTTCCCTTAATTGCAATATTCTTATTCATATACCAAAGGCTTCCCTTTACATTATTATACTTGGAATATTCTTATTTGTTTATTGAACCAACGTCAGGCTGACTGGAGCTGTTCCTCAGAGATTTGAGCTCAAATTTAAGCTCACTCGACTAGAATCTACATTTACCTAGTTCAAACTTAAGATCAGTAAGCAGGATTGAGTTTTGATGAGTGGTAAATCACCTTTAAACCTTGATTTTTCACATCGATTAAGAAAAAATTATAAGAAACATGTATGACATTAATGAAATTGAGTGCTTTAGGTAATTGAGCCCAAGCATGAGATTTTAGTTGACCTATTGACTATTTTAGTATATTTGTGATTCTATATTGATATTTTGAGCTTTAGAATTATTTTCCATGAATTTGTAGTGAATGTTAAAAGTGGAATTAGAGGCATCAATACCCCGGGTTTTCTCTAATATCTTCTATATTGAATCACATTGTACACATGTGATATAGTCGATGATTGGTTCTAGTTAGATACTTATGAAGCTCAAAGAATACTTCATAATATGCTCAATTTATTAGTTCAAGTAGTATGTCTTATTGATGCTAGTGATTTAGATTTAGTCCAGTGTACGTGAAATCTAAATAAAAGCATTAAGTACAGAGTTAAGCTAAGAATAGTACAATAGTAAGTCTATCAATGAAGCTAAAGAATGAATTAGACATTAGATGCCATGTACACTGCATAATCCATCACAAAGGTCTATAGCGTGAAGGATGAAATATTTTTACTGACTAGAAGAGTCAATGATGAGTTAGCCAGAGCATCCTAGAGTTGTACGGGAAAGTAAGACCAGAGAGGACGGTCTACTTGAAACAGTGTGGTACTCAACATCAACCAGATATTTTGGTGTTGACCAATAAAATTTAGGTAGTTCATATATTGCTTAGTAGGTCATCCCCTGTAGAACAAATGAAATAGGTAGTTAAGACAAGTGCTTTGACTCTCCACCCGAGTACCCACATTTAGAGGAGGAGTCTAATTTTATCCAACCAACTGTTTAGACATCGAGGCTAAATGTGGCGAGCCCTGTTGTAGACTAGGGATCTAGTTTAGTAGACTTAGAATCTTAGGATTACTCGAAGTCTTATACGGTGAAATTGTAGCTTGCTGCAATACACCCACATGATGTGGTACACTTCATGTGGGTTCATGGAATAATAAAAAGTAATAATTTTTTTAATGAATGGATTTAGTTTACTTCTTTATTGAGACTATTATCAAAACTACTTTCATGTTGGATGGCTTATAATGTTTATTTGCTATGCTTTTATTCTTATGTATCAAATAATAATAATAATACACATATGATTTATCATAATTTCTTGTTGGTGTTCCATGTATTGAGCGATTAGCTCATACAATCTATTAAAATTCTTTTCTATAAGGGTCTATCTCTATATGAGGAATCAAAAGCTAGTTTTCATCAGGAGTAGATCAGCTAAGGCCTTAAGAGGAATAGCTAGTTTAGTTATATGACCTCCTATTCTTCCTCTAGTATTGGGAATGTTAGAGGGAGGATTCAAAGTAGTTTTGTAATAAGATGTATTTGATGTTAATGAAAGAAAGAACTAGTTTCTTTCAGTTGATTATTATGTAAGACTAGAAGTTGGGTTGTGAATGTGTGATTCTTATGCTTACAACAGATGTTATCATTTGTGTTGACATGGTGTTTCATTAGTCTATTAGTTTAATGAAAGTAAAATTTATGGTTGTTTTTAACTAGTGACTAAAAGTGAGTGGTTAGTTTAAGCCCTCTTTGAAGGGCCTAAACCCTTGTTAGTGGGTTTGGATCATGTCAAACAACTTGGTATCAGAACTGAGGTTTGGGATAAAGGTGGAAGATACCATTATGATTAGGATGTTTTCCCATTTTAACTACAATATATATATACATATACATATATATATATATATATATATATATATATATATATATATAGTCTGTCTAGTGTACACTCGAGTGTATCGGAGGCACCGTACACCTTAGTGATTTTAAAGATGTGGTAACTTTTTGGAAAATCTAAACCATTGATTTTCTTAAATATCTTAAGAACATAGTTTATAATAAATTTCAGCTCATTTGGACACTTATAGGTAGGGATGAGCATCGGGTTGGGCCGGCCCGATCCGACCCGCGACCCAGCCCGCATAACCCGATCCAGACCCGAACCCGGTTTACAATATGGGTGGGCCGGGCCTAAAATTTAAACCCATATTTTATTTGGGCCGGGTAAGGGCAGAGGTAAACCCAGGCCCGAAAACCCGAATGCCCAGAGTATATTTTAGGTACATTATATACCTATACATCTATCTTTGTCTTGACAGAAAAACATACAAATTTATTGACGCAATATGTAGTATGTACCTAACCAATGACAACATGGATACTATGCAATCAATCAACATGATTAATGAATTCATACTAGTATGATAACCATCATTGACATGAATAAACATACTTGATTTCTTTATTTTGATCTCATTGTGTCCACATATAGGAGACGAATGATCTTTTGCTTAGTGCATAGTAGATTATGCTCATCTTTTTACTCATATGCCACATGTAGGAGACAAATGATCTTTTGCCCTTCCAAAACCCATTTCATTGTTTATACATATAGGATGAGGAGGCAAAAAGGCAAAACATTGTGGACTCCATTGATTTTTTTACTTCTCATACATTCACATGTATGAGAAAATGATTTGTTACTCTTTCAATATAGTGTATATACATTCTTTTGAAGGTTTATCACAAAATACATATCACAGTAATTCAGTTTTCATATTCACAAGTTAGATCTAGCAAAATTTGGTATGCTCATTCGATGTTATATGGGCAAACCCGAATCCGGTCCGAAACCCAACATTCTTATATGGGCCGGGTATGGGCTGACAATTTTCAATTTTATCCGGGCCCGAACCCGGCCCTTGGCCCGCTTTAAAATGTGGGTTTGGGTTTGGGACAAGCAAAACCCGGTATAACCCGGCCCGATGCTCATCCCTACTTATAGGTCGTGCATCTAAAGTAGTAAAAAATCATGCATTTCAAATTAGTTTTGTGTGTCAATTTTGTTGTCCTTGGATGAGTGCCTTACACTCATCCAAATGAGCTCAAATTTTGTATGTGGCCTATTATTATTGTAACTATGAAGATCAATGGATTAAATTTTAGAAAAACATGGTCTATATAGGCAAACAGCAAACACCATTGGGGTATACAATGTGATCTGTACACTTGAGTGTATTCTAGCCTATCTCTCTCTCTCTATATATATATGTATATATATATATATATATATATATATATATATATATATATATATATATATATATATATATTCTATTATGGATATGAATACGTCGACAAAAGGACATGGTCATGGTGAAGAACAAGTTGAGAGTCATTATGGCCCTAACACTCAGGTGATGGTTCGAGGTGGAGAGGATAGAGATGAGATGACCATGATGTATGGAATATTTTTGAAGACAAAAAAGAAATATAAGATGGATAGGAGGTCTTCATCTTCTAGTAAAGACCCGATGAGATCTTATGAGCTGGTGAAGAAGCTCAACGGAACTAAATTTTCTAGAATAAAGGACCCAACTATGACATCTGTATTGTTCCAACAATTGGAAAAGGTTTTCATTTAGAGGACGAGCATATCAAGCCCGCTATTTAGATAATTAAAGGAGATGTTGAGGTATGGTGGCATGGAGTAGCATATAAGAGGACAAATATGATGATGACATGGAAGGACTTTGTGGATGCGTTTCACCTAAAATATTTTCCTCCTACCTTCTTATGTGATAAAATCAGACAACTAGAGAGTATTCGACAGTGCAGTATGACAGTTGGTGAGTATGATGCACATTTTAATAAGGCTAACTTTTGTCTGCATCTTGTACTTGATAAAATAGAGAAATGTAGTAGGCTTCAAGCAGGTTTAAGACTAGATATTAGACACAACATATCAGTAGTTGGTAGAAGAGATGGAGAAAACTTCAACTAGTTTGTGGAGGCAACAAGATGTATTGAAGAGCTAGTTAACGATGATAAACATTCTATGGATAGAAAGTCATCTAGAGAGTTCTAGGTAGAGGAGGACAAAATAGTGGTGGGTAAAGTTTTGATGTTGGGTTCTTTTCCAAAATAGCAAGTCTGGTTTATTTTGGAAAGCAAGGATCTTCACATGATGTGGTATCTTCTCATAGAAGGGGAAGATCTATCCCTAGAAGATGGAATCCACCACCAAGAGGACACTTTCATCAAGACCATCAGGATGATCACTATTAGAGACATGACCACAAAGACAAGATATGGATGTGTGACACTTGTGACATCGCACACTCTAGTTAGTTTTGGGGAACTCATTTTCAAGGATGCATTACTATGGATAGATGGCACAATTTGAGAGATATTGTCCAAAGCTTCATATGAAACCAATACAAAATTCACAATCACAATATAAGATTAGTGTTATTGTGATAGTATAGTTCCTTTGTCTCTGATATCTGGATTGAACTCGAGGCATGGAATTCTCATCCTCTCATTATTCAATCCATGTTCCTTGAACTAGAGTAGATTATTTGAGATGCATGTGAGTTCACATATCACATATTGAATCATATGAGTATGGCTATACTTTATTCACTCTCACTTATCAAGAGGCAAGGATATAAAACTCATGTAGGAGGGACAAATCCCATCTACATCACTCACACTCTAATCCCCATGTATCACAAATACTCAATTATCACCGTTATGGCAATCCTTATTCAGGGTTACTTTGGATGATGTCAAAGTATGCCTAATGACATGTGATGAATGTAGTAACTTTAGGGATAAGAACAACAATCACCACTATCTCTTTCAGAGTTGATTCTGACTACCATTCCATGGTCTCCATATATCAATCTCATGACGGGTTTGTCCGATACAATGTTATCTAACACATACTTGTGTGCATGACTTGATATCACATATCATGACTAATGAGACTCTGTCATCAATCAAGACACACTCTAGTCATATGTATTACTATTATATATTTTTCTTTGACAATAACATCTGAATAGGGTCTATATGATCTCATTTTTCAAGTCACGTACTTAAAGACTTACATCATCAAGTAACATCATTCTTTAAACATATACTTACGTATGTGTCATTATCCCATGACTGAGACAAACATAATAGATGGAATTACCTTTATGATAATCAAATCAGGTATTTAATGCCATATTCCAATAATCGTATGATTGTCTCCTTGGGCATACTACTAACAGACTCCCACTTTCACTTAGAGCCAATCACCCACAAATCCTATTCCAAGTGATCTTAACATGTCCATCACGCTTCTGCTGGACAAGTGTTTTTATAGCGAGTATAACAACATTTGCTTCAAGTCAGTATTTTGCAAGTTTCACATCTCCTCGATGTACGACTACTCGTATGATATGGAAATGTCATAGTATGCTATCTAAGATTCCCAGCCTAACCAATAGCTCCATTGTTGTCATATGTATTTCTACTGAGTCACCAATAGTTGCAACCTCACACAAGTTCACCCATATGAACTTCTTGATCCATACAATATTCTCTATTTTTCTCATAACACAGAGATACTCGACTTATATTCTAGATTTAAACAACTATTATTAGCTCAAAACCTTTTCCAACTTATAGTTCTTGTTTAAGATCAAACAAAAACATATATTGTGATCATTAATTTTATTTGTCATTTTGAAAGCTTTCATCGATGTAACCCTTTACACCCAACTCTTCCTTATTACCATACACAAGGACCGGATCCTTTTAGTGCTTCACAAGAACCTAAGGATGTTCTTTATGGTAGTCCAGTGACTCTCACTAGCATCTGACATATACCCTCTTGTCATGTCCAATACATATGAGATTGCTAGATAGGTACACACACACACACACACACACACACACACACACACACACACACACACATATATATATATATATATATATATATATATATATATATCCTCTCATCATGTCCAATACATATGAGATGACTGGATAACCTCTCATCATGTCCAATATATACAAAGTAATGGGATATCCTCTCATCATGTCCAATACATATGAGAAATGAGATAAGTACATAACATTGGATTCAAGATAGATCCAATTGAGAATGCATATAGTATCTATTCCAAGTGTTCATGTTCTTCATAAGAACTAGGACACTAGGCTCCTGAGAGACTATCCCCATGGAACTTGGACAAGTTCTCTCTCATTGAGACTTGCATGCTGAACCCCTTTAGCATCTTGCCAATGTATGTTCTCTTTCTTACGTCAAGAAGCTATCTGTACCTATCTCTATAGATATCATTCTCTATCACATATGAAGCTTTGTCTAAGCCCTTCATACAAAAGGTACTTTCCTAGCCAGGTTTTAACACACGCACGATTAAGGACGTTAGTCTCCATCATTATGTTGAATATAAATATGCTCCCACTAAATCTTTTGTAATCACATATTTCATCTTCATTTTGACTCAAGTCAAACTCTTTGACTGCCTTGTCAGATAGAATATTCCAGCTCTAAGATGTTTATTTCAATCCACATATTGACCTTTGTAGCTTATAGAATTTATTTGCATTATTGGATTTATAAAACTATTAGGTTGTATCATGTACACACCCTCTTAACTATTCCGGTTAAGGAATGCGGTTTTAACATCCATATGCCAAATCTCACAGTCATCATGATCCTAATGGACTTAACCATGGTAACTGGTGAAAGACTTCATCATGTTCAACACATTGAACTAGTTTGAAACTCTTTGCAACCAATTTTCCTTCCATGTTGGTCTTATTACAAAGACCCAAATGCACCCTATGGGGTTTTTACCCCCTTCAGGTGGATCCAACAAGGTCATACCTTGTTGGTTTACATGGAGTCCATCTTAGATCTCATGGTCTCAAGACATTTCTCAGACTTTGGTTCCTCAATAGCTTTTAGTTAGTTTGTTGACTCATCATCTATGATCAACTCACCACCCTTTTGAGTTATAAGATATCATAATATTTCAAACTCAAGGCATGTTCTGCTATAACTATAAAGTTTTGTGTTACATAAGGAACTTGGGATTCCACAACAACTTGTGATTCTCATTGTTCCCATAGTACCTCTTTTAGGTTCAATATTTTCTTATTTGTCTCAAACATTTTGAGTTCTAATTTTACTCCCACAAATTTCTTTGGAACTAAGTTCCTCTAATGAATACAACCATCCTGGAAACAAACACCTTTGTTGTTGGATTCGAATAAAAATAGTATTCAACAAAATAATATTTATGTGATTTATGAACGACAAATCTTTTAAGCAATACTTTCTTTCATAAGCTTAAATCTTAATCACTATAAAAGACATATTGGAACACTTCCCATGCCATATCTCATATGGTGTCTTTTGAACCAATTCAGACAATACATTGTTTTAGTGTAAAGCATGTACCCAAAAGAATTTGGAATATCAGCTAGATTTTATTGATAATTACACAATGAATTAATAGGGTGTGATATCTCCATTCCGAGACATCATCATGTTCCAGGTGGAGCTCATTATGATACACTATCATAGTCTCTCCTGAAGGTCCTCAACCTCTTAGTTCAAAGTATTTCAACATCGATCACATCGAAGTATCTTAATACTTTTACCAAGTTAGTTATGTACTTCATTACAATCTCCTTGAACACTTTAAGAGATTAATACTTGTATTTCATTAAATACAAATATCATACTTATTGATAACATAAGTAAATATAGTGAGGTACCAATAACTGCCTTTAGCATTCATTCTAAAAGTTCTATATACATCAGTATGTATGAACCCTAAAAGAACAATCACTCTCCCACTACATTTAGTGAAGAAGCTTGTCATATTACACAACAAATAAGATATGCATGTCTCTATTGGTTCAACAACCAAAGAATCTAAATAACCATCATATGGATTCTAGAGATGCTCTTCTCATTTATGTGCCTTACATGACAATGCTATAGGCATTCATAGTTTGAGTCATCAAGTAATTCGATATATGTTCCATACACATTTGTCTTTACAACCATTTGGTATAGTTTATAAGACATAGGGCATTGCCATACAATATATCATATTTTAAATGAAACATCAATACAATATTCTTGTCCATACAAGATACATGTTGTTTTCATCAATGGAAGGTACATAATAGTGATTTACTAATTATATTACATGCCCATGAATGACAACTTACAATTGTAGTGGCAACAACCCTAGTTCCATATAGTTCTAGCTTACTCTTTATTGGATCATGAAGTAGATATCTCTATCACTTTCTTCTTCCTTTATTCCTTTTAAGTGTAAAGGGCATATTCCTTTTGCACTTACGCTTCTCCTATTTTCAGTGCAAAAGACTTATACTTTAGCTTAGCCTCAGAGTACTTCTTGGTCTTTGCCTTTGCCCTTTGGACTCACTTCCGCTGATCATTATCACAACTTTTCCTTCTTCTATCTTTCTTTGGCATCAACATGCCATGCAACTCAGATAGTAGTTTGGCCGAGTCACTCAAGTGGTATCACTTGATAAACTAGATATATGATTCATGCAACTCTTGCATAATAATATCCATGGTCAACTCTTGACCTCAAAGAAATTCCAGTCACTCCACATGCCCAATCATATTGAGCATATGGGGCTTGACTGGATCTTCCTCTCTCAATTTGCACTCAAATAATGCTTTGGAGACATTATACCTTACATTATTCTTTAATATATGTTACCATATCGATAATGTCCATGTATCATGTTGTTCATGCAACTCACAGTTCATACAACATAGCATAAGGCACTCAATGTCTATGGCATCATTGCCATTCTTCTAGTATGCATCTATTGACCCCTTAAATGCATTTGGAGTGGGTTCCTCTGGCTCTGGTCTTTCAGGGAACTAGGGCTTTCACTCATGATTGGGAACACTTATCAAAGTCCTTAACCAGATGTGAAAGTCAATCATGTTTGGTTTTATCCTTCTTAAGGATTGATCGCAATAAGAACATATTTGTGTTTGACATTTGATCACTACAAAGAAATATTGCAACTTTTCAAAACATTTTTGATTTGTTTGATTTGATAAGATAACGATATTAATTAGGCATTTAATTAATTATCACTCCCACTATTTTGTTCAAATTGATAGCCCTAATGTATCAATTCGGAAGATTGCAACATATAATCTTCTAGTGATTTAAGATCCAAAACAATTGAATTATTACCTGGCAATTCAGTGAATGCCCATAACTGATTATGACATCACAAGTAAAGCGCAATGCCTAGTCACACATCATTGCTACCCAAGTAATTCGAAAAGTTGGAGAACAACTTTAACCTACAATCTGTGATTCATGTTATTGTGATCATATAGTTCCTTTGTCTCTGGTATCCGGATTGATCTCGAGGCATGGAATTGTGATCCTCTCAACGTTCAAACCATGTTCCTTGAACTAGAGAAGACTGTCTAAGATGCATGTGAGTTCACATATCACATATTGAATCATATGAGTACGGTCGTACATTACTCAGTCTCTCTTATCAAGAGGCTTGGATATCAAACTCATGTAGGAGGGAGAAATCCCATGTACACCACTCACACTCAAATCCCCATGTGTCACAAATACCCAATCATCACTGTTATGGCAATCCTTATTTAGAGTTAATTTGGATGGTTTCGAAGTATGACTAATGACATGTGATGAATGTAGTGACTTTAGGGCTAAGAACCACAATCACCACTACAACTTTAAGAGATGATTCTGACTACCATTGCATGGTCTCCATGTATCACTCTCATGGTGGGTCTGTCCGATACACTGTTCTCTAACTTGTACATGTGTGCTTGACTTGATATCACATACCATGACTAACGAGACTCTGTCATCAATCAACACACACTCTATTCTTATGTATTACTGTTGTCTATTTTGCTTTGACAGTAACATCTGACTAGGAACATAACAAGAATGTATGTAATCTTAGCATCCATATGATCTCATTGCTCAAGTCACATACTTGAAGACATATGTCATTGAGTAACATCATTCTTTAGACATATACTTACGTCTGTATCATGATATCATGACTGAAACAAACATAATGAATGAAATTACCTTCATTATTATCAAATCATGCATTTAATGCCACATTCCAATCATCATATGATTGGCTCTCTGGGCAATTATACCAATAGAAGCATGATCCATCAGGAGGATAAAGTTCTTTAGTAGGTCAGGCTATAGAGGTGGAGCACCTAGTAGCAACAGTGGGCAATGAGGACACCATGGTAGAGGGAGAGATAGAAGACAATTCTTCTCTATGACTCAATCATAAGGAGTAGTCTCATCCAGAGTTGTCACAGGTGAAATGATTCTCTTTAACAAAATTCCAGTTACAATTTTGATTTAGAGATCAATGGTTAGATGATTAAACCTTTTAACACATTATTTGTCTTATGATTTGAAGTTAATAGCATCGTTTAGTGAGATAAAAATTTGTACAAAAGTATGTCCCAGTTTTCTTTTGAGGTTTGGTTGGCATACCATAGTAGTTAATATCATACCCTTGAACATTAATTATTTTCAAATAATTTTGGGTATGGATTGCCTTGAGATGTACCATTCCCAATTGGATTGTTGGAAGAAAGAGGATATCTTTCAACAAGGTGGCTTTACCTATGTCTTCACTAGAGAACAAAATTCTTACGCATGTTCATACTATCAACTATCGTTGTTGATGAGATGATGGGAAATGGGTTTGAGGCCTTTTTATTACATGTAGCAGATGCAAATGTAGAGAATAGAATAGATAACATAGAGGATGTTTCCATAGTATGTGAGTTTACAAACATTTTTCCTGATGAGTTACCTGGTATACCTCGTAAGAGAGATGCTGTCTTTGAGATACAAATTTTACCTGGTAGTCACCCAATATCACTACCAACATATATAATGGCACATGTAGAGCTAAAAAAATAAAAAACCCAGTTATAGGAGTAATTGGATAAGGTTGTTATTCTAACTAGCACATCACCTTGAGGAGTTATATTGCTTTTTGTGAAAAATAGAGATGGAACTATGCGGTTATGGATAGACTATAGGAAGATGAATAAGATAACCATTAAGAACAAATATCCTTTGCCTAGGATTCATGATTTATTTTATTGGTTGTGTAGAGTAACAATCTTTTGAAAGATAGATCTCATGTCAGGTAATCATCCATTGAGGAGAAAAACATCATATGTACCTAAATAATCCTTTTGAAAAAGATATGACACTATGAGTTTGCAGTCATGTAGTTTGGATCAATAGATGCCCCTGTAGATTTTATGGACATGATGAATAGAGTTTTTAGATTGTATTTAGATCAATTTATTGTAATGTTTATTGACAACATATTCATATATTACAGAGACCCAAAACAACATGAGCACCATCTGAGGATATCCCTACAATTGTTGAGACAACATCAACTTTCTGGTAAGTTCAGATAATGTGAGTTCTTGTTGTCTAAAGTTTTCTTTCTTGGACATGCCATATCAGGAGAAGAAGTCAGTGTAGGCCCTAAGAAAGTGGTATATATTCTTTACTGGGAGAAACCCACAACTCCTACTGAGATCAGAAGTTTTCTAAGATTAGATGAATATTACAAGAGATTTATAATAAACTTCAGTGTTTTAGAAACACCTCTTACACATTTAAAAAGGAAGTATGTGAATTTTATTTGATCTAAAAATGTAAAAAATTAAAACATTAAAAAAAAGTTAATTACATCACCAATTTTGATTTTACAAGAGGTAGATAAGAGATATGTGGTGCTTTGTGTACATCTAGGAGAGGTTTGGGATGTCTTCTTATGCATAACAGAATGCGATGCCCTATTCTTCTAGACAGCTCAAGAAGAATAAATAGAGCCAACACATGATCTTAAGCTGGAAGCAGTAGTACTTGCCTTAAAGACATGTTGTCATTATATGTATGGTGAGTCATGTCAAGTCTTTACTGACCATAAGAGTCTAAAGTACATCTTCACATAGAAGGATTTTAACCTAAGACAACACAGATGGTTAGAACTCATAAAGGATTATGATGTGACCATTAATTACCATCATGGAAAGGCCAATGTCATGGAATATGCTCTGAGTAGGAAGTTTGCATCACATGTAGAAATGTTTTCTATGGCATGTGTAAAAATGACTTACCAGTCAAAATGAGAGAAATGACCTTATATTTGAGTGTGTCAGAACAAGGTGGGTTGATTGCACAGATACATGTCAAACCTACATTCTATGAGCAAGTTGAAGAGATCGACAATGACTTGAAGCAGATCATGCATGACATGACCATTGATTACCATCATGGAAAGGCTAATGTCATGGAAGATGCTTTGAGTAGGAAGTCTACATCTCATGTAGAAATGTTTTCTATGAAATGTGTAGAAAATGACGTACTGGTCAAAATGAGAGAAATGACCTTATATTTGAGTGTGTTAGAATAAGGTCGATTGATTGCATAGATGCATCTCAAACCTACATTCTATGAGAAAATTAAAGAGCTTGACAATGAATTGAAGCAGATAATGCATGACATAACAAAAGGTAAGAGGACAAAGTTTAGATATTCAGATTATGGGTTGTTATATCAGTAGGAAAATTGTATGTTTTAGATGAGAGTGAGTTACAAAATTAGATTCTTAAGGGATCTCACTCTTCTATGTATGCAATGCACCTAGGCAGTTCCAAGATGTACAACATCAAAGAAATGTATTGGTGGTCATACATGAAGAAAGATGTAACTAAGTATGTAGCCAAGTATGGTGTGTGATCTCACTCTTCTATGTATGCAATGCACCTAGGCAGTTCCAAGATGTACAACACCCTCAAAGAAATGTATTGGTGGTCATACATGAAGAAAGATGTAACTAAGTATGTAGCCAAGTGCGGTGTGTGCCAACAAGTCAAGCATGAGCACCAAAAGTCAGTTGGTACATTAAAACCACTCCCTATTCCTATGTGGAAGTGGAAACACATTACTATGAGCTGTGAGGTAGGGTTACATAATACATAACATGCTTTGAATCTATATGTGTGATTGTGGACAAACTAATTAACCCACTAATTTTTAACGTGTTAAGTCAACTTGGGATGCATCCAAATTAGCTAGTATCCAAATGGAAGAGATCGTTAATTGCATGGAATACCTATCACTATTATTTCTGACAAATAGTCAAAGTTCACAAATAGATTATGGAATCAACTGCATCACGCCTTGGGAACAGTTTGATGTTTAGCACTACATTTCATCCTTAGACAGATGGACAATCAGAGCGTATAGTGCAAACTCTAGAGGACATGCAAAAAGCATGTGTACTATAGTTTAGTGGATGTCGGGATGGTCACCTTAGTCTTTCTAAATTTTCCTATAAAAATAGTTATCATTATAGTTTAGGCATGGCCCCATATGAAGATCTATGGAATAAAGTGTAGATCTCCTATTTTTTGGTTTGAAGTTGGTGAGAGGCAAATTAGGTCTAGAGTTGGTGTAAGAAATAATGTAAAAGATATATGTGATCAAACAACAACTAAAAGCTACATAGGACAAACAGAAAAGATATGGATAAAACATTATAGATCACTTTAGTTTGAGGTTGGGGATGAAGTTTACTTGAAAGTATAACCATGGAAATGTGTATTAAGTTTTGGAAAGTGAGGCAAACTAACTCCTAGATTTATGGGTTCCTATCCAATCATTAAAAGAATTGGACCAGTAGCATACAAATTTGAGCTTCCTCTTGAGCCAGCCAACTTACATGATGTGTTGTAGTCCCTATACACATTCTTATATGTCAAAATCAAAAGCATCATCCATCTATAGATAAGATCATAGACGCAGAATCAGTACAACTAAGAGTAGGTATCTCCTATGTTGGATGACCTATAAAAATTCTACGTCATGGAATTTGAAAGCTTAAAAAGGGACATATACCATTAGTGAAAGTCCTTTGGAGGAATTATGGTGTAGATGAATCTACATGGGAGTTAATTGAGAATTTTGTAAAACCTTTTTTGTATGATTTTGGAGAATTAAACTATGAAATTAATGCAAAAAGGATATGCAAATAGAGTTAAAATGAGAGAGTTATGGTACTTTTAATTTTCACACAAAAATACCTTCGGTTGACAAACAATGGTTCATAAGACTCAATAACCAATGGATCAAAAGACTGCAATAGATGGTTCAAAATTAATGATTTAGCAGAGTCAAAAACCAATGATTCAACAAACTCAAAACCTAGTGTTTTGCAGACTTACAACAGATGATTTGGTAGGCTCACAAACCAATGGTTCGATAGACTCAATAACGAATGGTTTGGAGACTCAAAACCAATGTTTCAAAAGACTCAACAACCAATGGTTCGGTAGACTCAACAACCAATTGTTTGACGGAGTCAAAACTGATGGTTTAACAACTGATGGTTTTGAAGACTCAACAACCAACTATTCCCTGACTCACAAATCGATGGTTTTGAACCGCACTTCCACCCAACAAAACAGATCACAAAAACGACCATAAATTTTATTATACACATTATAATTTCATCAAATTTGTTTTTTGGATTTGTTTTTCTAACCTCTACATATAAGGAGACATAATGCAGTGAAAATGTGAACAAAAAGATGATATATAGGGTGAATTTTGGGAAAGAACACAAAGAATAGGGAAAACCAATGGTTTCCTCTTAGATTCATCTTGGTAAGTTGGTTTTAGCCGTACACTTTTTCTTCTCTTAATTTTCTGTTGCTAACAATCTTATGATTCTTATACTGAAGGTTTCTTTTGACCTTCCTTATTCATATTCTATCTCTAAGAGGCTTTGTTTAGGTCTATTAAACCAACATTAGGTAGACAAGAGCTGTTCCTTGGAGCTTTGAGCTAGAATCCATGTTTTGTAGATCGATATCTAGGTTTCTCTAATTCAAACTCTAGACCAGTAAGTTAGATCGATTTTGGTGAGTAGAAAATCACATTTCCACCTTGATTTTTAACAAATATTAAGCAAAAAAATGTAAGGAGCATGTACTATATTGATAAAAGTTGCTATTTTTGATTCATTGAGCCCAATCATGAAATTTTATTTGACTTGTTGAAACAAATTTTAGGATACTTATTGAAAACCCTATTCCATATTTAAGAAGTTTCATCTAGGTACAAATATGATTGGACCTGTCAAATGGGTGGGTGGGTTGGGTTGGGTTGGGTCATTGTCGGTTTGGGTGTCGTTGGTGCGGGTCAAATAGATTCAATGTTATATGAGAGGAGAAGTATCATACCCAAATCCAACCTAATGGGTTGCGGATTTCCTGCGGGTGACCATATAATATGTGTACATTTAAAAGAGATTGTTAGTTTCTATATTACAATAGAAAATAGAATGATTCATTAATAATTTTCAGTGTCTACATAGCAAAATTAAGGCAATCTTCCACTACTTTGTGTTAAACACTACGTAATATCTTTTGATGTTTTGAAATAAATTGTATAAGACAAAAATAAAATAACCATTTCTACAACTTAAAAGCAAAAATAAATAAACTATATAGATGTTACAAATAGCATAATATATCACCATAACAACACTATATTTTATCATCTTATGTTAAATTTTTTTGATACATCATGTTCTTATGATTGTCTCTACATATAGTAAACAAAAATATAATATAGTTGTTATGATCAAATATAAAATATGCACTACACTATATGTTCATTAACATAAACAACAATATAGAAGAAATCTACTTTATTTCCATTAGTATAAAAAAATACAAAAGGATATCAATCAAGAAAGTTAGACTTTACCTCTTTATATTGTATACATCACACATAATTAATTTATTTGTTTGTGAAATGTATGGATGTCGCATGTCTTGAGAATTGTGTATGTATTATATTTATACTAATATATTATATAGTTAAATGGTCACCCGCGGAACCCACTAAACAAACAGGTGGGTATGGATTTGGCTAATTTCTAGCTGGTGGCAAATTTCTTCACTCAAATCCAACATAAATGGGCCAAACCCTGGGTGCGCACAGATTTTGACCTAGTTTGACAAGTCTAGATACGATCATAGACTCATAACAAGTACATCTAGGACAAGATACCAGTCGTTATGAATTCCCTATAGATTTTCTAGACTGTAGAATTTGAAAGCTTGAGAAGAGGGGGATACCCTTAGTGAAAATATTTTGGAGGAATCACAATGTAGATCAAGTTACATTAGGTTGGAGTCAGATATGTGTAACAAGCATCATTTCCTCTTATAGGAACCTTGAGATTAACTTTTTATTAGAAGGGGAGACTGTTACAACACTTTTCTTGCATTTATAGTAAATTGAGAGTTTGAGATGATTTTCACATTAGTTTCACCTTTACTAATGATTTGCATCATTTATTGGTCGATTTATGTTTGATCTTAGCTTAAGACCAAGTTAATTTAAAGAAAATATGTGGTGTGAATACATCAAGGTTTGGACTTCAGTCAGTATAGTAATAACCCACACATGTTGGTAGAAAGAGAATAAATAACATTTAATGAATTAATGAATAAAGAAACTATGAATTGATAATTTTGTTAATCTTTTGATATATAATTGACAATTCAGGTTTGAAACTATTGCCAAAAGAATGAATTAGACCATAGTTAAAATGAGAGAGTTATGTCACTTTTAGTTTTCATGCAAAAATACCTTCAATTGACAACCAATGGTTCAATAGACTCAATAACCAATGGCTCAACATACTCACAATCAATGGTTAAAAAACTGATGGTTTTTGAAGAATCAGTAAACCAATGGTTTGATAGACTCAACAAGCAATGGTTTATTAGACTTACAACTAATGGTTCAACAGATTCAACAATAAATGGTTCGACAAACTCAACAACCAATGGTCCGATAGACTCAAAAACCAATGGTTTGACTTATTCACAATTGATGGTTCAACAACTAATGGTTTGACAGACTTAACAACCAATAGTTCCCCAGACTCACAAACTAATAGTTCCCCAAACTCACCAACTAATGGTTTTGTGCTGTGCCGCCACCCAACCCAACCAATCATAAAAATGGCCATAACGTTTGTTATACATGTATCAAAATTTAATGAAATTTGTTTTGTAGGATTTTTTTTCTGAACCTCTACATAGACAAAGCCCTAAAGAATTTAAGAGGCGAATGGAAAGGTGATGTATAGGATGACTTTGGGGAAGAACACAAAGAATAAGGAAAATTGATGGTCTCACCTTGGATTTGACTTTGTAAGTTGGTTTTAGTCGCAAACATCTTCTTATTTTCATTTTCCCCTAGTTGGAATCTTTTTATACATGTATCGAAGGTTTCTTTTGACCTTCATTATTCATCTTCTACCTCCAAGAGTGTTTGTTTAGGTCTGTAAAACAGACGTCAGGCTGAATGGAGATATTCTTTAGAACTTTGAGCTTGAGTTTAAGCTCACTAGATAGGGATATGTGTTTCCCCAGTTCAAACTCAAGATCAATTATTTAGAGCGCGTCTTAGTGAGTGGAAAATCGTCTTTAAACCTTAATTTTTAACAAAGACTAAGCCAAAAATGGTAAGGAACATTAGCTGTCTCCATGAAATTTGTTGGTTATGATTCATTGAGCCCAAGCATGAAATTTCTATTGTCCAATTAATTATTTTAGTATACTTGCGATGCTATATTGATGTTTTCACCTTTAAAATTATTTTCTATGAAGTTTTAGTGAATGTCAATAGTGGAATTAGAGGCACTAGAACCCTAAGTTGTCTAGAATTTTTACAATGGTGAAGTTATGATATGTTGTAACACACATATCTCATAGTAACCACTAATCATGAGATGGGCATAAATTGAAGATTAAACATAATATATGAATACTCTTTATTTTTTCCAAAATTTCAAAATCTTTGTTTTCTTACATTTAAACACATAATCTAACTTTACAAGGGAAATAAAAGCTTGATTCCTCTAATCTAATTGCAACAATAAAGATATGCATCTAAACATTTATTGTAGTTCCCACACTTTCATCTACACAAGTCTTGATAATTATCTACATATAGTGTTGAAAGGGAAACAATACAACACATCATCATTTACAACTCTATCTTATTTCTTTACAAGTGCCTAGAGTGACCTGTACTGACTTAAATTGACTAATCTCATACTTAACTCCTGTGGCAGATCTACTCTGGCATAAACATCTTCAATTCACATTTTCCCTAAAAAGTTGTGAGTAAAGGTGTGACCTACTCACTCGGTGAATGAGTACTTCAAAGAAATAATTTAAATCACTTAAAAAATCAAACAATATATTTTAAGAAATTGAATGTAAGTAGAACAATAACGAGCTATAAAATAAATAATCATTTGTAGACATAAATATGGTACGATACTCTAGATATTTACAAAGAATAAATGAACATTCAAATATACTCAATTAATCACAAAGGGAGCTATTAGTTGAGAAACATATGAGTGGGATGTTACTCTAGATAACTACAAGGATTAAATCAATCACTGAACATTCTTGATCAATCTCAAGTTCATTTTTCTATGCCCCAAACCCACATGAAGTGCATCAAAACATGTGAAACCATTGTAGTAAGGTACAATTTCACCATACAAGACTAAAAAAAATTCTCTTGATTCTAAGTCACCCAAATAGATACCTAGTCTGCAATGGGTCTCTGTTGGTATAGTATGCCCAGAGAGCCAATAATGTGATGATTGCAATGAGGCATACAATACTTGATTTGATAATAATAAAGGTAATTCCGTCTAATATGTTTGTCTCAGTCATGAGATGATGAGACATACATGATAGATGTATAAAGAATGATGTGACTCGATGACATATGTCTTCAGGTTGAGAACCTGCACAATGAGACCATATGTATGATAAGAGTAAATACATTCTTTTTATGTCCCTAGTCAAATGTTACTGGGGAAGAAAAATAGACAATAGTAATACATAAGACTAAAGTGTGTGTCGACTGATAAAAGAGTCTCATTAGTCATGATATATGATATCAAGTCAAGCACACAAATATATGTTAGAGAACAATAGGATAAAAAACCAAAATAGAACAATTTAATATAAATATGTACACGAATAACACGAAACCAATCTTATTTCCGGAAATAGCCCACTTTTAGTCAGAAAGCGCCAACTTTTTGGCATTTTAGTTCAAAAGCGTCAACTTTTTGGCATTTTATTTCAAAAGCGCCGACTTATTGGCGTTTTCATCCATTTTGGCATTTTGGCTTCGCGACCCTATCTCTGTCCTGGTCACTCATCAGTTGCCATGGGATATCTTCTCACAACAAAGCATTGAATTAAAAAATGTTCCGACATTGAGCCAATTGGCCAATAAGATACAGACTAACATCGGAAGAGCATGCATGTTGAGCCACCTGCTTACTTCCTCCCCCCCACTGAACGAAGCTTCCCTTTGGCACCTTCCTCGGTGTTTCTTGATCTTTTCCTCCCAATTCAATCCGATTTTAGTATTTTTCCTCTGAAAGTTCCGTGTTTTCTGCTTGGGCGGTGGCTCCATACGTCAGTGTTATATAAGCAGCTGGAAAAAAGCCCACTCTCACGGCAACTTTGTTAACTTCTAACATCACTGCCCCAGCAAATGGCCACCTGCAAGTCGCTCAGCCAGCGCGCAAACGTTTCACTCGATCGGCAGCAAGAACAACACAACCGCCGAGCTCCAATGACAGATCCATTCCGACTATCATTCTCTTCAAAACGGTCACCAGACATGGCATCCAAGAGGTTCTGGAATGATTTCGTGGATGAAACCAACGACTTTGGCCTTCATTTGATGAACAAGACGCTCAGAAACGAGGACGGGTCACCGAGGGTCCTGTTCCCGTCCTCGCCCTCCACCCTCCGCCTGACCTTCGGGAAGAATCCGTCGGAGAGTATCATCACCAAATCCAAAATTAATGACGTTAGTGGTAATCCGCTTCAGCTTGTACTCGTCGACAAAGCATCGAGTGACGGCGGCCAGCTTCCCCGCTACTCCCTGCCGTCGTCGCTCAAGATCGAGGTGGTGGTGGTTGATGCGCAATTCCCAGGTTCACGAAAAGAGGAGTGGATGGCCGAAGAGTTCAGCAGGAGTGAGATCAAAGGGAGGAACGGGAGAGGGCCGCTAAAAACTCTTCACAGTCATCCTGGACACGCAGCTCGACAAGAGGAAATGAAAAACGCCAGAAACGGTGGCGTATTTGATGAAAACGCCATAATTTTTAGCGCTTTTGGTATTTTCGGTGTAAAACGCCTAATTTTTGGCGCTTTCGGTGTAAAACGCCTAATTTTTGGCGCTTTTGGTTCCTACCCCATTAAAACGCCAAAACTTCTGGCATTTTTGTACCAAACTGGGCTACTTCTAGAAATAAGTTTGCAATCATGCTGTGCATGTAAATATTTTTATTAAACCGTGCTGTTTTAGTTTATAGTCCAGAATAATATATCAGACAGACCCATCATGAGAGTGATACATGGATACCATGAAATGGTAGTCACAATCATGTCTCATAGTGATAGCGGTGATAGTGGTTCTTAGACCTGAAATCACTACATTCATCACGTATCTTTGGGTACACTTTGACATCATCACATGCATTCTTGAAACACGGGTGTTATAAAGGTGATGATTGGGTGACTTTGACACATGGGATTTTAACTGTTAGTGATAGGTGTGGGTTTGTCCCTCCTATAAGGAGTATATCATCTAGGGGACCTTGATATGAGAGGATGAGAAATTTATGGCCATACTCATGTGATTCAATATATGATATATGAACTCACATGCATCTCAGACAGTCTGCTCAGAGATCAAGGAACATGGATTGAATGTTGAAGAGGATGATGTTCCATGCCTCAAGTTCAATCCAGATGGTCAGTGACAAAGGAACTATACGAACACGGTAACACTAATCACAGATTGTAGGTTGAAAGTTTTTATCCAACTTTCCTTTTCACTTGGGTAGCACTGATGTGCGACTAGGCACCGCTCTTTGCTTGTGAAGTCATAAGTGAGTTATGGACTTTCACCGCCTACGTGAAATGAGACCTATAGGGTCACACACATAGGATTAACTTGGAAGAGGAGTTTATCCATGAATGATTTTTAGATTGATTACTAAAGTGTTTAAGTACTCAATTAAACATTAAATCAATAGACTTGACTCAGAATCATCAAGTTCAAGTGTTGAACCAATTGATTATAGTGTCAGATTGATTGAGAACTGCATTGAATGAGTTCTACACAACCTGGACCACCAACCTACCAGTTCATTGGGTGAACCGAACGACTCATGGCCAGTGAGATGATTCGGTTCACATGGGCCAACCGAGTAGATGTTGGGTTTCCCATTTTGTGAGAAAAGATTTTTGTTTCACTTGTTCAATTTGATTGGGACAAGAATTAATCCTTGCGTTAATTAGAAATGAATAAGGAAAGTCAATTGGAGGCAAGTCTGGGAAGTGAAATGGCTGGTTCAGTAAGTGAACCAACTGGTTCACACTCCCAATCGACTGGTTCAAAAGTGAACCGATCGATTCACTTTCCTAAATGACCGATTGAGTTGTGAAACGAACGATTTGCCTACCACAGTACAATCAGTTCATGGAAAATTCGGACCCTTCTACTCCCGCACTGGGAACCCTGACCCTGCACTCTACTATAAATAGAGGGGTACATGGGACTTCTCAAAACATACAACTTAGAACATCAATTGCTTTGTAAAGTTGTTGTCC
Source organism: Alisma plantago-aquatica (assembly GCA_963693085.1). NCBI lineage: Eukaryota > Viridiplantae > Streptophyta > Magnoliopsida > Alismatales > Alismataceae > Alisma > Alisma plantago-aquatica. Next base: position 1,132,357,924 of record OY856411.1, on the reverse strand, counting down.
TCTCTGGTTGTGGTAACTGAGAGAGCCCAAGTAAGTACTACCTGACTAGGGAGGCACACCAAGGGAAAGACAACTACAGGATGACAACTAGTGATGGGAGAGTGTGTCGGTGACTAGTACGCCTACAGAGGGGGACGCCTCCTTCTAGTATCGTTCAGGTCGACTAGAGTTCCTAGTGGTCCGTGTGGACTATCTACAGAGGTGGGGGGTTTCTTTTGCTCAAGAGGACGACGGTCACCCGCAGTCCGGGTCAAAGATAGGAGCTGCACAGACGCCATCAAAGATCAGGTGGTTGAAGACCACACTAGTTGTGAGGTATTATCACTGAGCAAGCCTCAGGACTAGATACATCTCACTAAAACCATCTTTCCTATTGCATAGTTGTTGATGAAATCTGCTGGTTATGGGTTTGTGGTGAGAAAATCTTTGTTTTCGTTGCCTGTTCTGTCCCACAAAACCCAACAGCCTCATCACATCTTGCCTCAACGGCTAAACAACTAGCCGATAAAACTAGACTCCTCCTCTAAACCTGGGTACATAGGCAAAGAGTCAAAATCACTTTGGCTAAAACTATCTAGTCCACTGGTACTTAGTCCTATAAATGGATATCCAGAATCCATGAATTCGATCCAATTTGAGTCTGAAATTTTGAAAAAGTTCTGAAATCTGCATAATTTGAATTGGATTTAGGATATCAAGTTTCATATCTAAAAATTTCAGATAGGATATCAGATATGGATGTATCTGCTCAGAAAAATCCAAATCTGACAAATATATACATATATTATTAAGTATATATCTATATACAAAAATATTAAAATATAAATATTTTATCATATATATATGCATAGTAATATCAATGTTATATATATAATATATTTATAAAAATACATTTTTGATTTCTAGTTTGGATCAGATATTTATCTGAATTCAAATATTATTTTTCGGATCAGATTCAAATATTATTACATGAAATCCGTCAGATATTGGATAAATTTTTCCAAATTTGAATATCAAATATAGTAGTATCCACTCCGTATTTGATCTTTTTACATGTATAATGGTTCCACAAGGACTGACTCACTAAATAGTAACTGAACTAGGTACCACCGGGACCTCCAATAAATGTTGGGTACCAAATTAAAACTTTACAGAACTAAATGAGTATCACTAGAATCTGTGGTTAATGTGGGATACCCCTACTATTTTAAGGAGTTTGTTCTACGTAGGCTTAGACCCCCGTACCCCTCTGCTACATGCTGACTACCTCATCTTGGACTCTTCTAGTCAGTATGTACATTTCCTCCACTGTGGTATAGACCTTTGTAGGGAATTTATGATGTTCATGGCATCTAGTATCTATGTCACTAGTTAAATTCACCGTTCAGTCATCAAATCATCATTCCTTAGCTTTACCTTGTAATAAGTGATTTTCATACCTTATCTGTGTTCTGTACCGTAAACTGAGCTACTAAGCTGCACCACTTATCATACTAAGAAACATGAAAATTTAAATACTTGATTTATTGAATACCCTATCTTTAGGGTCTCATTTTCCTCATTCACATATCACTTGACTCACATAAGGTTTGATGCATCATAAAAACTTTAACTGATAGAAAGACCGCTTCAAACAACTCACACACAATGAAACATGTATATGAAACCCTTGTATGAACTAAACTAGGGTTTCCACACCATCCATTGCAATATCATGCATCAAGAATAATCTTGAGTGAATAAATATATAATGTTAAAATGAATTAGTTTTGTTGGATTTCATTGTTTCTATTCACAAACTTTCAAATTTCCACTCATATAGAGTTTCATCCTCTTTACTGAGATATCAAGAAAATATTAATAACATCAAATGAATTACAAGGTAATATCTATCATACTTGTACTAATTTTTTTAATAAAACAATCACTTATAAATAAGGAGATTCAAACAGGAAAAGTTCTTCATTCAGTTATACAACACTTTTAGACATAACCAAAAACACCTAATTTTGGTATAATTTTTCTAAATTCTATAATAAATTTATAAAACTCTTTCTATATATTTTATATCCATTTTATGATATCATCATATGATTTTCATCACATTAGGAATTAATCCATTTCTAGATCAATTTGTAAAATCTAGATTTGAAAGGCAGATTTAGGGTTTATAGTCCATACAATAGAAATCAAGATATAGTGGACTTAATCCAATTTCATGCAATATAATGTTAAATGGAAGTACCCACTCACCTAAGGTGCAAAAGGCCTTAAACAAATATCCCAAGAACTAAAATTCTAGAATCCATATACAACTTAATGAAATCCATCACTTTCTTCTTTCTTCCAACTCAAAAACCCTAGGAATGGATAATTGTAGAGAAAGAGTGAGAAAATATGGTGACTTGATATTATTTTGAATCAAATCTGTGGAGGAATTGAATCTTTAGATGTGAGAATAATCACTAAGAAAAGCTATCTAATGATTACCAACTTACTTGATTTCATCAACTCTAGGAAGAGAAAACCCTAGGTCGCCATCTTCACCACTTTATCCATTCAAACCCTTACTCTCTCTCTAGTATTTCATCTCTCTAGATGAATCACAAAATATGGAAGCTACTCATGTGTTCGATCACTCATATAGAGTGATTAAGGTGCTTGGGTCAATTGCAAATTGACCCTACTTTACAATTTCTTTTAATTCAGAAAAATTTCCTATCATAAAAATTCTAATGAAAATAATTTAATAAATAGGCCAACGACCCTCCAAAAAGTAAGAAAATTTAGAATGTTGTTTGATATGAAGTTTCAAAGCTCCAGTAAAAATTTCCAATCATATAGAGCTATCCATGAATGAATAAAAGTCAAACACTACATTTCTACACTATAGTCTGTAGTGATGGTCGATCGAAGAGCAAAAAGCCCTGAAGGACCCCCAGAACGGCCGTACAAACTACCACGACCTTTCCAAGGAGGACACAAAATGGATGTGCTTCCTACCACATTTGTGGTACCAAGTTTCCATCAAGTCTGAATATAAAGATGACCAACACTTCTATTCCTCCAACATGATCGTGTGGCCTAGAATGCTCGTGCTACCATCAACCCTACATGATTGTGTTGCCCAAAATGGATGTTCTACCCAAGAGTCCAACTCCAATCACTATCCCTGTTCTCATCTCACATATTCCACTCTAACACAGTCATTGTGCTGTACTGCACCACGGTCGTGTTACCCAACATGATCGTGGTAGGAAAAAACCCAAATTCTAGTCGACTAGGGTCTATACTTCTCAAACCCTTATTATTCAAAACGAAAGCACTCTTTGAGTTTTTTCTTTTACATTTAAAACATCACAACTATACATCTCATCAGTAATCAAGGTTAATAATGATAACTCAATTTAAGCATGTAATTACCCATGTTAACACTGGTTTACCAATTAGTCCCAGAAGTTGTCATAAAATATGTGATCTAGTTGATGATAACTTCTAGTTAGATACCTACGAAGCTCAAAGAATAGTTCATTATAGTATTTATTAGTATGCTTAGTTTCTCAGTTCAAGTAGTATTTATTATTGATTCCAGTTATTTAGACTATGTTCAATGTTTAAGAAATGTAAAAAGAAGCCTTACGTACAAGGTTAAGCTAATAATAGTATAATAAAAAGTCTTTATGTGGCATTAAAGAATCAATTAGACATTAGTTACCCTAAAACCACATAATCTATCAGGGACATCTACACCGTGAAGGATGAAATGTGCTTAGTAACTAGCTGTGTCTAGGATGAGGTAGTGGAGCATATCTGTCACAGCCAGATTCCACAATCAATGATAGATCATAAAATTAAGGCATAACTTGAGTTCAAGCAAAGAAACACCGCTAACCTTTTTTCTTCTTCTTATTTTTTGATTATAAAAAATTATAGATTGTATGAAACAAAACTACATGAAACAACTAATATAAGAAACAAAACTGTTATTCTTTGATGTGATTGCAAACATAAAAGAATATATTATGTTATCCATATTATCTTTCAACTTTACATAATTTTTGGCATGATTATTACATAGAAACACCATCATGAACAAACATTATTGCAATAATATTCATATACAACCCTTTGCACTTATAAACAAGGACCTAAAGTGAGAAGGTCCAACTATCTAAACCTCTTTAGCATCTGACTTGTGGTAGGAATTACAATATACATTTAGATCTCCATATGCTCAGGGTATACCAAATTTTTTTTGTGAGCACAGTGATGAGCTACTCGCTCAGTAAATGAATACTTCTTAGAAAAAGTTTAAAACACTTAAATAGTCAAAGGATATGATCTTGAGAAATTGAATTCAATGTACTGAAGTACAGAGTGATAAAGAAATGATTCATTTACAAACATATAAATTTCTTTATTTCTCTAGATAACCACAAGGAATAAATCAATATCTAAAAATATTTGATTAAAATCAAAACAAGCTATCATTTAGAAACATACAAATGACATGTTACTCCAGATAACTACTACTAGTAAGTCAATATTTAACATACTTGATCAATCCCTTGTTTACCCTATTATGCCCTAAAAAGTGTACCACAACCTGTGAAAGCATCACATCAAGCTACGATCTCACCATACAAGATTTAGAGTAGACTTGAGACTCTAAGTGTACTAACTAGTTAAATGTTCTGCAATTGGCCTCTCCACATCTGTCCTCGGTGGCTAAATAAATGGTAAGTAAAAAGTAGAATCCTCTAAACCTAGGTATTTAGGTGGAGAGTCAAAAACACTCTCTAAAACTATCTACTACAGTGGTTCTACAAGGACTGACTCACTAAGTACTAATAAATTGGGTACCTCTGGGAATTTTGGTAAATGTTAGGTACCAAATAGAAACTTTACTAAACTAAAATGAGTGTCACTAGAATATCGAATTAGTGTTAGACACCCTTGTATTTTTAGGATTCATTCTACATTGGCCTAGACTCGCGTACCCCTCTGGTATGCCCCTACTTCCTCTCCTGAACAGTAACGATGGGTAATCTATTTTCTCCACTATGGTGCAGACCTACACAAGATATCTACACTGCATCTAATGTCTAATTAACTCTATACTTACACATCATCTATTCAACATTTTTTAGCTTAACCTTGTATTAAGTTCTTTTCATAGCCTTTCTATAATCTGTACTCCACTGTGAGCTATTGAGCTACTGCAATTATCATTCTAAGAAACATTGGAATGATATACTTGATTTATCAAATACTATTATTAGAGTTTCATTTGCTTCATTCACATATAAAAACATCATATGAAATTCATCACTTCAAGGAATTATCCATTTTTAAATCATCTTGTGAAAGATAGTACCAAAAAGAAAATTAGGGCTTTTTGTTGCATATTGAAAGAACAAAATATTTTAGTGGATTTAATCCATGATAGTGCGATCTACTATCAGATATAAGTATTCAATCACCTTTGTCTTAAAACACCTTAATTTTGTAGCCTAAAATAGAGATTCTTGAATCTAGATCAAACTTCAAGTAATCCATCACTTTTTTGTTCCATCTTGATCAAAAACCCTATGAATGGAGAGTTGTAGAGAAAGAGTATGAAAAAAATGATGAATTAATACTATTTCGAATCAAATTATAGGAGGGATGAAATGCAAACATGTGAGAGAGTGACCACTAATAAAATCTACCTAAACTAGAACAACTTACTTGATGTCATCACTTCTAGAAAGATAAAACCCTAGGTGATGATCTCTAGTACTTTCTCCTTCCAAAACCATAATTCTCCTTCTGTCTCAAAAATTTCGTCTCTCTCCAAATGAATCACGGGGTTATGGGAGATACTAGGGTGCTAGGTTAGAGACATAAATCATTTGAGGTACTTGTAACAATTTCTTACAAGCCCTTCATTACATTTTTATTTATTTAGATAGATTGATTGGTCGGTCAAGTTATTACTGATATGAATTTTAGCTGACACCACACTCTAGATCACTTTAACATCATCCCAAAATTATGAAAATCGAAATGATGTTTGAAATTGAGTTTACAAACTAGGTTAAATTTCAGATTATTTTTTGGAAATAGGTAAATATATCTCCAAAGAAAGTAGAGCAAAGCTATTCACTTACAAAAAATGGCTTCCAAGGCATGCCACACAAAGAGATCAAGGATATTAAGTACAAAAAGCCGAATACATTTTGATCTATCAGTTAAGTTATTCACCAAGTTACTTGTAGCTTTGACGCACCCACATATATCCTTGTCAATACACACCATGGTATGGTAATGACCACAAGTAGTGTTTCTGTGCATCCACATGTTCCTATCCTTCCATAAAGAAAAGAAAACACAAGTTAAAGTCAAACTACTGAAACTCAACATCTTTCCATATTTTTGTATTGGCTAACAATCCAATTCATTTCGTCGTTTATGTTGCTAGGAACATTAGGCCCCCATTCTTTCCTTAGGTAGGCAATGTTCCATATTTTTTTAGCATAGCCAAAGTTAGAAAATGCATGTGCTATCATATCAGGGATTTTGTTGCATATACTGCACATGAGATCGACCTACAAGCCCCACTCTAGTAACCAATCTTTGATAGGGAGTCTGTTCCTAATGATTCGATAGAGGAGCGTGCTCCATTAGGGGACATGGAATTTCCCCAAAGGGATTTATTTCCAAGGAACATCAGTGTTGGTATTAGAGTTGATCCAAGGTAAGGACTGAGTAAATAGGAGATCATGACCTCAATCATCAACACTATATAAGTGCCTCACATCATCAAAGGATCTGCACATCCCTATTCAAACCCTGGATAGGTTGTGGTTATCACTAAGGCCGATGGTATCACTGTATCTTGATCTCATCCATTTATCCCAAATGCCGTTTGGTTTGCAGACGAACTTGTCCACCCTTTTAAGGTTAATGATATACCAAATTTTCTCAAAATTGATAATCTATAAGTCTTCTTTATATTATGGCTTGGCTATGGACTCCCAAGCCACCTCCTAGATTCCGCCTCTCCGCTGGAAATTAAAAGACATTGATCTAACATTGTTAAGACACAAAGTGGTGATGTCATAGAGACCACTTCAATATCTAACCATGCTAGTAATTCCTGATCTAATAAGGACTATTAGCCCAACCATAGAGATATTAAGGACATCCCAATTTTGTATTTTATCCTTCAGCTTTTCAACACACATGTTGAAGTCTTTGGTTGTGACTTTACCGCATGTAATGGTTACTTACCTGGTAGGAAATACGCCCCTCCTAACTCCCATAACAAGTTTGAGTCTCCCCCTTTAGGCTATAACAAAATCTGGAGGTAAATATCCTAAATTTGATCTCACTAATGTACAAACTAGTCTATTGGCATGCCTCACTGAGAAGAGGAGGAAATCACCCATAAAGATGAGATCTGTCAGAGCTTTAAGACCTCCAACTTTGAAAGTTTTCATCTTACCATCACTGGTGAAGATTGGGTGTTTCGCCCCTCTTTCACTGACTCCTCGTCTCCTCCTCCGACTACTTGGTTTGCCAGGGTACTGCGGCCCTCTTTGGTTGTGGTTGATTGCTGTTTCGGTGCCTCAATGGTGGACCACCGATGGGTGGCTGGGTGTGCTCTGACGATCGATGAAGATGCCTCCTCCTGGTGGAGTGCGGAGGTCTCTGTTGCTCGATGGAGGCGCCTCTCCCCATGGCTTCCCGGTGTTGTGCGGGTTGGGCCAAGGGGAGCAGTTCTCTTCTCCCTCTTGGTTCTCCTGTGTAGCGTGAGCTGGCGTGGCTTCTATGAGTCCGGGCCGGTGGGTTCTCTGCTGCCGTTTTCTAGTTGTCTGGCTCGGCGACATACCTCCTCCACCAGCGACGGCAAGTCATGCTGAGGCGTCGGTAGAGCTGGCACATGGCTTGTCTCCCTGAAGACTGGTGTTGGTGAAGCTCTCGCGTGGTTTCTCTACAGGCACGGGTTGGGCTGTTCGACATAGTGTCTCAGGCTATCTGGCGCTTCTTGTGGTTGTGGGTACAAGGGGGGCAGATCCTAATCTCCTCCTCTTTGGTCCCTTCTATTGCTGCGTTTTGGATCACCTTTAAGGTGTTTGAAGAAATGCTGTCTTAGTGCACTCAAGGTGCTGGATGTGGGGCTTCTGTGTTTTGCAGGAGTCTTGTGTGATGTTGGTCTCTGGGGGGGGGGTTGATCGTCTCCTTCTCCCTTTAGAGCTTCTGTTGTTGTGCATTGAAACACCTTCAAGGTGTTTTTCTTTGATGTAGCTGAGAGGCACAGGGTCATGATATCTGGTGGTTGACGATTGATGAAGAGGAGTTGGGCTTCTACCTGGATTTCACATCTTCATGGATTGATTCAAATGCCAGTGGAAGATAGGTAGTGATCAGTTCAAGGACACTAATTGATGACCTGCACATAGAAGGATTCTGCTGCTTCTCCTTTGCACCCCAGTTGTTTCTTTCTATGGTTTGATGGATCTGGTTTGCGGTCCTTGTGATAGATGGCTTTGAAAGTAGATACACTCACTCTAAATCCTAGTAGGGTGGCTAGAGACAGTCGTTGATGAGTTGTGGTTTTTTTGTGGGTACGCTGAATGTATGTAATCATGGCTTGCTACGTCTTTCTTCTGGCAGTAGTATTAGGATCTAGTCGCGAGTGTTTTTTTTAAAACTTATTTGTTTCTTTTGGAATCTCTGGTTCCCCTGCGTGGGGTTACGATCTGTAGTTTTTCTGGTTATTTCTGCCTGATGTAATGGGGTACTTAGTGCCCAAAGTTTTGGTAATACTAGCAACACACATTTTAGACCGACCAAAAAAAGTTTTCATCTTACCATGTTCTTCAGCAATTTTTGGTGTTGTGGGACCTTCGAAGAATAATGTGAAAAGCAACACGAACAGATGGTCACCCTATCTTAATCCATTAGAAGCATGGAACATACTGATGGGGATTCATTAATGATGCTGAGAAAGATGTCATATCCATACACTCCTTCATTAGCATGATCCATTACTCAGAAAACCCCAAAGAGTACATGATCCTCCATAGCGCTTCCCATTTCACAAAATTGTAGGCCTCAGTGATGTTCATTTTTATGCACATCTTGGTAGTTGACATGTGGTCTTTGAAGTCAATAAGGAACTCAACGGCCAAAAAGGCACAATCATTGGTCTATATTCCTTCTATGAATGCATTTTTTTTGCAGATATGATCATTGGCTGGATGGTTTTGAGTTTGTAAGACAAGTTTGGACAAAGTTTTGTACAACACTAAATAACAGGCGATCAGACAATATAGATCTGGAACTTTTGTCTTGGTATGAGCTTGATGAATTCATGATTCACTACTCTAACCATCCATCCATTATTTAGAAACCGTCTAAATACTATACATATGTCATCTCTAATGATGTCCCATGTGAAGTGGAAAAACCTATTGCTAAATCCATTTGGTCTGCTCCTAGGATGGGTGGATGGAAAATATAGGATTGTTAGTTTCCTCATCAGTCGCACTCCTACATAGGACCTCATTCATGGTAGAAGTGACCCACCTGGGAAGTAGGTAGGCACCATTATTGCTTCCAAGGACATGTATTTGGTTATAGAGATTGAAAAAGTAATCAATGGCAAGATTTGATACCTCCTCATGCCCTTCAACCACCTAACATTGTTAATTAATGAGCTCGTGTATTGTTTATCTCATCTCTTTCCTTTTTATAGTTTTGTAGTAGATCTTTGAATTGCGATCTCTGTTGGTGATCCACTTCATTCAACTCCTTTTCCAGTAGAACTTCTCTTTAGCCTTCTCAAGTTGCACAAGTCATTTGTCTTTAGTCCTTCCTTGCTCGTTAGTATTAACATCTAGAGGATTAAGCCTCAACCTGGAAGCGACATCATGATATCGGGGTTTTCAAGCCTTCACAAGGTTAGGGAGGCTGACTTTATATTTAGCCCACTTTTTGAGGATCTTCTTGGTGTGTTTTAGTTTCTTGAGGATGATAAATAGATGATTTCTTGTTACTTATTTACTTTATCCTTCCTTAGCTACTTGCTTGAATTCCCAACCATTCACACCATAGGTTAAGGAATCAAAAAGATCAGGGAGTTTGTATGGAGGTGACGAGGTCAAGCCTCATCCATGTGTGGTCACTGAAAGGATGGGAACCTAGATTTAGGGACGCATTAGGGAAGATACTCATCCACTGTTCATTAATAAGACATCTGTCCAATTGGCTAGAAATATGAAAATAGGTTCCTTGTTTGTTGGACCAAGCAGTGTCACCACCTATATCCCAAACTTTGTGGAGACCTACAACATCCATGGTTATGTTGAAGCTTGTTGTAATTCTTTCAGGAGTAGGTAAGCCTATGAAATTCTCTCTTAATCTTCTAATGTTATTGAAGTGGCATAGTACCAGCCATGACACTTTGTGTTTTGTTGCTTCTTTGATAGACGACCACATTTTCTCGCTGTCTCTTTCCAGGTTTTTGCCATAGACTCCAATTACAATACATGAGATCCAATGTTGAAACAACTGACCATGATCATTTGAGCATTGGAGCATATGGATTCCACTTGTGAAATATCAGGATTCCAACTAAGAACAATTCTTCCACCTTCAACCATATGCAAGTTATTTAGAGAAATCCAAGACTGGGGAAAGAGGGTCTTGTTCGATTAGCTATAAATCTTTTAATTCTTGTTTCCAAGTAGGAAAATGACATATGTCTTCATATCACCCATGACGATCCTGAGCTTGTATTGAGAATTTGGAAAAGATACCCCTCACACATTCCATGTGAAGATATACATTTAACTATTAGTATTGTCCCCTCCTCCTCCCTTGGAGTGGAAGCATTTCTATTTCTTTGACACATTGATGTGAATGTTTCTTCATCTTCTTCTACGAGATCCCTTAGTCTCGATTTCATGATCTTGATCACCCATATGGTCGAGGAAAACAAACGTGTTGTCATTAGTGCTAATCTTACTTTTTAGTCTTTTATCTATGCTAAGACTGACCTCTTTCTTAGGCAATCCAGTAGTAAACTTGTCAGTAATATTGGGTATTGAGATCCTACTACAATTAATCAACATTTTTCCCTCCTCTAGTTATTTGCCACATAGAGGAGAGTCTAGGGGAACCTCCTCCACCACTATCAACATAAAAGAATCATCACCAATAGTAGGCATCTCCCCATCATGGTCATAATGTTGGAAGTATTGTGACTGAGATGGATGGTGATGTTTCTTTACTGGCAGTTTTATAGTTTCTTGGTAATGGAGGACTTGGAAATAACAATGGGGGTGGGTGAAATGTATGGTATTTCTTCTGGCCCCTAGATAGAAACCCTCGTTGTGTCCCAAGACTTTGCAGATAGGGTATCTATATGGAAGATCTTCATTTTTGATCTTGATGTCCCAGTCCTCACCATTGGGGCGTTCAACCATGACAGGTGTGCACGGTTCTTCTTCAGCAGATATATCCACATAAAATTTGGCATAGGCAAGCATGGAACCATCAACTCTTCTATCAATGGCCCGGGTTCACCTATGACATGGGAAATCACCATGACGGCCCTAGCAGACCAGTGTTTTTTGACGTATTGTAGAGAAATCCAAACAAAAACCGTCTCTAGTGTAGATCTCCAAATGTCAGATTTTAGGGTCCATCATCTCACCAACACAAGCTGGTCATCAAAGAACCAGGGTCCACCATCACTAATAACTTTCATATCATTTTCCAGAGCAAATCTAGCCAGGAGGAGACCTCCGACCAGGGTAAACACCTCCAACACACCATGAGGTCTTCATGATAGGATCTTCCATCCTTTTAGTTGGACAACATTGACCTCCTTCCCTAATATTTGGATGACATTGAGAATCTATGGTAATCATCAATTTCCTCCATAATGGGAGAGAAAAAATCATACATGGTCTTTTGTCCCCTTTTTTGAATAAACCTTCATTGGGGTCACCAACGACACTCCTCAGATGTAAATAGGAAGTCCTTTCATCGTGTTCACCCAATTCCTAGTCAGGGTGAAATCTGCACCGGGGGTGCTCCAACTAGAGGGTATGGCTAGGGTGGAGGTAGGAGGTTTGTTGTTGACAAAGCTGTTGGTGGGGCAGAGGTGGGGATGGTGGTGGTGCTACTGGAGGCACATTTGGAGGCAAGGCCAAAGGCATAGGTTGAGCCACGATCCTCCATGGGAAACTCAACCTAGAGATGGAAGGGAGAGGGATCAAGAGAGATAAAGCATGCAATGTCCCTACATACAAAGTTATTTCACTTTGTTTCTAAATTTTAGACCATTTGGTTGTACCAATAAATAAATAAAAATCAAATACCACACTTTTACATTTCATCCTGAAACCATGGTTGACCGAGTTTGTCATGGGGAAACTAGGTCGGCCAACATGTCCATCACACAACCAAGAGTTATGATATTTTTTTAATGTTAACTATTTTTAAGTTATCCAAACTATATCCAAATTTCCCATAAATCAGAGTTACATGTAAAATACTAACGTTCATTTCATGCATCACTATATTTATCAAATTATGTATTCACATACTATCAAAACCCTAATTTTGGCTGACTAGGCTTTACACTTCTCAAACCCTAATTCTTCAAAATAAAAGCATGATTAGAGTTTTTCATGAGGTTCAAAATATCATTATTAGATTACCATCATTAATCAAGTTTTAGCAATGGCCACTCTAGTTAAGCAAGTAATCATCCATTTGAACCCTAGTTAGATGCTAAGGTAAATCTAGATCATTACAATCACTCCCCCTTAAAAGGTTTCTTCCTAGAAACATCAATACACAGGAAGTACATTCCTTGTTTCTTTTAGAATGGTAAAATCTTATATTTTAGTTACTCTTGTATTCCTTATTTTAATAATGAATTCAACATTGAGTTCTTTCTTATCTTCCTACCACAAAATATTTAAAACAAAGCTTCCCAGTTATAGAAAAAGATTTTTCTATGTCATTATCAAGTACAAGAAAAGAGATAAAACAAACCATTTTCAGTAGTGACATACTCTTTTTAGGGGTTTGCTTAGTACTGTAATCTAATCAAACCATAAAAAGTTATGTAGTTCACTCCGTACTATTGCACGATATGATAGATGAGTTTACTAAAAAGATCTAATTTTGTTGTTTTGAATTTTACTATTGTGCTGCTACAATATCAAAGAACTTGAAAGTTGCAAGACTAGATATGACAAGAATAGTGCAATACTAAACTGGATTACTGGTATGAATGACTAGAATCATAACTATATATCTTTTCAACTTAATATTTTGCTTACACATGTACAACTAGAATCATATGTAAAAGAAATTACATCCTTTCGTATGACTTTAATAAATAAAATGTCTAAAAGAAAATTCATATATTACTAAAAACCACTTGTTATCTCTTACTACTTTCTTATTCTCAGTTACTTCTTCTTGTTTATCCTTCTCCCTTTGATAATATAGAATAAATGTCTCTAACATTAAAATGTACAAGGTCAGAATGGAAAATCCATCAGCTTTGCTATCATTGCAAGAATTTATTTCTGATCATACTTTGCTCCTATCACACCCCTCGTTTTGTTAAAATCACACTTCCTATGTTTCAAATTTGTTTCTCATCTTCTGCAATAGTAATTTCCATATTGTTTATGAAATTTCAAATTTGACTCTTTTGAAGTTTACTGAAATCTTTCTTATATTTATTAGTTTAATTTCTTTTCTCTTGACATTTTTTAGCAAGTTACTTATATTATGTAGACATTGGGGTTTCATCATTCCATATTATGTGTCATTGATACATTCAATATATGTCTATAAATTCATTCCCTTTTCATTTCATGCCCACGTTAATCTCATTAAAGAAGATACATAGGAGAAGTTCATTTTGAGATTTAAAATTCGTTTTTTTTCAAGTATTCACTTAACACATTTCTTATATCTATGCTTGATTAGTTATCCATTTTCACCAAGGCGACTTGATTATTTAGCATTTTCTTACATCTCACAATCTCTTTGTTACTTTGTTTTTCTATTTATATTACATACTCATGTTTTCAAAACCATTCTCTATTTTTCATCATTCTCTCCATGTATGTTACTCTTCCATCTATTATCTTTAACTTTTATTTATCTCTTATGATTATGTTTCGACTCTTGTGTATGATTCCATATTCCATGCCACATATGTTTCTTTTTATCCTTTTACTATTGTGAACTTGAAATTCTAAACCAATATTATCCCTACTAGTCTCATCTTGTGCTTAATAAACTACACATTCTCCATTTCAAAACAAACGACTCATGCAGGGGTGAAAAACAAATTTTCTTTTAATTATGCTTTTATGTTTTATGTATAATTCACATTTTTATAACTTCTTCATTTTTTAGATTCACCCTTGTTCTTCTTTAAATATTAGTTTCATTTCATTGCATGCAACTCATTTATGACTAAAACTTAATAGTTATTTTATGGAGAATTTGAATCAAAGCAGTAGTAAGGATGAATATACCAGAGTCCATTATAGAAATACACATTTAATGTTTCCGATCATACCATGCAACCTCTTTCCTTAATCAAGCTCAACATTTCCCTTTGCTTGATCTATGTTTCTTATCATGACCATGTAAATTATATGTTCATATAGTTCTCTTTACTCTGATTTGTCAAGAAAATCTCCTCTTCTATGTTCTTACTGTATTCTATAACTCTTTGCTTCTATTTTTCCTTTATTGTGAAGTATGTAAATGCATTTTAGTCAGTTATATGATCCTCATCATCGATTCTTTATATTTAGACCTTCTATAGATCTTCCTCTTAGCTTTCCCATATTTCATATTTAGAGACTTCATGTAATACTAATCATTAAACCCTAATACCAAACTTATACCATATCCTTTTGATTTCTTTATATTCTATCTGTCTCTTTTTCTTTACATTCTATATTCTTTTGAGGTTTTTCACAATTACTTAACCTCTTTTTTGAGCGTCTTGCAATATTCTTTAACTCCGTTCTTCTTGACTTTCCGTTGTTTCAAATTAAATAAAATTCTCAATCTAATATAAGATTTCATTCTCTTAATCCATTCTTTCTTCATCTTTTCATACAATCCATACTAGTATGTATCTTGAATCTTTGATCCTACTGCCTTTATCCTCATGTTAGGGTTTCTTGTTTGATGTCCAAACCTTAAGCAAAATTATTTATTCCAACTTATCTTAGTTATTCAACTCTTTCCTTTTTTTCAATATTTTACTATATCCAAATCCTCATTGCATTGTATATTTGTTTATCCTAAGTTTACTCTTATTTCTTTGTTAATAGGAGTCATTATATCCCTATAACACATCCTACCAGTCAAATCAGGCCAAACCTATAGTCTTGAAGCAAAGAGATACTCAAGATTAACCAATTTCTATTTATCTTAAACATGTGAAAAGAATAATCCACATAGGGAAAACTCCATTAAAGACAATGTCTACTCTACTTGATGCAGAGAATGTAAATGATAACTGATGTAACTTCATAGTATACAAAAATCTTAAGGAACCATGTATATATTCTAAAAATAGAATATCTAGATTCATATCGATAAGAGAATTTCTACTCATACCAAATCAAATAGACAATATAATACAAAAGTTGTATCACATCCTATCTTTATGCTCTTATTCTTTTGTTTCATTCTAGTCTTTTAACACTAATACTTCTAGGGTTTCTCTCTAACCCATCCTCTGTCTACATACGTGGCCAGGGCATCCAGAGAAGAATAGACAAAATATCTTGATACTCGTCAACCTAAGTATTCACATACCATGCTAGCTTATACAAATACCCAGACTTCCTAGAGTTATACTCACATCAACTCCTAGTTTCTACACTTATGACTCTAACTTACTAACTTATGGTCCCTAAAGACTCAACATGAGATCTAATACCAAGATGTCACACCCTTTTCCACAATCACTGATAGTTCATATAGTAGGGCATAAGCTGAGTTCAAGCAAACCATACATCATTCTAACTTTCTTCTTCTTCTGATGATATAAAACTGTGTGTTGTATTAAACACAACCACACAAAACAACTTGTATAAGAAAATAATCTTTATTTTTTGATCTGTCTGTAAACTTAAAATAATAGATTAATTATACATATTATCTTTCAACTTTACATGATTTTTGGCTTGATTATTAAATGCAAACACTCTAATAGTCAATCATTGTTACAACTTTATTCATATACTACTCTTTGCACTTCTAAGTAAGGACCTTGAGAGTCAGGGACCAACTATTTGAACCTCCCTAGCAGCTGACTTGTGGCATGACTTCTAACATACATTTATATCTCCATATGCTCAGGTTGTACCTAAAAGTTTTGTGAGAAAAGTGATGAGATACTCGCCCAATGAACGGGTACTTCTAAGAAATAGTTTAAAACACTCAAATAGTCAAAGAATATTATTTTGAGAAACATAATTTAAAGTAGAAAAATAAAGAACTATAAAGAGACTAGTCATTCAAAAACATATAAATTGCATGATTACTCTAGATAACCATAATGAATAAGTATATATCTGAACATACTTGATTAAACACAAAGGGAACAAGTAAGTGAAGAACATAAAAATGCCAAGTTAGTCCAAATATCTATGAATAGTAAATCCACAACTACACATACTTGATCAATCTCTTGTTCATCTTATTATGCCCTCAACCCACATGAAGCGTTCCATGCCATGTGAAAGTATTACAACAAGTTACAATCTCACCGTACAAGACTTAGAGTAGACCTGGAACTCTAAGCCTATCAACTAGATACCCAGTCTGCAATGGGCCTCAGTGGCTAAACAACTGGCTAGTAAAAACTGGACTCCTCCTATTAACCTAGGTACTTAGGCAGAGATTCAAAAACACTCTGGATGAAACTATCTACTCAAGTAGTTCTACAAGGTATAACTCACTGAGTAGTAACTAAACTGGGTACCAACAAGATCTTTTATACATGTTAGGTGCCTAAGTGAAATTATACTGAATTGAAATGAGTATCATCAGGATCTCTAGTTAATCCTGAATGCCCATGTGTTTTAATGAGTCCTTCCATCCTTAGAGTAGACTTCTATACCCCTTTGTACTCTCTGATTTCCTCTCCTGGACAATTCTAGTGGGTAAGTCATTTCCTCCATTGTGGTGCAGACCTTCACAAGGAATCTATGGTGTAAAGAGCATCTAATTCTAT
Source organism: Alisma plantago-aquatica (assembly GCA_963693085.1). NCBI lineage: Eukaryota > Viridiplantae > Streptophyta > Magnoliopsida > Alismatales > Alismataceae > Alisma > Alisma plantago-aquatica. The sequence goes on along the minus strand of OY856411.1, from coordinate 1,132,340,631 downwards.
TTCACTCTTTAATTTCACTATATAATTATCTAATAAACACATCTTAGATTAACATTGTATTAAGTTCTTCATAGCCTTTCTAAAATTTACAGTAATCTCAGCCAATGATATACTCCACTTATCATTTTGAGAAATATCGGAATGAAAATACTATTTACTGAATACCCTATTCTTAGAGTTCCATTTGCTTTATTCACATATAACATGGCTCGCATATACAAATTTGTTGCAATCATAAACTTTAATAGGTAGAAAGATTATATCTACTAGCTCACATTCAAGTAAACATGTATATGAAACCCTAGTATGAAATTGAACTAGGTTTTCCACACCATTCATTGAAATACCATGCATCAAGAATAAACTGATTTAATAAAACAAAATTCTTCAAATGCAAGTTTATTACTGTTTGTCTATTGACAAACTCCCTAATTCCCACTTGTCTAGAGTTTCAACCTTTTTATTGAGACATCAAGCAAACATTAATAATTTTAGTTGAAACCCTAATTAACATTTAAATGTATCTTTACTAAACATTTAGATAGATAAATTGAACAATATACAACAAGATTCAGACTAGGAATTGTTCATTACTTGGTTATATTGCAAATTCACATACAATATGGAAACCCTATGTTTATGTATTTTGTTCCAACTTCTGTACTAACTTTATGAAATCTGTTCTATATAATTTGTATCAATTTCTAATATTATTTCATCATATCAAATTCATCACATCTAGAAATAATCCATTTCTAAATCATCTTGTGAAAGCTAGAACTAAAAAGCAAACTTAGGTTTTGTTGTCACGTATAGAAATAATAGAAGATTTTAGTGGATCTAATCAATTTTGGTGCAATGTACTGTTAAATAGAAGTGCTCAGTAATCTATGGTGTAAAACACCTTAATTTCTTTTATTCACGAATCTAGATCAAACTTCAAGAAATCCATCACTTTCTTCTTTCATTTGGCTCAAAGACCTAGGAATGGAGACTTGTAGACAAAGAGTGAGAAAAGATGGTGATTTGATACCATTTTGAACCAAATCAGAGGAGGGAAAAATACATACATTTTAGAGAAGAATAAAAAAGAAAACCTATCTAAAGTAGAACATCTTTTTTTATTTTGTCACTTCTAGGAATATAAAACCCTACATGATGACCTCCACTATTTTTTCCTTCCAAAATCCTAACTCTCCTCTAAAAAATTTCATTTCTCTAGATGAATTACAAAGTTATGAGAGCTACTAAGGTTCTAGGTTAGAGATATAGATCATTTGAGGTGCTTATAACAATTGCAAACAAGCCCTCCATTACACTTTTGTTGATTTAGACTGGTCCGCCGATCAAATTGTTATTGATAAGAAAGTCAGACAACACCACAATCTATATCATTCCAAGTTATATAAAAATTATGAAAAGTTAACAAGATGCTTGAAATTCAATTGATAAATTGTAGAGAAAATTTCATATCATTTAGTTGTACCAATAAATAGATAAAAATAAACGACCACATTCTATATTTTAGCCTGAAAGCATGGTCGAATGAGTTTGTCATGGGAAACATAGACAACCAATAGGCTCATAACATATTAAAATTCTAATATTTTTGAAAATCATTTATGTTTGAATTATCCAAACTACAACCAAATTTAAAGTAAAGTAGAGTTACAGGTAAAATATGAAAAGTCATTTACAACACCACTATATTTATCAAATTTTGTATTCATATACTATCAATAATATTATTTTGTCCAAATAGAGTTTACACTTCTCAAACCCTAATTCTTTAAAATAAAGTTTGCTTAGAGTTTTCCATTAGGTTTAAAACATTATAATTAGACTCTCATTATTAATCAAGTTTTAGCAATGATCACTCTAATAAAGCATGTAATCATCCAAGTCCTAGTTATATGCAAAGATGTAATTGGGTCATTACAATATTAGAGTGGTGCATGGGACTTAATCTCAAATTTGATAGTTTCCTTAAAATAGAGTGGTACCTAACATCAACTGAGGATTCCAGTGGCACCCAACATAGTTTGGTTAGCTCTAATACTGCTAAGTAGGTCTGTCCTTATGGAACTAGTGATGTAGGTAATTAATCCAAGTGCTTTGATTCTCTACCTAAGTACCCAAGTTTAGAGGAGTCTAGTTTATTCAGAGAGTAGTTAAATTACTAAGACCAGACATGGATAGCCATGTTCAAACTAGGGATCTAGTTTAGTAGGCTTAGAATCCCAGATCTACTCTAAGTCTTATACACTGAGATTTTATCTTGATGTGATACTTCCACATACCACGATACACTTTATGAGGGTCCAAGTCATAATAAAAAAGGAATAAATGATTTAATGAATGCATTTAATTAATTTATTTATTAAAGTTAATATGATAACTACCATCATGTTATATAGTTTACAATTTTTGACTTATATGCTTGTATTCTTCTATATTTAATTCTATGAGTAATATGTATCTTAATTTTCATGGTTTGTTCTTGGTTTTATATGCATTAAGACAACAACTCATACAATCTATTGAAACAATTTTCAAGCAAGGGTCTATCTCTATAGGAGGATTCAAAAGCTATTTTTCATCAAGAGTAGATCATCCACGGTCTTGAGAGTAATATATATATTAATTAGATGGTCTTTTATTCTTGCTATGTTCTTTGAAATGTGAAAGTGAATATTGATAACAATTTATAATATGATGTATTTGATGTTTATTAAAGCAAGAACTAGTTTCTTTCAGTTGATTATGATGTAAGAGTAAAACTTACTTTTTTCTTTTTCCCAGAGCTCACTTCCACTGGGACTCGAACCCAGGTGGGCTGAGACACCCCTCTTAATGTGAATTTTTTTGTCTGGTTGATCTTCCGATCATGCAATGCTACGGCAACACATCATGCTATCATGTATGACTTATGGGTGAGTGACCACACTATGTTTGACCCCGGGGTTTGATGTCACATCCACATCCCACGATTACCACTAATCATGAGATTAGGGCATAACTTTGAGAATTACACTTAATACAAAGTTCGCTCCTGATTTTTTTTCTTTTATTTCAAACTCTTTGTTTTCTCACATCCAATAACAGAATCAAAATTTACAAGATAATTAAACTTTGATCACTCTAATATGCTCTCAACATTAATGATACACATCCATACATTCATTCTATTTTCACACTTCCATGTACATATGACATGATAATCAGATAGATTCTCTCTTATTAAGGAAACAAAGATATAAAACATCGTTTACAACTCTCTCACTTCTATACAAGGACCTAGACTGACAGGTTTCGACTGAACTTAACTAATTTCATACTTAACTCATGTGGTAGATTTACTCTGATGCTTTGACCCTCTTCAAGTCCATGTGATTTCCCTAAAAATTGTGAGTAGAGGGGTGAGGCTACTCACTCAGTGAATGAGTACTTCAAAGAATTAGTTTAAAGCACTATTATAATTACAGATATTCCGTTGAGCAACTGATATCAAATATAACAATAGTAAGCTTTAAAGAGATCAATCATTCGCAAATGAAAACATGTCAAGATACTCTGGATATCTACAACAAAAAACAATATATGAACATGCTTGATTAATCTCAAAGAGAACTAATAGCTCAGAAACAAACAAAGGACAATTCAATAACCACACACACTCGATTAACCTCTCATTCATCTTATTATGCCCTGAACCCACATGAGGTGTACACAACATGTGAAAGAATTGTAGCAAGCTAATATCTCACTGTACAAGGCTTAGAAGCATTCCTGGGTTCCTAATCCTATCTCTTGATTAAGAACCCATCTGCAGTGGGCCTCAACATGTTTGCCTCTTGGAAACTAATGAGAGTGGCATGATATCTCAGACTCCACCTCTCAACCTGGGTACTCAGGCGGTGAGTCAAATCCCTCAGGCTAATTGTTCACCCGTGGACCTACTGACCACTAACCACTCAACATGTAACACATGTACCACCGACATCCCCAGTTGGTGTTGGGTATCACACAATTGTAAGGAGTCTGCTCTATTGGTCAAGACCCCTGCACCCTACTGGTGCGCTCCAGCTTACCTCAATCTGGACTACCTCCAGTTGGGAAACCATTTTCTCCTCACAGTGCAAGCCTCATCCTATGAGGATTCTATAGTGTTTAGGGCATCTACATGTCTAATTCAGTCTTTAAATTCACAATTCAATCATCACATCAACATATCTTTATTCAGCTTTGTAAATCGTTCATTTCATAAACCATTTGATAACATTTACCACAACTGAACTGTTAAGCATTACCACATTTCTAACTAAGAAACATTGATATCACAATACTTATTTCACTAAACACCCTATCATTAGGTTTCATTTACCTCATTCACTTATCACATAACTCACATAAGGATTGTATACATCACACATCAAGAATAACATTGAATCAAGATGTCTAATTGCATACCTCTAACTTTCCATTCATTTAGGGTTTCGCCCTCTTTACTGATATATCAAGAAAACATTGATATCATCGAATGAAATCCAAGATGTTATCTGACATATATGTAATACACATACCAATAAAAAATCATTCGTAACCAGAGAGATTCAACTAGGAAAACTTCTTTATTTAATTATACAACAATTTCAGTCATAGTCGGAAATCTTAGATTTTAGTTTACTCTTATAATCTCTGCAAATACTTTAAGAATTATCATTTAGATGGATTGTACCCATTTAAGATTTCATCATCTGAAATTCATCACAACAGATAAATAATCCATTTCATATAACTTGCAAAGGCTAGATCAAAAAGGCAACTTAGGGTTTGTACTCACATACTAAACAATTGAAGATTATTGATAATTTAACTCATTTTCATACAATCTACTATTTAAAGGAAGTACCCACTCACCCTAAGGTGTGAAAACACCTTACAAAACGTAGCTCATCTCTGAAGATCTCGAATCCAAATCAAAATCCCAGCAAATCACCAGTTTCTTCTTCCTTTCAACCCTAAAGAAGGTTTTTTGTAGGTAGAAGATGAAAATCCAAGGTTAAACCAAACCTCAAATTCACTAGACTAGGGATTACGAACAAGGGGAAATGAAAAGAAGGAAGAATAAAGGGTTAAACCTACTTACCAAGTCGAATCTATAACAACCCCTTTTGATTTCCATTATTCTTCACATTCTTCCCCAAAAATTGCCCCATAAATCACCTTCCTGGTCGCCCTTTCATATAGCAAGTTGTCTAGGATGATAGAGGATTGAATCACAGTTCCAACACACTTTATTTCATTGAAAACAGATAAGTATAGCTCTAGATAAGATCATTTTATGATTTGCTATCCTGGGCGGCGTCGGTCGCGGTCGCGGTGTCGATGCAACATCAGGGGTCGCGGTGTCGACGAAGCGTCGATTGCAGTGTCGACCACAACCGCGGTGCTCTATATATGTTTACTAAAAAAGGCTTAACTCTCTCATTTTAATTACTATCTCTTTCATTCTTTTTTTATTGGATTCATAATTGAATTCTCTACCACCTACATTATTTTTTTTTATAATATTCTCATATGAAAAATTATTTATTAATTATTTCCTCCAATGTCATTAACTCTCTTCTTGCATACATGTATGGGTTAAATCTATATTAATCCTGACTCAAATCTTTATAGTATGCTAAAGTCATGATTATGAGTTTCCCAAATAAGTATTTAAGGTGACCAAAGTTAAGATAAAGTGCAAGATAAAATATTACTAACAAAAACAAGACAATCATTAAGATTTTCTTAAATCTCTAGGATTACCAGTAAAGCTAGGAACGAGTTGTAACAATTCTCCCCCTCTAATATAAATTTCATCTCGAAGTTTCTAAAAGTGGAAAGGATACTTGTTAAACATCTCTGATTCTACTTCCCAAGTAGCTTCTTATACACATGATCCCTCCAAATTACCTTTACTAGGGGTGTCTCACTCCTTTTAAGCTTTCGAATACTACGTCTAGAATTTTATTTTCAACATTGAGTCATTTGTTCCTCTTCAAATCACAACTTTTAAAAGATATGATACATGTGAAACATAATTTCTCATCTCATCATCACAAGGTACTATTCACTTGCCATTCATGAGACCACACTAGTCCTCATACTATCACAAGATTTAAATCCTTTTCACAATATCATAGGGTATCAACCCTTATCAACACAAGAGGATTACACCTCATTCAGGGCTCAACCATGCCCAAAGGTCATTAAGACCATCATACTATTCCCTACAAGATTATCGTTATCTTTGCATGCCTTATAACAAGGCTCAACAACATCACTTACATATAATACACCAGATCAACACAATATTGCATTAATGAGTAAGGAGATATTCATAAATAATCATAGTAGGGTTATATTAACATTAAGAACATTCCTTTATTACATCAACATGCAAGGAATCTAGATATGATTAACCCTCATCATATTCATAATGCACATGTTTAGCATAAGAAAGTATCAACCATGTGGCTATGATAATCACCAATTAACATATTAAGGTTATGATCATATTAAGGAGGTTATTCCACCATCATTCCATCATATAAGAATGTTAAACATGAATACTCATCTTTATCTGTTTGTATTACTAAACACACACGTACACATGAACGTGTCCAATAAAATTAGGGTTGTAAATGGGTAGGGTAAGGCAGGGCAGGGTAAACGCTTACCCTTACCCTTACCTGCATCAAAGTTGCGGTAGCGGGTAGGGTAATTACATCATCAAAATTGTGGGTATCAATGATTTTTTACAGAAATAGGAGATCGTTTTGCAATGTAACACCTACACACCATTGTTATCTAAATTTCCATGTTAAAACTAAAGAACAAAAATGGTAAATTTCTCCCAAGTTAAACTAATGAAAGATAATCAACTTCTAAAGGGATGCTTTATCAACATGAATGTTAAAATTAAATAAAAATTAATTCTATATTTATAATTGACAAATAAACAATCATAAATGTGAGGGAGGAAGCGTTGTAGTAATTTAAGTAAATAATGACATTTTCAGTGAATGAAAATCATTTCTAAGTTGTAGTTTTTTTTTCTTTGGTATTCTTCCTTTCACTGTTTGCCAAGGAATTAGGACCTACACTTGTACAAGCGACTACTAAAATAATAATATTTCCAATGAATGACTAATGAATGGCTTTTCAATGTGCTCGGTTAAAATATCTAACATTGAGCAAAATAAGATTGGGGAAGCATTTTTGAAAATTAAATAAGTATTAATTCAATGACTTATTCAACAAAAACAAGATTGATCAATCTGCATTACGATGTCTATGAGAATACTTACTTCTATTCCATTTATTTCATTCACCTTTCGGTTGCATGAAAGTTTGTGATGGAAAGAAGTGATGATGCAATGACTTTATGGCACCAATGCTCATTATAAATCTTCCTTCTCATCTTATTCTGTTGCAGTTTACCTAAATGACTGATGTTCCAATACCTTTACGTGTAGGGGTAGACCAAAGAAAGTATAGAAAATGAATCACAATGATACATACAATTAAAGATGTATGTTTTGATTGCAGAGGGCGTATGCTACTTTGGCAAGAATACAATATGTACAACATCGATAGAATAGGGAGAAGTAAATACACTATATGATAATGGAGAGAGTGGATCAGGTTACCAAGGATATACCCATTCTTAAAGAACGATGACCGTGAGTCATGACCATGAGATAATGGATAGAGCGGGGTGATTAGATAAGGATGTCGAGAAACTTCTTTTTTGTTTAAATAATCTTCAACAAAAAAAGACATTTTAAATTGGTGTGAATTGAGTGGTTAAGAAATTGTAGTACTACAGATAATATCAAAAGTTTAATTTTTTTCCACAAATTCTTTGTGTTCAATTACGATGAAATTTGTGTCCTTTCACTTTTTTCTCAAATGCATGGCAACTGGTAAGGATCTTCTCTATTGGCTAGACTTTTATTTCTTTTTCAATTTATTTACATAGTAATTGCTTTGATTCAATGCTCGAGATCATAGTGTCCATTTTATATGAGTTGTAATTCTGCTCACACCCTCAATCTCTATCTCATTCATTGCATCACTCTTATATGAGTTCCACTTTGGGTCTCTCACCACTGATTTCTTTTCACATACCGTTCTATTTTCTCATTTATCTATGACGTAATTATGTTGGTTCCATCTTTGATGCCATTAACTTCTTTCGACATATATGATTTCTATAACTCCACTTTTCTTGACTGACTGCCTCCCTGACTCTTTGACTTCTCCTATTTACTCAACTGTTTCAGTTTCCATGGACAAAATTCACTCAATGGATGAACGTGCAAGACGGGGTCACTTCTTGATATTTTAAGAACTAAAAAAGATAATAGGGGACGACGGGATTACAAGTATAATGGCATTAAAAGCGGGCGAGAGAGGGAGTGGAGTCAGTGTGGTGGGTAGAGGTTTTCTGGAATCAATAGTTTAGAGTAGAATAAATATTTGTAGGAGCAAAATTCCTTGAAAAAAGGAGAGAAGAGAGTGAGTTAAGGAGAGTTCAACATCAAACTCGTTCTTTTTATAGTAGTATAGATTAGATTTAGGTTCAACAAGATAAATTATACTAATGTTACTAATCAACACTTATACCCAAACCCTTACTCACAACATCCCCATTGGATCATGGATGCATAAGGTGAAGCATCACCATCACATTCCATACTATTCTCAAGTATGAACCCACACATAAATCAATGTGTAACCATCAGGTTATAGCATACTAGGGTTTCAACAACAATGACAGAGTACTCCATGATTGTATCAGTCATTCAAGGACTATTTATACCCAATTACCATCACTTAGTTATATTAAAGCTAGGTATAACAAGCTATACCTCATTAGGGTTACATATCAATACAACATGGCTATCATCCCTTCTATTCATATGAGTGAACATGTAAGACTACCTTATTCAGGGTAACCCTCCATTTGTTCCATCATCATTCAACCCATATCACCATACCACAATTGTACAATAGTAAGATGGATTACTGGTATGAATGACTACAACTATCAGACACTTTTAATTAGTACATTAACACTAAAATCATACGTAGAACCAATTTACACCCCTCATTATACCTTCAACAAATTACTTTTCTGAAAACAAATTCACGTATTACAGAAAGCCATTGTTTTTTCTTATCTCCTCATTCATTACTACCTACTTCTTGTTACTTATCCTTCTTATTTTGATCATATAGAATAAACATCCCTAAAATTGTAACATACAAGGTAAGAATAGATTATTCATCATTCTTGGCATTACTGTAAGAATTTGTTTTAGATTACACTTTGCTCATCTTGCACTTCTCCTTTTGTTCAAAACACACTTGTTACATTATAAATTTATTTCTTACCCTTTGCTCTGAATCATTTTCATATTGTTTATCAACCTTTCATATTAGCTACCTTTAAACCCTGGATTACTACCAGTGCTAGTTTACTTCTCATAGTGCAAATATCATGATCCTGTTTTTATTGAGATGCTAATATTCAAGGTCAAATCACTAGTGACATCCCTTGAACTACTACAACTCTAAACATTCTAGGGTTTGGTCCTTATCAGTAGCATGACGTTATTATGATGTGACTTTACTCTCTTAATTTGAAATTCAAACTTTGTATCTCACAAGTTTTACTAAAGTCTTCCTTATCTTATCACTTGAATTTCCTTTCTCTTACTTGGCCATTCAGATAGATTACATTCTCAATTTACCCTGCTAGGGTTTCATCATCATATTATGTGTCATTATTACATTCACTAGATGTCTCTAACATGGTGGTTATGCATCATATATGATTCATTTTCTTATCACTTCATCCCACATTACTCTCATTAAGGAAGTTATGAAAGAGAAGATGATTCTGAGACTTAGATTCTTATCTTCAAACATTCCCTTATTACATTTCTTATATGTAGGTTTAATTAGTTATCAACAAGGATACTTGACTAATTAACACTTTCTTGAATGTCGCAATCTCTTTCTTTTATAATCTATATTACCCCATCATGCTTCAAACCCTTCCTTATTTTCCATAATCCTCTTACCATATACTACTCTTCCATCTGTCATCTTTAACTTCTATTTTTTTCTTATGATCATGTTGCTTATTCATGTGTATGATCATGTACACCATTTTGCACATATTTTTTTTATCCTTCTACAAATGTGAAGTTGAAATTCTAAATCAATAATCTTTGTATTAGTTTCAACTCATGTTTAATACATTGCATATCCTTCATTTTAAATCAAATGACTTATGCATGGGTCAAACTTAGTTTCTCTTTCAATCAAGTTTTTTCCTTCCTGAATATAGTCTACCTTTTTATGGCTTATTCATTTGCTAAGCTACACTTTTGTTCTTATTTTAGAAACTAGTTTGTTGTTCTATAGAGACTTAGAATCCAAAGGTAGTAAGGATGAATGTATTAAACTTCATAATAAAGGTATACATTCCATGATCTCAATTGTATCATGTAACCCTCATTCCTGAATCAAACTCATCACTTCCAATATTTCTATTTGATTAAACTAAGTTTCTTGTCCTGGTCTTATGATTTACATGTTCATCTAATTCTCTATACTTTAACTCTTCTGAAGACTCTTCAATATTATGTAATTATTGTATACTTAACTCTTTTCTTCTATTTTCCCTTTGCTTTGGAGTACATAAAAGGATTGTACTCGATTATATTATCCATTTCTCATGATTGATTCTTACTATCTTGGCCCTTACATACTTTTCTCATATCTTTTCCATATTTCATATTTAAAGTTCATATAATACTAATCATTAAACTTAATTTGAACCTTGTGTTGTGTTCCTTTATTCCCAATTAAGGGTTTCTCACATGAGGACCCAAAGTTGGATCTTAGATATCAGTTCCAATTGATTCTTAGCTATTCTAATCTTTCCCATATGTTTCAATATCTAGTGTATGTACATACTCATTACAATGTGGGTCTAATTTACTTAGAGTATACTCTTATTATATTGTTAATAGGAGTCATTAGATCCCAATAATGCATCCTGCCAGTCGGACTAGGCCAAACCTATAGTCCTGAAGATAAGAGATACTCAAGATTAACCAACTCCTATTGATCTCAAACATGTGGAAAGAATATCCACTTAGGGCAAACTCATTTAAACATAAATTTTGGTCTACATATACAAAGAATAACTAAATCAACTTCATGTTACACAACAATTCTAAAAGAGCCATACATATTCTAAAAACTGATAATATGAATTCATACATATAAGAGCACTTCTGTTTATCTTCAATCAAAGAAGAAAAATAAAGTAAGAGTTGTATCACATTCTATGTTTAATATCTTACTCTTTCATTACTTTTCGGTCTCTTAACCCTAAGATTTCTAGGGTTTCTCCCCTAGCCCATCTTTCCACTGCAAATCTGGCCAGGGCATCCAGAGAAGAATAGAAAGAGTAGCTTGATACTGGTCAACCTAAATATTCAGACACCAGGCCAGGATATCTAAATACTCAGACCTCCCAGAGCTATATACACATCACCTACTATATGCCCCACTTATAACTCTAGATTTCTATCCCAATGGTCCCTGATGACTCAGCCTAAGCTCTGATACCAAAAGATGTCATGCCCAAATCCCATGATTACCACTAATCATGAGATTAGGGCATAACTTTGAGGATTATAAATAATACAAAGTTCACTCCTGATTATTTTTTTATTTTATTTCAAACTCTTTATTTTCTCAAATCCAATCACATAAACAAACTTTGCAAGAGAATTAAACTTTGATCACTCTAATATGCTCTCAACATTAATGATACACATCCATACATTCATTCTATTTCTCACACTTCCATGTACATATGACATGATAATCAAATACATTCTCTCTTATTAAGGAAACAAAGATACAAAACATCATTTAAAACTCTCTCACTTCTATACAAGGACCTAGAGTGACAGGGACCGTCTGAACTTAACTAATCTCATACTTAACTCATGTGATAGATTTACTCTGATGCTTTGATCCTCTTCAAGTCCTTGTGATTTCCCTAAAAATTGTGAGTAGAGGGGTGAGCCTACTTGCTCAGTGAATGAGAACTTCAAAGAAACAGTTTAAAGCACTATTATAATTATAGATATACTGTTGAGCAACTGATATAAATTATAACAACAATAAGCTTCAAAGAGATTAATCATTCAAAAATGGAAATATGTCAAGATACTCTGGATATCTACAACAATGAATCAATATATGAACATGCTTGATTAATCTCAAAGAGAACTAATAACTCAGAAACAAACAAAGGACAATTCAATAACTGCACACACTCGATTAACCTCTCATTCATCTTATTATGCCCTAAACCCACATGAGGTGTACCACAACATGTGAAAGAATCATAGCAAGCTACGATCTCACTGTACAAGGCTTAGAAGAATGCCCAAGTTCCTAAGCCTATCTCTTGAGTAAGACCCCGTCAATAGTGGGCCTCGACACGTCTTCCTCTCAACAACTAATGGGAGTGATCAAATATCCTAGACTCCACCTCTCAACCTGGATACTCAGGCGGTGAGTCAAAGCCCTCAGGCTTATTGTGCACCAGTGGACCTACTAACCACTGATCACTCAACATGTAACATAGGTACCACCGGCATCCCCGGTTGGTGTTGGGTACCACACAACTGTAAGGAGTCTGCCCTACTGGTCAATACCCCATACCCTACTGGTGCGCTCTGGCTTACCTTGATCTGGACTACCTCCAGTCAGGAAATTGTTTCCTCCTCACAGCGTAGGCCTCATCCTATGAGGATTCTACAGTTTTCAGGGCATCTACATGTCTAATTCACTCTTCAAATTCATAATTCAATCATCACATCAACATATCTTTGTTCAACTTTGTAAATCGTTCATTTCATAAACCATTTGATAACATTTACCACAAATGAATGATTAAGCATTACCACATCTCAAACTGAGAAACATTGATATCACAATACTTGTTTCACTGAACACCCTATCATTAGGGTTTAATTTACCTCATTCGCTTATCACATAACTCGCATAAGGATTGTATAAATCACACATCAAGAATAATATTGAATCAAGATGTCTAATTGCAAACCTCCAACTTTCCATTCATTTAGGGTTTCGCCCTCCTTACTGATATATCAAGCAAACATTAATATCATCGAATGAAATCCAAGATGTTATCTGACATATATGTAATAGACATACCTATAAAATAATCATTTGTAAGTAGAGAGATTAAACTAGGCAAACTTCTTTATTCAATTATACAACAATTTCAGTCATAGCCGGAAATCTTAGATTTCAATTTACTCTTCTAATCTCTGCAAATACTTTAAGAATTAGCATCTAGATGGATTGTACCCATTTCTAATAATATTTCGTCATCTAAAATTCATCACAACAGATAAATAATCCATTTTATATAGCTTGCAAAGGCTAGATCAAAAAGGCAACTTAGGGTTTGTACTCGCATACTAAACAATTGAAGATTATTGATAATTTAACTCATTTTTCTACAATCTACTATTTAATGAAAGTACCCACTCACCCTAAGGTGTGAAAACACCTTAAAAAACGTAGCTCATCTCTGAAGATCTTGAATCCAAATCAAAATCCCAGCAAATCACCAATTTCTTCTTCCTTTCAACCCTAAAGAAGGTCTTTTGTAGGTAGAAGACAAAAATCCAAGGTTAAACCAAACCTCAGATTCACTGGATCAAGGATTACGAGCATGGGGAAATGAAAAGAAGGAAGAATAAAGGGTTAAACCTACTTAACAAGTCGAATCTATAGCAACCCCTTTTGATTTCCACTGTTCTTCATGTTTTCCCCCAAAAATCACCCCAAAAATTGCCTTCCAGTTCACCCTCTCACAGAGCAAGTTGTTTGGGATGATACAACATTGAATCGTGGTTCGAGCGCACTTCGTTTCATTTAAATGGATAAGTATAGCTCGAGATAAGATCGTTTTACGATTTGCTGTCCTGGGTAGCGTCGATGACGGTCACGATGTCGACGCAGAGTCACGGGTCGCAGTGTCGATACAACATCACAGGTCGTTGTGTCGATGCAGCGTCGCGGTGTCAATGCAACGTCGGTCACGGTGCTCTGTATATGTTTACTAAAAAGGGCATAACTCTCTCATTTTAACTCCAATTTGGTTCATTCTTTTTTTGTTGGATTCATAATTGAATTATCTAAAATCCTTAACAATTATTATGAAAATATTCTCAAAAAAAATCATTTATTAATTATTTCCTCCAATGTTATTAACTCTCTTCTTGCACACATGTATGGGTTAATGCTATATTAACCCTGAATCGAATCTTTATAGTATGATTAAGCCATGATTATGAGTTGCCCAAATAAGAATTTAAGGTTACCAAAGTTAAGATAAAGCACAAGATAAAATATTACTCACAAAAACATGACAAGTATTAAGATTAACTTAAATCTCTAGGATTACCAGTAAAGCTAGGAATGGGTTGTAACATTTAACCTACTAGGGGGAGTCCATTTGTGGCTCATTCCAGGAGGTGTTACTCATCATAAAAAGAGTAAAACTAACTTGTGAATGTGTGATGCTTATGCTTAAATCAAATGTTATCCTTTAAATTAATATGACGTTTCATTAGTTTATTAATTTATAGAAAAAGAAATTTAAGGCTAGTTTTGACTGGCGATTATAAGTGGATGGTTAGTTTAAACCCTATTTGGCAGGCCTAATCCCTGGTTAGTGGGTTTTTCTCATGTCACTAAGGCTCTGCATGAACCTACTAGATGTACAACATTTACAGGGAGGGACTAAAATTACATTTTAGGAAGAGTCCCAACTCCAAGACCTGGAGAAGTGTGGTGACCATGTGGGAGAAATTGCAAATATACTACTATTACACTAAAGTTTCTGATATGTATACAATGAGAAGGCTAAGTCTTGGAGGATCATTTAGAATGCCCCACAAGTTCCCCAGGACGAGGTCATCTAGACCAAACTTAATACCCCTAAATGGATCTTTTGTGCATACAAATGCATAATGGGGAAACTCCATACCTGTGATAGGATGAGGAGTTGGGGGCTTGATGTTAAACCACTATGTTTGTTTTGCAAGGAAGACTAATAAAGCCATAAAACACGTTTTGTGGTTGTGGATACAACTATTATATTTGGTGCAAAATCATTCAAAATCAAGAATGGGGTGATAACCCTCTGATCTCCGTTGAATCCTCCCTACACTATATTTTGTCTAAGAGAAGAGGTAGTAGGATGAGGTGTCTTGTTGGAATCTGAGTCACCATACTTTTCTATAGCATCTGGTAGGAAAGGAATGGTGGGCTACATGGAAAGTCACCTATTGATAACTTGAAACTATTGGAGAAGATTCTATATAGTCTGAAATGGGTGTTTTGGATTAAAATCAAGTTAGGGCTTAATGTGAATCCTTTAGTCCTTAGAATGTTGAATTTTGTAGCTTAGCCTACATGTATTATATAGGATTTTGTTCTCCCCCTATACTTTGTTCATTTTTTTGATGGAATAGTATTCTGCCTAATCCAAAAAAAAGATTTACAATTTTGTATTGATTCAAAACCAAATGAATCCAGATAACCATCTCTATGGAGTCTGAAAATGTGTTTCTCCAAAATTTTTACCTAGACAAAAGTGCCAAAGGTAAGTTCTGTTTGAGTCATCAAGTTTTAACTTTTTGGTACTTATCTTATAAAAAATGTGTCAAGATACAACAATTGAAGACCATAAGATATTGGGGCACTGCCATATAATATATAATATCTTGTAATAGAAATTTGACCATTATTTATTAGATATTCAAAGTCATTCTTAGCGTGACTCAAACCCACTAATCCAGGGTTAAACCAACCACTTTTAATAGTTTACTAAAAATCATCTTAAATTAACTTTCTTTAGTCATAATATAACTTGTAGTAACATCAAATTAAATGAACTGATGGTATCAGATTGAACATAAACATCCTAGATTACAATAAAGTTCCACTTTCACGTTAAGAATGTCATTTCATAATATACATCAAGTAAAGCTTATTACAAGTTGCGCTCATTCCTTACTCTCTCATTCCAAATATCCAGAGTAAGGATAAGAGATAATCTAACTAATATAACTACTACTCTTCAAGACCTCTGTTGATCTATTCCTAATGAAAGCAAGATTATGACTCCTCCTATAAAGCTGGACCCTTGCTTGAAAAATCTTTTAGTAGATTGTATGAGCTACTATCTTAGTACATACAAAATCAATAGGAAACCATGATAATTCAAATCTATGATGTTAATAAATTTTATAACTTAGTAGGAAACAATCATGATAGATGAAGCCATTAGAGAATGATTCAACATATTTGAAAAATATTTCAAGCGAACCATTTATATGGATAAAACAATGATTTATTTCTTTAGAAGAAATCTAAGAAATGAGAGAAGAATGAATGGAACCATGACTCCTTTCCAGGATACCGAGGACCTAAGGAGATACCGTGGGGTGCCGATCATGCATTCTAGAGTCAATAAATCCACATACTTTGATGTGTTAAACAAGGTGGAATCTAAAGGGAATGTGTGGCTTGCTCGCTGCTTATCCTTTGCTGGTCAAACTAGTCTTGCTAAAACATCTTTGTCTAGTATCCCTACTTATGTGATGTAAACAACTACGTTACATGTCAGTCTTTATGACAGTATTGACAAACCCATAAGATGAAGCATATGGGGAGGTGGCCATAAAGCTAAGCCCATTTTGATACTAACATGGAACAAAGTTATGTATTCTAAAGATAAGGGAGGTATGAATATTAGATCTATGAGAGATTGGAGAGAAACTCTTCTTATGAAGAACTATTGGGACCTGTTGTGTGGAAGACATACTTTATGGTGAAGTCTATGACAACAACTAAACTCGTTATTAAATTATTTAAATCCTTTTAATATATGCCCTAGACCCACATGAGGTGTACCACAACATGTGGAAGCATAATAGCAATCTATGATCTCACTATAGAGGACAAAGAGTAGACCTGAGATTCTAAACCTACTAACTAGCTACCTAGTTTGCAACGGGCCTCTCCATACTTTATGGTGAAGATTATGACAATAATTAAACTCATTATTAAATTATTTAAATCCTTTTAATATATGCCCTAGACCCACATGAGGTGTACCACAACATGTGGAATCATAATAGCAATATATGATCTCACTATAGAGGACTTAGAGTATTCCTGAGACTCTAAACCTACTAACTAGCTACCTATTTTGCAACGGGCCTCACCATATCTAGCCTCAGTGGATAATGTAAGTGGACAAACTAATTGGACTCCTCTAAAATTGGGTACTAAAATGCAGAGTCAAAATACTCTGGATAAAGTGCCTAATTTAGTGATTCCATGAAGCCTGACTCATTGAGTGGTAATTGATATGGGTACCATAAAAAATTATTGGTTAATGTTGGGTACCTCACTGAAACTAAGTTGTCTTGACTACCATTGAAATCTCCAGTGGTTTTTGGGTACTCTACTATTTTAAGGATTCTTTCCTCACTACGCTTAGACTTCTATAGCCCTTTGGTACACTTTAGCTACCTCATCTTGGACTTTGCCAGCCAGTAAGCATGTTTCCTCCTTCATAGTGCATACCTCCAATATGGATTCTATAATGTGTAGGGACTTTAGAGTCTAGTGATACTTTAAATTTACAAACAATATTTCATCTTTGTAATCTTTATCTTAATGTTGTATATAGGTCATCTGAGTTATCAGTTAAATTTCTAGCATTGGTAGAGGAATGATGTTAAACTGATAACTAAGTATATTGAATGATAACCAATATATTATTTTACAAAACATCATATACAATTGACTAGCAAAAATAATTATCCATTTGGATACATATTTACAACACAACTCATTAGTTGTGGAAATTTGGGCAAACCATGGACTCTGGTGCCTCTAGTTCTACCTTAAGGATTCACCATGTCTCATAGAAAATATTCTAGAACTGAAAGTATCTATATTATATCAAAAATAGGTTGTAAAGATCAGTATTACAACTGAGATCTAACACTACGAACCAAGAAAAATTTGTGATAATAATCATCAAGAATAACAATACATATTATTTATGCTATTAGGCATGAATTCTGGTAATAAAGGTTTAGAGCTGCTTTTCTAGTCACAAACACACAATCCTAATTTAACAATGTTGAGTTTTGAGCTTGGACACATCGAGTTACAAATAACCAAGCTTGGATTCAAGCTCCATACCTAAGAAAGTGGCACCAAGTAGCCTGATGATGGGTCAATAGACTTAGTCGATGCTTTCTGGAGGTAGAAGACAAAGAAGGAAGTTAAGGGAAACCTTTGCCTAAAGAATCAGTTTATTTTGAGAAATGGAAAATTAAGAGAATAAGAAATATTCAACCAAAAACTACTTAACAAATCCCAACTATGATGAAACCATCAATTTCTCTAGTTCCCGCTATGCTACCCATTGTGTCACCCTAAAAATTGCATGTACGATCAACTCTCCAGTGGTTTAGAGTTTCACATGGGTGCATGTTCTAGAAATGATGCTAGCACGCTTCGCTTCATCTAATTTCATCAAGCATATGAATAAATCAAAGAGTTTTCTTGATCGGTAGATATGGACAATGTCATAGAGAAATCATTAGAAGACAAAACCACAAGAAGGTGAAACCTTTAGTTAATGGTTCATCACCAAAGCCTTTGGAAAGAAAACCATTTCTATTTTGGTATATGAGCCATTTGTTAACAAATACAAGCAAAACTGTTGGTAGTCGTGACCACAGTTAGCACGACCATTGGTTGACAGAAGCATCAATTTGTGCAACTGTCAGATGATGTTCACCAAAAGTACCATTGAATGATGGATCCTTGACAAACCATTGATGGATGGTGTCTAACAAAACCATCAATAGTCGTCTACCCTGCTAAACCATTGTAAAGCTACCTATAGTGAAACCATCAATAGATAAGGTATTAGGAATATTGTCAGAAGGCTCTTCCTCTCAAAACCATTAGAAGATACATCCTACATGAACCATCAATCAACAACCAACAAGCTAAACTCTCACTTAGATCAATTGATGGTTATTTGGGATAAGTCCTACTAAATCATTTCTTGACTACTGACGATTGTCCTACATATGACAATAAAACTTTCATAACTCATTCATTTCAATTTTGATTTTATTCATTCTTTTTGCATTGAATTTAATATTGAATTCTTTCATTCTAAAGAAAAAACAAAATAAGATATCACATGTTAATTTTCCCTATAATTATTTTATTAAATTATCACTGAATCTTGTTGTTCATCATAAGTGAGTTCTCTTCATAAATAGATTCAAACTTTAACATATGATCAAAAATATCATTTTTTATCAAGAAAAATTCTAAACTCAAGAAACACGTCCAAACTCAATTAAAACATAATCAACTAGCAAAATGATTGAAAGCATCATTAAAGGTATAATTAAATCTCCAATTATATTTAGTCCTCAAACTACCAGAAAATCAAGGTAAGGATTGTAAACCCCCCCCTAAAAAAACTCGTCTCAAAATTCCTAAAAGAGAAAGGGATACTTGTTACACACCTCAGACTCTAGCTCCCAAGTACCCCCCTCTATGACATGATTCCTCTAAAGTACTTTCATAGGGGGTGTATCTTTCTTTTTAATCTTCCATATTTAGTGACCCATAATCTGTATTTGTCCTTCAACAAAGGAGATATTTTCTCTAAGTTGCACTGGTTTTGGGTCTATGATCTTATCTATACCTAGATGGCACTTCTGTAGCATATATATGTAATATGTCATGTAGGTTAGCTACCTTAAGGTTTAAATAGTTTTATTCCATTGGTCTATTACTTTGTATGATTTAATAATGACCCATGTACCTAGGAGTTAGTTTACCTTCCTTTTCTAAACTTAAGTACATGTTTCCTTCCTGCATAAGAACACATCCTAAAACTCACTTGAATGCATCAAAACCTCCAATAGGTGTCATAGTTAACTTCTTCTTAAGTGTTTGAAAGACTTTATTAAATGTTTCAGACCAAACAAAAGGCACATCCATCCTTATTAAATGTGTAAGAGATGCTTCTAAAAAATTAATGTTTCTTATCAATATCTTATGATATCCAGCTAACCCTAGAAAACTTTTGATCTCAATAGGAGGTCTATCTTGCTCCCATTGAAAAACATATTCCAGTTTATTAGGTCCAACACTGACTCCTTCTCCTGGTATGTCCGAGAAAGGAAACTTCATGCAACTAGAACTCACATTTATTGTACTTAGCATAGAGTTGATGTTGTATCAACAGCTACAGGGCTATCCTTGGATGTTGGTCATGTTATTCTGCACCTTTGTAATATATAAATGATATTGTCTATAAATAATACTATAAACAAATTTAGATATGGTCTAAAAACTATATTCGTCATGTCCATAAAAGCTACAGGGGAAATTGTTAATCCAAGGGACATAATTACAAACTCAAAATGTCCATATGTTGTTCTGAAGGATGACTTAGATACATATGATGCCTTTATCCTCAACTAATGATAACCTGACCTAAGATCTATCTTTGAGAATGTTTCTGTCCATAATTGATCAAATAGATCATCAATCCAAGTCAAAGAATATTTGTTTATATGGTTATCGTATTCAATTACATATTGTTTATGCATAACCACGTAGTTCCATCCTTCTTCTTCACAAAAAGAACCAGAGCTCCCTAAGGTGATGTATTAGCTTTAATGAAGCCCTTATCTAGTAACTCTTGTAAATGAATTTTACTTCCTTCAACTCTACATTTACGATTGTATAAACTGGTCAAGCAATAGGGAGACTAATAGGTAAAAATTTGTATCTCAAAGTCAAGATCTCTCTTAGGCGCTTTTTCTATGCGGAGACAATATGGAAAATAAACCGCACATGGCCAACTGGGCCACCATTTGCAAACCTCAACAATAAACATATGAAGTATTATCAACATCAAACTACATTCAGATTGTCTTATACATAAATTCACTGCTACACTATGCCCAAATGAATAAGCCAAATGGCGAACACACAAACTCGTCAAATACTATGGACATAAAAATGTGTGACACAACATTAGCAACCAAGGTTTATCTCCTTGATGGTGTCATCCAGTACATCATACATAACAATATCATAGTTCCCCCACACTCCTTTAAACACATCAAATTTTAGAAAGACCTCCGTCTCCACAGATGCAACATTAATAACATAAAACTCCAACTTCACATTCCCTCCATATTGACTACATCACCAATGTAAGGCTATTTCCTACTTAACTTCAATATAAAAAATTCATTCAAACGATTCATCTATGAGCATTTCAACAACATAGAGATCAAATTAACTAACAACACTCTTTTGACCAACATGACAAATCATGTTATCTGAAAATGGGGTATAGGTTGTATAGCCAAGACAACATACTATACTTTCACCCATCATGGCATAACTTCTGATTATAACAAGTAACTCTGGAATTAAGGTTTCTATAAAATTCATTATTTTTATATGGCTCATAGGCCATAATAAAATATTTTCATGTGAGAATTGGAACAAAAGAAGGTTTCAAGAACCCACTATGTGCCTACTCTGCAGTCCACCAAGAATCCACACCATGTCTTCTCTTTCAATGTGGTGTCGCCTAAACTATTTGACATACGAAATTACACACCCCTTAATATCTACAAAACATGAGAGATGAGACTATCAACCACATTATTCATGCCAATCCCAAACAATGTTATATCACATACCTTGATATTCTAGAAACAACACATTTGGGGAGAAATAAATAATAAGATGTTTGAAAATAAAGGCATGTCCACTAAAAATATTATTGCTTATATCAAACACTGCCTCCTCAAACAACTAATACAATTATTGGAACGACCATTCTTGAGGTGAAAGCCACATAAATGATCCGATTCAGGGATGCTGATATATGTCACAACTCATATTCATTGGAGCACATCCTTAAGGACCAAAATGAGTAGTTAGGAGGCTACTTTTGTTCATTAGAAGACTCACACTAACTACATGGCCCTGATCAGTGGCAGATCCAGAAATCTACCACAAGGGGGGCTGAATTACTATGAGTAGTGACGATGAGGAAAATAATACTTATTTAGAAAAAAATGAAGAAACACACACCTAATAAGTGTCTCAATGTCTCCAACATATAAAATAAGCTATTTGTAAAAAAATCTAACATAACTAAAATGACAAAATTCACTATTAAAAATAATGAATTTGTTTAAATGTCTAAAATCATAAGTAACACATTATTTGGCATGTCTTTCAGATTAAACAACTAGAAGATCAACTATATAATCATAATTCATGATCACTTGATTAGTACAATGTGCATACAGTTGGCAATGCATTAGAAAAATAATAGTTATATTAAAAATGGGAACAAAATCATCTTTTAAGTGGAGAACAAGTATTAAAATATAATATGACATCATTTAGTGGATGATGTCATACTGGAAGGCTCAAAAGATTATAACAGTCAAATTATATACTTAAAAGGATATAAGTATAATGTACTTGGTATATTATAAGATCTTGACACAATGATCAGTTGAAAAAAACTTTAGAAAAAAAGAAGGAAAATATTTAATGTGGTTGTATAAACAACATATGATGGAGAAGCACATTGGGAAATAAGAAGTTAAGAGAATGAAGAAGAAAGATCCATGCATATTTTTTATTTAAAAGTTGAAGAAGAGATGATATGAAAGAAAAAAGTATATATTTTTATTGACTTTAATTTTACAAGTCATTCTTATTTTTCTCTCTCCATTTGATTAAAACAATATTTACTAGATGGATTTTCTCATATTTTTTTCTCCTTCTTACCTCACATTTTATATATTTTTCTCTACTCCTTTTTAGCTTATGTCAATTCAATAGTCTTATTTTCTTTTATAGATAGAAATATTGTTATTATCTTCTCAAGTTCTTGTAAATTTGTAATAATTGTTACTTGGCTTAAAACTTATAATATCTAAATGTTATGTAATTAAAAAAGTTTGTGAAATACCATGTAACAATAAATATTATTTGGATCTCTTTCTATATAGTAATATAGATCTTTTAATAATTTGATAGTGATTGACTAATAAAAGTTTGAAAGAAAAATATATAAATAGAAGGTGATAGTTGTGCATGTATGTTATCATTTTTCCCAATGGTGTATAATTATAATTGAGTGAAGTTACTCAATTTATAGCTAATAATATATGTTAATTAATAAGTCAACTATATTACATCAAATTTTAGTTAATAGGTCAACATGATGCATGATATATTTTTATAAACTTCATTTTGTATAATTATTTTCATCTTTTATGGATACATATTCCTAGTCTAAATATTCACATTCAAGTAGAGGAGACAATTTGTGTAACTTTAAACACAATTAATATGAAACTATTAAATAAATTTTAGTAGGATAGAAATGAAGCATATGATTTCTTCAGCTCATAATTGATGACATGCATATTAGGACGGTAAATTTTATAATTTGTGAGTATATAAGACACACAATCCACAAATATATTAAGTTTAACCATTAAGAAGTTCATACAAAGAAGAATGATAGGATTGACTGAAATCATAAGAATAAAAGTCACATTTTGTACGATGTAATAATTTTTTTTACAAAATATAAATATGTACATGGTATAATAATAATAATAATATTTTTAGAAGGGGGGCTTCAGCCCCGGTAGCCGCCCCTTTGGCTACACCCGTGGCCCTGATATTTACTTACTCTTGTGCTGAGACTTGTTTGAAGCGGTGTCTCCCCTATTATCCTAGAAACTTTTTTATTCTTGCCTACTCTTTGAGATTTTGATACCTCTGGTACCTAAACTACAAAATTATCACATTCTCTAGACTAGCGGATGTGATTTTCTTTTTATATATGCAATGAAATATTTATAAAGGTGGACAACGCCGAGTTTGTGCAAAAAGATGTTAGAAAAAGCTGATTATACCCCGATTATAACCCTTTCCAAACATGCTCTAGGTGTGGTTTGATATAGGCATAGACCATACTAGACCAGACTATGCTTACCCTTGATTAGTTAATCACCATAGTCACCTCATGAGTTAGAGTTAATCACCCTAAATTTATCTTAATTAACACTAAACTCTGACAAATGCAACTAGCAGCTAGTCTATGCCTTGTCCTTATTTAAAAAAAAAATGTAGTTCTGTCGTATTGCCCTGCGCTTGGAAGAAAAGCTAACTGATCCTTCTCTCCGTGCATAGACTGCGCTCCACTACGAGGCCGCTGAGACAAGCAGTAGTACACTATTAAAACTAGGGTTGAGCATCGGACCGGGCCGGTCTGACCCAATCCGCTACCTGGCCCGTCAAATCCGACCCTGGTATTCTGAATGAGTGGGCAGGGCCAACATTTTAGACCCGACCCTGGTATTTAATAAATATGTCTACAACAAATATCTTTCTACTTACGTAAATTCAATATTGATTATAAATCAAACACGCCATTTTGATGCAACCTATTGTTAGACGGGCTGGCCCGAGCCCGGCCCGAAACCCATATTTTTTATATGGGTCAGGTACAGACTTGTCTTTCTTAAATTTGTCTGGGCCAAAACCCGACCCATGGCCCACATAATAATATGGATATGGATCTGGGCTTGCCAAAACCCGGGGTGACCCGACCCGATGCTCATCCCTAGTTGCAATGGGTAAAAGAACTCTCTTTTGGCAATCTCCAATATCAAGCTCTCACTGTCGTAGTTGCAACAAATCGGCATTCACTGGCCGATCACCATATACCATACATATATAGGGGTGTAGCCAGAGGAGGGGCTGCCGGGGCTGAAGCCCCCCCTCCAAAAAATATTATTATTATTATTATTATACCATGTACATATTTGTATTTTGTAAAAAAATTATTAAATCGTACAAAATGCGACTTTTAATCTTATGATTTCAGTAAATCCTATCAATCTTCTTTGTATGAACTTCTTAATGGTTAAACTTAATATATTTGTAGATTGTGTGTCTTATATACTCACAAATCATAAAATTTACCGTCCTAATATGCATGTCATCAATTATGAGCTGAAGAAATCATATGCTTCATTTCTATCCTACTAAAATTTGTTTAATAGCTTCATATTAATTATGTTTAAAGTTACACAAATTGTCTCCTCTACTTGAATGTGAATCTTTATAAGACTAGGAATATGTACCTATAAAAGTTGAAAATAATTATACAAAATGAAGTTTATAAAAATATATCATGCATCATGTTGACCTATTAACTAAAATTTGATGTAATATAGTTGACTTATTAATTAACATATATTATTAGCTATAAATTGAGTAATTTCACTCAATTATAATTATACACCATTGGGAAAAATGATAACCATACATGCACAACTATTACCTTCTATTTATACATTTTTTTTCAAACATTTATTAGTTAATCACTATCAAATTATTAAAAGATCTATATTACTATATATAAATAGATTCAAATAATATTTATTATTACATGGTATTTCACAAACTTTTTTAATTACATAACATTTAGATATTATAAGTTTTAAGCCAAGTAACAATTATTACAAATTTACAAGAACTTGAGAAGATAATGACAATATTTCTATCTATAAAAGAAAATAAGACGAATGAATCGACATAATCTAAAAAGGAGTAGAGAAAAATATATAAAATGTGGGGTAAGAAGGAGAAGAAAATGTGAGAAAATCCATCTAGTAAATATAATTTTAATCAAATGGAGAGAGAAAAATAAGGATGACATGTAAAATTAAAGTCAATAAAAATATATAATTTTTTCTTTCATGTCCTCTCTTCTTCAACTTTTAAATAAAAAAAACGTATGGATCTTTCCTCTTCATTCTCTTCACTTTTTATTTCCCAATGTGCTTTTCCATCATATGTTCTTCATACAACCACATTAAATATTTTCCTTCTTCTTTTTTTTCTGAAGTTTTTTTCAACTGATCATTGTGTCAAGATCTTATAATATACCAAGTACATTATACTTATATCCTT
Organism: Alisma plantago-aquatica; assembly: GCA_963693085.1. NCBI lineage: Eukaryota > Viridiplantae > Streptophyta > Magnoliopsida > Alismatales > Alismataceae > Alisma > Alisma plantago-aquatica. Next base: position 1,132,314,348 of record OY856411.1, on the reverse strand, counting down.
TATAGTATAAAATTTTACTGTTATAATTTTTTGGGCCTTCCAGTATGACATCATTCACTAAATGATGTCATATTATATTTTAATACTTGTCTTCCACTTAAAAGATGATTTTGTTCCCATTTTTAATATAACTAATATTTTTCTTATGCTTTGCCAATTGTATGCACATTGTACTAATCAAGTGATCATGAATTGTGATTATATTGTTGATCTTCTAGTTGTTTAATCTGAAAGACATGCCAAATAATGTGTTACTTATGACTTTAGACATTTAAACAAAATCATATTATTGAATAATGAATTTTGTCATTTTAGTTATGTTAGATTGTTTGACAAATAGCTTATTTTATATGTTGGAGACAATAAGACACTTATTAGGTGTGTTTTTTTTTCATTTTTTCTAAATAAGTATTATTTTCCTCATCGTCACTACTCATAGTAATTCATCCCCCCTTGTGATAGATTTCTGGATCCGCCACTAGATGCAACAAAGGATAAGCCTTTAGTTGACCCGTTCACGAGGAATAAGGTTGCAGACCAACATGGGAATTACCCATGTGAGCAAATCAAATGTTGCAAATCCCTTCTCTTCTTGTTGATTCAGTATCTAGAAACATGTACGGGTCTGTAGGGATATATTTTGCCTTTAATCAACAAAACTCCCATTTCTCTTGACCTTTCTTTCATTAGTGATTTGGTTTCATTAATTGAGTTTCATAAAAAGATGGGTTTGAGCTGGAAGTATCCGACTTTAGTAATGTCTAGTTATAGTTCATCCCCTTCATCATTTAAGTGATATCTCATCAATTTGTGGTGTCAAAAGCGAGAGGAAAACATGAGGTTGCCTTTTGAGAAGTTTCAGGAAAATTTAGTATGGTTCACAATATATCTCCGGATGCAGTCCACAACTTCGGGAGGCTCGCTGATATGCTGACCCAATTTTTTTTAACCATGTGAACCCAACTAGATTTGACCCAACATAACGATTCAAATGAGTTGTGGATCATCAAATGAATAAAATATACGTTGTCTATCTGTAGTCTGTTGTAGCTTTATGTGCATTTTGTTTTTCTTTATTTATATGTATTATCATTACCAACGTATGTCATGCGTTTATTAGTTTTTTATGTTTTCTATAAGATATTCATTAATAATAGAAAACACATTATAATAAAATCAAATTGCATCATGGATGACTACGCAAACTCATATATTAGATAGTAATATATGAACTTAAATACACATATACCATGATGAATATATAAATACATAGATAAAAGTAGCACAAATTAAACTATGCTACAAACATAAAAATACACATAAAAACACAAAGTGTAGTAAGTCACTATATGCATGAATACGTAAGATAGTATAATGTGAATACATGAAACAGAAATAAAATGCACATCTATCACAATCAAAATATATCAAATACTTACCAACAAAAAAATAAAAATCAAATTCATAGATTGGTAAAAAATATGACAAGAAGTAAAAAACTAGTGTTAATTGTTTATATAATCTTATATATTCTCTTCCCCCATCTATTCTTCTTACATATCATTTATTATATGTTATAATGTATTGTATATCACGTTGTATATTCATTTTCACATAATCTTATTTCTATGTTAAATATATAGGGTGTTATATTTATCTTTTGTTTTTCTTCATATATATAATATTAGTGTAATTATTTATCTTTGTAAATTTTTGTTTTGAGTTAGTTTTTGTAGCGAATGTATTTTTGTTTATTTGTTGAAGCGTTTTTCCATATCCTATATTTTGTTTTCTCTATCTCCCCATTACTACCCTCCTCTCTTCCTTCTTTTCTTCATTTCTCTCTTACCACTATCTACCTCCCTCCTTTTTATTTCTTCCTCCCCTCTCCTATTTTCTCTCTTCCTGGATGTGAGGGAGCATAAATGTGCCATCCTATATCTCGTGTTCCTTCTATCAATCCCTTTAGACGTATCCAAAGAATATGATCTAGAAAGAAGGTTTGGTAAGACTCATATTGTTTGGGAGTTCAATATCCTCCAAGAAGAAATTGAATGAAGAAAGATAAGGATCGAAAGCCAATTGTTGATCATGGGGATGTGGCACTTGAGGGTTCAACACCTCCACTTGTGATAGCCTATGTATTCATCATGCCTTTGGATGACAAAATGAGGATGAGGAGGTCAACCAAGCCAATGTAGGCCATGCATGTTTCCCAAGTTTCAAATTTACACAAGGACTTAAAATCACATGTGATAACTTGAAATTCTTTTTGAGAAATTGATTTATGGTTATGGGATATTCTTTCTGTTGGGTTTTGTGGAGAAAATATGTGCGGCGGAAGCAACAAAAATTCCACACAACCTAAAATAGGATCTCGTTGACAACAACGTATTCAGAAAGAGTATTTGCGGGATATACCTTATCGCGGAGTAAGTCCAGTGACATCCCACTACACGATGGTGTGCAACAATGCTGGCCTACACAGACAGAACTTCTCTCCCGTTCGTTAAGTGCGTCGCAGGAAGATCCAGCGGTGCTACTTTCATGCAGTGATGTACGCCGCTCGTAGCGCGTATAGATGGTTGTAGACATCCTCCGAATGTAGGCATCTTAGTGTCTACGTCTCTTCTTCGTCCACACAGATGAATTGGAACTCCACATCGCACTTCCCAAGTCGGTGGGAAGGAGTCGTCTCTGTGCGGCGACGTGCTAGCATCGCGGTTCTCTCCTTTATCTCATGAGGACGGTGATGGATAGGGTTTACATACATGAGCATAAACTGAAAGGCCACTTTCAATATCTTATATAGATATCAGTCGTCAAGCCCCTTTAAATAGGAGACGAGAGGAAGTAGGATTTCCTAAACCCATCGGTAAATAGAAACACTACGTTAATTAAAATACTCATGGATTAATTAGAATATTCTGGAATTAATTAATTAACCAAATAATTGCATTAATTGATTAATTAATATTTGACTCCATACAATCGCTCGGGATGGCTCTATGGGCACATATACCAACAGAATCCCACTTGCACTTAGAGCCAGTCACTCCAATATTATTCTAATGGATTACATAAACATTTTAGTAATCAATGTGATTCAGAGCAATTCCAATCAAATCCATAAATTATACTCCTATTCCAACACATCCTATGTGTGTGACCCGGTAGGCTCCAAATTACGTTGGCAGTTATATCCATAATCATATTATGATTTCACAAGAAATGATTGGCATCTAACAAGACTTCATTGACACCCAAGTAATTGGAGAAGTTGGAGAACAACTTAACCTATCATTCATGATTGGTGTTACAATGATTGTATAGTTCCTTTGTCACTGATATCTGGATTGAACTCGAGTCATAAAACTGTTATCCTCTTCAATATTCAATCCATGTTCCTTGAACTAGAGAAGACTGTCTGAGATATATGTAAGCTCAATATCATATATTGACTCACATCAGCATGGCCATGCATTTCTCAGTCTCGCTTATCAAGTGGCCAGAATATCAAACTCCCGTAGGAAGGACAAATTCCATCTACATCACTCATAACCATCCCCATGTGTCACAGTGCACCCAAACACCATCTTTATGTCAATCCTTATTCAGGACCACGGTGGATGATGTCAAAGTACACCGAACAATATGTGATAAGTGTGGTGACTTCATTTCCAAGAACCAAAATCACCACCATTATTATGAGATGTGACTCTAACTACCAATCTTGGTATTCATGTATCACTCTCAAGGTGGGTCCGTCCGATATATTGTTCTCGAACAAGTATCAATGTACATGGTTTGATATCTCCATATAATGGATAATGAGATTCTTCCATCAACCAACATACATTCTAATCTTATGTGTTATTGATGTCTATGGATATTTCCACAATAACAACTGATTAGGGACAAAACAAGAATACACACTCTTAGCATACATATGATCTCACTGTTCAGTCATCAACTCGAAAACATATGTCATTGAATATATTATTCTATAGACATCTATAAGTTTTATGGTTATCTCACAATATAAAACACAAACATATAGATTGGAAACTTATCTTTATTGATATGATCAATGTAGTATTACAAATCGTTTATATAGTATCCCATTACAATCATCAAATGATAGTCTCTATGGGCATACATACCAACAGATTCCCACTTGCACTTATACCAAATCACTCATGAATCTCAATCCAAGTGATCGAACATGTCCGTCATGTTTCTGCTGTGAAAGTGCTTTTGTGAGCGGGTCAGCCACATTGCTTTCTGTAGGTACTCTATAAATCTTCACATCTCCTGTTACAACCCCAATTCTTGGGTTCGTTGGGTGAGAAACGTAATTTCTCATATTAAAGATATTTGGACAAATAATGATACAATTTGTTTCGAATAAATGGGTTTCGTTTACAACAGCCTTGATGATTGTGTTGTGGGCTTTATTGGCTATTAGGCCCAATAACAAGGAAATTCAATTAATAAACGAATAATTGAGTTTTTGAGAAAAGAGAGATGTGGAAACCTCTAGAAGGCAAAAGAATATAATCCAAAGGTGGATTTCGTGCCTCTTGGGTTCCTTGGGTCCCAAGGAATCTAAAGTTGCATAGAAAATGCAATAAGAAAAGTAAAGATCAATTAAGTATTTCTGTTTAAGAAAGAAATTGAAAATAATGATAGAATGTGGAAAATAAGTGGAAAGAGGCGTAATTGAGTTATCCTTAGTGGAATTTCGTATTCCAAGGATTCCTAATGATAAAAGGAATACCAATGAGGAAAATAAAAGAGAAATAAAGAGAAATCCTCAAAAAGAGATATTTTAATAAGAAATAGACAAGATAATGTGAAATAATGAGTATTGATACATCTAGAAGGATAATAAGTATCCTTATGAAGGAATTTCGAAATCTTTGAGTTTCTTGGGATCCAAGGAGTCCCAATTAAGAAAAAGAAAGAGAAAAGTACCAATAATAGAAAATAAGGAGATAATGTGAATACATAATTAATGGATTATGTAATATTGATAAAAAGGAAGCATTTCCTACTTACAGAGATATACAATTTCGAGGCCAATGAATTAAAAGACAAGAGCAAGGATATTAAAAGAGATAATTCTTGAATTTCCTAATAACCAAAGCATATGGATAAACAAGGAAATAAGTAGGAGAGAGAAGATTACTTCTCATGGAAGAAATAGGATTCCTTATGGGAGAGAACTTGATTTCTCTTAGATGAACGTCCTAGGGCATTGCTACTCTCCCCGATATAAGGGGTAGAGCCTTGGCCGAGTGTAAGTTAATTCCAAGAACCCTTTCTCTCTCCTTCTTGGTCATTCTTGTTTTCAAAACCCTAACATCGAGTGGTGCTTTCTCTGGAGCAACGAGGAGGTGTGGAGCCATATGGAGGAAGGCTAATGTTCCTCGAAGACATGTGCATGATCAGATTATGCCCTCGAGCATCCAACTTCATGAGGTTACCTGCGGCACACCTACAGTGTAGTTGCATCATGGCTGCACGTTATGAGTTGTAGAGCTTGCTCCCGACCATTCTGACCATACTTGAGGCAGCCTCGACTGCGCAGGGGCACGACGGAGGCAAGGGATCAGTCCCCAATGGCTGTTGAGGTCCTAGGGAAGGAAGAGAGGCCACGAGATTCGCGGCTAGGGCGGCAGGGTGCACTGTCGCGGGGAGGAAGACGACCTTTGGGTCGTTGAACCATCTTGCCCCTCCGCGGGCTGAACAACCTATAACTTAACCAAGGGAAGAGTGGTAATTTCAAAATGTTTCTAAGCAAGGCAAGCAACGTTGCATGATAAAGGCTACGTGGCGCTTCCCTATTGGCCCAAAGTAAGTAATTTTGCAAAATTCATATCTATTTAATCGTAGCTCGGAAGAATACACATAAAATATGAAAATTGCTTAGAATGTTGAGAGGAATCTAATAAAAATATGTTTAAAAGCTATTTCCTCTTGCAATTCGAAAAGTAGTGTAATTTATCAACTTTAATGTAATAATGATTAAGAAACCCTATTTTGACATGATTAATGGGATTAGTAGGGTTTAATGGATGATTAAAGTTGATATTAACCTGTTAATCATAAAGAGTTACATTAAGATTGAAAAAGATGAACTTTGCACGTAATTAGTCCATTTTAGAGTTTCGTGTGCATGAATGTGCTTTAATGGGTCGTGAAACCCTAATATTGGTAAATGCTACTCTTAATGACTTTAATTATTCAAAATTGTGAATAAAGTTAAGGGATGACAATTTTAAGCTATTTCGAGTATAGAAGTTCTTATTTGTGGATAATTATCGTTAATATGAAATTAGAGTTTTATAGTGAATAAAAAGTGGTTTTAATGATATATAGAGTTCATTTGTGAATTAGACCATAATGAACTATGAATTGATGATAAAAGAGCATAATGTTCGTGCCATGGATTAAAAGGATAAATATGGTAGTTTTAATATAAAAGAGGCATAATGGGATTAATTAATGTTTAAGTGTGCCTTTAATCCGAAATTAGGGTTTGTAAGTAATTGTATAGAATTAGGGTTTAAAATAGTAAATGAAGTGAAACCCTAATTGCAAACAAAACCCTAAAATGGATACAGAAACCTTAGGAAGCAATTCAAGTTGAATAGAAATAATCTTGATAAAGTGTGTAGTAAATAGAGTACATGTGTTTTTCAAGATTCTTGATTGTGTGGTTGAACTACTTGCTTGGATTGCTTTCTTGGTTGGAATTGATATTAGCTTGAGAAATCTACTGAACAGGTATGTGGTTACAATTATGAATATCTCGAGTTAGTTTTCTGAGGTTTTCCAAAGTTTTCATCGATGACTTGAATTAAACTGTTGGATGAATTTAATTCATGCCAACTATAATGTGGATATGACTATCACTTAAGATATGTGCCTACTAGCTCAGATCCTAGTCCCCTCTGTAGCTTAATGGATTGACCTAGTACATGGCTACCTATGGGGTAGGTCCATTAGGTCATTGGATGACTTAGTACATGGCTACTAATGGGGTAGGTCCATCAAGTCACCTGGAGTCAGGGATTGGGCTACCTATGGGTAGTGCCATGTGACTCTTTAACAAAACATGAGTTAGGGATTGGGCTACCTATGGGTAGTGCCATGCGACTCAACCCTAGATATTGATCTACCTATTAGGTAGGATCATGCAGGGTTTAATAATGATCTACCTATACAGAGGTAGTATCTCAGTCCACTGTAGGGACAACACAGAGATAGGGGATAGGTAAGGATTGAGTAGTACGGTTTAAAATGTAATCTTGGATGTTAAATGATAATTAGCTGATTATATTGTTAATATAGTTGCACGATTATTGTTTCCCCCACATACCAGCTTCTTGCTAACCGACATTTTGTTTGTCTGCATTTTAGGTACAAATGAAAAGAACAAACAGTAAAGTGGCATATGTGGAATTAAATGAGAATTAACATGCAAAGGAGGATTAGTTAGATTAGTACCTTCATGGATAGAAGTTCAGAAATCCAAGTTTTCAAAAGGTATGCAAAGTTTAAATTTTTAATACAACTTTCCAATTTAGTTTAGTAGAATTTAATAATTGTTTTTGATTATTTGTCGAACCTTTGATCCTGTGAATTGGGATAACGGCTCTGACCTTCTGGTCTCCCTTAATTGGGGGTTATCGGGAGGCGGGGTCATTACATCTCCTCACTATACGATATCTCGTATGAGATGGAATAGCCGTAGAAATGTTTGGAATGTTGGTGTGATCTTGGTTCTTTAGCCTGTGCAATTTCTCCGTTGTTGTCGCAAAACAACTCAATTGCATCACTAGCTCTTGGAACCACTCCAAGTTCGGAAATGAACTTCTAGATCCACACAACTTCCTTTGCAACATTAGATGCGGTAATATATTCAGCCTCTATTATAGAATCCGCAACCATCTCTTACTTGGAACTCTTCTAGCTCATAGCTCTGTTGTTTAGGCAAAACACAAATCTAGATTGTGATCTATAGTCATTTTTGTCAGTGAAGCTAGAATCAGTGAAACCCTTTGCCACGAGCTCTTGCGCACCACTGTATACCAATAATTGATCCTTAGCCCTTCTCAAGTACTTTAGGATGTTCTTTATGGTTTTCCAATGACATTCACCTAGGTCTGACTGATACCGGCTCATCATGCTCAAAGCATACAACACATCAGGATGAGTACATAACATTAAGTACATGACAGATCCAATTGCTGATGGATATGGAATCTTACTCATGCGTGCCCATTCATCACATGAACCAGGACATTAGGCTTTAGAGATCGTAACCCCAAGGGACATGGGCAAGTTACCTCTCTTAGAACCCTCCATGCTAAACCTCTTTAGCACCTTGTCAATGTGCATGCTCTGGATTAGGCCTAGAAGCCTTCTAGATCTATCTCTATAGATCTTCATTCCTAGTATATAGGATGCTTCACCTAAATCCTTCATAGAGAAGGTCTTCCCCAGCCAACCTTTTACCGTCTGAAGAGTAGGGATGTCATTTCCCATCAATAGTATGTCATCCACATACAATATGAGAAATACGATTATGCTCCCACTAATCCTTTTGTAAACACAAGGTTCATCCTCATTTTGACTAAAGCCAAACTTTTTGACTACTTCGTCAAAATGTAGATTCCAGCTCCATGATGCTTGCTTCAATCCATAGATTGACCTTTGTAGCTTACAAACTTTATTGGATTCCTTCGGATTGATAAAACCCTCAGGTTGTGTCATGTACACATCCTCGAGTAAATCCTCGTTAAGGAATGTTGTTTTAACATCCATCTACCAAATCTCATAGTCTTGATAAGCTGCAATGGCAAGCATGATCATGATGGATTTGACCATGGAAACTGGTGAGAAGGTCTCATCATAATCAACACCTAGAATTTGACAGAATCCTTTCGCAACCAATCTACCTTTATAGGTTTGAACATTTCCATCCATGTCGGTCTTCTTCTTGAAGACCCACTTACACCCTATGGGTTTTACCCCTGTGGGTGGATCTACCAAGGTCCATACCTCTTTGGTGTACATGGATTCCATCTCACATCTCATGGCTTCGAGCCATTTCTGAGATTTTGGTCCCTTAGTAGCTTCTAGATAGGAAGTTAGCTCATATGCTATGCCCAATTCGTCACTGTCTTGAATCACGATAAATCCAAATCTCTCAGGCTCAAGTCATGTCCTACTAGACCTATGAGGTTCCTATGTTACATTTGGAACTTGAAATTCCACAACAGTTTGTGAGTCTTCATGTTCCTTATGTACCTCCTCAAGTTCTCTGCTTTCTTTTTAGTCTCAAACTTGTTTTAGCTCTACATTCCTCCCACTGATTCCTTTGGAAATAAATTCCTTTTCAAGAAATACAACAGTCCTAGCAACAAACACTTTGTTGTCAGTTGGTGTGTAGAAGTAGTATCTCTGAGTTTCCTTGGGGTATCCAACAAAATAGCATTTTTCATATTTGGGTCCAAGCTTTTTCAGGAAATTATTTCTTAACATAAGCTTCACATCCCCAAATCTTTAACATAGACAAATTGGGACGATTCCCATTCCATATCTCGTATGGTGTCTTTTGAACTGATTTGGAAGATACGCAGTTAAGTGTAAACGCTGCGGTTTCAAGAGCATATCCCCAGAACGATATTGGAAGTTTGGCTAAACTCATCATTGATCGTACCATATCTAATAATGTACGATTCCTTCTTTATGACACACCATTATGTTGTGGTGTACCAGGTGGAGTCCATTGTGATACAATACCACAATCTCTCAGAAGGTCCTCAAACTCTTGGCTTAAGTATTCGCCACCTCGATCTGAATGGAGTGCTTTAATACTCTTACCAAGTTGCTTCCCTACTTCATTCATGAAAGTCTTGAACATTTCAAGAGTTTCTGACTTCTGTTTCATAAGATATTACATAGCCATACCTACTGAGGTCATCAGTGAAGGTAATGAAGTATTAATAGCCTCCTCTAGCATTTGATCTAAAAGGTCCACATACATCGATATGTATGAGCCCTAACAGATCACTGGCTCTCTCACTGTGTCCAGTGAAAGGAGTCTTGGTCATCTTCCCTAATTAACATGCCTCACATGTCGCTAATGATTCAAAATCAAAAGAGTCTAGATAACCATCCTTATGGAGTCTATATATGCGCTTCTCGTTTATGTGCCCAAGATGACAATGACATAAGTATGTTTTGTTTGAGTTGTCAAGTTTTAGCCTTTTAGTATTTATGTTGTATATGCTAGTCTCAAGTTCTAACAAGTATATATCATAAGACATAGGGGCATTGCCATAAAAGATCTCATCTTTAGAAATAGAAATAGTTCCATTCTTAATGTGAAATTCAAATCCACTCTTGTCCATACAAGATACATAAATAATATTTCTATTAATGGTAGGTGCATAATAGCAATTATCTAATTCTATTATAAGGCCCATAGATAAAGATAATCTAATAACTCCAACTGTGGTGGCAGCAACTCTTACTCCATTAGCAACATGTAGGTCGACTTGGCCCTTTCGTAAAGGCTTACTTCTTATCAGATCCAGCATATTAGAACATATATGAGATCCACATCTGGTATCCAATACCCATGATGAAGAAGTATTTAAGTTTATCTCAATAACGTATACCTAAAGTGGAGATCTCTATCCCCTGCTTCTTCTTCCTCAGTTCCTCCAGGTAGAGAAGAAAATTTCTTTTCCAATGTCTAGCCTAGTGATAATGGTGATAACTACCTTCTTTGGAGATCCCACCTTTAGCTTTGAGCACGGATGATTTTAGCTTCTGCCCAACTTTAGAACCTTTCTTAGCTTTGCCTTTACATTTTGACTTTCCCTCTGTCTTACTGATCATCATCAAAGACTTGGCCTTGTCTTTCTTCATCTGTGCTTCAACTGTCCTCACATGCCCAACAATTCTGACAACAACTTGTCAAGATTGTTCATGTTGTAGTTCATGACAAAATGATTATATGATTCAGGAAACGATTGTAGAATCACATCAGTGGCCAACTCTTAACCTAGGGGAAATCCCATCTTGGATAGACTTTCCACGTACCCAATCAAAGTGAGTATATGGGTGCCAACTGAGTCTCCCTCTTTCATCTTTCTCCTGAACAAGGCCTTGGAGACATCATATCTCTCATGTCTTGATTGATGCTGATACATGTTCTTGAGATGTGTTACCATCTCTATGATATTCATGTTCTCATGCTGCTCTTGCAACTCATAGTTCATTGAGCACAACATCAGGCACTTGACATCCACAACATCATCAAGGTGCTTCTGGTAAGCATCCTTTTCAGCCTTGGGCACATTTAAGACGGGTTCCACTAGATTTGGTGTTTCAAGGACATAGAGCTTACGCTCATGTGTGAGAACAATTCTCAGCATCCTAAATCAGTTTTGAAAGTTGGTTCCAGTAAGTTTGTCCTTCTCAAGGACCGATCACAATGAGAAAGTGTGAGTGTTGTTTGCCATTTGATTGCTACAAAAGAAAAATTTGCATTTAGTCTAAAACATTTTAACTTGTAAAGATTTGATAAACGAGATTAATTAGGCCTTTAATTAATTATGCTCGCACTATTTTATTCAAATTGATAGCCCTCACTATCAACTCAGATGATTGTAACATAAAACCTTCTAGTGAGCCAAGATCCAAAAGAATTGGATCAATGCCCAGCCAACGCCGGCGTCAAAGACCAAATACTATGGTAGGCAACTTTTGCCAATTGCATCATATGCAACTCTTGGATAGATGATCATGCACAACTCCTTTCCATGATGCATCTGTGTGCCTCTAGGTACTTGATCCTATCAAGGTTCCCTAGTTAAGTCCAACCCATAAGCCAACACGATGAATGTGCACCCTGCGGAGGCAAACCCACACACCCACCATCACACTTCCATGAGATATACATAGTACCACGTGGAGGCGTGCCCACACATAGTCGATCAAGATTTTCATGTGTGTTGTTTTATGGAAGGCAACTAAAACTTAATATTATTAATTGAGGGGTTTTATTAATACATATACATATTCAAACACCACATACTTATAGTATGTATCATATACTACTATATTCACAACCATAAATGATAGGCATGCAATCACAAATACAAATACATTGGTTATGGCCATAGTATTGTAATCCTTTGGATCAAGAAAGGATTACGGTCCACCTATGGTCTTATGCATCTCATGCAACAACACCTGTGAATCAACCTGTAAGGATCAACATTACAATGAACAACTTCATGGATGCTCCGTGAGGTTGGAACTTCAAGTTGCTTCTTAGAACTGGATCTTCATGTTGCCTCTCCATGGATGCTCCTTGGAGTTGAATCTTTAGGTTGCTTCTTGGAATTGGATCTTCATGGTGCTTCTCCATGGATGCTCTTTGGAGTTGGATCTTCAAGTGGCCTCCTTACATCAAGTTTACAAAGACTAAAACTAATCCTATCTCAATTACATCATATGAGTACAAATATAAAGGGAAGGAATTAATTACACTTTGAAATAAGAGATGAGGCTCGGCATGCAAGCCAAGTACTTTATACAAAAGATCCACATACAACCATTATACATCCATATAATTCTCAAACAAACATGCCCACAAGATTCACAACCACGTGCATTCATAAAAGGGGATACTAGGCCATAACCATGCATGCATTCACCACATAAAACATAATTTTAATGGTGACGTGTATGCTATCATTGGTATATCTACATATATATATATATATATATATATATATATATATATATATATCAAAATTATAGTACTTTTAATGTGGGACATTCTCCATAACTAAATTTTTGACTCCCACACAGACTATGCGGGGTACACAGGGGCAGCGCCCCTGTGCTAGGATTAATCAGTATTTTCCATAATTGACCCCATCCGAAACATAAAAAACAGAAGCCTGCGGCGTATGTGGAATTAGGTTTAGATTTACACATTAACAATTTTAATTCACACCGTATGCAACATAGAAAACAGTATACAATGATTCGATCATATCAAAATGAATCCAACATGTCATAGATTGATGCTGCTCTGATACCACTGTTGGGTTTTATGGACAAAAATTCCACGCAACCCAAAATAGGATCTCGTCGACAACATCGTATTCGGAAAGAGTGTTTGCGGGATATACCTTATCATAGAGCAAGTCCGGCGATGTCTTGCTACACGATGGTGTGCAATGATGCTGGCCTACACGGACAAAACTTCTACCCCTTTCGTTAAGTGCATCACCAGAAGATCTGGCGATGCTCCTTTTGTGCGGTGATGTACGCCGCTCGTAGCGCACACATATGGTTGTAGACGTCTCTCGAATGTAGGTATCTCAGTGTCTACATCTCTAGTTCATCAACATCGATGGACTGGAACTCCACGTCGCACTTCCCAAGCCAGCAGGAAGGATTCATCTCTCTGTGACGATGTGCTAGCGTCGTGATGCTCTCTGTTCTCTCCTGAGGATGGTGACGGCTAGGGTTTACGTACGTGAGCGTAAACTGAAAGGCCTCTTTCAATATCTTATATAGATATTGGTCGTCAAGTCCCTTTAAATAGGATATGAGAGGAAGTAGGGTTTCCTAAATCCATCGGTAAATAGAAACACTGCGTTAATTAAAATGCTCATGGATTAATTAGAATATTCTAGAAATAGTTAATTAACCAAATAATTGTATTAATTGATTAATTAATTTCTGACTCCATGCAATCGCCTGGGATGGCTCTATGGGCACATATACCAACACTTTCATCCCAATATATCTAAGGTAATAGATTTTATAACAAAGTCCAAACTTTCCACATAAAATTACCAATTAGAATTCCCATTTAATAATATTTATTACACATCATGCATATAAAACTAATGTTGGATACTTTGCAAACAAAATTGATATAATATAATCTCTACCTAAACGTCCATTTTATGAAAAGAAGCTTCTATCATGGGGATTTGATCTTATATAGAGAGAAGAACTACATCATCTGGCGATGGTGACATCACATAGGAATTTCACATTGTTAAATATGTATTCAAGACCTCTTTATTATATTCTTCTTACTTGTGAAGTAAGAGTAATCCACTTATATGTTGATGGAGTCCCAAACCCATTTTGGGCCCTGTAGGGGCACATGATCTTCAATGTTCATTATAAGTATTGGTTTTCAATTGGTTTTTCTAACACACACACAACACACACATACACACACACACACAAGAGCACATGCACATACATATATACATGCATGTCTGTCTCTCCAAGCTACACCCTACCCTACCTCTTTTGGTTCATTGCCATGTTGTGATTGCATGCCTCTTTCATTTTAAAACTGAAAACACGTAATCTATTGTTACCAATATATATCTACAGTTGTAAAGATGTTTTTGTATATATTAAATGTGTGAGTTCAATTCTTTTCTTATTCTCCCCCTTCTTATTTTTTTTCCTTCTGTGATCACTCAATATCCACATCAAATAGTGACTACTCCTATTTTCACCCAAAACTTGTAAGTTGATGTGTGGTCTATGTTTCTATTGAATTAAGTTCTCTGTAAAAGTATAAGGGCCAATAGATGGTTAAACTTTTGTTCTCTTTCTAGAGACAACATACATGAATCATATATGGGAGGTATCAAATGCCAATGGCATGTAAAATAATTCATCAATGGCACATTTTTTCCTAGTCATATCTTACTCTTAATTATTATAAGATGTTTCTTTTTTCAAATAGGAATGTCTTGTTTCTTTCTAGCTTATATACTAAAATTTGCTTAAAAAGAAGCTACAAGATACTATTTCTTCAACTTAGCAAATATAAAATGTCAACTTAGCAAAGATAAAATTGTAGCTTTTAGTTACTATGTTAGTAGAACTCCAAATTCTATTGTTATCACTTTTCTTATCAAATAAAATGGATCCTAAATTATGATGAGTATGAAAGATATTCCTTCCTTCTATCATGATAATTTCATATATGTTCAAATATATTTAGTATCATATGTTTCCATTGCACCACTTGAATACTAAAAACCATGTGTTCATTTTGTTCCTAATACTGTACATCAAATTATAGACAACTATAATGACTCTTCATCTATTGGGTATCTTACCAAAATAACCACACAACATATCACATTACCCATGCTAGTATACTATATACCTAATTTGATTACATGTATAATCTCTACCACAAGTATATCACTACCCTTGAGTTTTGGCATGCTTTATATGAAAAAATGGAAGATTAGATGCTTGGCTAGAAAGAAATACATGTGTTTAGTGATTTGTGTATTAAGCATCGAACAAGTCTATTTCAACACAAACTCTAAGATACAAACACCTTAGATTTGCATGTGTTGGTAGTTTATTTAATTGAAAACATATATGTAAGTGGAAACACTTATAAAAAGGTCTTTTCACCCAAGAAAGCTTGCTTAAGTCTCCTCGTCACTCACAAGAGAAGATGAACATGTAGATCTTGTCAAGTCCCTATAAAGAGAATACCTTCAAAAGGATAAAGATAACAAGAACCATCATTCTAACAACCTTGTAAATGAGTCAAACTCAAGAATAAACATGAAAAATACCGACCTAATCCCTAACCAAATTTCAAGAAAAGTGAGAAACTTTATAAGAAGAGGAACATTGATTTTGGGAGCGAACACAATTGTTATGCATGTCACAAGCTTGATCACCTTACTAAACTTTCCATCAACCATAGGGACATAAGAAAAACCCTTTAGAGAATTCCCAAGTGAATAGATCATAGTGGGAGTTGATGCTTCTTCATGTAAACTATTATACATCAATTATATTATACTTAGTGTTAAAATTTCATCTTAAGATGAATTGTGGTCAGATTCAAGATTCATATCTCACATTTTCTGTGATGGTTTGACTTTTTCTACTTGTATTACCTACAATGATAATGATAATATATTGTTCAAGATAAATTATCAAATAAAACTTTTTCATTAGTAAAGAAATAATTCATCACATGCTGTTATTCATAGAAAATATTGTGATGTAAATAATGTTCTATTTGATATAAATGCATCATTTTGTATATTTTATCAATGATTTTTATAAATGTTAAAATATTTATTTGATTAAAACAATTAAAAAATGGAAGACCTTAGAGTCTACAATATACAAGTAGAAAATAAAACTAAGAAGAGAAAACAAACCATGAAGATCTTTTCGAAGACTACACATGATAAAGGAGGTGATGTGCCTTAAATGAACCTAGTAACATGAAGAACATGGAATCATGCATGTAACCACTACCCATATTTACCTCAATTGAATGGGGTGGACTAAAGAAAGAACAAATTATTGATTAGTATGGACAATGCTATGTTATCCAAGTCTAGTCTACCCCAAATGCCTTCAAAACTATTGTCCCATACTTACTGTTGCATTTATGTCCTAAAAATACTTGCCATACATTTACCCAAAAACCCACCATGAAAAATATTAATGAAGTGTCTGTATGATAATGATTAAAGGGGACACATGCGAGACAACATATTTGATCCCCTAAAAATTTCCAACTATGTGTTGAACCATGCCCCTTCCACACACAAAGAAACTCCTCATGAACTTTAGTTTCAAACATATTTTAAAGTGACTTTAAGTCTAAGGGCTCTTGGACAAAGTTAAAATACTTCAAAATAGACAAATTTAAAATGATCCAAAACAAGAATATTAAAATTGGCCCCAACATTGGAAATAATATCTTCATAGGGTATATATGAAGAAGATATACTATTCTTCGTAAAACATAATGTCCATGTGTGACACTACCTAGATTTAACATTGAGAAATTACAAAGGACGTGATATTCAACATTTATATGCAAAATTGTCACAATTTCACAAAATAATCTTAATTCACAGTAACAAGAGTAGCCAAGAATGACAAAACAAAAATTATTCAAATTACATCACTTAGGATTTTTTTAGAAGTAAAGTAAGATATAATAATTTAGGATCAAGTAATAGATTGTATCCCACCAGTGCAAATTCTAGCTCATTGATATTTGATATTTAGCGCTCCCACTCCTGATTCTCCCCTTATATGTAGGTCATGTACATATCCATATAAAATATAGAGAAAACAAATTATAATAACTTACACTAAGATTTTACATAAAAAGATTCCTGAGAAATGAATGAAAATTTACAACTCCATCAATATACAACTTTTATCATCTAACAAGTCCCTGATTTCATCACAATGGCTTTATTATTTTGATTTTGACATCAATATGGTGTCATTGTCCTCTCTATTGGTATTCCAATTTTGGTGTACCTCTATGACTGGCATAAAATGTTCCCCACCATTGAAACTATAGCAACCCATGATTTTCACTACCATGCACAAAATTCAAGAAGCATCATGCCCCATGATAGGGAATGCATGCCTATGATACCCTTGTGTTTATGTTATTGAACATATTTATATAATGAATGATAAGTGTTGACTAAGTCTCTCTAATAAAAGTTAAACAACCTAGATTCCATGAAAGGATATGTATAAGTCCCTTGATTGATTATACATTTTGTCAACCATGATTCATTCATTTCTATTAAATAGAGTATAAAACCATAAATCCAGGAATCATACATGTGTAATTTCACACTATAATATGTCAATAAGATACATGCTCAATGGGCATGCCTCTCTTGCCTAGAGTGTGAAGAAAGCCTCCTAATCTATATGTCATGTTCCAAAGTTTACAACTCCTACAATATGAATAAAGACTTCCTTGGTGTATATGGTTACAACTAGCTCATTCGCAACCCATTTAAACAATAGTCTTGATGAATGATATAGGAGGGGATTTAGTGTTAGGATGGAGTTAGCTAGATTTCTCTTTCTTTAATTGACCCAAGGTCCTATTGATTTACAATATTTTTATAAATCGTAAAATACCACCATTCTATAGTATATACCTACATTTGTAGACTCTCACATGGTAAAGTATATTGAAAACATGTTCTTTGATATATATACATGAATAACCACGACATCAGTCCCATATATACACACAGAGCATGCAAGACACATACACATACCTATATACACGCACATATAACACATGCACATACATATATTTCGTAATACTGATCCATGACTAGGTATATATATATATATATATATATATATATATATATATATATATATATATAGACACACACATGTCTATACTCTAATAGGGTTATTATTATCGGTTACATGTTTGGGATATTTCCATATTAAAAACATTTCATAAATCACATGCTAATTAATATATTTATCCAAAATATTGTATTCCCAATTATATATATATATATATATATATATATAGGGGTCATCTTATTGCCCGCGCGGGTAGCTACCCGCCCACCCTTCCGACCATTTTTTTTCAAAAAAAAAATTGCAATTGTAGAGGACTATTTTGTCTTGCTCTCCAAAAAAGTTTAGCCAAAAATAATATCATTTGCCCCTCCAAAATAAAAAAAACCCATCCTTATATATATCTAATGTATATTTTGTACATAGCTACTCTTTTATTCGTGTAATTACTTTCTGTCCACCATAGTTACTTTTTTGACAGCAGAGTTACTTTTTTGACCATGAGAGTTACTTTTTTGGCTGCCGGGTAGTGAAAATCCAGGCTACCCGCACGGGAAACGAATGAACGCCCATATATATATATATATATATATATATATATATATATATATATATATATATATATATATATATATATATATATATATATATATATCTGTGTGTGTGTGTGTGTGTGTGTGTGTGTGTGTTAGGAAGTGTGTACCGGACAATACATGTAAGTTACGTGTACCAGCCATTAAAATGACATATGTGGAGCATGTTAATAAAATCCAACCATAGGATTGACTCATAATTATATAGATTACATGCGTTAAAAAAAGCATATCAATATCTCACATAGATCATGAGATATAGCAATATATCATCAAATGATTTCTGTAATTTCTACAACTTACCGTTGACTAGATAAGACATAAATTCTTTCATTGGATGATCTATGAATATCATATGTTGGTGATTTTTGATACACATCTTATCTAAGTGGTATACACCACATCCATAAGGTTGGATAGTGTAGTTTAATTTTACAATTATCATAAATGAAGGTAGGTACATGCAACCTACATGTACTCGGGTACACAATTCTTTTAGCCATATATATATATATATACTCTAATAGGGTTATTATTACCAGTTACATGTTTGGGATATTTCCATATTTAAAAACATTTCATAAATCACATGCTAATAAATAGATTTTTATCCAAAATATTGTATTCCCAGTTATTTATCCACATCGATTGAGACCTTCAATTTATTATATAGAATCATGATGTCACTAGGTTATCATATATATATGTATGTATGTATGTATGTATGTATGTATGTATGTATGTATATATATATATATATATATATATATATATATATATATATATATATCTTATGGCTTATTAAATATACCTATGAAAAAGACCTTCAAAAATAGAACTTAAGGGAATGATAGATAAGTGGGTATTATTGGATTATACAATATGATGGTTTACCCACTATGGACACTATGGGTTCTAATTATACTTGTAGTGAAACTGTATAATATGACCTACATGCCATTTTGCCAAACTTGTTGTGTGGTGGTTCAAAGATAGGGGACAACTCAGATGTTTAACACGAATGAAAACATTTGAGATTGGAAATAACTAAAAGGCATATAGCTAATGGGTTATTGATGGCCAATTGAGGTCAATTTAGAGTTCCTCATGTTGAGACAACATTTAGTAAGACCTAACACATCCTCAAAGGCATACATCATGGAAAAAATGTTTTTTCTAGTGGAAGAATATGTTATGGTGGAGTTAGAAAGTGTTTAAAATGGATAAGAAAAAAAACATAAAATTGATCATGAGTTTTTTATGAAGTCATTGTAAAGTTAACAAGACAAAGTGGGTTGTATTCACGAGCAAAGGCTAGGTATTTATGGTAAAATGAAGAAGATGGGAAAATGGGAACGCTATATTACCTACTTGGTTGGATTGGGTTTGAAGAAACTACCTATAAGGCATGAAGGATATTTGGTGTTGATAAAGATGGTCCAAGCAAGTTATGAGATGGGCCACTAATGTGTAGTTATTCTAAGAGGAAGGAGGCACACTAAGTGATGCTCAAGAAAATACATGAAAATTCAGCTATTGGGATCAATATGTAGAGTCCTCAAGAAGGTATGTGACAAGGAACAAGTCAAAGGTGGCACAGTGGAGGAAATTTAACTCAAGTATGAAATGAATATGATAATGATGGGGGTATTGTTACATCTTATACATACCGGGTGAATTGCGTACTCAGTCCCATGGGCCTCAATAGGAACCCTCTTACACATATCATCCTTCCAATTTCTCCATCCCCACCCCAATGAGACCTTTTAGTTAACCCTTTGGTTGTAGATAAAACATGTGATGTAGGTCAAAGGTTTCCTACTGAGTCTTCATCAATATTAAGGTCATCAATGTAACTTTACTTCAAGGTCAAGAAGAAGAGGTCTCTGTCCTATCAAGGTTTCCATCATATACAATTTATTTTGCTATATAAGAAACACAAATATTAGGTCCTTATTTCTTATCATTGCTTCAGCTAGCACATTGAATATACTAGTGGTATGATATGATGAAGTCAAAGTTCTTGAGAAATTCAATCCATCTCCTCTTCCACATGCTCATGTGCGTCTATTTGAGTATATATTTAATACTCTTGTGGTGCGAGAAAATGTAAAACTAGGTTACATACAAGTACCATCTCTAGGTATCTAGGAAACCAAAAATACATGTGAGATCCAAATCATGGGTAGGGTGGTTCTCCTTATTTGTCTTGAGATGTATAGAAATATAGGCATAACTGAATCCTTGCACATCATCACATGTTATAGCCTAATATTTGGTGCATTATTACAGGTTAGGAACCCAACATTGCCAGAATCAAGGATAACAATAAGTGTATGACTTAGTTTCATCTTCTAACTCTAAGAGAATTGCTCGTGTTGTTCATCCCAAATGAAACTTTAGTTCCTTCTTCATGAGTGTCTCCAAGGGCTAAGAAATGCTAAAGAATTCATGTAGAAAGTACAACAACTATCTAAGAGAAGGAAGCTCCATATATGTGACCCAATTCCAACAAATTTGACATTGATTGGATCACAACATTGTGGCCATTAGAGATAATATGGACATGGAACACTTCACAATGGTTCTAGAAATAACACTTGGATATATTTGGTGTTGTTTGAGTGACTCAAGGTGATGTGAAGGTGTATTTCACATAGTTAGTCATTAATAAATTTGATCAAAATTACGCTATAAAAACAAAAAGATAGGAATTTGAGTAAGGATATTTTTTTACTAATTAGACACATAAAGATCAATAGGTAATTCACGACTCTAGTTACCATGAATAGAAATTTGAAATGGTTAAATCTTATCTAGGATGTGATACAATCTCTATGTCATCATCTTGACCGTCAAATGGTGATGCCCACCCCTCAAATCACTCTTGGAGAAGACTATAGCTATTATAGGGCAATGAAAGAAGTCTCCTGATCTTAGGAGGGGGCATCATTTCTTCATGATGACCTTATTGAGAATTATGTATCAATATACATGTTGGTACCTATTCTTTGTTTTGACGAATATGACTAAGAATCCTCATGAATATGCATTGAGTCACATGAAAACAAGATCAAGAAGATCTTCTATTAGCTTCTTAAGTTCTATTATTTCTATATGTGCCACGTTCTATGGGGTTTCAATATGGTGGTAGTGCCCAAAATAAGGAATATAGAGAACTATACATCTCTATCAAGATGTAGACTTAGTAAGGCCTTAGAGAGAACATTAAAACAATTGAAAACTACAAGGATATAGTGACGTGTTTGTCCTATAATATAATGAGACCAAGAAGTTCAAGTATTACTTCTTTCCTATATTTTACTCTTAAATATATGATAAAATTCCTTTGCAACTCCTCATCCTACCTTTTAATTCTTAGAGTCTCTGCCTTAGGATAATAAATAGATGTACATTTCCCTTATATAATCTAGGATCAGATAATGTTCATAAATCTAAACCATGACCTATTTGATATAAAAACTAGTCATATCCATCACAATGAGAAGTACATGAAACAATAACCCCTGTATGGTTAACCAACCTCAGAAACCATCCTACAAGGGTTACAAACATTTCTACAAGATGTATTAATGTTCAAGTCAGAATTAGGATATTTTACAAGTATATTATTTAGAGTACCTATAGTAGTATATATATAAGCATGTGAATATCCTAATGAATTAAGAGTTTCTTTAACAATCACTTTTGAATATTTTGTATTTTATAACACAATCATCCTATGATTCATAACCTTCCAAGTAAAGTATTCATGTTTGCATCTTCTCTCAGTAGGAGAGATTCCAATTCATCCTCTGATTTTTGTTGTTGTTCATGTTCCTCTAATTCAACTTAGGAAAGTGGATTTGGCTGTGATCCTCTAATACAAAGTAGTATCATACCTCAATGTAAAATATGAAAGGACCATCATAGGACTTCTACAACATAGGGAATACTAACCCAACAAGTATTATATATGCTCTTTCAATTGATCCACCTTGGGTATTCTCATCATGGGAGTACTTCTAGTACCTTCTTGCTCTTGTCTATCTAACTGTTGACACATGGGTGGTAGGTTGGGATTGAACTAATAAGAAACATATTCCATCAAGACTAGTTTGGATAGTCCTATAACTTCAAAGTAGTATTAAGAACATCCTAGAGAGTGGTTATTGCACATTGAGAGTGCCTATCTAAGATTGGGGTTCAATAGATGAATGAATTTAATCTCTTTGTGCATACTTATATATCATGTGAAACCTCAATGCATATTGGGTCATAGTCCCGTCCCCAATTTATTTGAGGTTATAAAATTTAGCTTCTTTTCTCTCCACCATTTCTTAATTTATTTGGTGGTTCTAGAAGGGATGTGAGAAGTTATCCTAGGAAAAGGGTGAAGAATTGGGTTCTATACAGCTTGTAGATTTCTTCTACTAGGTGCAACATATGTTTCCCAAATTTAACCCTTTCGTGGTCCAAGCAATTCCTATCCTATAAAAATGCTCCATATTATTGATCACTTCTTCTTGTTTTATGTAAAATATATGATATCGTATCTTTCAAATTAATTTATCATAATCTTGAGGAGTTTTGCTAGGGAAACTTCCTAAATTTCTTTAGGCAGTGATTCTACCACCATTTTTCATTATCTTTGCTACCCATGACAACAACTTGGCACTACAATAACAGGTCAAAGACGACATCTAGGATCTTCTAAGGTTATATTAGAAACTTAGGGGGTGGTATATCCTCCCCCTTGTATTCCTTCATGGTCTTAAGATCCATTTGTAAGGATATAAAATGTCTCTATAAGGTAATTATAGAATTAATAATCAACATGGTAATTTTATCATGCTCCTATATCACATATAGCACCGCTTATATGTAATAGAAAAATAAATGAAAGAACTATTCAATCCATTATTTTAATTTGGGTAATGTAACAAACTGATCGTCATACATTATGATGAGAGTAACCACCAATGATATTATCAAAAGTGTTCAAAATAGCACATATGCTTACATTGTTTTGAAAAATAAACTGAGATATAACAATTCAATATCATCTAACAAGATTGAATCCTACCACCCCCTAAGGAATCGATGATCAATACCACCCCACCTAATGTTTTCCATCTATGTATATCTAGTACATAAGCATTAGATATTGATGAAAAAACATATTACAATAATTGACAATTTTCACATGAAAAGGTTGAAATTACTTACTCTGAAATGTATAAGAGAGATATTACTTGACATATTACTTATTTCAATCAATAGATCCTTTGTTTCATGGAATAGTTTTGAAAATATGATCAATGCACAATTGTTTAATATTAGTCCTCTTTTACATTCATATTCCTTTTTTTTTCTAATATTGTGATTGACATTGGGATGTGCCCCATTATTGACACCATAGTGTGACATGATACACCTCAATGCACATAACTTCAGCATTTTCATGCCCCAAGATTGGCACGACATGCCACAAGATTGACCCTTAAGTGTGACTGAGCACATTTATACGATACATGGTGATTTATATGAATTTGAATTAGTGATATTTATATGGTAAAATGTCCATGAAATAATTTAAATGAGCTCCTTAAATGCATTAGAGATTCTATTAATATTATTGATGAATCTCCGTATTAAAGAGTATAAATACTCATTGTAGATTCCAATTAAATACTTTTCTAATTTAAATTTCATATAGTTAAGAAAATACAAGATCAATGTATAATCAACGTATTTGGGAGTTTTAGAAAACCTATATTCATGATGTCTCAGTCCAAAGTCCACAACTAATGTAAGATTAACCATGAATACCAGTAGTTCACTTGCTTACCCTTTGGTTTCAATATAAGGAACAAGACATGGTTTATGACTTACATGATATTTTAGGGTTACAACTTTCCATTCATAAACCATATGTATCCTAGATCTCAAATATCATGATATCACTATTTTGCTATTTTATAACCCTCCAAGATCCACTCCATTAATGCTTGTTCCATTATTCCCAAATTACCCTCTTTCATCATTTTACACTAAAGTATACCTTAACATATACTCACCTACATAATATTGAACTCACATGGCATGGTATATAAGAAACCTATTCCTTGAGATATATACATATATAATAAATTAACTAGTCCCATAGGTATATATATTCATGTACAAAAACACTCCATAATGTCTATCCGTGATCATATATATGTATTTATACATGACTTGTCTCAAATAAGGTTGATATTATCCATCAGTTAGGGTCACTATAACAAGTTACTTTTTGAAAAAAAATCATGAACCAAAGGGTACTCATTTTATTTGTACAATTTATTCTTTCTTATTTACTAATAGACACCTTTTAGGGTTCAATATTTATTACATGGAATCATATTATTATACTAGGTTAGTTTTCCATAAATTTTAGTATATTTATAAGATCGTAGGATTTATTTCAATTTATTCTAGAGTAGGGGATATTTAAAAAAGGAAATCATGGAAGGTGAGGACCAATAGATGTCTAAATAGGATGGCCGATCCACCAATTGTAGAACACACTTGTTAGTTAAACTGACAATATTGAATGCTGCACATAACCTCTAGGCATCTTTCTAACATAAACACATGCCAAGAAAAATGAAGAAAACATTTTCGTGATTGTTGACACAAAAAAAAGCACACCACATTTCAATAGGTTAGGGGTTATAGGAAAAAGTCATTTCTCATAGATAAACAAGGTCACATTTTAGTGTCTCACATTAATTCGAGCACACCAAGTCTTTGTATACAACAACATGTGATAAGAGTAATGAGAACATGTTGTCTAATAAAATAGTGTGATAGTGGAGTTGGAGGGTGCAGGAACATGATAAAGCATGATATAAAAGTGGTTGGAGCTATTTTTTGAAGTTAATATGAAGATAATAAACTAGAAAGTAGGTTGTAGTGAGGATATGGAGTTTGGGAATTGGATGGAAAATAAAGAATTTTAGAAAATTAGGAAGGCTATATTATATACCATTTGATGGAATTGAGGGTGGGAAAACAATGTCCATGCCATGATGGAGCTTCGAGGACAAACAATGGAACAACCAAGCCTAGATACACAGAGTTGTAGCCTCTTCGATGGGACTTCTTAAAAATGCATGATAAGTAGAACATTAGGATGGGGTACATAGTCAAATAAAAGGTCTGGTAGAAGGGAATTATCTAAAAATTATGTGGTAAAGGAACTAAGCTTAGAGTTGCAAATGAAGAAGAAGGCTATTGGGGTGGCTTCTCTACATGATAATGGAACTAATCAAAGTGCATGTTTGGTAATATTTGACTTAGATAAGGGTACACATGGTTTCTATTGGGGGTATCAAGCACCTACCATTTTGAGTATATAGGAAAGGTTGGGAGTATATAGAAATTTGTCACTAACTGATAAATGGTCAATAAATGATGGTTCAAGTAGTGTAGATTTACAAGCAAAGTTAGGTGCCAAGAAAAGCGAGAAATATATGGAGTGATGACATAGAAAATGGGGGTGATGGTAGTTAATATGGTATGCTCACTATCAATCAACACGAGCTATTAGATGACCACACAATGTGATCTAACAACTATGGTCAAATGGGACATATATTCATATGATGAAAAAAGAAACAATTGAAGAAAGTAAAGAAGGTGTGCATGATGAAATGCACATGTGGTTAGAATAAAATTGTTAAAGAATAGGTTTGGGAAGATAACTGTATATTACTCATATTAAAATGGTATAATAGGTTATTTTATTTCCTATTTAGGTTTCCTTTGAAAAGAAATTAATATTACCGAATTAGATCACTAGTGAATTTAAATATGTCGTCAACTATTATGTGTTTAGTTTTGGGTTCTGACCAAGTCATAGTTGTGATTTAAAAATATGATTTCTTGAATGAGTCCTTATTTTAGCATTATACTACCAAAATTGGTACCTTCCTCATCCTAGTCTTAACATGACCATAGGAAATTTAGAATAAATGTGTTTCCCTTATACACTTTAACAAGGTATTAGAAATATAAAAAGATAAATTACATAAGGGTAAAGTACCTTAAAACACAGTTTGGTTGTCACATCTTGACATTATATATATATATATATAATAGGAATATTTACTCAAGATGATTTATACAATAACAATATCATTCATTTTAGTTCAATGTTCTCTGGAAAGCTTGTGAAGGTCCTTGAAACAAAGAACTAGTAGAATCCTCTCAATATTTAACACCAACACTTAAAATAAATGAAACATTAAACCTTTATAAATAAATATCCTAGTGACCTCAATTAGGTAGAAGGGATAAAATGAAAAACAACCTTATATTTACTTCGACACTTTTCTAGCAGTAGAAGATCCTAAGATCTGATGAGAGAAATAAATATATTGATTGGATTTTGGAATGAAGTATATGACAACGAAATGCAATCCATATTGAACAATTATACCTTCCTCTTTGATATAAAATTACTTTGCAAGACGAAGATGCATGAAGATGATATCATATATCAATTTAAGGCCAAACTAGTAGATAATGAATATAAAAGAAAGAAAATAGTTTATTAGTTTGACACATGATCTTGAAAATATATTATCCATTCATGCCCCTAATACCATATTATTGATTCATGTCTCTAATTCCCTTTCTTCTATTGACAATCTAGAGATTTATTGGGTAGATAGAAAGAGTGTTTTCCTCAATGGTGACCTTGAGGAAGATATATATGTGAATAATCTAAAGGTTTTGTAGTAATAAAAAAAATCATAAGATATGAAGATTTAAAAAAAAATAATGGTTTGAAACAAACAACTAGACAATGTAATAACAAATTTCATACCACTATTATGTCTATGAAATATTTTTTTTAATAAAATGGTGCATGACTTAATTCTAAATATCTAAGTGTGTTATTTTGATCATACAATTGCATGTTTGTACAACTTTAGTTCTTGAGTCAAGTGATGATATAGTTTAAACCAAGTCATTTCTTATAAAGAATTATGATATGAGTGTTTTTGACATTATATGAATACACATTATACGAGTATAACTATGAATAAATTTTTTATATAGGTTCGATACATATTGTACGATGCCAACTATTACACCTTATGACGCCCCCCTTCCATGTGAATTTAGATAATGATAATCTTAGTAATCAAACTAGATATTCTTATATGATAAAATCCTTGATGTACTGGGATATTGTTCCAAATATGATATTTCCTATGTTGTCAGTAGGTTTAGTACTACACTTATTGTCATATGTCTATACTAAAAGACTTTCATTTGAGTATCTAAGTGTATTCAATGTAAAAATTTGTTATCTTTCCATAATCTTGTTTTGTTCATGTATTATTAAGTTACATTGATAAACAATATGTAGGAAACATAGAAAGAACTTAACGATATGATGATATGAAGAGGTGTGATACTTATTTTCCAATTGTGTAATACTTCTTTTAGTTTATGTGATTTGTAGATGATATTGTTGTTCTTCACACCCTCATAATAAAATTCAAAGCATGTCAAGGGGGATGGGTGTACTACCATCAGTTGAGTGTCAAAATAGAAACCTTAAAATCTTTAACCTGGAGATACCCTTGTGATTGATTTAAAGGGATAACTAAAATGTATTAGTGTCTAGATAGAAGCACAATCGGAGATTTTTTCTCTAGAAATTTTTGTATGGCACTTGCGGTTATCGTGTCTTTTTGAAGGAATTTTTTTTCTTCTAAATGGGATTGAGCCATGTTTAGAAGGGTGTAGGATCAAACGTTATCCCCATGTGGTTTTCTACTATTAGGGTGTGACTTGAGTATGGGTAATATGAATTTGGGTTATTCACAATCATGAAAACAACATGCATTTTTCTATAAAGGCATTGATGCACAAACCTAGTATGAACATGTCCTTGTATTCTTTCCATGTTTGCATAGTTAACTGGAATTCAAATAAAGGAAATTTGGGTTAGAGCTTGTTTCAAAATGTCTCTATGGACCAAGATGAATTATTGCTATAAAGGTTCATATCCACAACTACCTTTATGAAAAGACACAATCACTCGTCTTTTTTTTCTTTCTATTAATGATATTTCAAGGTCCATGAAATATGTGAAGGAATTTCATAATGCTACCATATTTTAGAGGTTTGAAAAACTGGTGGATCAATAATTTAGTATATTTACTTATTACTTTTAAAGTACAATTAATTCTTTTAAGTGAGCAAAGACCCAAATCTTTTGGGACTTGCAATGGCAACAGATTTTCAAGGTTGATTGTATTGTATTGTTGGCATGCGATTTTATTTAAGTGAAACACACATACAAACACAAACACATACACTACCACCTATTCCATTGCCATGGCTGAATTGGTTTGATGCATTGCACTACAAATATAATACATGAGTGGATTTCGTTTGAAATCAATAATGGTATTTTTTATATTCATTTCATGACTATTTGTTTTTTCAATTGGAAACCCAATTTCATACACTAGTCTTTGTCTTGATTAGAGTTATCTGCTCTCGTCTTACTTATATTTGAATTATTTATTAACATGATCTGATGTATATACTTCCTAATATATGGCCATGTACATGTCAAGTACCCTATGTCTAGTGACATATGGAAACTGTTTATTAAGATTTCTTTAGAACCAAGTAGTTATTCCTATTATCTAATAAGATATTGTTATCATTAAACTTGGTATGCAACATGTTATCCTCACACATTCGATAAAATTTATATCCATTCGGTTGATTAAGTATTTGGTTGGATTAATAACTTTTACTTAATTGGTCAAGCATGCTTATGTTCAACCGAATGAACTTTCATACAATATGATACAACTATCAATTTGTACAATTTATATACACCTATTTAGTGATATATTAATGTGTCCTAAGTGGATGATTCTAATGTGATTATGTTTGATGGAATTGAAAGATATATCATAGAAGGGAAATTGTTACAACATGGGTATCCTTTCCATAAACCATCCTATGATACTAAAGGACTCAACCTTTACACATGTGATATAAAAGTTGTATTATATAGATTCATTTATCACATCAAAGAACACTATTATCATTTATTAAGGTTGCAATTGATTTTTCTCTACTCCTTGATGTTTCCCTAGTTCTACCATAGCCACTCAATTTGTATGTCAATTAGTTTATAATGCTTCCATCTCCCACCGTACTTTGTAATTGTTTATATCGTTCGTGTTTCAATTGATTTGTTATCTCTAGAAATATAAGGGGTCACCTTAGATTTTTAGGCACTGAAAGACAGGACCTAGGTCGGTTAGGTGACTAATGTTTGGAGGCATGCACAAGCAATCTATGCAAATGTGTAACATAAATTTTCTTCACAACATTGTAAATCATTAAAACAACTTCACCCCAATGCCATCCTAAGTGTACCATGTTTCTGTTAGTAATAAATATCATACAATATGTTAATAGGATAAATGAAACATCAGTTAAAATGATGGTGTATATGAAGAAAAGATCCACCATTGAACACATAACAAAACAATACATAAATATTATTTTGAATGAGCTTCAAGATTGTACCTCACTTATCAAAATGTATGCCTCAATATATAATGCATGAATACATTTATTAATTCACTTTAATAAAATTTAAACAACCCAGAGTCCATGAAAGTGTTTGTAAGTTCCTTGAATCATCACATATTTTATTAACCATGATTCAATCATATCAATTAAGATAGAGTATAAAAGCAAAAATCCATGAATCATACAACTATCATTTAACTATAAATAAGTCAATAAGATACATTCTCAATGGGCATGGCCCTCTTACCTAGGGTGTGAAGAAATCCTCCAATCTAAAGGTCATGTTCCAAAGTTTACACCTCCTAATATACATGTCAATGCATAAGAGACAAAGACTTGATTATCTACATATGATGAGAATAACATCTCCGGTCAAAATCTAGGATTTTCCAAAATTTTCATGGTATAAAATGTTATCTTTATCTTGAAGTTCTCATATATATTATCTCCCTGGTGGTGCTGTTTGGAATTGTTTCTCCCGTAGCATAGCCGGCCTCTGCGCGACTTAATGGGCTATGCTCCTTACGGGATGGGGATAGTTTCCCCAGGTTGGGTTCGATGCAAGCCTTACAAGTCTCCTGGGATACCAATATATATATATATATATATATATATATATATATATATATATATATATATATATATATATATATATATATATATATATATATTAGTTGGGACCAAACGTTAATACAACTTTTCAACCATTTTGATTATTATATCTAGAGTCATGATATTATGAATCATGTAGGAAAAAGGTAATGTCAATTTTTTTAGAGTTTTTAGGGTTAGTGAATATTTTATACTCTCAAAATATCTAGGTTGACGATGGATTGAAATATAATGACATGATGGTGAATAGACTCCACAAATAACTTACATAGAACTCTACATATATTCAAGAGTCTTCCTTAGAAATGATTTTTTTAATCATATATCAATTTACTACATATTCTCTGGTGTTGATATTTTCTTGGAAAAAATAGGAAATAAGGAACTTATCAACATGGGTGACCATTGGCTTGATGGTCAACTCCACTAGATCCTTTGATCATGACCTTAGGATCCTCATTAGGCTCAATGTTCCAATTCATGTGTCGATGAGCATCCTGGCATAGAGTATTATAGATATGTACTCTAAGCATACGTCACACCTTGTTGAGGTCTAGGTTGGATCTAGATTGGCCATATAGAGGAAGGTGGCTCAAAAAAAGAATGAGATGGTTCTTACTGGTGCAAAAAAGGGTCAAGTTAGTGATGTTGGATAGAGAAAGGAGGTTTCAGAAGTTGAGAATTTGATGAGACTTGTAACCTATTCATATAGCTTCACAAGGAGTTGGAAAAACTAATGGCCGAGTTTAGCAAAGACAAGGAGGTTAAGATGAGTCTGGAATAAGTAGAGGTGGATAAGGGAGATCAAGTTGGGGAAGTGGGTTATCAATGGAGAAAGGAGTCTATGGTGCTAGGACGTGTAAGGGAAGCTTTATAGGACAAGGGGAGAGTCCTAGATGTCCATGGTGTTTCCACCTTGCACTGTACATAAAAAAATTAGAGATCTTCGTCGATGTAGTTTTTGGAGTGAGGTCATGCAAGTGCTCAAGTAATTTGTCTCAGGAAGACAAAGCTAGATACCACAGAGGTTTCAGTTGAGATGGTTACATGGGCAAGATCTTGGGGCAGCCCCATGGTCTTTCTTCACCCCACACTAGCCAAACTCAAATGCTAAACCAGTGATTCAAGTGAGCTAGACACTAATCCTGCTATTGGTGAAATGCACACCTAGATTGGGCTTTTAATAGAGTCGACCCTAGGATTGTAATCCAAAGGTATTGACTAGTTTTAGATATAATAGTCTAATTTTCTAGAAAATTTAAGGGTTTCCCAATGTTTCTAGGTGGTTTCTACCATAGTTCACAACTATTAATATATATTAGAATCCAACATTGAGAGACCTAACTACACTACACAAACGATGTCACTATAGTGTTAAAGATGGTCCATATCTACAAGATTCTGATTTTCTAATTGGAATATACTATTACATGCTAGCGTATATACTACAACCTTTGAGAAACACATTTTGTTTTTGAACAACATGCCTACTCCATCACCGGGATTACAGTTAGGGAATAGGTGACTTGGATTGTGTCTAGTGGGAGCTTCATAATGTGAAGAAAAATTAAATATGGTTAAAACACAATGGTTTATTACACCTTTAAATGGATATGCACCATCCTTTCTTTTGATCCAAATTTGTTTCCAATAGTTTTCAATAAAATACGATGTCCACTTGTTAGGATCCAATTTTGAAGAGCGGATTTTATTTACAGAAATTTTAGATTGGTAATCAGATACCGGTCAGAGAGAAATCTAAATTCAACAATTACATATAGAATTAACAATATATTATATTCACATAAAAGAATTTTTTTATCATACATATCTTGTGTATTGAAATACTATCAATTCAGGTCAGATTTAAATGTCACCATATGGCATATGTCGGTCAGGATCGGATTTGGATACAATCCGCTTTGAATTGGATCCATTTACAGACCTGCATTATAGAAGAAAGGATGGCCTACTTTCAGAACATCCATGATAGTCCACGTGAGTGATTACACATCATATAGTAAAAGCACTTCCATCAATGTCAAACTCATGTCCAAATTCAAACGAATACCTTACACTTACACATATAACAACATTTAAAGAAGAGATTTAGGGAGGGATCAGTTAAAGGAAAATATTTGGCCAATGCCCTTCTTCCACAATATGGTCGTTCCCCTTGTTAACGGTGGCTTATTGGTAATCACTGTCCAGTAACACCAGAAAACATATAAAACACACTATCGTAAATCATTCTTATGAATGAGTCAACACCAGCAACGTGATCCGCCTCCTAATCTATTTTTCTCTTTTTTCCGCGTGAAGCCATATATGCTTAAAAACGATATTGTTTATGCCAGCACTAAATTACTAATCTCTTTCTAAATTCCTTTTTGATCTAGGTGTAAATAGGTCTCTCTGCTTTGATAATCCTGTTTTTGATATAATGTATATTGATTCAGCATATGAAGCTCAAACGGGGGTCCGATTCTGGTGACTGCGGATCGAGTAACAGTAAGAAGGTATGCCTTCTTGTTTTGTCATAAATCTTACATTCCTATAATGAGTATTCCTATTATGAATAACACAGTGAATACTTTTATTGTTTATAGGCTAGGACTCCTGATTTCCGTGACTACATTGAACGTATTTTTTATCTTACCGGGTCATTGGATACTCACTTTACAAATCTGGCTGCACTTCGGTTCTTTTTGTGCCTTGCTATTGAAATTGGATCTATACAGTTGTTTATGCTTCCAGCCATAGATGAAGAACGGGATATGTTTTACGACTTCCATTTTCTTACTGACATAATTGAACTGACTTGGAGGGTTCACTTGCCCACTTTCTATGGTGTCGCATTTAGGATTGATACAAAAGGGGCAGTTAAGGAAGGTAAATGGTTTGAAGTGGGCTTTGAGGGTCCTACTGAAGTACATATTATCCCAGGATCAACGTTTCTTGAATTTGATTGCAATTATCAAAGCTTTGGAGGATTAAGTGATGTGCGTGTCGGAAAAGAGGTTATGAGAAGGCTATTAATCAATTGGCTAATCCAAATGCTAAGAAATCTGAGATACATGAGAGTTTCATTACTCTTTGTTGTTGTTTTAATGAGCCATTTAGGTTGCACAGTGCATGCCAGTTTCTAAAGGGTTGTGAGTACACTACGCCTAGATTTCCTACACATGTCCTGGAACAAATAAGGAAATGGGACAAATTCGGGATAGTTCTCATAACACAAAAAGACGAAGAGGATCTCAAGAACCCCTACGAAGGCACCAACATTAAGTCTTGGGTCGATGCACAGAAGAACATTGCGGTGCTCAAGGTGCCCAAACAAACCAAATGGAAAGGGTATAATAACTAATTCATTTTTTATATTTCACGCAATATCTTAAACTAGAATGCTATATTTAATGATTTTTATATAAACAGGAAAAAGGCTTTGTGAGATGGTTCTATTCGCATGAATGTATTGTTGGTATGTCTCTTGTGGTACCACTAATAACGTTTTAGAATAATCCCAAATTGAGACATTTTAAAATTATTTACTTATTTTTACAAATCAATTTGGGTTAAGTTCAATCGGTAAAGATGAATTACCGTTTCACGCTAAGTTGGCAGGTACTTTTGTAATGAGAATAACTTTCAATAGTTCTTTCTTCATCTAACTGTACTTGTATATATGTTCATATATCATAGTCTAATGAAGTGATCAGCGTGGCTAGACTTATACCTGATTCTAGGGAGTGACACTCTAGAATTCTATATAAAATGAGAAATGGCATCCTCATGTGCAGAACTCTTAAAATGGACTCGTCCTTTTGAGGGCTAGATGGTCATAGGGACTTGTACATGTGCTAGTTATGGCCTCTGTCCACTTCAGCTCGTCAAGAAAAGTTACACTCTTACTTTGAAGTATGTTGATAGGCTATTTTATTGTTAATGCTTATGAATATTTATCATTTATGTAAAATAACTCTTGCTATTTACTCACACATGTATAATGGTACAAGATATTGCATCACGGTTGTCTCTCATGTTATCACAGTAGGGTTGTTTAATTGATGTAGTGTAGCTTGTTTTAGAGCATTGGTTTTCTCCAATACTCAAGGTAAACATGATGGATATCATTAACATCTTTCTCCATTTGGGGTGATCTTCTTTCTTATGCGTGTCACATATACAATGGACTACATGACCTACTACATGAGAAGGGGCTTCTATTGTTCACATACTAACTTTTCTAAGGCCTCTTTATCATTTAGTACCATGTTGTATTGAATAGTATGTGTACTAGGTAATTTGATGTCATGGTGCACTCTATGTTACTATTTTGGATGATGCAGCTGAAATAGACTTGACATTATTATTTGTTTTGGTTTGTTTATTATCACCTTGATGGTATGATTATGTGGTTGTAGGTGTACAACTTCAATCCATCTCGACATTTATAATATCAGACTCTATATTCATTGCATATACAAATACATGTGTACAAAATATCTTCTAAATGATGCTTATATTTTCCAAGTGACATCAATCGATTTGTCAAAAGTTCATACAATAATTTGCAAAAGAATTTAACTTTATTTGTTTTTATCCAACTTCAAAGATAGTTCACTCTAACTCCCCAATCAATCAATGTTTATGCTTCCCCTCTCAGATTTTTTACACACTTAATATAGTTAACTCTCTCACTTTAAAATCACACTCCATTAAATTCAAGCTTCTCCCTCGATCATTTATCAAATTATCTACCCTATCAATACCACTAGAAAAAGTAATTTGTGCATAAAGTACATGTGTGTTGTTTAATTTTCTCTATAAAACCTTCATCTAGTTGCAACAAATAATTTTTAAAGTATTTCTTTACTGGTCTATCTTCTCAAATTTAAGGTATTGATTTTCTATTATTTTGGTGAAAAAACATAAGATCTTCAAATTATTTTCTCATTGTTAATGAAATGCCATGAACCTTTCTCATTGAAACCATGCTTCATTAATTACAACACATTATTTTCCCTATCTTTTTTCTCAAACAAAGTACCTCAAAAATGATGTAGTTTCCTAACTTCTCGTCTCACATTTTGCAATAGTTTTCTGTTAGTTTTCACTAAGAAATAAAGTCACTACTAACCTATCTATTCATCAACTCACCTCTCCTTCTGCAATATTTAAGTTTAAACTACCTATATATATTTAACCAATAAACATTCAAATTTGTGTTTGTCCTTCCTTGTTATACATTTTCTTTGTAAATAATAACCCATCAACAAGCTCTTTTATGAATTACATCCAATCTGTCACATCTCATTTGATAATCTCCCTTTTCTTCACGATTTTGTTAAATCTCTCTCTCTCTCTCTCTCTCTCTTCAACCAATAGAAACCAAATGAGATCATTTTGATTGGCTCCCCATTTAGATAAAAATCCTCTCATTACAAATCAAATACCAATACCTCCCTATTTTGGATCAAACTGTATTAGTTGCATACCATTAACTTCTCTCCCCCTCTCTTCTGAATATATTATCCTCCTCACAACTAAAGTCACACATGGTTTCTCTCATGGATGACAATATAAAAGGCAGTTTCTCTTATACTCTCCCAATCAATTTAACTAGAGTTTCATTTTAAAAGGTATTATTAATATTGACTTTTCTTATGCTTTATACATATGTAGTTTTTATCCTTATTAAATATAAATTAAGGAAACTAAAATTCAACAAAAAGGATGTTGCATAAACATATAGAATGATTTAAGTAATAATATATTATAAAAATATCTAACTTTGTTTTCACATTCGTGGCACATGTTTGTTAACAAATAGCATACTATTTTCCACTATCTTACAAAATTTAGTCATCCTCCCATAACTCCCCATGTGTGTATATCTCTTCCTATTCCTTGTTTCTTCATAATCTTAACTCAACTCTCCATCCCATCATTTATATATGACTATACGTATTATTTGTTTCCCAAAGCATCTCAGCAATAATTGAATCAATTTGATTATCTATTTTAATTATACTAACAAGATAATCACAAACCTAGTACATTTATCTATATATGCATCTTATCTCTTTTCTTCTTAGCATTTCTCCTATTTATAAATTATATTTTTACTCATATTCTAACCAATGGTTATTTTTGTCATGATCCACATGGCTTGTATTATTTTATTTCCACTTTCATGGTTGCAAAATTCAAACCTATAGTACTAAAAGAGAGATTGTACATTCTACTATCAAGCATGTGATTATTTACTTTTACACAAAAGATCCTAACCAACCATAAAGTAGGAATGCAAAATACTAACCAACTGTAATTATTGTTTTTCTAACATTACTCCCTCTACATCTGACATGACATGTGATACTACCCAACAAACTATCCGCAAATGAATAATTTCTATCTCACTCTTCCATTTTACCTCCTTGATATATCATTAAATATTAATAGAGATGATTATTCGGTCGTGCCATACCGGGTCTTGACAGAAATGTTTTTGCGGCCATGTCAAGGACTAGATAGTGTCTCAAAATTTCACCCCATACACTACCCATGTCATAAAGGGGACTCCACGTAGAGTTCAAGCTGTCTTAATTAACATACTAAAATGAAGTTATATATATATATATATATATATATATATATATATATATATATAATGTAGGAACATATTTTTAATGGTCCATACACGTCTGGATTGATGCTTAATATATTTTTTTAAATAAAGGAGTTTTCATTCATCCTGACTCCTTTTCAGGTAAACTAGTAAAAAAGAGAAATACAATTATATATTTGTCTCCCTTTATCCCTATACAAAGAAAGTGAGTATAGCCACTCTCAAAACTATCTATCAAAATCTGTATTTGTCCAAGAAAATCTAAAGTATGGAACCTCCCTTCTGTCAATGATCCAGAAGGCCTCTCACCCACTGAGGGAGACCCCTTGGTCTTTTATAATGACCACTTCCCTACCTTGCCTCTTCCATATTCCAAGTCAACAAACTTTACTTTTGGAGGATGTAAAAACCCAAAAGCAATCTCTCCTACATATGTAATTTGATCTCCCTCAAAAATTAGTCAAGTTTTCAATAATGTGGTGCGTCCTCCCACACCTCCATCACTATGGAAGGGTTCTCCATCTCTATGGACTCAAAAGTAATATTTTCATCATCGCAAACCTTCAACACCACAATCATGGCTTGAGCTCCTACCTTATCATGATCCTCCGTGTTAACCCACGTCCTAAAAGCCAACTCTAATCTACCTTCACTTGTGTGAATGATCCCATCACATCGCCATCTTCTCCATTCTAGACGTCTATATTCTTACCTATGGCTATATTCAGTTTTTTGTTTTGGAAATCTGGGTGGTGCAATCTAACCAACTCCAAACTTCTAATCATCGCATAGAATAGAAATCCACCATCTCTAAACTTTTCAAAAGATTTCATCTTCAATTTAGCATTTAGAAAACCTAAATCTTCTTGCCAAAGTTTATTCTCTGGTGTCCTTGTTCCTTCATACCGTTTTCGACATCTCTCTTTCCAAATGAGCCCAATGATAACATATGTGATCACCCCAGATATTCATCCCCGCGTCTCATGGTGATTTGCATATAACTAAAAACTTCCTAACCACTCCATGAATGTAATCAGTCTGCCTTGTACATCATTCATCAACATCTTTCCCACGCGTGTCCATAACTCCACAACTAGACCACTGTGTAGGAACAAATGAGAACTGGATTCCTTCGTCAGCTCCTATTAACATGAACACCTAGAAACCAAACGTATCCCACACCTTCTTACATTATCATCAGTTGGGAGTGCCTTATTGATGAGTCGCCATAACACTATATTTGCACATGAAAGTCTATCCTTGTGCCAAATAAATCTTCCATCTTGTCCCAATGCACTGCTCTGCTCCTGAATCATCCTCTAGGTTGATTGCCACAGAGAACACCCATCGTGAGTTGGAACCCAAATTGGCCTATCTTCCTTGTCAAAATAAACAACTTGTAGGGACTCCAGCTTCCCTCATCATTGAGTAACAACGAGAGAGCACTCCAAGCCTAACATTCCCCTTGTATGTAGAAGTCGACTACCTAAAATCTTTGATATATATCCAGTGGCCTTCTGGCATACTCAACAATAGGTTGCATACACCATCTATCCCACTAAATGGACAATGCATCTTGCCTGATCGGCCACTTGGTAAGTGGCCAAGCCACCATAAGCATCTTCCACATCTTTCTACAAAAGGGAGAAGGAACTATCAATAATTGCACCATATATGGAAATTCAGTATTTCCGCACCTCCTATATTGATAGTGTTGACCAACATGTTATACATTGTCCATATCTTGATGATGACCTAACCATTCCATTCATGTGTATCTAATATATCTATTTGAGATTGATTTTAGGTATTAGGTACATGAAAAGGATCATTTCCATTCATCCCTAGCTTGATCTAGTTCAAGTCAAAAGTAATGCAAACACACTTTCTTGGATAATGCCCTAAAACCCTTAGGACAATTTTTGTAACCATTTGTATTGGTGTAATGACTTGTAACTAAGATGAAAAAAAATCAGGAGCCCTAAATTCAAACATTTAATCACTATGGCATTTATCAAAATTGATCAAATATGTTTGATCGGCTGAGTTTCCTTCCTAGAAACTCGACCGATGCCTCAAATTAATCTTGGCAAATGCCCAGGACCGGCCGAGTATGAACAGAACAAACTT
Organism: Alisma plantago-aquatica; assembly: GCA_963693085.1. NCBI lineage: Eukaryota > Viridiplantae > Streptophyta > Magnoliopsida > Alismatales > Alismataceae > Alisma > Alisma plantago-aquatica. Next base: position 1,132,274,544 of record OY856411.1, on the reverse strand, counting down.
GATCGAATCCCTACACTAGAAAATTAGATTTCAATCAACTGTCGAGTTTCATTCAGAATAAAATCGACCAATCTTCAAATTTACTTTGTCATATAATGCAATCGATTGAGTTACCTTCATTGAAACTCAGCCAACTGTACTATACATAGTGTTCATAAAAAGTTATTCTAACCATTGGAGCATTAAAAAACTCGAAATAAAATCCATTGTAACACCCCAAATGGCTAAAAAATGTTCCTTAGTGCTCCTAGCCTCTAGTGGATACCCCAACTATAAATAGGATCTCTTGGAGTTCCTTACAGGTTGCTCCTTCATGCTATTTAAGATCCTAGCTATAGTTGAGTGCATCCAGTCCACTTGAGCCCCTTTCTCTCTCTTGTTTGCAAATCAAAACGTCCATATGAGTGAGATAGGATATGTGGAGAGATACTCCATTGTCATCTTGTAAAGTTCTCGAAGATTCCCTTTCTCCAACCCCTTTCTTCAAGATCAAGTTGGTGAAAGATTTTTCAAGTGAAGGAGAAGATGCAGAGCTTCTCCAAGTAGAAGGTGAAGGTGTAAAATCTTCTCAAAGGTGAAGGAGAAGGTCAAGACTAAAGATCTAGAAGCAGAGTGGGTAAATCTTTCAAGGCAAAAGACTCAATGCAAGAAGGGGATCTCCTTGGCAAAGGTGACCAACTTCTTGCAAGAGTGGGTAAGACCTTGTAGAGGTAGAAGACTCTAGCTTAAAGGATAGGTAAGTCCTTGGTTGGTTTATTGGATTCTTTTGGTCCTTAAAAGGGAGGCTCGGTATCCTTGGCCTAAAAAAGAAAGGTCATGTTGTATGTCTTATAATGTATATTAAGTATACATGGGTTAAAAAATTCTAGATCTTGACCTCTCTAGGTAGTGGACTGACTTTCATAGTTTGGAGATTGGAACCATGTACATAGCTTGTTCTTGTGTTTGCTCAATCTCTCTCATCCTTGCTATGTATTCTTAGTTGCACTTTAAATTCAATATTTGCAATCCCATATCTTGAATTAACTTGAAGGTCTAACAAATCTTTTTGAAGTACTTTATATCTCTATTCACCCACTTAGAGTCCATTGATGTAACAAGTGGTATCAGAGCCACATTCTTCTCTGATGAATCTCCTACTAGATGAGAAGATGGGTGACAACCTACTTGGATCTCTCAACTTGGAAGGTGGTTTCTCCAGGAGACCCCTAGTCTTTGATGACACAAACTTTCTCTATTGGAAGAGGTGGATGTAGTTCTACCTTCAATGGATGAGCTACAACATGTGGAAAGTAATCATCATTTCGTACATGGAGTCGGCAAGAGATGTAGCTACTTGATATGAAGTTATAGTCTAGAAGGTGTAGCTGAACACAAAGGCCATAAGTATCATCCATGCAACACTCTCCCTCCAAGTTCAAGTGGATCTCCTCTTGGGACACATCCCATGAGATTTGAAACAAGTTATGCATCATCTATGAAGGCACAAAACAAGTCAAGGATTCCAAGATATACATGCTCAAGGGTCTCCTTGAAAACTTCAAGATGGTAAAGAAGGAGAAAGTGGTTGAGATGTACAAAAGGCTCAATACCATCATCAACGAACTTGCTTTTTGGGCCACACCATGGATAGAGGGACCACTAACTCTAAGATTCCAAGGTCTCTCCCTACAAGATGGGAATCCAAGGTAACTTCCATTGAGAAAGTTAGAAGCCTTGGTGATATAGACATGAAAGAGATCATTCAGCAACCTTAAGCTCATGAGACAAGACTTGACAAACAAGAGGAAGATGAGAAGAAAGAAGGAAGGAATAAAAGAAGATCAAAGACAATGCATTCAAAGCTCAAGTGGAGGCAATGATTATCCAACAACACCTTGCTTGTCGGTCATCTCCTCCTTCCTCAAGCAAACATGATGCCCCTAGTGACCATGAAGCTAACTACTCTAAGGGCAAACACTTAAAGGAAAGACATCCTACTCCTCTATGCCAAGGTGTTATGAATCTGGACAAAAGGGATACTACAAAAATGAGTGTCCCAAGGCCATAAGTCCTACCAAAAAAGCATCTCCAAGAAAAGGGAAGACTACAAGAAGGATGGAAAGTACAAGAAGAAGGACAAGAAGCAAACAAGAAGCAAGGATGCAACCCATACCGCATGGGAGGAGTCTTCATCTAGTGATTCCAACTCCAATGAGGGAGATTGCCACCTTGCACTCATGGCCTCTTCTAGTGAAGACATTGGTGAGGTAAGTGAGGTAACCTTGCATGAGTTATTGTTGTGTGCTTCCCACATGAACTTTTCACATGATTTCACACACAAACTCAGTTTATTTTGTTCTCATTTAGCCTCTATTCATATTATTCTTACCACCTTTTTGTTATTTTGCTTATCACAAGATGTGTATTGCATATATGCTTCAAAAGGATCAAATTGGATATAGCCCAATTCAAATTCATCATCATCGGGACTTCTCCAAGCCTTACAGACGTTCAAAATTGTAATTCTGTTGAAACAGCAATGCACACGACATGTCTTATTTAAAATATGGCGTGCACATTTCTAGTTGACCTTATACTTCAAGCGCTGAAGAGAAGTACACAGTGTGTTCGCCAAAGACATGATGTATACTTGGGAATTCAAAATCGATCCTTGCCTTTCTGGTAACGTATACGACGTCTATTTATTCGAACATGCCGTGTGCTTTACACTCAGAACAACTATCGGAGACAAGACATGACGTGTCCAAAGGAAGACATGCCGTGTGCCTGTTAGTTTCAACATTTTTTTAAATACGACTCTGCTCATTTTAAAGACAAGACCACCCTATGAAGCAGTTATCTATGGTTATAATTTGAAACTCTTACATCTAAGAGCAAGGCCAGAGAAAGGAGGGCGATTTTGAGGTGGATGAACGTCGTTTCTTCCTAAAGAACCCCCAATCTTCCTCTTTTCTTCTCCATTTTCTTCTCCGGAGGTGCAGCAGAGCTTCTTCACTCCACAAATCTTCTCGTGAGGGAAGTTTGTCCATTTTGGAGCAGCTATAGGAGTGGAATTTCATCCCCAAGCTGGAATTCTACTCTTCTTTTGTTACACCTTTGGTTCTCTTAGTTTTTCCTTCTCTAAATCATGTTGAACACTGAAATTTCTACACATTTTCTGTTATACATCATCATGGACGAGTAGATTCCTTTTCTTGGACATGGGAGAGTAGCTCCCATGTCATAGCATGTATGGAACATGATAATTTTGTACTAAATACTATGTTTCTTGTTTTCCGCCTTATGAGTACCAGTTTCTTTCTTTTTGCATGTATGGGTGGCCACTTTATGTGAATGTTTTATGCTCTTTTTCTTGATCTGAGAAGATAGGTAGGAGAGTAAGGAGATATTATCTTGGCAACTCCTTCTTTACCACGAGAGAGTAGAAATTATGGAGTTGAGGAGTAGGTTTGTGATCCAAAATGAAATTCAGAGATGGGAATGTCGAATTAAGTTAGGATCGTTGTACTTGTACCGAGAGGTGAAGTGAAACATACAACTCTCCTTTAAAACAAGTGCTTAGTATGTTTAAATTTTGTGCTCCTATTTTATGATATGATATGTTGGTAAAATTCTAAGTCCAAGATACTCCCATAATATGAAATTTAACCTCTTTTAGTAATCCATTTACTATTCTTTTTAATTCGGAAATTTTAGCTTAATCAATCAAATAACACTTTTAAAACGGTCTATAGATGGCATCACTTTATAAAGTGATATCAGGTTCAAGCACACAAATAAGTACCTCTAACCCGATATGGTTATATACATGCATCTCTTGCATGATATGCTTGTGAGACTACATCTCCTTGCACGATATGGAGATGTAGTTTATACCTTGAACATGATATGGTGTTAACCATATACCTTTTTCACGATAGGAAGTCAAGTGATGACTCCATGCACGATATAGGGTCAAGTGTGTACTTGTAAGTCGATATGTCAAAACCCTAGTTTGGATAACCCGATATGAGTGAGATGAGCAAGTACCTCTTGCATGATATGATCATGTAATACACCCCTGGTACACGAGATCTTGAAGCATACATCTGGTGCACAATATGATTGATTGAGCATACACTTATGCACATATAAGATATGGATTCAAATAACAAGGTATAACCCAATATGGTTGAAATACCTCAACCCAATATGAAACCCAAGATGGGGGTTAACATGATATGGGGATAGATGTTAGCTCATACACGATATGAGCCATGTTTTATGAACAATAGGGGAGATACCTACTTACCCCTTATACACGATACAAGCCTACAACTACACCTCTTACATGATATAGAGATAGTAAGCACTCTAATGAACATGAATTTGAAAACCCAAGGTGTGATGGGTAAACCGATATAAGTGGTGAACGATATCACATGTATGATATGACTGATATCCCGTGGATGCTAGGAATAGCACCTAATTCTACCTTGTGAACGATATGAGGTCCAATTCATGCCTAATGCTATATGGTGTACAACCTTAGATGATGGATTGAAATATAATATACCCTATCCTTTGTGTAACGGATTGTGATAAGAGAATTCAATTAGACACCTAGATTGTCATGTAACTATATGATAGGGTTGATCCTTGAAGGTATAAAGAGATTGTGAGCCTAAGGGTCTACCTAACATGCAATATGTTACCCAACATGGAGACCCGATATGATAATCCTGGATGGGAAACCGATATGGTATCTTGTATATATACCACTTAAATGATACATGATGAGGCATACACTCTATGCCCGATATGGTGCACACATTGTGCATGATATGGAACCAATCTCATAGCTTATACCTGATATGGGGTCAAACACCTAGCTCATACCCGATATGAAGTTATCTTGAGTTGATAAGAACTAAGTGATAGTCAATTTGATATGGGTACACGATATGATGATTAGGGGATACATCATAAAAAATGACATGGTGATGTGGTTATACCACATGCCCTATATGAATACACTACATGAAATAAGAATGTATCTTAAAGCATAATATGTTACCATACACACGTCTTGATGCCCGATATGGAAGGGACACTTCAATCATATGTGATTGATTGAGTGATATATGTTACAGGTTGAGTTAATTGAAATATAAAACATGATGTGAATTGTTAATGATGAACTAATATTCCTCAAAGAGGAGGATTGAACTAAAAGTATGATGTAATCAATACCCTAGTGAGGATGAGAGAGAAAATCATACATCAAGTTGATAATCATTTAATAATAAATGATGATAATAAATAAGTATGATTGAATACTTATGATAGCAATGTATGCTCCTACATGTGTAGAGCAATGAATTAGGGTTTGGATTAATAATATGAACTTGAAACCCTATTCGGATATAAAAGGAAACCATAACCCTAATAATGGGAAGGTTGTATTTCTCTTACTGCATAAGCCTTGTGAGACATGTTAAATACTTGAATAAAAAGTATAACGTCTATGTGGTATGATGACTTAAAAAAATAGTTGTTGCCTAGTGAGAGGTGACAAGATGTTTAATGGGCCTTGTGAGCCATGTGAATGGTTGTTGCCTAGTGAGAGGTGACAAGATGCTTAATCAAACCATGTGAGCTATGTGAAATACTTGTAAAACAAGTGAAATGAATACCTTGGTCTGAGGACCTAGAGGTAATGGTCACCTATTACAGAGGTAATAATGCTATGTGGTGATCTAAGGGTTTGAATACCCAGATCCAGTAATAATGATAATGATGATGTGAAGGGATGAGTATTCCTAGTAATGTGATAAGGGACTAAGATTCCAAGTGTTTTATATCTAAATGTGTTCTAAAGATCATAAAAGTACTTGATAGATGTATTATATCTTTCTTTGTAGCATTTGGATATGAGTGATGCTTATAACTTGTTTGATGCTAAAAGAATATTGTAATGCACTTAATATATCATTCAAAACCGTAAAATGTTACCTTGACCATAGATCTATCAGCGTCAGAATTTTCTTAATGGTGAAATGGGTTTCCCGTGGAATAACCCAGAGTGCATATTTTTGAATATGTGGGGGCATAAGTATAAACGGATGACCATGTGTGAGTCGATCCCCTTACGAACTCAAAATAAATGGGGATTTGGCTATATGCCATATCTTGGCTCGAGTGCGATTATGGTCGTAGACTCTATGTTGAGCACAGTGAACTGGCATGTGGCTCAGAGTATGGCTATATGCCATGACTCGGTAATTTCATAACTAGGGACAGTTGTTAGTAGATGTTCCCCTAAGAGAGTACATGATGACGCAGTAACTCTGAGTGAAGATGCCTAGTACCCCAGCATGCTCTTTTTGTAGCGACACGAGATGTCCTGCCAGCAGATGACACGAGATGTCCTACTGAATCTGTGTGGTCTCGTACTGATCGAGACAAGAGAGGTCTTGGCAGTCGGCTCTTCCATTGACCTTGTATGGTACTGACTTATGAGAAGTTTGTGGTTAGTCGGTGATGAACGAGTTATACTTCATCTCCTCAGGGCATAAGTGTAATTCTAAAATGTGGTCAGTCGGTGATGAACGAGTTATACTTCATCTCCGCAGGGCATAAGTGTAATTCTAAAACATGATCAGTCGTGTAGCATATTTGCTTAAGGATTGAATACGGAAAATATTATTTGATGCACAATTCAGTTATACATCTTAGCTTGATAGATGTTATTTATATTTCTTTACATTCCTTGTAAAGTAGATAGATGGTTTATTACTCTACCATGGGTAGATGCATCATTTTCCTTAGGTAAAGAGATTACCTTGTTCTGTTCATACAATGATTAATCCTGCTCGTCAATATAAAAGAACCTCTGCTCTATTTTATAATGCTTATCTGTGACAATAATATGGTCAGTGGAGAGTTATATCTCTCGCTGGGACAATTGTATCACCCCCATGGGATTCAAAAATTTTAGGTGGACGTGTGTGAGGTGGTAGAGACCTTTCTACAGAGGAGAAACAATAGCTAAGGCAGCAGTGGCAGCTCAGGTTGAGTGTACTGTCTGTCATGTCTTATAGATAGAAGTCATATGTGTCGTCTCTGTACTCTCAGGTCCTTGGAGTCAGTTCGTAATGGTTTCATGAATGATATAAGATTTTGGCTTGTAAGTCTTGGGGTTTTATGTTGCTCTAGTATGTGTTTTGATAGAGCAACTATTATATGTTGTCCTCGAGATGAAATGAAACAATATTGTACAATGTAAATCATGATATTAATGAGTTTGGATCTTTCAGTAAGAGTTTTCTGTTAGAGGATTTCCTTCCAAAATGGTTTTAAATTTTAGTGATTTTTGCTAATCTGTTATTTATGATTATTCCACATAATTAGTAATGATTTGATTGTTGGTTTGATGGCGATCATTACAAGTTTGGTATCAAAGCTTAAGGTTCACTGAGTCTACAGAGGCATAGGACTAAGGTTTTGAGTATGTTCTAGTGTCCTCCAGTATATATTATAGTGACATATGCTTATGCAGAAGATAGAGTAAAGCCTAAAGATGTCTGGAGAAAATAAGGAACACATTGTTGAAAGCAATGTTGTTGCACCAGGAGAAGGTGTAAGGGACCAGGTGAGAGAAGATCGACTGCCTGAGAATCCCTAGGTTGATCCAACCATGATAGAGAATCAGATACAAGCCATACAACCTAGATTACTAGCCCCCAATGATGAAATTTTGGGCTCTAGCAGGATTCTTGATCAACATCAATATGTTGGAGCGATGGAAAATGTCGAAAGAATTAGGTTACAGCCCAAAATCAGAGTTTTCTACAGGTGTAGGCAACCAGGACATCTCATAAAAGACTGTCCAGAAAAGGATAATGAGGTAGAGATTAAGAAAATATCTATCCAAACTCGGGAACAGATGCCTAGTAGTTCTAAAGAGGGGAAGTTTTTGATACCATCAATGCAACCAATGTCTAATGCACCAGGGCAGTGGCTACTAAGAAAGGGCAAAGGACCTGATGTTCCACCAGTTAGAACTCTTGATTTGGCCTCTACATTGGTTATAAGGCCGACAAGGCCAAGGGATGCTTGTAAGATATGTTATAAGTGTAAATAGACTAGGCATATTAGATCCTTCTATCCATAAAGGAAGGAGGAAATGACCCAATCGCTGAGGCAGAGTCAACAAGACTCTCAAAGCCAATGGTCTAGCAGTGGCATACAAGGACGTAAACAGATGTCCCGAGCAGGTCCATCTGCACCAAACAATAAAGCACGACGTTGGAATCAGGCAATGATGAGATTCTATGAAAAGAATCAGCCTGAGGCAATAATCAATCTACGAGTTGCGACAGGTCAGATGAAATAGTGTCATTTTGATATATCATTTCATGATTTTATCTATTTAATATAAGAGAAGTAGTTGTTATTGAGCTTCCTTTGACTAATCCTATGTGGACACAAGGAATATGAGGAATTACATTTTGCTTAGTAATTTATTAAATGCTTTATAATTGCTCTTATTTGTGTGAAAGAGGATGAGGTGTAGAGGTGATGCCTGGAGTAAATCCAGGGATGCTAAGTCTTATGTTTTGATGATATGAAAAGTAAGGAATATGATATTAAACAAAGTGCATACTACCTAATCTCAGTACTTGTATACCTTGGCTAGGTATTCAATTATTGATGATAAGGTAGGTATGGAACTCTTATATTGTTATCTTTCTGATTACTCTGATCAAGTAGTCATTTTGAGACAATCTAGTGAGCATAACGAAACCAGAAATATGGCATTGATATTTTTATCATATCCTAAGTGCAATAAAATGGAACCTAAGACAATCTCAGATCAATTTGTGTGTATGAGGAAGTAAAGAGTATAATCCTCATGATAAGAGAATGAGAACAAGGGAGATGATCCCTGTTTGTTAAAGTCTATGTGAATAGTAAAGATCTTTGCCATTATGTGGAAACGGGAAATGTGATAAAATCATGAAATGTTTATGAACATGTTAGGAAATAAAAAAGAGAGGGATGATGATATGTAGTCATCCATATAATTCCTATGCATATGATAAGGAACCTAAGGTGAAACAAGTATAAATTACTCATGAACAGTGAAAGTTCATGTAATAATCTGAGGAGATGATGATGTCTCCTCTTTGATGCACAACCCTGGGTAATGATGGGTGATGAAAGGAATATGTTTCTTTGTGTTATTTCCTTTTAGGGACATGGAAATCAAGTTATTATGAGTACACTTGATATGCATGAGTTAGAAGTGATCTCTTGATGGATACTTAGAGACGTATCAGTTTGTCTTGGACCTTGGTTCCAAGATAAAGATATGTGTAATATATAATGTTCCAAGATAAAAGAAAGATCCTTTTGTATGTTTGAATTTGGTATTAACAATAGAGAGATGGAAATAATGAGGATGTGATGTGTTTTTGACACATGTGAAGGATACCAAGGTAAGGGATTCTGGTATCCAAGATGTGCCAGGTGGTATGGGAAAGTGAGGATATGACTCCTGATAAGATGAATAATGTTTGATTTTCTAGAAGGGTCAACCTTGAGATAACTCTAGAATGGAAATCATATGTTAGGGGTTTATGCTTTGTATAAGAATAACATCAATAAGGATGTATTAATTGAAGGAACAATTATAGAATCATTTTGAGAGAAAGCTTATCAAGCTAAAAATGATTTCTTAGAGTATCCCTATCTAGATCTGTTGAGGTAGTTTATTCATAACATCTAGAGATATCTCTGAGATAAGTTCTTCTTTAGTAAGTGACCTTTACTTATGACAAAAGAATGTACAATAGGAAGATAGTTGGTATGAGTCATAAGAAAGTTTTGTGTTGTGTCAACAGATTAGAGTGGCACTAAAGATGTAGGATAAGACTTGTAGTCCCAAGTGGGCGACATAACGTAACCCTGGTCTTTCTTTGGAAGTGAAATGCTAAACTAAGTGAGGAGTATGAAAGACTCCCTAGAATCAAAAATCTTGTCACATAAAAGATGTGAGTCAAAAAGGTTTGACACCAGAATTATGCAAAGTATGAATAGTACTTCTCTGACTTAGAAAGTTTTACTTGACATAGAGTTGACTCCGCAGTCAGTAATGGATAGGACAGTTGAGTATGTGTCATGTGTGACAGATCTATGATGATCTTTAATGGAAGGACTTTGTGTTGGTTAAAGTTCTATGACATCTCCATGACATTAGGATGATATGTGGAGACTTGATGATATGATGCATGAATGACAATCGTCTTCCTTCATCCAGGATTTCAGGGACGAAATCCTTGTTAGGGGTTTATAATTGTAATACCCCTGACATGGGTTATGAGGTAACCCTGTCTGTTTTGGCTAAGTAAGTTACTTAGAAATTTAATACAATCCTCTAAGGAGTTTTGTTATCATGTACCACACTTACGTTTCAAAGATGGTCCTGATTAAATGAAGTTTGAGCAATGTTCCTTTGTTTTGGACCAAAGTGTAATTTGCCCAAGATGAGGGGTTACATTGCAATATGTAACATGTTGAATGTGTTCTAAGTGTTTTAGTATCATAATAAATAGAATGATGCTAAGTGGTGGCTTGTGGAAAGCCTAAATCCCTAGATATAACTTGTTTAAACAATGCTAGTACTGTGTGCACCAATTTTGGTACAATTTGTAATTTATCTAATATATGGGGTTGAAATGCAAAATTACCACCTCTAGAGTGTCCCTACTCCCTCTATGTATCTTTTAGAGGAAAGAGAAAGATGGAGACGTTATGTTTGAAACATCTTTGAGTGATGATACTCGTGGTGATGAAAAGACCAAGAAAGGATTGAAGGTAAAGCTTTATATGTGTTGTATCGAGTTGTGGACTTGATATAGGAGTCCAATCAGCCAAGGAGCCATAGTACAAGTCTCCTATTGGTTTTTTGAACCTTGGAAAAGTCCATGATGGGCATAGCACCTCAAAGAGGTGGTCCATGACGAATTCCAAGTTCCTTGCAAAAAGAGTATCAGTTTGCCTTGTTGATGGGATAAAGATGAGGAAACTAATCCAACAAGATAAAGGAGGACCGAAATATCTCCCCTAGATTATCCTTAAGACTCTTACATATCAATATATGTATGTGTGCATGCATGGCCACGTGTCAACCATGCATGGCCACGTGTCATATAGTAGCATGAGGTGAAGACACCTCTTATACACTTTATCTCATGAACTCAACTATATATACTTCATCTTCCACCAACTTATGGAAGTTTACAAACCCCACAACCATCTTCCTTGGAGATATCGTGCAAAACCTCTTAAATATAGTGAAAAGTAGCTCAAAGAGAAAGAAGAGCCCAAGCACCAAGCTTAAGGTAAGCCTTTGGTTATCTTCAACCTTGGTTGAAGTAGGATATCAGGTTATGGATATTCCTCTCTTTCCTTCTTCACCAAGTTCTTAACTATGGTGATTTCTTATATATGGAGGATTGTGAATGAAACTTGGACCTTGGAGAAGTTCATCTTCAACCTTAGGAACGTAAATCTTTGGATCTTGGAGCTTTGAAATTGTTTACAAGGCGGGTTATATAACTTGAACTCAATCATGTTATTATTCATCACCTAACTTGCTATACTTAATGATCTACTTTCAATTCCGAAATCTTCTTGAACAGTTGATGAAATTATGAGTTATAGTAGTTGTTGGACATGTTATACATGTACCATAACAGTTATAATGAAGGTTAGGATCTTGAAGAAGATGGTATCACTTTATAAAGTGATATCGGGTTCAAGCACACAAACAAGTACCTCTAACCCAATATGCTTATATACATGCATCTCTTGCACGACATGCTTGTGAGATTACATCTCCTTGCAATATGTGGAGATGAAGTTTATACCTTGAACACGATATGGTGTTAACCATATACCTTTTTCACAATAGGAAGTCAAGTGAAGACTCCATGCACGATATAGGGTCAACTGTGTACTTGTAAGTCGATATGTCAAAACCCTAGTTTGGGTAACCCGATATGAGTAAGATGAGCACGTACCTCTTGCACGATATGATCATGAAATACACCCCTGATATTCGAGATCTTGAAGCATACATCTGGTGCACGATATGATTGATTGAGCATACACTTATGGACATATAAGATATGGATTCAAATAACTAGGTATAACCTGATATGGTTGAAATACCTCAACCCGTTATGGAACCCAAGATGGGGGTTAACCTGATATGGGGCTAGATCTTAGCTCATACACGATATGAGCCATGTTTTATGAACAATATGGGAGATACCTACTTACCCCTAATACACGATACAAGCCTAGAACTACACCTCCTACACGATACAGAGATAGTAAGCACTCTAATCAACATGGAGTTAAAAACCCAAGGTGATAGGTAAACTGATATAAGTGGTGAACGATACCACATGTATGATATGATTGATATCCCTTGGATGCTAGGAATAGCACCTACTTTTACCTTGTGAATGATATGAGGTCCAACTCATGCTTCATGCAATATGGTGGACAACCTTAGATGATGGATTGAAATCTGATATACTCTATCGTCTGTGTAATAGATTGTGATAAGACAATTCAATTAGACACCTAGATTGTCATGTAACTATATGATAGGGTTTATCCTTGAAGGTATAAAGAGGTTGTGCGCCTGAGGGTCCACCTAACATGGTAACCCGATATGTTACCCAACATGGAGACCCGATATGATAATCCTGGATGGGAAACCGATATGGTATCTTGTATATATACCACTTAAACGATACATGATGAGGAATACACTCTATGTCCGATATGGTGCACACCTTGTGCATGATATGGCACCAAGCTCATAGATTATACCCGATATGGGGTCAAACACCTATCTCATACCTGATATGAAGTTATCTTGAGTTGATAAGAACTAAGTGATAGTCAATTTGATATGGGTACACGATATGATGATTAGGGGATACACCCTAAAACATGACATGGCGATGTGGTTATACCACATGCCCAATATGGATGCACTACATGAAATAAGAATGTATCTGAAAGTATAATATGTTATCATACACACATCTTGATGCTCGATATGGAAGGGACACTTCAATCATATGTGATTGATTGAGTGATATATGTTGCATGTTGTGTTAATTACAATATAAAGATGATGTGAATTGTTGATGATGAACTAATATTCCTCAAAGAGGAGGATTGAACCAAAAGTATGATGTAAATAAGTATGATTTGATGATAAATGATGAGAATAAATAAGTATGATTGAATACTTATGATAGCAATGTATGCTCCTAGATGTGTGGAGCAATGAATTAGGGTTTGGATTAATAATATAAACTTGATACCCTATTCGGCTATAAATGGAAACCCTAACCCTAATAATGGGAAGGTTGCATTTCTCTTATTGCATAAGCCTTGTGATACGTTAAATACTTGAATAAAAAGTATAATGTCTATGTGGTCTGATGACGTAAAAAAATAGTTGTTGCCTAGTGAGAGGTGACAAGATGTTTAATGGGCCTTGTGATCCATGTGAATAGTTGTTGCCTAGTGAGAGGTGACAAGATGCTTAATCAAACCATGTGATCTATGTGAAATACTTGTACAACAAGTGAAATGAATACCTTGGTCTGAGGACCTAGACTTAATTATATTACCTATTACAGAGGTAATAATGCTCTGAGGTGATCTAAGGGTTTGAATACCCAGATCCACTAATCATGATAATGATGATGTGAAGGGATGAGCATTCCCAATAATGTGATAAGGGACTGAGATCCCAAGTGTTTTATATCTAAATGTGTTCTAAAGATCAAAAAAGTATTTGATAGATGTATTACAGGTTTCTTTGTAGCATTTGTATATGATTGATGCTTATACCTTATTTGATGCTAAAAAAATATTGTAATGCACTTAATATATCATTAGAAACCATAAAATGTTGCCCTGACCATAGATCCATCTGTGTCAGAATTTGTTGAATGGTCAAACGGGTTTCCCGCAGAATAACCCAGAGTGCATATTTTTGAATATGTGGGGGCGTAAGTATAAACAGATGGCCATGTGTGAGTCGATCCCCTTACGAACTCAAAATAAATGGGGATTTGGCTATATGCCATATCCTGGCTCGAGTGTGACTACGGTCGTAGACTCTATGTTGAGCAGGATGAACAAGCACGTGGCTCAAAGTATGGCTATATGCCATGACTCAATAATTTCATAACTGGGGACGGATGTTAGTAGATGTTCCCCTAAGAGAGTATGTTCTGACACAGTAACTCTGAGTGAAGATGCCTAGTACCTTGGCACGCTCTTTTTGCAGTGACATGAGATGTCCTTCTAGAAGATGACACGAGATGTCATGTGGAATCTATGTGGTCTCGTACTGACTGAGACATGAGAGGTCTTGTCAGTTGGCTCTTCCATTGACCTTGTATGGTACTGACTTGTGAGAAGTTTATGGTTGGTTGGAGATGAACGGGGTATACTTTATCTCCTCAGGGCATAATTGTGATTGTAAAATATGAACAGTCGTGTAGCATATTTGCTTAAGGATCGAATACCGAAAACATTGTTTGATGCACAATTCAGTTATACATCTTAGCTTGATAGATGTTATTTATGTTTCTTTACATTCCTTATAAAGTAGATAGATGGCTTATTACTCTACCATGGGTAGATGCATCATTTTCCTTAGTTAAAGAGATTACCTTGCTCTGTTCATACAATGATTAATCTTACATGTTAATATAAAATAACCTCTGCTCAATTTTGTAATGCTTATATGTGATAATAATATGGTCGGCGGAGAGTTATATCTCTTGTTGGGACAATTGTCTCACCATATGGGATCCACAATTTTTAGGTCGACGTGCACGAGGTGGTAGAGACTTTTTTCATAGGAGAAACAATAGCTGAGGCAACAGTGACAACTCAGGTTGAGTGTACTACCTATCGTGCCTTGTAGATAGAAGTCCTATGTGTCATCTCTGTACTCTCAGGTCCTTGGAGTCGGTTTGTAATGGTTTCATGAACGATCTAAGATTTTGGCTTGTAGGTCTCGGTGTTTTATGTTGCTCCAGCATGTGTTTTGATAGAGCAATTGTTATATGTTGTCCTCGAGATGAAATGAAACAATATTTTACAATGTAAATCATGATATGTATGAGTTTAGATCTTTCAGTAAGAGTTTTTCTGGTAGAGGATCTCCTTCCAAAATGGTTTTAAATTGTAGTGTTTTTTGCTAATCTGTTATTTATGATTATTCTGCATAATTAATAATGATTTGGATGTTGGTTTGATGGTGGTCATTACAGTACTACTCAAATCTAACCGACCACTGCAAAGTCAAAATGGGTTCCATACAAGATCAATGGAAGAGACGGATTCCATGATCTCACCAACACCCCTCAGTCAGTACAAGAGAAACACCGCAGAGACATAAAAGTCAACTACAACAGTTACATATAGTCAAGCTAATAAACACCTATCCCGCTTTGGTACATGACACATCACTAGAGAACATGCTCATGCATGGTCATTCTAAAAAGAGGCATCAAATGTAGTTATAATATTGCCTATCACATGTCACAAAAGGAGAACATATCACACATGGTCATCTCAACTAAGGACTAGGTATGACCACAATCATCCTATCAAACCTATAATTGTGGACGCAAGGAGATACTAGACTTGCACCCCCGCACATTCAAAAATATACGCTCTGAGTTTCCTGTAGGAATGAATTGTTTCACCACCCAACAAGTTCTGACACTGGAATGGATCTATGGCACAGGGCATCTACATGATTAGGATTTCACTTGATTAGTTAAGCCAATTGAGTGTCTTTTGGCATCAATCAAGTTACAACGTGCTAACCATAAAAAAACTCTACAAAGATGAGGGTATGTTACAACTCCAGAAGATATAGAACCCATGAAATATACTCTTGTCACATCATTACTGATACCACTACCATTCAAGGCCATCAACATTATCATATCACTAGGGAATATCAATCCCTTATCTCATCACTAGAGGATATCACCTCACACTAGGCATTGAGCCTCCACCAGGTCAAAGACTCGTCACATGATTATGATCTCAATATGCCTTATCAAGGCTCATAATCATCACATGTGTTACATCACGTATACACCATAGCATTCATTATCTATGACATTAATTTACCTACATGGTTAGGATTACACAAATAGGAGAGAGAAAACATAATCTCAATCAATTAAATCAAGCAAGTTCAACAAGTATATCCCGTACTTGAGATTAGGGTTAGGGTTTCTCATATGGATGATTAAGGTTTCATATTATCATTCAATCACCAAAACCTAGTTTCATTACCTCCCACATGTTTGGAGTGTATTAGGATTAAGCACTATTGATTATGATTAAATATTTACATTCACATCATCATGTATAGACCATGAACCAAGTGTTTCTTGGATCTAGGGCTCTAGAGGGAGGGGTGAATAGAGCTTTAAAATTCTCACAAGATAAGTTAGACCTTCAAATTATATCAATAAAAACTAATAGCTTAATAGCAATTTGAAGTCCTAACTTAGCAAGCATAGAAAGGATGAGAGAAATTGAAACATGTACTTGGACAAGGCGGTTTAGAGTGGTTCCACTCTCCAAACTAGGAGAGAGTCAATCCACTACCTAGAGAGGTCAACCTCTAGGACTTTGCAATCTGTGTATACTTATATTCATTCATAAGAGATACAAGGAGACCACCATACATCTAAGGAATTACCTATTCAATACAATAGTCTTCCACCTACACAACGACTTACCCACTTGATCAAGATGTCTTCAGCCTTCAACAAGGACTTAACCACACTTGCATCAAGTCTTTGGCCTTGAAGGAATTTTCCCACTCTTCTTGAATCTTGGCCTTGCCCTTCTCCTTCACCTGGAGAAGATCTTCACCTCTTCTTCAACCATGAAGAAGAAGAACAACAACTTCACCTTCACTGGGAGTAGCTTACTTCAACCTCTTCTTTGAGAAAGAGGTTAGGGAAGATTAGTGGCGGAGCCACATGCAGGTGAGGCATGTGCCTCACCCAGCCTACGGTCAAATATGATACAATAGCCTTCTATAGTTTCGTGTTGTTGTTTCACGTTATATGCTTCTTGTTCGTTACAGGTTCAGTTACACATTGTTTGGCTCTCTCCGATGAATCATCTGCAGTTTTCCAATCGTACCTTCTTTTGTAGGTAATGAAATGAACAAAATGAAACTGAAAAAGAGGAAATACGAGTGGATTTGGGACAAATCTGCATGATAATCCAGAACAATAAGGAATGTAATTTATATTGTTTGTGGACAATCATTCAAAAGACATTCATTCGATGGTAGAAAAATACTTATCGGTTTGAGTCAGCTATTATCTTATAATGTTGTTTTGTAAAGTTTATTTCATTGGTTTGAATCAGCTATTATCTTATAATGTTGTTTTGTAAAGTTTATTCCATGCGTCTGCAAAGTTACAAAAGCATATTTTTATTGTGTATGCACAAACATTATATGGGCCTTCCTCTACCTATTTGCCTATCGTCAAAATGTTTTATTGTTTCTATATACCTCATGTTCACATCTTTTTAAATATGGATGTGCCATATCATTTTATTGAAGATTGCCTCATCTTTGTAGTTCACAAGTCATACTCATGGTATCATTGAGATTAATGGATTGACTATTAGTCAGAGGAACCCATTCTACTACAACACATGTGAACAATGTATGACCTAGATTATGAGTGACTTCTTCAAATCGAGATGGAGATTTGGATACAAACAAAAATAATATCTTTGGAATAGAATAACATCGAGATGTTAAGGCTTGTCGCACTAGCCTTCTATATTGACTCTTCCTTTAGATTTAAGATTTTTAGTCCCCTATGAACACACAGTAGCCTACTCCTCTCAAATTAAAGGTAGGTATAACAAACATTTAATATGAATCAAGAAATTTAATTGCATTTACATATACCTAAAGATAATAAAAGATATAGTAGTACACCGTTGAAGTAGCAAACCTAAACTTCTTTCTTTAATCATATGACTTTAATTTTTGACTTTGTTTCATATTTTTTATCCTATTCAAGTTGTATGTTCTTTGTCCACTTTTCCTTTTCGACTTCAGCAAGTATTATTCTTGAACTAAATGAATGTGTCATGCACGCCTATAGTTCATTTTGTCAATTGTAGTGACAATGTTTATATCAATGTAAAGATTCATTTAAGTTTTATTCAATTTAATTTCACCATGCTTGTTTTTATGATTAATTTGAGGATATGTAAATATTTCATTGACCAAAAAAATTCACTTACATTTGGGCCTCACCCACTTTACATTCCTGGCTCCACCACTAGGGAAGATGGAATGGAATGAGAGCTTTACAAGCACATGGAGGTAGCTCTTTTACAACTGGCCTAACTCACTCATAATCATGAATGAGAGAGAGAAAGGGGATCAAGGAGTTTCAACACAGTCAACTATAGCAAGGACTTAGAATTACATGAATGAGAAAACTTAGAATGAACTCCAAGGGGTCCTATTTATAGTCGGGGGTGTTCCCTTGAGTGTGGGATCACTTGAGGGTGAATTATAGTCATTTTATAAGTTACAACGGATCTATTCTCACTCAAAACAACTATCTAATGGTTATAATCACTTTTTCAGTGTTTTCCATACAATACATTCGATCGAGTTTCAATAAAGATAACTCGATCGATCCACTAAGTGACAAAGCCAATTTTTAAACTATCGATCAAGTCTGTCATGGGAAACTCGACTGATGAGTCAAAATTAATTTTTATTAGTTGATCGATTGTTTGAGTTCTATGACTGTGCAACTCGACCGATTTGTCATCTTCATAAAATCCATAACTGGATTGGTCGAGTTTCCAACTCGACCGATAAACATCCAGTGACAAATTTTCTAATTTGACTTTTGAGTGACCAAACATTGGAATTAAGTGTCCCTGGTTTTTTCTCATCTTAATTACAAGTCATATCAATAATACAAGTGATTACAAAAATCATCTAAGTTCATTTGGAGTGATTTCCCAAAACTCTCACTTGCATTGCTTTTGACTTGAACTTGAACTGTGCAATTTGATCCTTTTCATGTACCTAAAGCTTGAAATCAATCTTGAGCAAACATATTAGATACATAGTAATGGAATGGTTAAGTCATTATCAAAATATGGGCAATGTATAACTATCAAGTCAACATTCTCCCCCTTTTTGATAATGACAAACCATTCCTCAATCATATTGAATAGGATATATAAAGTTATACCTTTGCCTTGTAAATTGCAATGTGAATTTCTCCCCCTCAATCTATGCTTACTCTTACCTGCATAGTTAGTCTATCTATACAAAACAATATAGCATGTATACTATATGGTCCTTTAGCAAGTCACATGATAAAGCATATAATGAATAAGAAAAGGATCACATAGGCAATAAGGTAATATGGTTGAGCTTCACACAGTGTACTTCTCTCCCCATTTTGACATTATCAAAAAGGTAGGGAAGTAGAAGAGCATAAAACATGTCTTCTCCAAGAACAACCAAACATACATCCACAACCATGAAATACCAAAGCATACGTCAAATAGATACGAGAGAAATAAGCAATCTAAGTCATAATCAAAATATGGTAAACATAGCACCAACTCATTAGATATAGTAAATCATAGAGTAAGTGTACAAATGATTAAGATTACAGCTCAGAGAGCATGTCCTCAGAAACAATTACAAGCCAAAATGATGAAATCATGATGATAAATAGTACAACTCATAAAAAAGTGCCCAGATGTTTTTAGTCAAAAATATATATATGATCAGCATCTAGTCTAAAAACTAAAAAAAGCTAAACATCTAGGTCATATATGTCCACATCATCAACAACATCATTAGCATCAAAATCCGAGACCTCTGGCTCATAGTCGCCATCTCCGTCTGAAGGTGCAGCAACATCTCAAAGGCCTCATCATCAACAACATCAGCTTCCTCATCGGCCTGATCTGGCATTTCCTCATCGGTAGAGGAACTAAAACTACGATCGGGCCAACGGGCATTCTGCTCAGCCCAAGACATTCCAAGATCATGGTGCTCATTAGCCTGAGGGAAAGAGGGAGAAGAAGTACCAAGGCCAGCAAGAAAGGTGGCGAAAGGGCCAGCCAGAAGAGGCAACACTCCAAGGATAGATCCACCAGCAACATAGGGTGTAGCAGTGGAAGCAGTAGGTGGAGGGGTTGGGTAAAAGTGATCATATACATAGGATGCATAGTCACCTCCTGGGTAGGGCTGGTAGGTACGATAGGGGTGTGGACAGGATAGATTCATGTTGGACATGATGGCACGAAGATCCTGATGGATGTGCTCTTGAACCTGAAGATTATACGCCTATTGATGCATCATGTAGCCCATGAGGGTTTCATTTGATACATGGAATGAGTCATGGGTAGGTCGGGAAGGATGAGGTGGTGGTGTTGTATGGGTGGAGGTGGAGGTAGAGGCTCTGGGTGTGGTAGAGTAAGGGATAGGCACAAAATTTTGAAGAGTGGTCTCACTGTTGCAAACTCCTTTCCGGGCTAGTTTGTAATGAAGGTCATGGAAAAGAGATTTGCCAATGCCATCTTAAAAAATACCACATATCAGGGCTGGGTAGGGTGGTTGGGTGCCACGAGTTTTATTACCAGAGTCAAAACAAGTCATGTGGTGAAGGACACCATAAGACCATTTGACTGTGTGTTCTTCAAGAGTCATAACATAATCATCATAGTGTTTTCTGTAATTTCACTCTAATTTTTCTCTGGATGAATATTGCAATTAACAACTAGGGCGAGTATGTTGTTCTTGACGTCTGATGTGCATATTTTATATCATCTTTTAGACCACTTTTGGCTACATTTCCCAATCATTTTAACCCAATAATCACTCTTAATCATGCTAGATTTTTCATCTTTATTGGTGAATTTACTTGCTCTATGGTTTGGTTTGTAGGTACAACAATTTGGCATCAAAATAGGGAGAAAACGACATTATAACATCCATAAAGACATTCCCCAATCATCTAGACATACAGAAAATCAATGTTGCTAAAACTGATAAAGATACCTTGTGTCTTAATTAAGACACTTGTGTCTTAACAAGACATGACGTGTCTCATTAAAGACACCCAATGTCTCAGTCCAGAAATTGTACCCAAAACTCCAGATTTTCAACAACACACCTTGTTTTGTTAAAGAAACGTTGTGTCTTATTAAAGACACGTCGTGTAACCTCCCAAAATTTGATCCAAACTTCAGTTATTGTATAAGACACACCGTGTCTTATAAAAGACACGTCGTGTGACCTACAAATTTCACTCAAACACGAATTTAACTATCTCACACTTATATATACGACCCCAAGCCGTCTTGGGATAGTTATCACAGACTATTTGGGACCTTTTGGAGTGCGACTCAAGGAAGGGAGAGCAAGGAGGAGTTGAAGGTGTTCTAAGGGATAAAAGTTGGTTTCTCGGGAAGGAAACTTCTTCCTCTTCCTTCTTCTCCAACAATTGTAGCAAGGATCTTTGTCGTTCTCTTCTCTCCACTCAAAATTGAAGCTTTTTGGAAAATTTCCAGCAGCAAGGACAGATTTGTGACTCCTTGACTGGAGTTCCAAGCCTATCTTCCTTCTTTCACAGACATCCAAGTTTATTTCCTTTTATTATAACTCCCATGTCATAACATTTTTGAACATGAATTTCATATATATAATGCTAGTTGTTTCACTGTTCTAAGGTTCATTGGTGTTTAATTCCTCTTACATGCTTTGTTGGCCCCTTTGTATGTATGATATCTGCTCTTTGTATGATCTAGGAAGATGTGCATATGAGTAAGGAGATGTACCTTAGCTGCACTACCTTGACCACAGGAGCGACTGGGATGTGTTGGGGAACAAAGGTTTGCAGTGTTTAACTAAGTATATCCACTGGAGTGGTATACAAAGTCAGGATTGTTCTACACTACCGGAAGGTGGGTGTAGGCTACATGCCTCCCTTGTGTTCTTACTAGTGTTCTTGATCTTTGTTGTTCTTCATGTTATGATGTGGATGTGAAAACCTATCCTCAATAATCCCTAATCCAAATTGATCCTTAATACAAGTGTTTTATTCTTTAGTTCATTTCTTTTTAATTGCTTAGTTAACATAACAAAACCCCTCTTATTAAAAATATTTAAATAGTTGAAGTTCAATACTCTTGCACCTAGTAATACATTTCTCCTTAGATGATCTCAATAATACTACACGCACCTGTATACTTGCGGGGTAGTGTTCGAGTTTATAAATATTAAAACTTGCACACACATGCCAACACGTTTTTGGCACTGTTGTCGGAGAGCATCGATATTTTTGTTAGAGTAAGAAGTGTTGAAAGCATCAATATTTTTGTTTGAGTAAGAAGTGTTGAATTGTAAATGAGACTAGATCACCCCACCACCTATCATATCTACCATCATTCTTTCCATCATGATCATCATCATTATCTTGTTTTTATATCTTCCATTTTCTTTCTTGTACTTCAATCGCCTTCTTTACTTGTAGGACTATATGAGGCGATCCAAAAGGGGTCTTGAACCTTCCACATGTTTGGACTCCAAACTTGAGGATAAAGTTTGCAGCCTTCAAAAAGCAAAGACAAGTGAACCACAATCAGATTTGGAGGGCTCACAGTCATCATCACCAACATCTTCACCACCATCCTCACCATTCCAACAAGAAGAACAAATCACGGACGATGATCGTCCCCTAAAGGACTTCATTGTTCTAACTACTACAAAAGTTAATTGGGTTATCACTATCCCAAAAATTAAGGCAAATGACTTTTCTATCAACCCCACAATTATATAGATGATACCGTAGAACCAGTTTGGAGGGACGCCAATGGAAGACCCATACCTCCACATTGTTGAATTTCTGCAGTTCCTAAGCACTTTCAAGATAGATGGTGTTTCTAGTGATGTAGTTTGTCTTCTTCTATTCCCCTTCTCTCTCAAAGATGGAGCCAAGTCATGGCTCTATTCTTTGCCAAGAAACTCCGTCAACAGATGGGATAAACTCCTCAAAGTTTTCTTAGCCAAATACTTTCCACTAAGAAAGACCACACAATTGAGGAGTCATCTCATCAATTTTTCTCAAGGACATGGAGAGACCTTGTATGATACATGGATAAGGTTCAAAGAATTTCAACATCTTTGTCCACACCATGGTTTGAGCGATTGGCTTCTATTGCAAAATTTTTATAATGGCTTATTCTACAATACAAGGATATCTATTGATGTTGCTGCAAATGGTGATTTCATGAACAAATCATACAGGAACGATTATGCCATTATTGAAGACATGGCACTTAATACTTGCCAATGGAGTCCTTACTGGAGTAGCCAACCTTATTCTTCAAGCTCTATTTTTGGAAAGCAAGCTGTTGAAGTCATTTGTGATGCATGTAGAGTAGTGGGACACACTCCTTCTTCATGTTTTACCACACCATCACAATTTGAAGAGATACTAGAGCTCAATAAAATACTTCATGTAAGATTCCAATGGACTTGTGATGCTCCCAACCTGATAACAACATGATGTGTGCAAATAAAGACACAACGAGTGTTTTGACAGAAAAATGTTACGTTGTGAATGGACTATCTGACAAGCCGTGTTTTACTAAAAACACGACGTGTAAGTTTCCAGAGAGCCCATATAGTTTTTGAAGTGATAAGGACACGTCATGTTTAAATAAAGAGATGACATGTGTGTTGATAGAAAAACTTACTGTTCTTTTAAACAGTAGGACATGCCATGTTCAAATATTTACATGGCGTGCAAGTTTCCAACAACCTAAATCTGTAGCCGAACACACCGTGTCTTATTGTAGACGCAACGTGTGTTTTGAAGTTTAGCTTGATCACTTATCTATGAATCTAGACACGTTATGGCACCGAATGACACATCGTGTCTTTATAAATTTCTACAAAACTTGTATTTTTTATTCAACACATGAAAGATGATGATATACATCTAAGAGGGTTTAAATTATTACATTCATCCATGACAAATTATTTTGAGAATGAAAAAGTTCTTGAGTACATTCTAATAAAGAAATATATCCTAATGTGGGGTCAACTCCCACAAGGTCCTCCATTTAGAGTACAGAGTGAGACTCTTCATCTTTTGAGATCATGCATATGAGAGGGAGCAAGAGGCTCCCTGGGTAATCTTCTCGCCTTCTTTATACAGCTTGCATCGATGTCCATTGACTTTGAAGGTGGATTGCTTGCCTTGTAACTCCATTGCTCCATATGGAAAAACCTTCAAGACTAGGAAGGGCCCATATCACTTGGATATAATCTTCCCTGGGAAAAGTTTTAGTCTTGAGTTGAAGAAAAACACTTGGTCTCCTTCAATAAAATATCTCTTTCTAATCTTCTTATCATGCCGGGAATTTTTCCGTTCTTTATAGATATTTACATTCTCATATGTGTCTAGTCTGAGTTCTTCAAGCCCATGAGTTGCAACAACCTTTCCTCACCTGCTTTCTTCATGTCAAAATTAATGAATTTGATTGCCCATAATGCTTTATGTTCCAGATCCAAGGAAGATGGCAAGACTTGTCATAGATAATCCAGAATGGTGTAGTCTCAATTATAGTCTTGTAGGCTGTATGAAATGCCCAAAGGGCATAATATGGCTTGAGTGCTCAGTCCTTCCTTGTTCTTGAAATTGTCTTCTCTAGGATGTTCTTCAGTTGTCTGTTTGACACTTCAACCTGCCCAACGGTTTGGGGATGGTAGGGGGTATAGATTTTATGTGTCACCCCATATTTAGAGAGAAGATTATTGAATTATTTATCATTAAAATATGTCCCTCCATTTGAGATAACAACCCTTGTAACTCCAAAGCATGGAAAGATAATCTTTTGGAACAACTTGCGTACAGACTTTGCATCTGAGGCTTGGGTAGGAATAGCCTCTACCCATTTCAACACATAATCACATGCAACCAAAATGTATTTGTAATTGCAGGAAGATGGAAAAGGGCCCATGTAGTCAACGCCCCATACGTCAAACACTTCAATCTCCAAGATAGAGTTAAGAGGCATCTCATCTCTCCTAGATATCCCACATGTCCTTTGACAATGAACACATGCTTTGACATAGGCATGAACATCTCAAAATAAGGTAGGCCAATAGAATCTAGGAAGAAGAATGACAATCAAATATGATGCTTGGTATCTCCTCTTCGGATACAAATCAGAAAATCAGTCCATCGGTTCCTTGTTTAAATGATAGTGGATCATCCCAATAGGAGAATTTGACATCATGCATATATTTCTTCTTTTGTTGGTAGGTAAGATCAGGTGAAAGGTGTCTTATGGCAAGGAAATTTGCTATATAAGCAAATCTAGGTGCTTGTGTTGCATCAATGACATAGAGTCTTTCAATAGGCATGTAATCATCAATCGGCATTGTGTCTTTAGCATTTGTGGTGACTCTAGATAGATGATCAACAACATTGTTTTCAAATCATTTATTGTCCCTTATCTCAAGATCAAATTCTTAGAGTAGCAATATATAGTGAATCAGACGTGGCTTTGCATTCTTCTTGTTTAGAAAGTACTTTATGGTTGCATGGTCAATTTAGATTATGACTTTGGAGCCTACTATATACTGGAAAAAAAATTGAAATCATAAACTATGGATAACATCTCCTTCTCGACTGTGGCATAGTTTACTTGGGCTTCATCAAGTTTCTTGTTGACATAGTGGATGGCATGTAGCTTGTTTTCCTTTCTTTGGTCACGGACAGCTACTATGGCATAGCCACTTGCATCACACATTAGTTTGAACGGCACGTCCCAATCTAGAGGCTGAATTATAGGAGTTAAGATGATTGCATCCTTGAGTTCTCTAATAGTGTCTTGACATTCTTCATTAAAAACAAATGCAACATCTTTGGCAAGAAATGAACATAGAGGTTTTGCTATTTTGGATAAGTCTTTGAGGAACTGTCTGTACCTACATGTACAAGAAAACTTTTGACATATTTGACATTAGAGGGGGTAGACATCTTCTCAATTGCTTCTACTTTTGTCATGTCAAATTCAATACGCTTATTAGAAATTACATGGCCTAATACTACCCCAGATTGTACCATAAAACGACAGTTCTCCCAATTTAGTACTAGGTTATCCTTTTTACAGTGCTCAAGGAATTTAGATAAATTGGCTAGAAAATCATCAAAAAAATTTCCATAGAGACTGAAATCATCCATAAAAGCTTCCATTGTTCGTTCAGTAAAATCTGAGAAAATAGCTATCATGCAACGCTGAAAAGTCGTTGATGTGTTGCAAAGACCGAAAGGCATGCGACTATAGGCGTAGGTACCATAGGTGCATGTAAAAGTCATCTTTTCCTAATCTGGCAGATAAATCAGTATTTGGAAAACCCTGAATATCCGTCATGATAATAGAAATAAGAATGATTTCCTAGTCTCTCAAGCATTAAGTCAATGAAAGGCAATGAAAAGTGGTCTTTACAGGTTACTTTGTTTAATCTGCTATAATCTATACACATGCACCATCCTGTGGCAACACGGGACTGAATCAGTTCATCATTGTCTCCTTTCATGATAGTTGCACCCCCCCCCTTTGGGTACTACGTGAATAGCACTCACCCAGGGGCTATCACTAATGGGATAAATGATCCCTACATCTTTTAATTTAAAAATATCTTTCTTAAAAATCTCAACCATATTTTGATTTAAACTCCTAGGAGGTTCAACACAAGGTTTAGAATATTCCTTAAAATTAATTCTATGCTTGCAAATGAAGGGATTGATCTGGTAATGGATGGAGGAAGATTTCTAAAGTCCTCCTCAGTCTCATAGTTTTAAAGTTGTGGATTCTCTATCATACTTTCTAGTTGTGACTACTTCCCAGTCTTCTCCTTCCCCTTTCTTTTGTATGTAGCCTATATAGTTCTTTTTCTTTCTTTCTATCTTCCTATGAAGGTAGGATGCATTGTACAGACACTATAATAGAAAATACATAAAAAGCAACACGAGTTTTTACCGACCAAAAAATGGAGGGATTGATGTCTTTCAAATCATCAATAGAATAATCGATTAATTCCTTATGTAAACACAATTAATTCAATGATTTGACTTCTTGTTCATCAGTTAAATCAACATTTATGATGCTAGAGAAGTACAATTTGGGTCAAGAAAGGCATACCTTAGCCTTGTGGGAGGGGTTTGAGTCCTACCTTGTTCTCCTTGGTGCGTTTGTTAGAATCATCTTTCAATGGAGAAATATATTCATGATACAGAGGTGATGTGGTACTAGAATTAACATCCAGATTTTTTGTGGCCTTGGCAGTGTTCAACTCAGTTTCATAACAACTGTCAACAAGGAAATCAGAAAAATCTTCATCTTCTTCCAAAAATTTGTCAATACAATCAACTAGGCAGATATTCTCCATCTTTATTGGAACTTTCATTGTGTCTAAGACAGAAAACTCCATTAGTTGCCCTCCTACTCTAAGACTGATCTTTCCCTCTCTTACATAAACTATACAATTAGTTGTGCAGATGAACAGTCTTCCAAGGAGAATAGGATTGGATGGTATCTCATTCATATCAATCACAATGAAATCACAAGGTATGAAAATCTTGCCTACTTGAACAGACACAGCTTCAACAATTCCTCTAGGATACTTGATGGTGTGATCTCCAAGTTGAATCACCATCTTGGTTGGCTTCAATTCTCTAATATCAATAAGCTCCCACAATGTAAATGGAATAAGGATTATGTTGGCCCTGAGGTCAACTAAACTTTATCAAACGTGTCGTCACCAATCTATCATGGCAATGTGAAGTCACCTTGATCATCAAGTTTCTTTGGTAACCTATTATGAATGATGGAACTTGTTCTTTCAGATAGCATGGCAATTTCTACTTGATCTTTCCTCCTCCTTTTGGTTAAGAGATCTTTTAGGAACTTTGCATAGGTGGGCATTTCAACAATGACTTCTGCTAACAAAAGGTTGACATACAATTTGTTAAGAATTTCAATGAACCTATGAAATTTACCTTCTTCTTTCTCGCGTGCAAACCTTTTAGGAAAAGGGGCATTAGGCTTGTAATATGGCTTCTCTTCAACTATAGCTTTCTTCTTTTGACTTTTCTCCACATCAACTTCTTTATCGTCTTCAACTTTCTCCTCATCTACCAACAAAGGTCTTTCAATGATGTTCCCACTCCTCAAATTAATGGACTTACATTTATGGGGGTTTATTTTTGGCTGACTTGGAAATTCACTAGAAGAAGTTCTTTGGTTTGCTAAAGCTTGTTCGCCAATCTAAATTTCTAGCATCTTTGCATGAGTAGCAATACCATCTACCTTGGAAGAGAGTTGAGTGATAGCATCCTTCAAGAGTAGCCCATGTGCTTGGAACTCATCATTTTGTTGAATTTTTGTTGATACAAAAGTCTCAAGCGTAGTTTCCAAGGTTGACTTAAGTTGAGGCTGGTTGTAGTTCATGTTGTTGTTGAATCCCGACACTTGGTTGTTATTCATGGGTTGGCGGTTGCTCACTTGATGTTGCTAATTTTGGCTTTGGTTCTGCTGGTGTTGATTTGATTGATGGTTCTGAGGGATATTGTTCTTGTAAGAAAAATTCATATGATCTCTCCATCCTGGGTTATAGGTGTTGGAGTAGGGATTGTAGAGTTAGTTATTAGGAAAGCTCCCTACTGCATTGGCTTGCTCATGTGCCTCTCCAACATTCATTTGTGGGGTAAAATAAGAAGAAAAGTCATGACTCTTGGTTCGAGATGCTTCACATACTTACTCAGCTGCTTGGATGGAGTGTGTAGTCACTTTTCAAACTTCTGTGACAATGCATCAAGCTTGTCTGAAATAATATCAATTGCATCAATGGTGTGTTTCCCACCTGACTTCTTAGTTGTGCTACTTGATGAGTGAGGGACTCCACTAACAATGATTTAGTGTCATATCTTCTATGATATAATATGCCTCTCTATAGGATTTGTTCATCAATGCTCCATTAGTAGTGACATGCACAGACATATGGGTGTTGTAGAATAACCCATTGTAGAAGGCCCATTGTAGAAGGTTTGTAGCAGCAACCAATTAGTCAAACCATGGTGAGGACAAAGGCGTTATAGATCCTTGAATCTCTCCCATGTATCATAGAGTGTTTCACCTTCTTGTTGCTTGAAGTTGGTGAATTGTCTCCTCAGTTGAGCTGTCTTGCTAAGAGGAAAGTACTTGGTAAGAAAAGTATTTAATAGCTCATCCCAACTCTTGATAGATCACTTGGGAAAAGATGGAGCCACGCCTTGGCTCAATCTTGTAGTGTGAACGGGAATATGAGTAGACGTACTCATTCAAATGGAACACCATTAATTTTGAAGATGTTCATGTACTGCAAAAACTCAGCTAGGTGAAGATTTGGGTCTTTCATAGGAGTTCCTCCAAAATGGTTCTGCTAGATCATCTGCATAATGGTAGGGTTGATAGAGAAATTGTTAGCCTCAATAGTTGGATGATTAATGGCTCCACATATGTTGATGGTATCCAGCACAGTGAATTCCGTAAGCGAGTAGTTGTCCTCCATCTCTAATTCTTGACAGTGATCGAGTGAGGATGGTGGTGAAGGTGTTGAATGAAGTGACGTTGGCTGTGATCCCTCCAAGTTCAAAGATCTATCACCCTTCTTTGCTCTCCTTGTCTACAAAAGGTTCGCTCAATTTCTAGGGCTAAGAAGATGGATGACTCAAGACCCCGCTTAGAGAGACACATGCAACCTACAAAAGCAAAAGTTAACTGGGAATCACAAAACTAAAAAGGTATCAAAATATGAAGGATGGAAATGATGACATAGTCTCCTGATACTAGATAGCACTTTTACTCTAACTAAGAATTACCATAGATCCCTAGAAATAATGCTAAAATTTGTTGATTGCCAAAGGCAAGCGAGTTTTAAATAAAAGTCTCAACTCGTCAATCACCCATAAGTATACATGATCAATTGTAGTCGAGGTCGAACTACAAGGAGTTGGGCTAGTTAGGCACATTCACTAACTTTCAACAATATAAGTCAGATTACAATAGTTGAGTTTTGATCAAGGTTAGCTAACAAGAAAGAACATGAACTAAATCAAAGGACTTAGATTATATTTAAGACATATTAAGAATAAGATTTCACTTCCATACCATCACATCATATGCAACTACAAAATTGAACGTGCTAATTAACTTGCAAGGAAGGTTGCCATCATCATGCACCCCCTGGTGGCATGAGATGGTTCTTATATTCACATAGCACTCTGGTGTCTATGTTCAGATTCCAACACAACCTTAGATCTTCAACATTCCTAAGACACTCACATGGTCAATAGTTTGTTTCCAAGATATATACTCCATACTCCCTCATACATTCTTCTAAATCGCATAAAGAAGCATAAGACATCCATATTTGATGATTAGTCAAGCAGACAAGAAATAACACTCCGTACGAACTCTTGGAAAAGTAAATTAACTAACACTAGATATAAATTATGAGTTTACATGAGAAATAGCATGGGAGATACTCTTCCATGCCCAATAAAAAGAGTTCTACTCATCCATAATGAAGAAACACATGTGCATGTCACTAATTCTAGAGTTTTCCATGATTAGAAAGAAGAAAAGATAAGAAACACCAAAGTGTGAAGTGGAAAGAGTAAAACTCTTGCTTGAGGACAAAGTTCCACCCTTGTTGCTGATCCAACTCGGACTATCTTGCCTCTCGAGAAGATTTTTTAAACTAGAGAAGCTCTGTTGCACCTTTGGAGAAGAAAAGTATAAGAAAATGATGAAGAATGGAGGTTCTTTCCCAAGAAACCTCTCCTTCTTATCCTACATCACCTCTTTCTTGCTTTGCAACTTTCGATAGTTGTCAAGTGATCCAAATTATGAGTGATAATCGTCCCATATTCTGGTCTCATCTTTAAAACGAGGGGCGGTTGATTTGAAAAATCTGCAGAAACTGATAAAGACATGACGTGTCTTTTAATGTAATCAATGGGCAGAAAGTTTTCCACAAAAAGTACACAGTGTGTCACTGAAAAGACACATCATGTAGCTATAACTGAAGTCGATTTGGGCAAATGGTACACGTTGTTTGTTAATAAACACACATCATGTACTTTGTCAGAACTTTGAATTTTGGCTTTTGAACATGCAGACACACCGTGTCTGGGTGAACGACATGCCTTGGATGTTGTCCTATAGACAGAGACTAAGTCCTCTAGAAACTTATATGTCGTGTGTTAATAACACATGTTGTGTCTTCTACTTTGCATTGAGGACTGTCCTTTCTAGAAGTTACACACCGTGTACAAATAAAAACACGACATGTATTCTTTAATTTCTTCAAGATTAACTCTATATCAAATGCAAATGATCAGGGAATCCAACTAAGGTCAGATGTTGGTTCAATTATACCATTTCGTCATATTCATTTGTACTTATGATCAGAATCATGCAAGGAGTAAAACAACTAAAAAGGTGTCAAATTAAGTATTATTAATGGCCAAATGGAGAGCAAAATGAACTAAATTTGTGTGTGAAAGTGTGTAAAAAGTAGATAAGAAATGCACACATCAGTCATCAAGTGCGGATTAAGATTGAGGATGTGGAAAAGATATCACATCATACTAGTTGTTGTCCTAATGAATTCTTGGTTATGGCATTTGGGCTAACTAATGCTCTTGCAGTTTTTCTGGACCTGATGAAGGAAATTCTTCTATCAATTTCTAGATTAACTTTTCATAGTATTTAGTGATGATATTTTAAGATACTCTACAAATACACAACAATGTGAACACCACATACGGTTGGCATTTAAACTATTACATCAATATCAATTATACATTAACTGGTAGGTGTGAGTTGTGGTTATCAAAATTTGCATTTCTAGGGCATGTTATATTTAGTCAGGGGAATTTTTTTAGATTCTAAGAAGGTAGTATTTGGATGATAGTGGGAGAAATCAAAGACACCTAGTAAAGTTTGCATTGTTTTAGGGTTAGAAGGCTATTGCGTGAAATTTATTCAGTTTTTCGTGTTATTTACATGCCTCTAACCAAGTTGACCAGAAAGGAGATACATTTTGTCTAGATTATATAGTGTGAACACACTTGTTAGACTTTGAAGGAGAAGTTGACTACAATACATGTTTTATCTATTCCAGATAATGGGAAGGGGTACATGATGGATGCATCAAGGAAAGGTATAGATTGTGTGTTGATGCAAGATACTATAGTTATTTCTTATGAATCCAAACACATGTTGGTGCATCTATACAAATATGTGGGACAAAATAAATGAAAAGTTGAGGGACATATAAGAAAAATGTAAAGTTTCAATCAAGATACACTACAACATAATATGTTTTTTACAATAGTTTATTTTTCCATTTTGCAACAGGTGTTAATCACTATATTAGATCATGTGGTCTTATGGGGGTGCTTTATACAACATGGGATGCACATGTTATAATACATGTACTTTATACAACAGTTGAAACATGTTGTCTTCCAATGAATGGCCCATTGTAATATGGGTGTTTTATAAAACATGTGGTGCACCCATTGTAATATATATTATATAAAAATTGAAGCATGTTGTCTTTCACTAAAAATGTCTATTGTAGTAGGGGTGTTTTTACAACATGTGGTGCGCCTATTGTGATAAGTATTATACGACAGATGAAGCTTGTTGTCTTTCACTAAACACACCAGTTGTAATAGGGGTATTTTTTACAACATGCAGTGTGCTTATTGTAATATATATGTTTATACAACAATTGAAGGATGTTGTATTTCAATACATACACCTGTTGTAATAGGGGTATTTATACAACATGTGGTGTGTCTGTTGTAATACATGTATTTTATACAACAAGTGGTGTGTGTTGTTAGCTCACTATACACACCTGTTGTAATAGGGGCCCGTTTTCTAGACACACCTATAGTATTAGGTGTGGATAACACAACATGTATTGTTTGTTGTAGTATCATACATTTTTACAACATATCATTAATTGTTGTATTTGATTAAAGTTTGACAAGTCATATAGAACCAATTTTATTGATCAAAATAATCATATTTAAAAAAATATATAATAAATATGAAATTATACTTTTTTTAATTTCACGAACAAGAACAATATTGGAAAAAAATCATAAAACCTTGAAAAAAATTTGCAGTATATTTAATAAATAATCAATCATCCATACAAAGATTCAATAATAGAAAGTAGTGAGTATGCACTCTAGAATCGAATTGAAAATTAATTATAAAGGTTTCACACATTGGTATATGCTAAAGAACACATGTCTTCCCCTCATGTCACATAATCTGATGTGTGCTCAACAACACATGTCGCCTACTCATTTCAGACCTCGTGGATCTCTTCTTGGTTGAAATAACGACCAATATACTTTGAATAATATTATAATCAAATGTCAAATATATCAACAAATTGTCATTTATTCAATGTATTTGAAAATTTGAACAAATTAAAAGAATATAATGATTAGTATCTTACACATTCAGGAATATTTCTAATTCTTATACCAACAATGTCTCTCATGTACTTCATCTTATAGTACTGAAACCTGTGCTGTTAGGCTACTTTGAACACTTTATCAAACTCAATGAGATAAATAGAAATAACATTTTGATGTGCTAATGGTTCAAGAGTATTCTAACATATTTTCTCTTGAACTACTAGGTTTATTCAATCAACAGAGATAAAATGTGAGATCAACTTTACATCTAGAACATTGCACATATAATTAAATTGTACCCATTGGCATTGACATAATTGAGAGAGTTGAATAAGAAACTACATGAATGTTTAGCTAAGTACTAGAATAACTCAGAGAGTTGAAGAAGAAAGAAAATAAATATTAAGATATGGGCTTAGTATGATAATAAGATAAAGTAATAGGAAATGGTAAGGTCTGTGAATGGTTATGTAGTCCACGGGATAAGAGTAGACCCATCAGATGGACAGGAGGGTTGCATTTCAGTCGGGTCACTGTGTGAGTGGGATAAAAATACCCTTAGATTCTGATTGGTTTAGTGCTTGTTGCTATATTTAAATACTTAAAATTGATGTAAAATGTATAAAACTGAATGAAGACATCACTTGACATGATGATGAATCGTTGATCACTAACTCAAATTTAGGGCGTCTGTGTTAATCTTCATAGTTATCAGTTTATATGATTACAAGAGTACCCTATATAAAACTAAAGTTACTTCTCTATGCAATATCATGCCTCTATGGCTTAAAATCCTTCACTAGACTAGCATTCCTCTGTGGAAGAAACTTGCCCCAAAAGAGGGTGGTGTATAATGCTTCTACTGGCAGAAGGCTAATTAATAACACTGGTCAATATTTAACATGGTGTTTGGTCTATAAAGAATATCGTGGCTGGATTGATGCATCTAAGATATGGATCTATAAATATGATGCATCTGAGATATGGATCTATGATGTGACCAGGTCCATAACACAATAAATGGTTACTATTTTATATTGTTCAAAGCTATATGTCACAGTCAAGTCATAAATGATTATGATACTACTAGACCACTAATGATCGAACAAAAATTTTCTCTAAATTGTGGGAGAGGATCGTGTAAGTATCATGTAACTATCCAAATTTTCTACAACAAGAAAGAAAATAGTGTATCACCTTGATAATTTCCCATTTCAAATTTTTCCTATATTGTAAATTTCTCTTTTAATACAACTTATGAGTCATATTCAAATTCAAACTAAGACATCTACGCATAGTATATGGTAGTCTTGAAGCATGTATTATGTAATAAAAAAATATACGAAGTATTTACAAATCTATGAGTTTTTCCACGTTCCCGCATAAATTTCCTCTTAATGGATCAAGATAGTGGTATCTACCCCACGTAGGGTGTGAAAATACAAAGTATCCAATGTCCTCTATGTAGACAAAACATTACATTTAAAAAAACTATTTTTCAGCAACATTTAAAATAAAGGAACAGTAGACAATTGACAAAATATATTATAATCAATTTGTTTATGTGATGATAAAAGAGAGATTACTTTATAAATCTATATGAAATTCTACAACATGTACAACATCCTATCTTTTAACATGAATTCAATCTTATAATTTTTTATTCTAGGCCAACATATCCCTTACGAGAAATCCTAGGGTGATTCTCATTCTTTGACTATAATTCTTTTCTAGCATTACTTCTTCTCTGGTTATTTTTGCAAAAACAAAATTAAAATAGTTTTAAACGTCTTACAAGGAACACCATTGACAAGATTTTGAACAATTATTTATATAATCACCTTAATGTTATCGGTCAACCAATTCATGACAAAAACTTCTTATTTCTCTACATATATGAAATCATAATCTTTGGGTGGGTGTTTGCATATATTTCCATCTTCGTCTCTCAAGACTATTATTGATAACCAGGATTTAAATTTTCTCCATCTATCATTGGCTCGTTGTAACACCCATTGCTTTCTACTAGATCCAATCAAAAAAATATTCTAAAAAAATGAAATTATATACATATATTAAATGAATATATATACTATATCCAATGACTTAGATTTATAAACACCAAGGTTAGATTATTGAACATAGTCAAAATTTTGATAAAGTTTTAAACTTAACTTTCAAGTTACCATCAAAGTTTATTAGACAACTATCTTTTGGAAAAATATCAGGAAATAGGTGACGAAAATAGTTTCATTGTGTCCGGCTCGTTCCTGCAATAAAAAATGGACTATAGGTTTGCCTAATTTTGACATCGGATGAAGGAGTTATGATCACAATATGATTCTGGACAGAGGAGAGAGGAGTATACTCGAGGAGAGAAAGGGCTGTAAAAATGAAGCAACTTGCTACAGTATCACGGTTGCAAGGTCTTCATCCATGGTAGGGAAACTTACTAGAGGGCACGAGAGTGAAAACCGAGAGTTAGGATTGTGTTTGTGGGTCAAAAATGAACTCAAATGCATGCTTATATAGGTGTGGTGATGGTGATTTTAGGAGCTGAAGCTCCATGGTGGCGGTCGTGCAAGAGGACTTCAAAACTTCTAGTAGAATCAAGAATAGACGAGAAGTCATACATGAATCTTGTGCGGGTTCTCGAGACAAATCTAACACACCCTTAAATATGTGAAACAGAGCTAAAACGAGGGAGATCCGCTAGCCCGAAGGTCTAAGGTTTCCCCCTACCCGCGGCTACTGTAGTAGCCAGCCAAGGTAGGGGATGACCCACCCTGGCCGGCTAGGGGCGCGGCCCAAAAAGGCAAGCCTAGCCCATTTATCCATAATAAGGTGATTTAAGAAGCGATTTTTAAGAATGTTTAGAGGGAGCTAGGAAGCTTCGTTTGGGCTGAAATTTGGACACAAGGCTAGCAACATGGTCTAGAATATTCACAAAAGCTTTGAGTTTTAAAGTATAAAGATAGATATTGGAATGAGATAAAAGATTAGCAAGTCAAAATAAGTAGAAGTTCATGCATTCAATGTATGCAATGCTATCAAATTCTTCAATCAACTGTCACTGATGTTGCTCAAATCATTCAAAATTCCTTCAAAATGAGCGTTTGATACCTCATTGATGATTAAGTGGGATAATTGGGTACAAGAAATATAGAACTGGATTCATACATAAAATGGTGAAAATTCCACTTTATTACAGATGTGCTAAGAGTTGATGGAAGTTGAATCGCCAAGCGTGAAGTGTTGACTAGAGTTCGACATTTGCATACAGGCGACTTGGTGATGTGCTCTGGGTGGAAGCATGACTATTGAACTAAACTCTAGTATGTTACCCGTAGTGTGATGTCGAACTCCTGCCCAGCGGCGACACGCTGACACTTCGAATCGAGCTCTGGTCTCTTGTTCCGCCACGATTAGGGCCGATAAGTGGTGCGAGTACGGTGTGGGTATGACCATACCCAGAACCATACACATATAACTTAGTGGGTATGGATACGGATCCAGATTCGCATTACTCAAAACCAGACCCTTACCGTAAGCGGACATGCATACAATACATATAAACGGTATGGGTCCAAGGGTATATGGTTCTAGACAGAAAAAAAATTATCATGTGCTCATCATAACCATTGACGTGGAAGTCCTTTGATGCTTTAAAGTCCTTTGGTAAAGCAATCAAATATTATGTTCGTTGGTGGGATGAATTACTAAGTTATAAAGATTGCGATCAGGAAGTGAAATACATGTGATTGATAGTGTCTCATCGCCGTGGCAGTTCAAGTTTCTTTAGTTATTCATGGCTGGCATGTAGAAGACAAAGCAAAGACAGATGGAAATAAGTTCTCAATTGATTTACTAATATGAAGCTGAACTAATCAACAATGATGAATATGTGAACCTAATCATTAGTTGGAAACGTGGAGAAGGAAGCATTACAGTAAACTTAAACGTAATGAATAACCCATGATTCTACTGTATAAGGAATAAAACAGAAACAAGGAAGCAAGAAGGGCAATGAATCAAACATGTAGTTTGTAATTCAGTACATTTTTTCACAGATTGCAGATCAGTACACACCAGGGCCGGAGTCAGAGGGGGGCTACCCAGGCTGAATCCCCCCCCCCCTTAAAAATATATTTTAGTGATACTATGATACCATGTATAGATTTATATTTTGTAAAAATACTTCATTATAACATACGAAATGTGACTTTTAATCGTATAATTTCAGTCAATCCTATCATCCTTTTTTGTATGAACTGCTTAGTGGTTAAACTTAATATATTTGTGTATCATGTGTTTTACTCCTCATAAATCATAAAAATTTACAGTCTTAATATGAATATCATCAATTATGAGCTTAAGAAAATATATCTTCAATTTCTCTCCTATTAAAATTCAGTCAATACTTTTATATTAATTGTGTTAAGGGTTACACAAATTTTCTCCCCTACCATACTTGAAAGTGGAGTTCTATAAAGACTAGGGGGCATGTACCCTTAAAAGATGGAAATTAATTAGATAAAATGAAGCTTATAATGTCATGCACCATGTTAACGTATTAGTTAGAATCTAATGTAATATAATTGACTTATTAATTGGCAAACATTATCAACTATAAATTGAGTAAATTCACTAAATATTAATTATATACATTGGGAAAAAATGATAATCACACATGCACAACTAATCACCTTCTATTTATATATTTGTCTTTCAAACTTTTATTAGTCAATCACTCCCAAATTAAGAAAAGATCCATATTACTATTTAGAAATAGATCCAAATAATATTTATTGTTACATGGTATTTTACAAACTTGAAGTTACATAACATTTAGATATTATAAGTTTAAGCTAAATAACAATAATTACATAATTACAAGAACTTGAGAAGATAATGATAATATTTGTAACTATAAAATAAAAAAAACGATTGAATTGGCATAAGATAAAAAAAAGAGTAGGGAAGAAAATGTGTGGGGTAAGAAGGAGAAGAAAATGTAAGGAAAGACATCTTGTATATATAATTTAAATCAAATGGAGAGAGAAAAATAAGGATGACATATAAAATAAAAGTCAATAAAAATATATAATTGGTTGCGGAAATATATAATTATTTCTTGTATATACTCTCTTTTTTAACCTTTAAATAAAAAATATACATGGATCTTTACTCTTCATTCTCTTCACTTTTCATTTTCTGATTTACATCTCCATTATATGTTGTTTCTACAACCACATTAAATATTTTTCTTTTTCTTTCTTTTTGAAGTTTCCTTCATACTGGTCATTGTGTCAAGATCTTATAATATACCTAGTACATTATATTTATATCATTTATAATATAAGGTTTGACTATTACAATTTTTTGGGTCTTCCAGTATGACACCATCCACTAAATGGTGTGATGCTATATTCTAATACTTGTTCTCCAATTAAAAGATGAAATTTTCCCATTTTAATATGATTGATAGTTTTCTTATGCATTACCAATTTTATGCACATTGCAATGATCAAGTGACAGTGAATTATGATTACCTTATTGACCATCTAGTTATTTAATCTAAAAGACATGGTCAAATAATGTGTTATTTATGACCTTAGTCATTTAAAAAAAATTATTTTGATATAGTGAATTTTATCATTTCCTTTGTTTTAGATTTTATTTTTTATAAATAGCTTATTTTTGTATGTTGGAGACAATGAGACGTTATGTTAGGTATATTTTTTTTCTAAATAAGTATTATTTTTGCCATCTATATGTATAGTTAATATTTGTCACTACTAGTAATCCAACCCCCCATGTGGTAGATTTTTAGATCCGCTACTGGTATACACCACACAGAATCAAGGAGATGAATAACGAGAACAACGCCATTGGAGGAGTTGTAGTTAGAGCAGAGACAACTGGGTGGACGTCCGGTGTCGGGTCTAACTAGAGTTAAGCATCGAAGGGAGAGGGCTTCGCCTAAACGTGGGGTCGTATTGGAATTGGTGGCCTGGAGCTGGGCGCGGTTGGGGCTAGCTGGTGTTGGCAGTCACCTACAGATTGTGGTCGTATCCAGATCTTGGTCGTCGCTGCATGCTGAAGTGACAGAATTCAGAGCACGGTCGACAGACTAAGAGTCTGAGGGCTAGGTAGATGGAGGAGTCTAGGAGGTAGGAGGAAACCAAGGACTCCATCAGTTAACAACTGTTGCGAGCAGAAGACTCGAGAGCGGTTGCCCTAGCCCAAGCGGCTACAGGCTGCCCTAGCCCTAGTTCCATCTTCATGAGTCACGACTCGGAAATGAGAAGCGAGAGTTTTGGGATAGATGGGTTGTGGGCTGCCCTGGCTCTAGATCAGTACCCATTTACAACCCCAGCCGCAATGGTCGATGGGGTTTTTGAGATAGATAGGTTACGACTCACACAGATAGTTGGGCATTTGAAAGGAGTATTGTCTCATCTAAATTAGTTCATGCTAAATGTTTATTCAACTAACCCGGTCCACGGTCCAGACTGTGGTTTTTTCATATTTGGACCGGACTAGAACACAGATCAAAAATTCATATTTTGTAGATCACAGAATAGACCGTCTTACTAATCAATCCAGGACCAGAATAAATAAACTGTATGTTCTAGTTTTGTGGTCTGGACTAAGATTTTCTCACCCCTAGATCCCAGGTGATAACTGCAGTAAATTGGAGAAGTTGTGAGTAGGCAGTTGACGTAGAATTTGGGGAATAAGGGGTCGATGTGCGTAATGGGGAAAAAATGCATGACTAAATATCTAGGTGACTGTTTTTGTCTTACTATTGTTTATTGAATTGAAAATAACAAAAATGGCTTACGATGCACATAAAGAAAAAACAATTAAACTAAAATTTGTCTATAATAATTTTCATATTTAACATATAATTTGAATAAAATACATATTAATTAATTAGGGTCTTTTGTAAAAGGACAATAATTTTATTATGATATTTATGGTTAGTAAGTTAATTAAGAGTTGAGAATGATGTTTGGCTGATAGAGAATGTTAAAATTGGAGATGTAACCATGAAATCCCCAATAGTATATTTTAAAAAGATGAATGAGAGGGGAAGAGAGAATGTATTCATCACCTCAAATTAGAAAAAGAGGAAGTTAAGGGCTCAAGGTGACTAGAAGATTTTGTATTTTTATAAAAAGGAGATTTGTTGAATGATAAAGATAAATGTAAATACAACGGGTTGGACTCTGCTGTGTAATTATGGTATATATCAATAAGTTGGAGTTTGTTGTATGGTCTTGGTATACAATAACAATTTACAGTATGTTGTGTGATTGTGGTTTATTACAACATGTAGCTATTGCAACAGGTAAACTCATGTTGTTTGATTATGGTATATTACAACAAGTTAGTCTATGTTGTGTAATGGTGGTCTATTTCAACGATTTTTCATGCGTGGATAATATAATGGGTCACAACATATTGTGTAATTATAGTATATAACAGCACGTCAAAGTCTATTGTGTGATCTTGGTATACAAGAATGGGTTTCAATATGTTGAATTATTATAGTCTATTACAACATGTACCAATTACAACATCTGAATGCATGTTGTGTGATTATGATATATTATAACGGGTTAGTGTATGTTGTGTAATGACATTCTACTACAACATGTTATCATTTGTGACTATTGTAACGGGTCACTATATATTGTGTAGTTAAGGTCTTTTATAACATATGTGAGAATGTTGTGATACTACAATGTATTATAACAATTTAGCAATTGTTGTAGTATCAGGTATACTACAATGAGTTTGACATGTTATAAATAACTTGTGTTGTATAAAATATACAATATAAAACACGCAAATAGGCTTGTTGTGATAAGTATGTTAACTACAACACAACCAACAACAATGTTGTGTTTCTCCCGTTGTAAAAAAACATTTTTTGTAGTAGTGATAGATGAAGGAGGTAATTACAAAATACAGTCATAATGAATCCAAGATGAAAAAAGTAATGATGAAGTTATAGTCATTAGATAAAGGTATATAAAATTCTTGTCATAATCAATTCTTCAACAATTCATAAGTAACAAGATACAAAAACCCATAAAACAACATCTAGTTCCATGACATAGTATCTTGTGAAATTTAAAGACCTATAACGGTAGGGCACTAATCAACTTCCTAAATAGTAAGGCACACGATTAAAATAATCTCGTAGAGAGAGATACATAACCAACATATATTTATAACATGGGCAGTAAATCCAAGTACTTGGCACATAACCTAACCCAAAAAATGCAAAAGTTACAAAATTACATTACATCAACTACATTCAAACATATTTACAATATACACACAAGTTTATCACATGTAGTATTCATAATAAGCATTTATCAGGTTCAAAACTATTGATAAAAATGGATAATATAAGTAGAGGGCACAATAGAATATTCCAACTTGTAATATTATATATATTAGAAACATTTTAGGAAAAATTCCTAGAGAAAGAGGCTAAAAATAGTCAAAAGGGAGAAAAGATGACATGTGCACCAGGTAGAGTCCATGCTTGTGATGACACTTCATGCTACTACGCATGGCACATGAGTTAATTGCATCCATGTGTTTGATCTTTGGGTTTACTATTTTAGGTTGGGTCCAACATTACCCTTCTGAAAAGAGATTCCTCAACACCATTGAAAACAAGTCAAATGAGACTGATCAAGTAAAAGTGTGTCATGAAGTTTAAAATAATGAAATAAATTTATGATTGGCCAAATTAGAACCACCATAGATTCAAGATACCTAAATTGATATCAACGTAACTTCAACTTTCCCTCATTACCCAAGTAAAGACATATCAACACCTAGAATTTGAATAAGCATTCATATATTAATTACATTCATTATTCAAATACTAGAAATTCAACATGAAATTTTGTTAAACCAATTGCATAAAATGATATGTAATGAACTTTTATATAGAATATTTATATGTTGTATTGATAAATAGATAGTTACTATTAATTTGATTAAAATAATTTCTTAAATGGACTTTTAAATCAAAGTAGTTTGGCAATAGGATGAAATACTTACACATAACTTATTAAAAGCTTAACTTATTATTGAACAATCTAGTGACTTATGTGTTTAAAATTTGCATGAAACAAATGTCAAATCATAATGAAAATACTATAATGCCAATGAGTTGTGTACTAACTAAAATCATGTCAGTGTTGACACTCAAATTTTGGTTTTTGGGATGAATTGATTTGTTTTTTAACTTGATAACTATGAATCCAATGTGATAGTGTGATCCTGAATCCCAACACACTCAACCATTCCACAAAAATCCACCCCAAAGACCTACACAATATAGCCAAATTTATTCACATGTATCCTACATAATCTTTATCATCTGACTTATCTATATGACCCTTTATCTGTATAATTATTGGACAAATGGACGTTGAATAAAGTTGTCTATCTTAATGTATGTGCCTAACAAAGGATGCCAAAATTCACTCTCACTAAAATTTTATGATATAAATAGAAACCCTAATCTCCCAAAATGATATTTTCATGGTAGAGATGCCAACTTGGGCATGCTCACAAAGTCCATCCATGTTTAATGTGTCCAACTTTATCATGAAACACATGTTGTCATCCCATAATTATCATGTGAACCATGTGGATGTGGCCCCAGGGCATGCCCACACCCGGGTTGTTTCACAATAAGAACTTTGGCCAAGTTGGTTATTGAACATTTAAGAAGTCCCATGCAAAGTGGGAATTCTCGTGGAGTGTGCTCTTGCATTTTTCTGGAAGATTTTGTTACTCATTAACATGAGGAGGTATAACGCCTTTGAAACCCTAAACACCTCCCATTTATAAAAAATCCATGTACCATAATTTATAGGGTTAGAAATTGTAACATCCCTGACCTGGGTTATGAGCTAACCCTAGATGTTTTGCTTAATTATGTAACTAAATGCTTGTGATTATCTTTTGGTATGTAATTAAAGCTCCTGAGGAACATATATTTCCATTTATGTCCTTTTTGAACAATGTTGTAGTATTGTTTTGTAATACAGGGACCTATGTGCAAATTACCCAATTAGAGGGTTTAAATTGCAAATTTCACATGTTTGAATGTTCCTTTGGTTTTGAGACATCATAGGAATGAATACGATGAAGTATTAGGGATTCTCCAAGCTTGGGCATCAAGGTGCAGCTTGTGGAGCAATCCTTGTGCTTAAAAACCTAATTTTGGTGTAAAGTGCAATTTACCCAAAACATGGGATGCAATAGGTAAAATACACCTTCTAGAGTATCTTTTATGACTCTTGACATCATTTAGAGTAAAATGATGAAGAGGGAGCTTCATTTGAATAATCATATAAGAAGGATAATTCTTGAAAATACAATAATCAAGTTGTAAGCATAATGACCCCTTTGATGTGTGCAACTTAGTATTGATGTTGGCTTCCTTACCTTTAGACATTGGGTTTAAGATGAGTTTTTAATCAATTATAGGAGTAGGGACGTGCCTAAAGGAAGGGAAGGACCTACATGAGAATCAAGAAACTAGTTATCCTTATGTTGAAAGTTTACCCAAAGTATATAGGTTCCTTCCTTTGCAAACCAAGGGATCGTTTCCCTTTCTCTCTTCACTTATCTTCTGTTGAAACCGACTAACAGCAGACCTCTGGATCAAGGAAGGACGGCCAACCAGTTTTAGGTAAGAATTGACCATCATCTAGCTCGGATTTGTGGAGGAAATCATGGTGCAAGGTTGGTTTGCTAGTATTTCTTATCTGGTTCTTCTTTCTAGCCATCCCTTCCAACCAATTCTTGAACAAGACACCTTGACCGACCTGTGGAGCTCAAGACACCATTATATCTTGGAAGCTTGGAGCTCTAGGACCGACTTTAAGGAAGGTTTTATAACTCTAAACCCTTATGCTTTGTTATGCATCTCTTTTTCCTATGTGATAGTTGCTAGTTCTTCTTTTCCCCTATCTCCCCTTGCACTCT
Organism: Alisma plantago-aquatica; assembly: GCA_963693085.1. Lineage (NCBI taxonomy): Eukaryota > Viridiplantae > Streptophyta > Magnoliopsida > Alismatales > Alismataceae > Alisma > Alisma plantago-aquatica. The sequence continues at coordinate 1,132,229,803 of OY856411.1, read as the reverse complement.
TACAAGCAAAACCATGAAGAACAGACTTTAGTCTCAAGGTAGAAGATGATGGGCGTGATTACCAAAGTAACTTTATCAAATGGTCTCCCACCTTTGGTCTAAATGGTTTGCAAAACCGTTTGGGACCAAACGGTTTCAAAACTGTTTGGATTCATGCAGTTTGCAAGACCGTTTAGATTCAAACGGTTTCAAAACTGTTTGGGAGGTTTGACCAAGCGTTGACCATTTGAGGGTCTTCTGGACACATTATGAATTAATCACCTACAAAGAATCATCATCTAATTCTAAGCAAATCTCAAGTTGAAGGCACTTTAATCACCTAAACCCTAATCGGGTTCAATTGCTGATTTTATGGACCAATCATGTTGAAGTTTGGGTTGAGTGGCCCAAACGGTTTCAAAACCGTTTGGGGATCACCCAAACGGTCTCAAGACCGTTTGTTGGTCACCCAAGACCGTTTAGATGTCTATGGTTAAGAGAATTTGATCAATTGAAGGACCAATCATCATAGGTTGTTGAAACAATCAAAGTGCTGATTTGGTGACCTAATTAGGGTTCAACCCTTAACAAATTGACTTAGTTTTTTATGACACTTTGGAAAAACGGTCTCAAGACCGTTTGGAGGATGTCCAAACGATTGCAAGACTGTTTGGGGTCAGGTCATGGCCCAATTGGGTGATAGTTGATGGGTTCAACTTCAATTGGACTCATGTTGATGGATGTTGATGGTTGATCGATTATAAACCCAAATTCAATTGGTTCAACCCTAATTGATGACCAATTGAGGGTCAATTGAGTGTCAAATTTGTTAAGTATAAATCTAATTGTCTCAATTGATAAGTGGTTAACCTTGGCATGATCGATTGAAGGGTTCAACATTGAAAACCCTAATCAATTGCTAGTATTGATACACTTTTTATGTCCATGCGGTTTTGAGGTCTTTGGATCAAATGGTCTCAAGACCGTTTGAATCCAAATGGTCTCAAGACCGTTTAAGGGAAAACAGTCTCAAGACCGTTTGGGCCCAAACGGTTTCAAAACCGTTTGGACTCATGCGGTTTCCAAACCGTTTAAGGTCATGCTGTTTCAAGGCTAATTTGTTCAAACGGTTTCAAAGTCAACCTTGGATAAACGGTCAACATGATCAAACGGTTTCAAGACCGTTTAAGGGCAAATGTTCTTGAGTGTAAACATGTCCATGCAGTATTTAAGGTCAAAGGTACCAAACGGTCAACCCCTCCATGCGGTTTAAAAATCATTTGGAGGTTGAAGTGTGAAATTGTTTAGGGACTTTTAGGGTTAAGAATGCTTAATGCTTTGAAGACTTAGATGGTTCAATGGTTGATTAACTCAAACCCTAATCATACCTAAAGACAATGATGGAACAATTAATGATTTGATTGATGTAGGTTGTGATCAATGGTGAAAATTACCAATGTACCCTTGAAGGGTTCAAGTAGACAACACCCCTTGATCAAGCAAACCCTAATGACCATAATGGGGATGACTTGACTTATGTTAATCAAAGTTGACTTGACCTAACCTAATCTAGAGTGATGTAAACATCATCTATTAGTGAGAGGAGAGAGAAAGCTCCTAATATGAATGAAAGTTAAGTAAAATACCTTCAATATGAATGAATGTACATAATTAGGGTATGATCCTTCATAGTGAGATCATAGAAACCCTAATTATGATAATTGATGAATCTTAACCTAATTTGAAGGTATCAGTGATAATAATCTTCATACATGATGATGCTATGAGCTCAATTCACTATGAAGTGAATAGTAAACCCTAATTCTAGGGTAATAACATGTAATGTGAATAGTAAACCCTAATTGAAGGTGATATGATGAAATGTACAATAAACCCTAATTCCAGGTTATGCTTTGAAGCATGAATCTTCATGATTAAAGTATGAGATGAGGAATCATTATTCCTAATCATAATGAAAGGGATTGGATAACCCTAATTGATGTAAATAAAGGGAACCTAACCTTAATGAAGGCATGAAGGTACAACCCTTGAATTGAGAGGTTATTCCTTCTTTATAAATTGTTGATCTGGAAATGAATTGTTTATTATTATCAGTTGAATTGACCATGCAGGTTCTTATAAGGGAATGATCATAGCCAGTTAATGGTTATGATATCATATTCACTGAAAGCATACTATAGGCGTTATGAATAGTGATATATGCTATGTTGCCTAAGCTTAAGTGGCAATATATGAGATTAATGGGTTGTAAGAGCCATGAGTAACATCAAGGTCATGCTGATTAGATGACTTATGATGAATTAAGGGTTTGAACACCCTTATCCTTGAATCATAGTAACGAAATGGTTAAGAATTGATATTCATATGATAATTGGTATGAGTTAAGCTTGATACATTTAGTATTCTTCTTTTATAGTAGTGTTTTAATGATTAATGATTGGAAACATGCTTGATGGTAAAAGAATGCTGAAATGTACCTAAATAATCAAATATAATCATACCATGTGGAGCCCTGATCATAGATCCATCATTTTCAGAAGCCAAATGATGGTGAAACAGGTTTTCCTAAGGGAACTCCTGGATCACATACTTTTGAGTATGTGGGGGATTATGGACGTGAATATCCTTACGTCCTAGTGTAGGAATTGATGTAAGATGTACCTTAATCCATCAACCCTTCACTATATGTTTATGCCGGGGTGATGTTTCACTATTCTCCCGAGGGAATCTTTAATGTCACATCGATGAGAGATAAACAAGAGATCTTTTGATGGCGAAGAGAGTACAGAATGCCACTATGACTCTAATAGCGAAGTGCCAGAATACCCTGGTAAGCTATTATAGCAGAGACACGAGATGTCCTGCATGTTGATCCTCACACTGACTGACGAAGATGAGATCATAAGAATCCGGCTCTTTTGATGACATATGTATGATACCGATGTGACTTAGTAGTGATCGGTTGGAGTATGAGTGGTATACCTCATCTCCGCAGGGCATAATAATGTTTGTAAAACATAATCAACCGCGTAGCATATCTGCTTAGGTTGAACTATGAGAAACAATGATTGATGTTACATTGTTTATATTAATATTCTGTTCAAGTATCTAGTATACATGTTCTTCATATTCCTTAATGAAGTGATTGCTTAAGTAGAAGATGTTGTACTTAATATCAATCTTGTTGTTGAATGATTTAAGTTACTTTGCTTATGGTATTCCTTATTTGCTATAACAAAGCTTTTGGCGGAGAGTTATAACTCTCGCTGGGATAATTATTTGAAATTGTCTCACCCCCGTAGATTTCAATTTTTTAGGTGGTCGTCGAGGACGAAGGAACCAATCTACGGGTGAGCAGTATCATCAGCAGCAACACCAAGGGAAACAGTGAATCTCAGGTGGAGATACTGACTGTCAAGTCTTGTAGATAGTTTGTCTTATGTCGTCTCTATACTCTCAGGTCCTAGGAGTCAGTAGGTCTGAGATTTTGGCTTTAAGCCTTGAGATTTTCTATTTGGGTGTATATAATCACTCGAGAGGTGATTTAACAGAGATGTAATGATAAAACATGATGTAAACTATTTATCTTATTTCTTATAAAGGAGTTTTATGATTTAAAGATCTTTTCTTAAAAAGTTTTAATTTCTAGTGATTTTTCATATTCCGCTGCTAATAAAATGCTTCCGCTGAGTTTACCTCATGATTTACGATCGGATTGTCTCAATTAAGTGGTATCAGAGCTCTAGGTTCACTGAGTCTACAGAGACATAGGACTTAGGATGTCAAGTCTATTCTTAGTGTCATCCAGTATATCTAATAGTGTCTTCTGCTCCTCAGGAGAAGAAGATAAGTAAGGATGTCTGGACCACACAAGGAGTATGTGGTAGAAAGTAGTGTCGCTGCACCCCGAGAAGGTGCAAGGAACCCGGAAGTAGAGCAACCTGTGCCTGAGCCACCTCAGTTTAACCCAGCTGACATGGAGAATCTAGCTGTCCAGACCTTGTTCGGGCAGTTTATGACTGCCATGACACACATCACAGATAGGATGTCCATGCCTGCACCTAGGGCACCTGCTCAGTCAGAAGGACAAGGTATCGGTAAAACGTTCGAACGACTTCGTCGAGTCGGAGCGACTGAGTACTTCAGAACATCTGATCCCACAGATGCCGATCTGTGGTTGACCGAGCTCAAAAAGTCCTTTAGAATCCTGAACATCCAAGAAGTTGAGAAGGTTAGACACGTTGTCTATATTTTCAAGGGGAGTGTTGGTCACTGGTGGACCATGGAAGAACAGAATAGGCCAGGTGTGGAGGCTACATGGGAAGTCTTTCGTCGGGAATTTGTCAATAGATATTTCCCTAAGACGTTCCTGGACGAGAAGATATCTGAGTTTGAGAGGTTGAGTCAAGGTTTGATGAACATTAGCGAATATGAAGCTAAGTTCATGGAGTTGATGTGGTTTTGTCCGCACATGGCTGCTACTGAGGAAGAGAGGATTAGACGGTTCAAGAAGGGGCTGAATGCTGAGTTGACTGCTCCTGTGTCTGCCCTAGAGAATTGGGAGATGTTTGCTACCTTCGTTGAGTGTGTCCGAAGGATAGAGAGGTTTGTAGCCGAGAAGAGGCAAACCCATAAGAGATATCCTCAGTTCCAAGGGTCTTCATCTAGAGACTTCAAGAAGCCTAGATTTTCTGCGCCTACACCACCATCACCTAGACCTAGTGCTCAGACACAGTGGTCACCGAGTAGAGGTAGAGGACGAAGCCTACCACTACAAGAGGCTCGCAGTTCAGCATCGATGTCGGTCACAGGACCACCCAAACGACAACAACAAGACAGAAGTTGTTACATATGTGGGAAGGTAGGACACCTGATGAAGGACTGCAGAGCTAGACCAGTAGGTGTGACACAACCACAGAGGCAGAGTCAACAAGGATCCCAGAGGAGGCAGTTTCAAGGAGCAGCTAGAGGACGTAGACAAGCGTCCCAAGCTGGATCGTCAGCACCGAATCAACCTCAGGCGACAGCAAGGTTCTATGCAATGAACCCACCTGATGCAGTGATCAACCCTCGGGTTGTGGCAGGTCAGATGGAGTTGTTATATTCTGATATGTGTACATCCTGTGTTGTATCTATTTTGATTGACCCGGGTGCTACGCACTCCTTTATCACTCGAAGTATGATTCATAACTGCAATATGACGGTCAGTCATAGAGCAGATAGCTTGTTGCTTGAGACTCCATTGAGAGGGTTTGCCGTGTTGCAGGAGGTATTCTCTCCCTGCATCCTCTTCTTTTCTTATCATCGCATTCAAGTGGACCTTATACCACTTGAGATGCAAGGATTTGATATAATCCTTAGGATGGATACCTTGGAAAGGTACAGGGTTGTCTTGGATTGTGAATTCAAGCAGGTGTGTGTGCTGATGATAGCGACACATGGACCTTTCAAAGAGAGAGAAAGATTCTACCCACTTGTCTGGTGTCAGCTATGGTTGTTGAGAAACTGATGAGGCAAGGATGTTATGCATTCTTGGCCCATGTGGTAGATACTACCATGGAGAGTCCTAACCCTGCTGAAGTTCCTGTAGTCAGGGAATTTGAAGATGTATTTCCTGAAGAACTTCCAGGTGTGCCACCGCCTCAGAAAATTGATTTCGAAATCAATTTGATCCTAGATACACAACCTATAGCACAAACACCGTATAGGATGGCACCTGCTGAGATGGCAGAACTCAAGAAACAACTTCAAGAGTTGCTTGATAAGGATTTCATTCGAGAGAGTACTTCACCTTGGGGTGCTCCGGTCCTCTTTGTTAAAAAGAAAGACGGATCAATGCGGTTATGCATTGATTATAGACAACTAAACAAAGTAACAATAAAGAACAAGTACCCTCTGCCGAGGATTGATGATCTTTTTGACCAGTTGTGTGGTGAAACCATCTTCTCGAAGATAGACTTGAGGTCAGGATACCATCAACTCCGTATTAAGGACAGTGACATACCCAAGTCTGCCTTTAGGACAAGGTATGGTCACTATGAGTTCACAGTTATGTCGTTTGGGCTAACTAATGCACCAGCTGCATTTATGGAACTCATGAATAGAATCTTCCGACCTTTTCTCGATCAATGTGTTTTTGTCTTCATAGATGACATTCTGATCTATAGTAGAGATGCTCAGCAGCATGAACAGCATCTTCGTCAGGCTCTAACTTTGCTAAGAGAACATAAGCTATATGCTAAGTTTAGCAAGTGTGAGTTCTGGTTACCGGAAGTATCTTTACTTGGACACGTGATATCTGCCTCGGGTATTCGTGTTGACCCTAAAAAGGTAGAATTTGTTCTACAGTGGGAGCAGCCGAAGACACTGACGGATATTCGTAGTTTCTTAGGGTTAGCTATCTATTACCGAAGGTTCATTAAGAACTTCAGTTCTATAGCCTTACCCTTGACCAAGTTGACCCAGAAGGATGTTCCTTTTGTCTGGAGTGATAAGTGTCAGCAATCCTTCTAGTCGTTGAAGGAGAGGTTGACAAGTGCACATGTACTTGTGCTACCTAAGCAAGGCAAAGGATACGTGGTTTTCTGTGATGCCTCAAGAATGGACTCGGATGTGTGTTGATTCAGGATACGCAAGTGATTTCTTTTGCTTCCCGACAGCTTAATAAACACGAGGAGAATTATCTGACACACGATTTGGAGTCATCTGTTGTGGTTCATGCCTTGAAGATCTGGAGGCATTATCTCTACGGAGAGACATTCTAGATTTTCACTGATCATAAGAACCTTAAGTACATCTTCTCTCAGCACGAGCTTAACATGAGGCAACGTCGCTGGATGGAGTTAATCAAGGACTATGATTGTATAATTGATTACCATCCAGGGAAAGCCAATGTGGTTGCAGATGCTTTGAGTAGGAAATCAGCAACACCAGCAGTAGATAGAGCACAACTAAACTCCTTAGTATGCTCTAGGAGAGATATGCTTATCTCCTTAAGGTAAGACAATGTACAGTTGAAGGTGTCATTGTTAGTCGGGTTGTTGGCTGAGATGCATATAAAACCTACCCTAAGAGAGCAGATCAAGGAGGCACAGCAAGTTGATGCTACGGTTCAGCAGATCAGATCGAAGTATGGTGATGAGAAGCAAGATGGTTTCCATGACTCAGATGATCAAGTAGCATGTTATCATGGAAGGATGATAGTGCCAGATGTGGACAACTTAAGGAAGTTAGTTCTGGAAGAAGCTCATTCTTCGATGTATGCCATGCATCCAGGAAGAACCAAGATGTATCGAAACTTGAAAGATATGTATTGGTGGCCTGGGATGAAGAAGGATGTTGCTGAGTTTGTTCTGAGGTGTCCAGTGTGTCAGCAAGTTAAAGTTGAACACCAGAAGCCTGCAGGAACTATGCAACCTTTACCCATACCACAGTGGAAGTGGTATCATGTAACCATGGACTTTGTTGTTGGCCTACCCAGGATAAACAAAGGACATGATTCCATCTGGGTAATAGTTGATAGGTTGACAAAGAAAACGCATTTCTTACCTGTCAAAACAACATATTCTACTAAAAGGCTAGCACAGTTGTATGTTCAGGAGATAGTGTGACTGCACGGAGTTCCAGTCACTATAGTTTCAGACAGAGGTCCCCAGTTTATGAGTCGTTTTTGGGAGCGGCTGCATAAATCTTTAGGCACCCAATTATGGTTTAGTACAACCTTTCATCCACAGACGGATGGACAGTCGGAAAGGACTATACAGACCTTGGAAGACTTGCTGAGAGCATGTGTTCTTCAGTTTACAGGAAGTTGGGATCTGCACCTAAGCTTGATAGAGTTTGCCTATAACAATAGCTATAAACATAGCATTGACATGGCTCCTTATGAAGCTTTGTATGGTAGACATTGTAGATCACCCTTATGTTGGTATGAAATCGGTGAATATCAGCTGTTAGGTCCTGATCTTGTGCACTAGACCACAGAGAAGATTAAAGTGATACAACAACAGATTAAGACTGCACAGGATAGGCAGAAATCTTATGCTGATAGACTTCGTAGACCCTTAGAATTCCAAGTTGGAGATAGAGTGTACCTCACGATATCGCCTTGGAAGGGAGTTCTGAGATTTGGAACAAAAGGGAAGTTAGCTCCTAGATTTATGGGGCCTTATCCAATCATTGAACGGGTTGGAAAGGTAGTCTATAAACTAGAATTGCCACCAGAGTTACAGAGGTTACACCCTGTGTTTCACATTTCTATGCTGAGGAAATGTCACCCTGATACCGAGTCAGTTCTACAACCTATGGAGGTAGAATTGAAATGATGATATAACTTATGAGGAAGGACCAGTGCCGATCCTTGATAACAGAATTAAAAAGCTGAAAAAGAAAGATATAAGTCTTTTGAAAGTCCTATGGAATCATCATGGTGTTGAAGAAGCCACATGGGAACTAGAGGAAGAGATGAGAAGGAAATACCCTGGTCTTTTCTCTTAATATGTTTTGTTGATTTCAGGGACGAAATCCTTGTAAGGGGTGGATAATTTGTAACAACCCTGACCTGGGTTATGAGCTAACCCTAGGTGTTTTGCTTAATTATGTAACTAAATGCTTGTGATTATCTTTTGGTATGTAATTAAATCTCCTGAGGAACATATATTTCCATTCCTGTCCTTTTTGAACAATGTTGTAGTATTGTTTTGTAATACAGGGACCTATGTGCAAATTACCCAATTAGAGGGCTTAACTTGAAAATTGCACATGTTTGAATGTTCCTTTGGTATTGAGACATCATAGGAATGAATATGATGAATTATGAGGTATTCTCCAAGCTTGGGCATCAAGGTGCAGCTTGTGGAGCAATTCTTGTGTTTAAAACCCTAATTTTGGTGTGAAGTGTAATTTACCCAAAACATGGGAAGCAATAGGTAAAATGCACCTTCTAGAGTATCTTTTATGACTCTTGACATCATTTAGAGTAAAATGATGAAGAGGTAGCTTCATTTGAGTAATCAGATAAGAAGGATAATTCTTGAAAATACAATAATCAAGTTGTAAGCATAATGACCCCTTTGATGTGTGCAACTTAGTATTGATGTTGGCTTCCTTACCTTTATATCTTGGGTTTAAGATGAGTTTTTACTCAAGTATAGGAGTAGGGACGTGCCTAAAGGAAGGGAAGGACCTAGATGAGAATCAAGAAACTAGTTATCCTTATGTTGAAAGTTTACCCAAAGTATATAGGTTCCTTCCTTTGCAAACCAAGGGATCGTTTCCCTTTCTCTCTTCACTTATCTTCTGCTGAGACTGACTAAGATCAGATATCTGGAGCTAGGAAGGACGGTTAACCAGTTCTAGGTAAGAATTGATCATCATCTAGCTCGGATTTGTGGAGGAAATCATGGTGCATGGTTGGTTTGCTAGTATTTCTTATCTAGTTCTTCTTTCTAGCCATCCCTTCCAACCAATTCTTGAAGAAGACACCTTGGTCGACCTGTGGAGCTCAAGACTCCATTAGAGCTCGGAATCTTGGAGCTCTAGGACTGACTTTAAGGTGGGTTTTATAACTCTAAACCCTTATGCTTTGTTATGCATCTCTTTTTCCTATGTGATAGTTGCTAGTTCTTCTTTTCCCCTATCTCCCCTTGCACTCTTGCAAGCAAAACCATGAAGAACAGACCTTAGTCTCAAGGTAGAAGATGATGGGCATGATTACCAAAGTAACTTTATCAAACGGTCTCCCACCTTTGGTCTAAACGCTTTGCAAAACCGTTTGGGACCAAACGGTTTCAAAACTGTTTGGATTCATGCGGTTTGCAAGACCGTTTAGATTCAAACGGTTTCAAAACCATTTGGGAGGTTTGACCAAGAGTTGAGCATTTGAGGGTCTTCTGTACACATTATGAATTAATCACCTACAAAGAATCGTCATCTAATTCTAATCAAATCTCAAGTTCAAGGAACTTTAATCACCTAAACCCTAATCGGGTTCAATTGCTGATTTTATGGACCAATCATGTTGAAGTTTGGGTTGAGTGGCCCAAACGGGTTCAAAACCGTTTGGGGATCACCCAAACGGTCTCAAGACCGTTTGGTGGTCACCCAAGACCGTTTGGAGGTCTAGGGTTAAGAGAATTTGATCAATTGAAGGACCAATCATCATAGGTTGTTGAAACAATCAAAGTGTTGATTTGGTGACCTAATTAGGGTTCAACCCTTAACAAATTGACTTAGTTTTTTATGAGAATTTGGGATAAAGGTCTCAAGACCATTTGGAGGATGTCCAAACGATCCCAAGACCGTTTGGGGTCAGGTCATGGCCCAATTGGGTGATAGTTGATGGGTTCAACTTCAATTAGACTCATGTTGATGGATGTTGATGGTTGGTCGATTATAAACCCTAATTCAATTGGTTCCAACCCTAATTGATGACCAGTTGAGGGTCAATTGAGAGTCAAATTGGTTAAGGATAAATCTAGTTGGCTCAATTGATAAGTGGTTAACCTTGGCATGATCGATTGAAGGGTTCAACATTGAAAACCCTAATCAATTGAAAGTGTTGATACACTTTTTAGGTCCATGCAGTTTTGAGGTCTTTGGATCAAACAGTCTCAAGACCGTTTGAATCCAAATGGTCTCAAGACTGTTTCGGGGCAAACGGTCTCAAGACCATTTGGGCCCAAACGGTTTCAAAATCGTTTGGACTCATGCGGTTTCCAAACTGTTTAAGGTCATGCGGTTTCAAGGCTAATTTGTTCAAACGGTTTCAAAGTCAACCTTGGCTAAATGGTCAACATGATCAAACGATTTCAAGACCGTTTAAGGGCAAACGGTCTTGAGTGTGAACATTTCCATGTGGTCTTGAAGGTCAAAGGTACCAAACGGTCAACCCCTCCATGCAGTTTCAAAACCGTTTGGAGGTTGAAGTGTGAAACCGTTTGGGGACTTTTAGGGTTAAGAATGCTTAATGCTTTGAAGGCTTAGATGGTTCAATGGTTGATTAACTCAAACCCTAATCATACTTAAAGACAATGAGGGAACTAGTAATGAGTTGATTGATGTAGGTTGTGAACAATGGTGGAAATTACCAATGTACCCTTGAAGGGTTCAAGTAGACAACACCCCTTGATCAAGCAAACCCTAATGACCATAATGGTGATAACTTGACTTATGTTAATCAAAGTTGACTTGACCTAACCTAACCTACAGTGATGTAAACATCATCTATTAGTGAGAGGAGAGAGAAGGCTCCTAATATGAATGAAAGTTAAGTAAAATACCTTCAATATGAATGAATGTACATAATAAGGGTATGATCCTTCATAGTGAGATCATAGAAACCCTAATTATGATAATTGATGAATCCTAACCTAATTTGAAGGTATCAATGATAATAATCTTCATACATGATGATGCTATGAGCTCAATTCACTATGAAGTGAATAGTAAACCCTAATTCTAAGGTAATAACATGTAATGTGAATAGTAAACCCTAATTGAAGGTGATATGATGAAATGTACAATAAACCCTAATTCCAGGTTATGCTTTTAAGCATGAATCTTCATGATTAAAGTATGAGATGAGGAATCATTATTCCTAATCATAATGAAAGGGATTGGATAACCCTAATTGATGTAAATAAAGGGAACCTAACCTTAATGAAGGCATGAAGGTACAACCCTTGAATTGAGAGGTTATTCCTTCTTTATAAATTGATGATCTGGAAATGAATTGTTTATTATTATCAGTTGAATTGACCATGCATGTTCTTATAAGGGAATGATCATATCCATGTAATGGTTATGATATCATATTCACTGAAAGCATACTATAGGCGTTATGAATAGTGATATATGCTATGTTGCCTAAGCTTAAGTGGAAATATATGAGATTAATGGGTTGTAAGAGCCATGAGTAACATCAAGGTCATGCTGATTAGATGACTTATGATGAATTAAGGGTTTGAACACCCTTATCCTTGAATCATAGTAACGAAATGGTTAAGAATTGATATTCATATGATAATTGGTATGAGTTAAGCTTGATACATTTAGTATTCTTCTTTTATAGTAGTGTTTTAATGATTAATGATTGGAAACATGCTTGATGGTAAAAGAATGCTGAAATGTACCTAAATAATCAAATATAATCATACCATGTGGATCCCTGATCATAGATCCATCATTTTCAGAAGCCAAATGATGGTGAAACAGGTTTTCCTAAGGGAACTCCTGGATCACATACTTTTGAGTATGTGGGGGATTATGGACGTGAATATCCTTACGTCCTAGTGTAGGAATTGATGTAAGATGTACCTTAATCCATCAACCCTTCACTATATGTTTATGTCGGGGTGATGTTTCACTATTCTCCCGAGGGAATCTTTAATGTCACATCGATGAGAGATAAACAAGAGATCTTTTGATGGCGAAGAGAGTACAGAATGCCACTGTGACTCTAATAGAGAAGTGCCAGAATACCCTGGTAAGCTATTATAGCAGAGACACGAGATGTCCTGCATGTTGATCCTCACACTGACTGATGAAGATGAGATCATAAGAATCCGGCTCTTTTGATGACCTATGTATGATACCGATGCGACTTAGTAGTGATCGGTTGGAGTATGAGTGGTATACCTCATCTCCGCAGGGCATAATAATGTTTGTAAAACATAATCAACCGTGTAGCATATCTGCTTAGGTTGAACTATGAGAAACAATGATTGATGTTACATTGTTTATATTAATATTATGTTCAAGTATCTAGCATACATGTTCTTCATATTCCTTAATGAAGTGATTGCTTAAGTAGAAGATGCTTTACTTAATATCAATCTTGTTGTTGAATGATTTAAGTTAGTTTTCTTAAGTTATTCCTTATTTGCTATAACAAAGCTTCTGGCAGAGAGTTATAACTCTCACTGGGACAATTATTTGAAATTGTCTCACCCCCATAGATTTCACTTTTTAGGTGGTCGCTGAGGACAAAGGAACCAATCTACGGGTGAGTAGTATCAGCAGCAGCAACACCAAGGGTAGCAGTGAATCTTAGGTGGAGATACTGACTGTCAAATCTTGTAGATAGTTTATCTTATGTCGTCTCTGTACTCTCAGGTCCTAGGAGTCAGTAGGTCTGAGATTTTGACTTTAAGCCTCGAGATTTTTTATCTGGGTGTATATAATCACTCGAGAGGTGATTTAACAGAGATATAATGATAAAACATGATGTAAACTGTTTATCTTGTTTCTTATAAAGGAGTTTTATGATTTAAATAACTTTTCTTAAAAAAAAATTAATTTCTAGTGATTTTTCATATTCCACTGCTAATAAAATGCTTCCGCTGAGTTTACCTCATGATTTACGATCGGATCGTCTCAGAAATCTTCAACCTAGATTTTGAATCCTAGCACACCATAGCTTCAATATCCATCTCCAAACTTCATTTTCAAGCCTCAAAATGCTAGATCAACCCCTAAGGTTAGGATCTAACTGAATCAACCAAGGTAATTTCCTTCATAGAGATACAGATCTGCAACTCTTGATAAATGGCAAAGGAGAAAAAGCTCTCCTCATCCTCAAGGCATCAAAGAAAGGTTGGAAAGGTCTAGCCACAATGTCAACCACTCCCTTTACCCATTTTTGTGATCCCAACATGTGTGATGATATGGGCACCTGAGATCTACAATTCTATGTAAATGGACATTATGGTAACTTTAATTTTTGTTCCTCCATTATCTGTATACGAGTTTTGCATCATAATTCTTTATTTTCCATAAAATGATTGTGTTTACCATTTTGGGGTTGGCAATACCAAGTTCAGGAATTATGGGGTCCTAACACCCTCTCTACAAGAAACATGGTGCCTTACTTGAGTCTTTGTACATTGAGCTATGCCTATCTATTGATTTATAGATTTTCATAACTATCATCCTTGTTTTCCTCATAAAAATGGTAGTGACTATGTTTTCCATCATTTTTCCATACCTGGTGCATGCGAAAAGTGATGCTTGCCATTATTTTTAAACTATCCAAAAAAATAATGAGGACAATTGGGAAACCATGATATTATATGACTCAATAAAAGCCCAAAGAATAGAACATGGAGATCAAATCTCATAAGATATATTCACATTGGAGATTGATTCCCATTATGGTCACCATGCCATGATAGTCTTATTGACTACAATGAAATGGAAAAGGATGCAAGAAATCCTACGATGTTTCCTCAAAGGTGGGCATCAAGAAGAAGTGTGGACATGGTAATGGAGTGAAAAGCAGTCAAAACCAAAGACTATAACACACATGGGAAACACTGGTGAACTTAATGATGGGAGTCTCATAGAAATCATGTGACTAAAAGGTTCAAATCACAATGTAGGGACGAGGAAGTGCAATAAGTAGGCATAAGAGGGAAAATAGTAATTGCCTCTCATTGGGAGGAACTAATCCTATCTATAAATGTACATTGACTTGAGAAGAAGATCCAAATGCTTGGATACACATATGAAGGTCTAGACTGCAATATAAAACTCAAGCGGGTGCTAATATGTAGAGGATTTTAGGGAGGTATCTTAACAGAAAATGAGGGCAAGAAATAGGTTGTGTAAGATTGCATGGGGTTGTGCATTGGTGTTAAAGGATTTTTATATAAATAGGGAAGTTTGGTGAACCTAAATATTATCCCAAGTCAGGAACAAAGAAGGAGACCAAGCATAGGATTCCCTAGAGAACGAAATTCATTTGTATTGGGATGGTTGTGTTTGGGATAATGAACAAATGGTATAAGAAAAGATTACAGAGTTTGGAAAGGAATGATAAGTAAGAATGGAGGAGAATGGAGGAGATGAAGAAATATACATTATATAGTGAGAGAATTTGGTGATGCTAAAATCCTAGAGTTCATCATGGGTTAGGAAATAGGATTACACGGGATACACAAATTGATTGGATGGTATAGTTTGAATATGTGATCAAATCTAGTCCTTCATAAAGTAGAAAAACTAGGAAGAAATTTCATTTAATTCAAAGTTTATTTAATTTTTGGTCTATTATGTTAAAAAAAATTATTTACTTATGATAGCTAATAATATCTCATTATGATGAGATTAGGTTTACTATTTAACTCAAACATGAAGGTTGTGAATTTAGTATCGTTCCCATGTATTGGTTAAGTTGATATGTAATTAATTTGATGAATTGGGGCTTATAGGCATTTCCCATAATATATTTTGATTAATTTTGCAATTATCTTTAGTATTTTGGGATTATATGTGAATTAGGGTTATATAGTCATGACATATTTTTTCATCATTATCTCTAGTCAAGCTATCGTTTATGTCTAGTTATATATTTTCTAGATAAAAATAACTAACTTCTAAACTCATTAATAATGTTACTTTTGTGTCTAATTAGACACTTTAGGCAAATTTCGTAACTGTTAATCAATTATAAATATTAGTTCTCATTTTTCAATTTTACTAATTAAGTTAATATTGTGTATTGATGATGGTGTTACGCCTTAAATGTATATGTACATTACTCATAAAATTGAAACTAAGATTGCATTGCATGTCATTTACTATTATTTGGATCATTAGTTTACTTGACTCACTTAGCTTATTTCTCTAACTGTGTTAGGTAATGTATTAAATGTGATTAGTTGTGACATGTTACATATGAGTTAGCATTAACTATTTAGTAATGTTTGGTTATTACTTGACATTATTCATCTTATTATTCACACAAAATTTTTGATATGAATTAGATTGCACTTTGTTGATCCAAAAATATTATTGTAGTCTAAATTCCCATGTGACATGTGCATATTCATCACTCCTTGTAGTATAATTATATTCAAAGCCTAGTTAAATATGTGTACATATAACAAGTTTTAGGTGCACTTACATGTCTTGAGTATTATAAAATTTATTTCAGCCAATAAAGTCCATGATCACCAAAAAATTTATGTTAAAGGACAACCATTAAATATATCAGATTTGTAGTATGTTACAAAGCTCCACCACTTGAAGGTTTTTGTCCTCAAATTTTTTGTATCCATAAACTAACATCTGACTACCATCCACCCCTACAAAAGTTAGCCTCCATAACAACCTAAACTAACAACTTAAAGAAGAATAAAGGATAGGCCAACTAACCAAATGCACTAGGTTCCCTCTTCCTCTTTCTTCAATTCCATAAGGGATGCCAACATCAAGGGAAAGTGTTACCATATATATAAATATATATATATATATATATATATATATATATGTATATATGTATGTATGTATGTATATACAGAGAGAGAGAGTCAGGCTAGAATACACTCGAGTGTATCCAGAGCAGAATACACTCAAGTAGTTTTTCATGATGTAATATTTTTTTAAATATAATCTGTTGATCTTCTTAAACATCTCGTGAACAACTCATATATAAAATTTGAGCCCATTTGGATATGTATAGATCATGTTATGAAGACCACAAAAATTATAAATTTCAAATTAGTTTTGTACGTCGATTTTATTTCCCTTGGATGAGTGACTTACACTCATCCAAATAAGCTTAAAATTTGTATGTTGCCTAATTATAGTATGAAAATGAAGATCAACAGTTTACATTTTGCAAAAAATAGTCTTGACATGCAAACACCACTTGAGTGTAGCGTGTGTTCCATACACTCTAGTGTATTCTAGCATGACTCTCTCTCTCTCTCTCTCTCTCTCTCTCTCTCTCTCTCTCTCTATATATATATATATATATATATATATATATATATATATATATATATATATATATATATATATGTGTGTGTGTGTGTGTGTGTGTGTGTGTGTGTGTGTGTGTGTGTGTCTGTGTGTGTGTGTGTGTGTGTCGGAATCAGGTAAATATATATAGGAGGTCAAGTTTACATGTAGGCCCAACGCCATACACCCAAAGCAAAGCTACAACTCACACAACTAGTTAATGTGTAGTCTACGTCTAACGCATTTACATATTTTTACAGCTATACTTATAGAAGATGTGGTTTCTCCTTTGTATCTTCTAGCATTCCTCTCTTCCCAAATATGATAGCATAGACCAGCAAACAAGAGAATCTTCTTCTCATTACCGCCACATCTAGCTAGCATTCTTCTCGGATCAGCAAGGAGTTGAATCTGTAAACTGAATTCTTTGCATATGTGTTCCCAAATGACCTTTGTAAAATTGCATTCACCCACTAGATGGTTGTGGGTTTCTTCCATTTCTCCACATAGCAAGCATACTGTGGGGGTATCATATTTCCAACTCTTTGTTCTATCCAGAGTAGCAAGAACATTATGCAGAAATTTAAAAATGCATATACTCTATTTTGGCACATACCTACCGGTCCAAATTTGGTCGCCCAGTAGGTCCTTTGTGCCTCTTTTCCGGGTCACCTTCCATATGCATATCTTCTTATCTTTAAGTTTCCATCCTCCCAAGTTGTCAGTGGAAAACAGGTTTTTGATTTCTGGCCAAGTTTCCCTCATCACATTGATGGTCCTAGAATATCCTTCCCTTGTATTTGGTATAAAATCCATCCCTCTTGGATATCTGTCTCTCATCCACCTTTCCCAAGTAGTCATGCCTTCCTGGAAAGAAACAAGCCTTCTCATGGATCCCCATCTAGCAATGTCTCTAGGTGTCTTCAAATCTAGTCCACCTTCATCTGTAAGAAAAGTCAATCTGGAGTACTTCATAGGATGGTGTTCACTTCCCCACAGAAAATTAGTCAACTTCATTTCAATTCTATCCAGAATAGAGTCAGGAATTTCACCTCGTTGTACCCAGAAAATGAGGAGCCCCTCTATGGCATCTTTAATCAAGATTTTGTGTCAAGCCATGGATGTCTTTTGTGTAAGCCACCTGTTAATCATCTCCTCCACCCTATCAATGCACTCGGTAAAGTCTTTGATGTGCAGATTGCCACCGGTGAGGGGAAAATCTAGATATTTTGTTGGGAATTCACCCCTCTCCACCCCCATGGCCAGAAGAAGTCTGTCCTCCACTTGGTAGAAGTTCATAGATAAGAAGATATGTGTTTTATTTGTATTGACACACAGCCCTGTTTGCTTCCCAAAATTCCCTAGAGGGCTTCTAATACTTTCTGGATATTTCTATTTGGCTTCAATAAAAACCAAAATGTCATCCGCAAAAATCAGGTGTGTCATTACCTAAGTTTCGTGGACAGTATAAGGCTTTATTTCCTTTCGTTCCTCAGCTTGCTGCATCTTCCTTGAGAAGTACTCCAGAACAATCACAAACAGGAGAGGAGACAAAGGGTCACCTTAGCGCAGCCCGTTCCTTCCCCTAAAGAGACCTGCAGACGTGTCGTTGATAAGGATAGAGTATCTAGTAGTCCCAACACATTGTTTCATCCTGCCAATCCATTGTTCATTGAATCCCATCTGCTGCATGTTCCACCATAGTTTCTCTCATCTTACATTGTCATAGGCTTTGGAAATGTCTAGTTTTAGGCAGGCCTTTCTACTTCCTCTCATGATATTATAGTTTAGTAGAAATTCTCCAGCCAGAAGAGCACAATCACTAATGCTTCTACTTGTTATAAAGGCTCCTTAGTTTGCATAAATTAGATAGGGGAGGACCATCTTCAACCGGATAGCCAGAACTTTTGTAATAATTTTGTATTGTACTGAGTAGTAAGCAATAGGTCAGAAATCAACAAGAGAGGAGGTAACTCTCTTCTTCGGAATAAGAACAAGAAAAGAGTGGTTGAACTGTCTCACCATATTTCCGCCTTCCAGAAACCAGTTCACGTAAGCTAGCAAGTCATCTTTAATAATATTTTAATTATTCTTATAAAAGAAAGCATTAAAACCATCTAACTCAGATGACTTGTTGCTTCCAATACTCCACACGGCTTTCTTGACCTCCTGCTCATTGATTCTTCTAGTGAGAATGTTGTTATGTGTGCTTGTGTGTTTGAACCCCCATTCAACTTCTTTCTCTTCATCAATGTTATTAGAAAAATCTTTATTGTACAAGGACGTATAGAAATTAATAGCTTGTTCTTCTAGATCCTCATGTTTGTTGACTACCATTCTTTCAGCATTAATGAGTTCAGAAATAATATCACATGTCTCTCTTCTTCTAACTGCTGTGTGATAGAGCTTTGTGTTTCGGTCTCCATCTTCCATCCACTTTTCCTTGCTTCTTTGTCAGTAGAATTTTTCCTCTACTTTCTTTAGATCTTCAAGAATTATTTTAAATTCCTATCTTCCTCAATCAGATTAGGATTTATGGATCAGCCAATA